>CM053581.1:99057907-99089708 GCA_028627135.1 Pseudochirops cupreus | reverse complement strand
GGATCGTTGGGACACATAGAGACAATAAATTTCTAGGACGTTTAGGTAACACATATCTACGTTTTGAGGAGAACTGATTCTTTCAGTCAGTCAACAAGCATCTATTAAGCATTTATCATATGCCACATACAGCACTAATTTCTGGGGATACAAAGAGAAGCAAAGCATGGTCCCTGCCCTCACAGAGATCAGATTCTAATGGTAGAGACAACTTGCAAACAACTTTGTACAAGTATGTATTCTGTCCTTTTCAGGCACATCTGATTCTTTGTGACCCCACGTGTGGTTTTCTTGGCAAAGATACTGGAGTGGTTTGCCATTTCCTTCTCCAGCTCATTTTACAGATGAGGAAACTGAGGCAAACAAGGTTAAGTGACTTGCCCTGGTTCACGGAACTGGTCTTAGGCCAGATTTGTATTCAGGAAGATAAATGACGGTAGACCTGATACTCTCTCCACTTGGACAACTAGCTACCCCACACATAAGACACATACAGTAAATGGGACAGTAAATGGGAGGTAATCCTAATGGGAAGGCATTAGAAGTGGTTGGGTAGGGTTAGTGCAGCCAACCACTGGGGCCCCAGTACCATTGTCTTTGGGGTATACAACCATCCTAGCACCTTCAACTAGCATTGTAGCATGGTATCATTTAGAGGCAATGGATAGAGCATTGAGCCTGGAGTCAAGAAGACCTAAGTCAAATCCAGCCTCAGAGATTTACTAGCTGTGTGACCCTGTGCAAGTCACTTGATAATCTTCATAAAACATTTGAATTTTGCTCAGTGAAAGGAAGCAAGGATTTGTCTTATAGTCCTGTGACTTTGCGTAAATCATTGAGTCTCAGCTTCCTCTTTTGGGAAATGAGGTTTTAAAGTCCTTTCCAGCTCTTCAAATCCATAGGACAGTCATTCTTGAATGCGTTTGTCTATTTCTATGATCATCTAGATTTACAAGTAATTTTCCCCTCTACAACCTGTGGTAGTGCCAACATTATTGTTCTAAGTCGATAGAGGAGTACTTAAGGGTTCAGAGCTGGAGTGACTTGGCCAGAGTCACAAAGACAGTAAATGTCAGAGCCAGAATATGAACCTCGGTCTCCAGGTTCTGCGTTCAGTGATCCTTTCACCAGGCAAGAGACCGATCTTTAGAGAGAACTTTGGGGTTTTCTGCCCAAGTCTATCACGGGCTGACAGGACTATTTACACGTATCCACATCCTTCAGAGTTTTCATTTCCCTAGAGGAGAAAACTCTAATTTCTAAGTCATGGTTAATAGAAATGCTTTAAATGTATTTTTTAAAAAGTGCCTTGAAATTTGCTACTGTGCTCACTTTGTTTATGTTCTTTTCTCTCGCTGTCACTTCCACTTTTCAGATCTAATGTGAGTATTGTGTTTGGTTACCTAAGTGAAACTACTTGGAATAAATTAAATTCTCCCTTCCTTGGAAGAGAAACTGTAATTTCCAATGGAGGAAAAAAACACTCAAAGCCCTTCCCTCCAGCCTGAATCAGCATTTAAGAGGATCTGAGGATTTAGAAGATCTGTTTGTCCAAACGCCTCATTACACATATGAGGAAACTGAAGACTGGAAACCTATAGTGACTTGGACCAAGGTTACAGAGGTAGTTAATAACAGACGGGCATTTGAACCCAAGCTAGGAACCTTACAAGCTTTCAGGAGATTCAAGGATTCCTTGGTACATCCAGCTGATCTGCAAGGAGGCAATAATTCTTACCTACCCTGTAAACTAACGTAGTTTTGACATGTTCACTTAAACCTATAAAACGTTCGGAATTTGATGGAACTTTAGAGATCAAGTCCAACCCCCTCCCTCACTTTACAGGTGATGAAACTGAGACAGAGAGAAGAATTTTTTTTTTTAAGGAAGAATTGCTGAAAGTCACTCAGTAAGTTGCAAAACCGGGATTCAAACCCTGGTCTTTCTACTTAGGTCCAAGTCCTTTGGTCTACACCTACCACTTCTGCCTCCAAACTTTTCATTAGTAGTTTGGGTGACAGGACAGTTTTTCCAAGTTGGAATAAAACGAGGTTTGAGCCCCAAACAAACCAAGTGGCTTCCTATTGTAGGTGTGGACCGGGTCTACTTCCTGGCTGGAGGACGCAGCGGGAGCTGGTGCTCTTCTAAGTGAATACGCTGCTAACTACCTTATCCTATAGGGAGCGTAACGTCTAAACTAGGTGAGGGGGCGTGTGAGCCCAGAGGATTGGAAGCTGCGGAATCCTAATATCTAGCGCTGGAACCAGTGTTAGAGCCCATTTAGTACAACGCCTCTATTTTACAGGCGAGGAAGCTGTGGGGCAGACCCAAGGCCAGCAGGTAGTAAGCTGCATAGTGGAGCTTTGGATCCACACCTTTTGGTGCCAAGCCCAGCGCCCTTTCCACTACATGGGACACAACCGGGCTTCCCAGGAGGCTGGGCAGGAGTTTCCGAGCAACTAGCCTCAGCATTGGGTTGGAAGAGGCTACTCTGGGCTGGGCCGGGAAGGGGGGAGGGCAAATCGGGTGTCCAGTAACTCATTGCCAGGTGTTACTAGCCAGGGTAATAAAATTTCCTGGCGGGTGGGGACTGGGGGGGAAGGGAGGAACAGCTTGGAACCGGCACTGTCTCCACCCCAAAGCAGGGCGGGCCAGCCCAGCCCAGCCTAGCCTGGCCCTGCCCAGTACAGCCAATATATGAACAACTGCCCCGTCCGCAGAGTGGGTCTGAGCTCTGGAAGGGCAGACTGGTGCTTGGAGGCTGCTGCGCCGCCCGCTGCGGTAAGGAAGTCTCCCGTGGGCAGGTCTCCCGGGCTGCGGGCAGGACTAGCAGGGAGTGGCCCTAGGAATGACTGTACCCGCCGGCCGGCCGGTGTTTTGTTCCCTGGACACACCTCTAGAGTGGCTTCCACAGCCCCATTTGGGGACTTGGCTTCGGGATCCGTTAGTGTGCTCCCGGGGAGGACTCCTCGCTCCCCCAGGGGCCACGGAAACTGGGGATCCCGGAAACTGGGGATCCCGACGGAGGGCTGCGCACTCTCAGTACAAGGCTCCGCCCCCTCCCCCCCCCTCCCGTCCCATCTTAATCGGGGATGGGAGGCTTCTCCCAAGCGCTTGGCACGGCTCTGCGGGGTATTTGGAGCCGGGCCTCGAGTGCTTCCCCGCAGAATGGGTGAGGCTGGCAGAAGGGGGTGCCTCCGGGCAGTTGAGGTGCCTGGGAGGTGCCCTGCTGCGTGCCCTGTGATTTGAAGCAGACAGCAAGCCTTTGGGGGACACCGAGCAGGGAGCTGGGGAGTGGGTGCTCCCTGGTGCCAAAGAAACTGATACTGCGCCTTGCACAATTCAGGAACTTGCCATGTTTTTAGACTTGGTTGGTGGAAGTTCCCTAGGGTGTGGGTGTTAAGCGCGCTCTCAAAGTCAGGAGCCCTTTGTCGAAATCCTAGCCCTCTGACTATTGCAGCTAATTTTCCAACCCACTTGGTTGCTGTGAGGAAAGAGTGTAAACTTTAAAAGTGCTATAAAAATGTGAGTTGTTAGAGAAAGTCAGGAGCCCTGCATGTGGACCTGCGTACGTTACCTCACTTAGTTTCAGGAAGGGGAGCAGAGCGCAGTCTAATAGAACATAGGCCGGTGACTTTCCCTTTTATTTTCTCCTCACTTGCATTTGGCTTAGGATGGTTTTCTTCTTCGAGGATTTGAAGGGATGAGAAAGCCTGAGAACTGAGTTTTTCATACCTTTCCAAAACCCACCCAGCACCCCTTTTAGGCTTTCGTGGTGAAAAGGAAAGGGAACATCTCCAAAGTCGGGGCTTAGAACACATTCATTTGCTTGTGTCCACTCATTCCTTTATTTTCCTGGGAGTGTTGCTTAGCCTAATCCTTAAATCCTTCTAGGTTTGGCAGCAGCTTTTGGCTGGTTCTACTTTTAAATTTGTCAGAATAATTTATTAACCAAATCTTGGATTTTTTTTCCCACTCTCCAGCTCTTCCACATTTCCATCATCAAGAGGTAGTTTCAGTCTAGGCAGGCTGGCAAGCTACACCTTCTCTAATCTCCTCTTCCCACCCAATCTCATTCCTAGCAATGGAGAAGCTATGGGACAAAGCACACCATAAACCCTCCCTATCCTCCCATGCCTGACATTTTTTATCAATGAAATCAGACTAAAGTGAACATCAAGAGGAACCTTAAAGTAGAAAGAAAGCCACCAAAGGGCAAGCCTGGTATATGGGAAGCAGCACTGAATTATGGCCAGGCTGCCTTCTTTGGAGGGGGGTGGTCCTGTTGACCACCAATTGACTGAGGAGGTATGGGGGTCTGGTGGGAAGATTCCAGCCCAGCGAGCATGTGGAAGGCCCTACGTTAGGAGACACTTCAAAAAACAATCTCTGCCCTTGAGGATTATGTTCTACTAGGATTTAGAGTCAGAGAATTTAGGCTTTAATTTTCTTGTCTGTAAAACAAGGAAGTTGGACTAGATAATCCCTAAGGCTCTCTCTAGATTTATTATTTTATGACCTTGGGCAAGTCATTTAATTATGAAGCCTCTATTTTTTTCTGTAAAATGAGGAAGTTGGATCAGTGAGTCTTCCAGCTATGAAACTGCCTGAAAGATATACAATAGGAGAGAGGCAGTGCTAGTGAGAGGGGAGAAGCTGGGCAGTTTTTTGTTGTTATTGTACTTTTTAAACTTTAATAAGTTTTTATTGATATGTACTTTCTTACATCACCATAGCATCCCATGTATCCTCCCTTCCTCTCCCACCCCATAGTGCACATAGTATTTTTTTAGAGGGGAAAAAAATGTCAGCACGCTTGATCAAGACATTGAAAAAGTCTGAAAAGACGTGCAGTGTCTAAGGTCTGTGCACCTCCTGCCTCCAGGAGGGGGTGGGTTGGGGGTGTCTTCTCATTGCTCTTTGTTTGAATCTTGGCTTTATCTTTATAATTTTGTTCTTTACGTGTGTGTGTGTGTGTGTGTGTGTGTGTGTGTGTGTTCTTTCCATTTACATTGTGGTACTTATTGTGTATACTGTGTATGGCAGCAATGTTAAGTTTGTGTTCGAGTATTTCAGGTCTTGTTTGGTACTGGGGTGGGAGGGAGCCACCTGAACCTTGTTGGGAATATTTGACTTCACAGGATTCCCTGGTGAGATGGGGAAGGAAGGAGAGGGGTGGCAAAAATGGAGGCCTAATTAGAAATCAGCTTTGCTGACACTATGTTGTGAAAATGGAGGCTGAAATAAACAGGGCTGACTCAGGGAGACGTTTACAGGGATAAATCGGCTATATTTCCAGATTCCTAGCTCTTGTTAGGAAATGAGCTGTAGGTTACCTAGGGTAGAGTCTTCCATCCTTTGGAAAGTGGTTAGAACTGTTTTTCTAGCATTCAGAGTTGTGACGATAGGGACATGCAATATTGACAGTATATTTCCTTTTCTGAAGGAAAACATTCTTTAAATACAAGTCTAGCTACATAGGACTGTGGGCTCTTTGTTAAACTCACAGTAGAGCAGGGAAAAGCAGAGAAATGGCTGGAGGCAGGAAAGGCCTGTGAGGTGGGTCTTACACTCTCAGCGCCTGCTTTTCCTCCTGTTTTCTGTCTCTATGTTTTTGCTTCAATATTATATGCAATATTCCACACCCATAGCCTGCTACATAGGCAAGGAGTAGGGGGAGGTGCCTTCTCATCTCTTCTTTATGGCTAAGCCTGGTCCTAATAATACATTTGGTCTGGACTCTTTTGTTGTTCTTAACATTTACAAATCTATAGGCCTTGTGTATATATGAAAGTTTTAGTTTCTTTACATAATTCCAGATTGTTTTCCAGAATGATTGTATCAGTACCTAGCAATATCACTACAAGGTCTATTTCAAAAGATGATTAGGGGAAAAGGAAAAAACTCATATATTCTAAAATGTTTATAGCAGCTCCCTTTGTGGTGGCGAAAAACTGGAAATTGCAGGGATGTCCATCAGTTGGGGAATGGCTGAACAAAGTTGTGGTATATGAATATAATGGAATACTACTATGCTATAAGAAATGATGAACTCAGTGATTTTAGAAAAACATAGAAAGACTTGCACAAAATAATGAAGAGTGAAATCAGCAGAACCAAGACAGCATTGTATACAGTAACTGCAATATTGTTTTAAGAACAACTTTGAACGAATAAATTATTTTGACTGTTATAAATACCCAAAATAACAATAAAGGACATATAAAGAAAGACACTATTTGCATCCAAAGAAAGAACTGATAAATAGAAGTATGTATAGAATAATTTTACACATATGTATATACATACATACATATATGCACATATATTTTGTGTGTGTGTGTATAGGGAGCCGCTGGAACTTAATCAGCAGAGCAGTGACATGGTCAGACGTGTACTTTAGGAAAAATACTTTGGTGGCCCTATGGAGGATTGGAGCAGGGAGGGATGAGGCAGAGAAGCCAGTTGGGAGAAATTGCAGCAGTTGAGGTGAGAGGTGATGAAGTCTTACACTGGGCTGGTGACTGTATGAGCAGAGAGAGGGGGATGGATGGATGGATGTAAGAGATGTGGAGGTGGAAAAGACAAGATTTTCCATAGTAGACCCAGCAGCAGCTGGGGGCCACATACCACCAGAGGACATCAAGTTGGCGCGCTGATGTGGTACTATGGCAAAGGCTCTCTTGGTTCTGGACCTACTCTTTTTCTCTTTAGCCTCCTTGAATTCTATTTACTTACCCAAAAGAAAGCCTTTCCAAACTCCACTCTGCCTCTGCCACTCCCTGACTCCAGCCTTGGACTGAATTCATTTGTTAATTCAAAGACTAAACTCTACCGTTTACAGTAGGAGTAAATACTAAATAGGGATCCTTGTACTGTGGATGAAATGGTGCAATTTTCTTTTTAGTGGTTCTTTTATTGTACTCAGAGACTCATAAAACTTTAAAGCTAAGTGGGAACTTGTAGATCTTTTGTCCTCTTTACAGAGTAGGAGCTGAATAAATGTTGGTTAAATCAAGTAAATCCACCCAATCCAACACTGCTTGTGAAGCTGATTTGAGTTTCCCAGTTTTACATATTAAATCTCCGAGGAGAGGAAATGGCAAAGATCAGAGATCATGATGGAAGCCAGATCTTTTCTTTCTGCTCTTTCATCAGGAATCCTCCAAGGCTTCTCCACTACCCTGAAACTTTAAGGCACATTTGTGTATCTGCATGGGCTACTAGCTACGTGGTACAGTGGACAGAGCGACAGGCCTGGAGTCAGGAAGAACTGAGTTCAAATCCACCTCCAGACACTTATTAACTCTGTGATCTTGGGCAAATCACTTAACTCTTTTTGCCTCATTTTCTTCATCTGTAAAATGAGCTGGAAAGGGAAATGGCAAATTGCTCCAGTATTTTTGCTGAGAAAACTTCGAAATGGAGTCATGGAGAGTCAGACACAACTGAACAACAGTGTATATGCACGTGTAGACCGAAGTTCGTAAAGCAGAAAGAAAAACACGTAACATGAATTGTCGTTAATATCTAGGATGGCTTTCATGGTTTAGTGTGCCATAGGCCACACTATCCAGAGTGTCTACAAAACATTAATTTAGAACTGGAATATCTTCTAGTCCAGTCCCTTTGTTTCTCAAACAAGGAAACTGAAGCCCTGAGAAGTTAAAGTGACTTGTGCGTGGTTACTGAGCTGGCAAATGTCCAAGGCCATATTCAAACTCGGGTCTTACTGACCTTAACATCAGCAATTGATCTACTGGGCCCCACTGCCCCATTTTATTCCCTTTGATATTCCAAAATATTTTAAAGTTTTGTTGATGCTTTTTTTTTATTCCATAAATCCTGTCTGCTCTGTCCCCAACTGAACTTTACTATCTTGTAACAAGGACTAGTTAAGGCAATTTGCCCTCGTCTCCAGTGCAAAGCACATTGTAAGTACTTATTAATGTTTATTGATTCATTGCTTGGGTCTAGAATCCCAGGCCTTGGTTTCCAATACAGTTTCTAATACTGCCTTGGAGTTCCATCATCTGTATAAAGAGGAATCTGAACTAGATGGATAGCCTGTGGTACCTCTTCCACCTCTAGATCTATGACCCGAAGTAAAAGCAACCAATTCAGCACCTTCTGGCTCTGGCATTTTTTTGAAGAAGGACAATGAAAGAGGTTCAAGATAGCTTAGCTTCTGGGTATTTAACCCAGAGCTATGGCCCAGCCAAGTATAACCCATCAGATCCCTGGGCATAGCCTGTTTGTGCTTTTTAATTAAAAAATATTTTTACCTGATTAGTTACATATTCTTACCATCATCATAGAAGAATTAAAATTGCAAAAGTGACCCAAGTGGCAATAAAAAGACACCCTGAGCTGAATTCTATCTCTGCAGACTTCCATTCATTTTTCCTAATTTTGCCCTCTGGAAATAAGCAGAAGTCCAACTGTGCAGGTGATTCTCAGATCTGTTTGTCCAGTTCTAAGCTCTTTCCTGCCTTCCAATCTCACATCTCCAACTGTCTCTTAGACATCTTGACCTGGATGTCCTGTGGACATCTCCAACTCAGCACATCCCAGAATGGATTTGTTGTCTTTCCTCCAAACCCTCTCCTCTTCCTAACTTCCCTATTGTTGTCAAGGGTACCCTTGTTTTTCAGTCACCCGAGCTCATAACCTCACTGTCATCTTTGTCTCCTCATTCTCTTCATCATTCAGATTCAGTTCTGTCATTTCTATCTTCCTAATATCTCTCTTATATGCCCCCTTCTCTCCTGCAACACTACTACCATCCTGTGCAGGCCCTACCACCTCATGCTTAGATTTCTGCAATATCCTGATGATTAGTCTCTGTGCCTTGAGCCTCTCCCTACTCTATTCCCTCTCCTACTGAGCTTCTTAAAGTAGAGATCTGACCTTGTCATACATACTGTCCCCTCCTCTCTCCCCATTCAGTAACTCTAGTGAGTGCTTACTCCTTCCAAGATCAAATATAAACATCTCTGGTTTTTAAAGCCCTTCATAACCTGATCTAGCCCACCTTTCTAGACTTATAATTTATACCCCTCCACTCCAGACTCTTATCTGGTGACCCTGGCCTCTTTGCTGTTCCTCTCACTAGATATTCCTGACTCTGAAGCATTTTCAGTAGATGTTCCCCATGCCTGGAATTCTCTCCCTCCTCACCTCTGCCTCCTGGCTTTCCTCGATTCTCTTCAGGTCCAATCTGAAGTTCTACCTTCTGCAAGAAGCCTTTTCCATTCCTCCTCCATCTTAGTGCCTTTCCTCTGAGACTGTTCCTCATTTATCCTGAATACATTTTGTTTGTACATGGCTGTTTATGTATTCACTTCCTCATTGGGCTGTGAGCTCCATGAAAGCCAGGGAGTGTTTTTGCCTTTCTTTGTATCCCCAATGCATAGCATTGTCTCTGGGCATAATAGGGACTTAATAGATGCGTATTGATTTGACTGCCTTTCTCTTTCAATAAATAATTATTGCTACCTTTTAGCACAACACCTGGGACATAGTAGGAACTTAATAAATGTTCATAGATTGATTGACTGATGAATTTTCTCTTCTCCAGGCTAAACATTTCCCAGTTTCTTCATCCAGTCTTCATAAGACATGATTGCAAGGCTCTCTAGTATGCTGGCTGCCCTCCTTTGATATGCCTCATCTTATCAATAGTCTTCCCAAACTGTGGTACCCAGGAACAAATATAACACTCTAGTGTTTTCTGATCAGGGGAGATTTCAGTAGGACTCTCGCCGATGGCTAAAAGTCCTGATTTTTTTTTTTAAACTAAGCTCGTAGTTTCTTTAAACTTTAAGATCAGTGAAATTTACCAATTCCTGGCAAAATTCTAGAATAGCATATTAAAAGGATGGTTTGTCAGAACTTAGAAAGGGAAGCAGTCACCACTTTAAGTCATGATGCATTCATTAACGAGTCATGATAGATTGACCCCAGTTCCTTTTTTGACAAAGGAGAGAATTTTACAGATAAATTATACTTGGAGTTCAGCAAGGTGTTTGGTAATCTGTCATGATTTCCTTGTGAATAAAATGGAGGTATAGGGTGGATAATAGTGCTATAAGGTGGATTTGGAAGTGGTTGGGCAATCAAACCCCAGAGTGTTGATTACTTGGTCTTTAGAATCCTGTAGAGAGATGCCACTCTGAATTTGGTCCAATTTTGTCAGGCACTTTTATCCAGGATTCAGATAAAGAAATAGATGGCAACTTTCCCAAATATATAGATAACACAAAAGTGAAAGGCATGACTAACAAATTAGATAACACAATATGGATGTTAAAAATTCTAGATGATCCAGAGCAATAGATTAAATTATAATTGTTACTGCTTACAACTACTGCTACATTTGGGGCATTTTAAAGTTTACAAAGCACTTTCCTTACAAAAGTCCAGTAATATAGGTAGTACTCATTTTGTAGATTAGGAAAAGAGTGACTTGCCAACCACCAGTAAGTGATAAATCTGAAACTAGAGCCTAGAGCTCATAGTATAGGGGAAAGAGGACTAGAAGCTGATAATTAATAAGGATCAATGTAAAGTCCTGCACTTCATTTCAGAAAATCAGCTATTTAAGAACAGGTTGGGAGAAGAGATGTGGGTAGACAGCAGTTTGTCTAAAAGAGAACTGGAAATTTTTGTGAACTATGAAATCAATACAAGGAAAAACTACAATATATCATTGTAGTGGGGTGTTTTTTTTCCTTAAAAAAAGCTAATCATTAACAGAAATATTGTGTACAGATTGAAAAGGAATTGATTTGTCTTCTCGTACTCTGCCCTGGATCAGAGCAATAAAATAATCTGTTCAGTCCACCAAACCCTGCTCAATTGCTGATTCATTCCTTGTGGATCAATGTCCTAGTTGCTGGGGTTATTGACTTCATTTCTTGGCATCACATTTTAAGAAAGGCTGGATAGTTAACAGGACTTCAACTCTGACATTTTATTGATCAACTGAAGAAAATGGGAAAATTTATTTAGATTGTAGAAGAGAAGACAGGAGAGATATGATGGCTGATTTCAGATATTTGAAGGGTTATTTTTCAGAAGAGTGATTAGTTTTAATCTACTTGGCCCCATAGAGCATAACTAGAAGCAATGAGTGTAAGTTGTCTGACTTTCAACTCAAGTAAGGTCTTAGGAACAATTAGAGTTGTTCAAAAGCTGTTCAAAAGTGCAACATACCGTCCTGTGAGATCTCTATCACTGTATCCCTTCCATCCTTCAGAGGCTAGAGAGGACCACTTAGGGGGATTTGTGAAGGTTCTTCAGATAACTTCTAACACCCCTCTTTCAAGCCAATGTTTTGTGATTCCTCTGATTTTTCAGCTGAGATCTGGAAAAGCATCATAGAGGAATTGACATTTTGAACAAAAGCTTCTGTACTTGAGGAGAGGGTAAATTGCCTGAGGCAAGTGTGTGGGATTCCTGGCATTTTAAAAAGCAATGAACTAAGTCCTACAGGATTGGCTACTATTATAGCTTATTTAATAAAGCAAACCATCAATGACCTTTGGCTGTGGAGCATTTCTGAACAGAAAGCAATCATTCAATTGCAGTTAGAATACAGGGTATCTCAAATAGATGGGGTGTCTAGTAATAATTGTGTTTGAATCACATTGGAGGATCATAACTCATTTGGAATATAAAATCTGCCTTACTAGTAATGGCTTTACCTTAGCATACATTTTATTGTACAATGGATGTTATTGCTTCATGCTTACATATTTATATTTCAAGACAAGGACGACTTACGTTTTCCTTGTTTTATCATATTCAACTTTATCTGGGTATCAGAATTCTGTCTGTCTACAGTTGTCTTCATCCTAGAGAGGCTTAATGCTAATATGCATTAGAAAGTCACCAGAATTTCCATTCCATGCAACAGAATAATTGAGAATTGTTTTTTAAAAAAGAAAAAAAATATTCTGGACCTCAGGAATAGCATAAGGATTCAATTCTCCTTTGCAAGCTAGGACTTTTCATAGTGTTTCAGACTGTCTCAAATGTTTTGTTTATTCTTAAGAATTTAACATTTGAAACTTGTTAAAATACAATTGCAATTGTAAAAACTTTGAATAGAAATTCAGTCAAAAATTATCTTGTTTTATAGGTAAAGTTTATTTTTAATAAAGTTGCTATCAGTGTCTCAGTCAATGTTTTCAAAAACCTACAATGCTTTTGATAGTTACTCCTTTTATTTATTTTTATTGACATATGTTCCATGTTTAAAAGTTCATTTTTTAACCCAGAAATATTTTCCCTTTTTTAACTATAAAAACTGAAATATATTGTGGTAAAGATAAAGACATAGAAAGTAAAGAGGGGCCTATTTGCATGCAAATATTGATGTGATGTAAGCCTTAGTAAATATGGCTAAAAAAAGTTGTTGTTTTTTTTAAGTTTCCCAAATGCAAAGTAGTCTTCTCTTACTTTAATGTGATTCTGGGATTCTCTTTGTTTGTCTTCAATTCCCATCCAAAGATACAAACTTGGACCAACTCAGTGGATTATTGACACAAATTTTCATCAGTGGTCATAGATCCCATTAATAAGGCTACATAATGTTCCAGGGCTCAGTAAATTAGTGTTAAGGGCATCCACAAATACGCTTATCAGCAGGACCTTACCATTTGTAGCAAGAATTCTTACCCTTTTTTGTGTCATGGACCTATTTGGTAGTCTGGTGAAAACTGTGCTACTTTCTCAAAATAATGGTTTCAAATGCATAAAATGAAATATGTAGGACTACAAAGGAAACCAATTATACTGAAATGTAGTTATCACAATATTTTTAAAATCCCACAAGTTCATGGACCCCAGGTTAAGAACCCCTGATTGCTCAGATTGTTCCTTATGACAGTGACAAACAGCTTTGTGAAGTGTGTTTCGCCATTTTATGTTTCACTTGATAATAACTAGAAGATCTTTGACCATCTTAATCTCTGTGGCCTCATCTAGCAAGGATTCTTATATGAACATCAGATGCTTTCTTGTAATAAACAAAAAAAAATGTGTGACTGGAAAAAAAGGAAGGTTGGTAATATAAACAGAGCAAGGGGTAACAGAAGAGACCAGGTGCTTTACTAATGCAGTGGGGTTTAGAATTAACTACCCTCATGTGTAGCCTGTGTGCAATGATCATGCCCATCTCTTCCTGTGACTTGCCTGTTTTTCTCATCTTGGGGTTTGTTCTGACATTTCCTTATACAATATCTTTCTCATTAGTTAAAAAGTTAGCTAACAATTTAATAAACGAAAGAAACCACTTTTCCCATAGGTGTTACCTATTCTGTCTTTCTTTCTTTCTACACACACACATACACACACACACACACCCCCTCAAATCTCTAGGCTTAACTCAACATTAAGGTTGTAGGCTATATAATTTATTAACAGTCTCTAGCCATCACTATTGTACTTTTCAATTCTGGAAATAAACTTCTATTCCTTTCTCTTAGAGTAATTAATTCACTTCGAAAATTAGTTTCTTGTTTCTTCACAAAATAAGAGGTAAAACAGTTCTCCAAGGAAAGAAGTTCTTTTCTTTCATTTTCTCTTTGTACCTCACTCATTCTCTCTTTAATCATGACAGGTAACTCTCTCCAGAAAGATAATTCAGTTCTTAGTCTCTTCATAGATTCCCCATAGAATGACAGTTAAACTATCATTCTAATATTCCCAGTGCTCCTTAAAGATAAAGTAAAAGTGTAGTTTCTGTAAAAGAGGCTGTTGAAGCTGGTTGAAGGTGGTGTTTCCATAAAACAGTGAAAGATGCCTTAGGAAGGCTTCTAGTATGTTGGGTAGGTCCTCTGTGGAAGATTTATGGAAGGAAATTGGCAAGAATCCTATTGGATAAGAAGGCATTTATCTTAACCAATGAGATCACAGATCCATCAAGGTATTGAAATATTTAGGCGAATTAGAACAGTACAAAACAAAGAGCTTTGAGTGTGCTCACAGAAGGGAAGGGCTTTATCAGTTGCTAGTATGGAAAGTTTTGTGGTGGAGATGGTATTTGAGTTGGACTTGAGGAAGAATTTTTAACTGCCTTATAAAACATAATACTTTATAGTTTACAAAGAAGTAATACATACATTATACATCATTTATTTATGCATCCATCTGCTGAAATTGGATAGATTATATATTACTATCCCTGTATTACAGATGACGAAATTGGGAATCAGAGAGATCATATGACTTAACCTACATCATCCTAGGGCTCTTAAACAGTGCAGTCACATTAGAACACAGGTTTTCTGACTCTCATTATGCCATCATCCCCATTATATCATGTTAGCTCTCTAAAGCATTATACAAAGACAAATTGGCTAGAAACTTAGAGACATTCTCTGGGAAGAGCATCCATTTACATTAATGATAGTCTCCTATGTATGCTTTTAACCTGTTTGGTAAGTAGAGGAATTGTAGTACATCTAGCTGGAGAAATTTGGTCAAAGGGCTTCTTTAAGGTGGTCATAGACTTAGGCAGGGATAATATTAAGCTGTCTCTCATGAGTTTTCTATATTAGGACACTTTGGTTCTCTTCTAAATCAAACCCAGCCCAAAGTAAAATGAAGAAATATAGGAATATAGGAAAACAAACTACAGTGGAGCATATTCAAACTTTCATATACTTTAAAAAAACTTATTTTATTATTTATATAGTACTTCATTTGATAGGCAATAGGGAGTAATTGAAGGTTTTTGGACAGTATAGTAGCTTGATTGGATTTGTGAATCAAGAAAATTAGTTTTGCAGTCATATGTATTATACATTAAAGAAGGTAGGCTGGAGATGTGGACTTGAGTTAGGACAGTATTACAGTAATCTTGGTAAAAGGGAATGAGGGTAAACAATAATGAGAATCTGAACTAGAGTGTCATGGGGCTGGTAAAGAGGGAATGGGTATAAGAGACATCATAGAGATGGAATTTGATGGGCCTTGGTGATTGGTTTGATGTATATGTAGAACAAAGGAGAGGTAATGACAGTAGCTAGCACTTAATGTAGACTTCAAAGTTGACAAAGTTTTTTTCCAACAACCCTGCGAGGCATCATTATTTTCATTTTATCGATGAGGAACTGAGGCTCAAAGAGGTTGTTGCTTGCCCAGGGTCACATAGCTAATGATCAGAGTCAGGATTTGAACCCAGGTCTTTCTGACTACAAGACTAGTAGCTATCCACATTGTCACACTGCCTAAGAGCCGAACAATAGTGAAGTTAACCAGTTATGGATGTTTGGGAAGATGATTGTGCTGTTCATAGTTTGGTGGTTTGGAAGAAACAGATTTCATGGGGGAAAATGAAGTTGGTTTTAAGAGCTTGAAATGGGACAGTCTCTTAGGCCCTTGGCATTGAGAGCTTGGAAGAGAGTTCAGCTCTTGAGACAGAGATGTGCTAAGCCTCAGCACAGTGATGATGGATGAGGTGGATGGCCTGGCCAGGAAAGCAGATGTAGAAGTGAGCAGAGCAGAGGACCTAGGACAGAGCCTTAAGGAAGCAGGAAGAAGAAGAGGAAGGAGTAACAGAGGAAACAGAGGAAGAGTTAACAAAAGTAAGAGGATGGTCAGGAGAGGATAGTGTCAGGGAAGCCAAAGGAGAAAGAATAACCAGGAGAGGGTGGGCTGCAGTGTGTAACGCTGCATAAAACCTGGGACCGTTGAATTTAGTGATCCAGAGGTTGCTGGCGGATTTGGAGGAGCTATTTATATGAAAGCCCGGTGACAGAAGCCAGATTGCGAACGGTTGAGCAGTGACCTGGGTGGTAGAGAAAGCGAAGGCAGAAATGTTGGCTCCCAAATGACCTGAGGTTAAAACACACTCTTCATTTAAAACGGTAAACTCTTGAGTGGGAAGTTACTTTTGCTGTTGGGCACAATCACTAGATACTTTTTGCTTTTTTTTAATGGGAAGGTATTATGTGGGAGTTGTTTATTGGGTGGAGAAGGAAATGGCAAACCACTCTGTTATCTTCGCCAAGAAGACCCCATGGACAGTATGGTCCGTGGGATCACGAAGAGTCCGACACAACTGAACAACAACAAATATTTATTGGAAAGTGAAGGCTATATCAACAATGTATTAGAAAAAAATTGGTAAAAGAGAGTAAAAGCAATGAACATGGATGTTACAGTTGGAGGGTAGACGGGGTGAACACAAGGGAAAACCATTTTAAGGTCCCAGCAGCCCCGCCCGGTTCTTAGGTTTCCTGGGTTGGTCAGGTGGCGGGGTGGAACTTGGAATCAAAAGACTTGGGTTCTTGTCCTGGCTATCCTTCTTGCTAGCTGTGCGCTATCAGGCAAGTCACTTAACTTTTAGGGGCCAAAGTTTCTCCCAATCCACATCATCATAGGGTTATTGTAAAGATAAAGGGAGATAACATAACTGCTTTGTAATAAATCTGAAAACACAGGTACAACCATCAGGTATGATGACTTGTGATAAGTGCTCCCTCTCTCCTGTCCTCTCCTTTCACAGACTTCTTTTCATGAATACATGCATGGGTGGAGCCTGTTTTGTATACGGGTGAGTCAGACCTCCTATATTTCCACAAACCAAAAAGCCCAAGTTCTTTACTTGTGGGATGTAAGATGAAGCCATATGCCAAAGAAAGTAAAATGAAGAAAGATGACTCACTCGTTGGAAAACAAACTACAGTGGAGCATGTTCAAACTTTCATATACTTTAAAAAAAATTATTTTATTATTTATGTAGAACTTGAAATTTGCAAATAATCTTATGTGTTTGTTTTTAGCATTCAAACTTTCATTTTGCATTTATTTTTTAAAAAATATTAGCATTGGGTGAAATTCCTGTTTGAGGGTTGTCACTTGACTGTTGGGAAAGGTTGTTGAGTAGAATATTGCTTGATATGAGACTCTCATTAAAAATCAGGGTGCTCTTTTAAATTTACTCTTTCAAGCTCAGGATCATTGGATATTAAAGCAGGATATCATAGGATATTAGAGACTTGCTATTCCAGGATTGTGCTGGAGTGAGGTCATACCCTTCCAAGGACTGTTAAATTTTCAGGATGAGCATTGACACTTTGGGAATCCCACCAATCAGGGCATCATTGATTGTTCTGAACTCCGGTCTTCTTGACTCCTAGTCCATCCATTGTACTATCCATTGTACCATCTTGTTGTTGTCCATTTTGACTGTTTGTCACCCCTTTGGGGTTCTCTTGGCAAAGATACCATAGTGGTTTGCCATTTCTTTCTCCAGCTCATTTTACAGATGAAGAAACTGAGGCAAACAGGTTTAAGTGACGTACCCAGGGTTACACAGCTAGTCAGGGCTGAGGCCAGTGAATCCTGCCTTCCTAAGGAGGCCACTTAACCTCTCCCAGCCTCCATTTCCTCATCTGTAAATTGGAGATAATAAGAACAACTCTGAGTTGTTGTGAGGACCTAAAGAGATAACATGTGTGGCTCTTGCAAACACTAAAGTGCTCTATAAAAGCTTATCACTATCATCATTACCACCGCCACTATCATCATTATTAATTATAACTTTTTATTACAATCTATTGTTGAGTATATTGTAGAAAAGGTTTTTTTGGGGGGTATGGATTGGATGAGATGGCTGATGAGGTATCTTTCAGATAATATTGTGTGATTGTGTGCTTTGAATCCCTGCTCTGTTCCCTATATGCCCTTGGGTAAGTCACTGAACCTCTCTCTGTGCCTGAGTTTCCTTATCTGTACAATGAGGTCAGACCAGATGACCTTTGAGGTTCCTTCCAGCTCTAAATTTATGATCCTAGTTGCCCACAACTTCAATGGAAATTTTTTTGAATTTTTTTTTTTTTGCTGACCCTCTTTTACAGATGAAGAAACTGGGACGTGGTTGTGACTCATCATCTCAGACAGCATGTGAGTGACAGAGTGGCAAATTGGCAAAGTCTCAGCTATTAAGAACCCCACATAAAGCCAGAACTTCATCTGCCTCCTCTTTGTCATCCTATTTAAAACAAATTATTTCCATGATATTTTTAGCACTTGTGGCAGTACAGTTTAGAAAGCATCAGTCGTTATATCCATTATCTGTCCTGCTGAATCCTCACGACCACCTGGGGAGGAAGCCAGGGCCCATCTCATTAGCTTCACTTTATAAATGA
The DNA here is from genome assembly GCA_028627135.1 of Pseudochirops cupreus. Classification (NCBI taxonomy): domain Eukaryota; kingdom Metazoa; phylum Chordata; class Mammalia; order Diprotodontia; family Pseudocheiridae; genus Pseudochirops; species Pseudochirops cupreus. Next base: position 99,071,543 of record CM053581.1, on the reverse strand, counting down.
GGAAATTGAAGCTCGTGGGGCTTAAATGACTTTCTAGAGTTCACAAACCACATGCAAGGTAGAGCTGGGTCTCAGACTCACATCTTAATCTAAGACTATTTGGTAGCCATTCCATCATACTATGCTCCCCATCAGATGACTTTATGGTGTTGTCCAGAGCTTTTGGAATAGCATTTAGGAATCTTTCCCCACTCATGAATGAGCAGACCTATGGCTTAGTAGAAAGAGTGCTAAGTTGTAGTTAGGAAAGACCTGGTTAATTTTATATATTACTCTATGTGTGTATATGTCATCTACCTTGATAAAATATGAGCTCCTTGAGGGCTGGGTCTGTTCCATTTTTCTTTGCATCCCTAGCAAAGGGATGGGCCAGAGAGACATATGGCCACACAATTGGTATCAGAACTGGAATCTGAAGCCAGGTCTCTGTTGGGATTGAAATTAAGGTAAACTGAGGCACAAAGTTCCATTTATTGATAAAGCTAGCAGTCACCAACCAACAAAAGGGGTCTTTGGTTCCTCAGCAAGCCAAAAGACCCTGAACGAGGGCTAACAGATTGTTTTTATGGATGAAAGAAGCAGCATCCAAAAACGAGAAGACAGCATCATAGATGGGGAAAACAGTATGATTGGTTACAAAGTCTGAAGCATTATAGAAGTAGGGGACAATCTAATCGTCTGGAAATCAGGTATGTGGACCAGCAACCACCCCTCCTAACGTCTCGTTGCTGATTGATGTATCTACCTGTAAGTTAGTGGTACATAGGTAGCAAACCAGACGTCCTTGAAGGACAACTAGTGGCATAGAGATAACAGGTTTCTTTTTTTTTCCTTCTGAGGGGGGAGGCTAAGCAGTCTGGGTTAAGTGACTTGCCCAAGGTCACACTGCTAGTAAGTGGCAAGTGTTTGAGTTCAAATTTGAACTTAGGTCCTCCTGACTCCAGGGCCGGTACCCTGAATTTCTGAACCTGTGAACTTCTGAATTTAACTCAAAGATAAAGAAAAATGACTTAAGCAGTTAAAGGAAATGTCGGTGGTTGGTACGGAACAGAATCAATTACAAAATGGAATTAATTTGATTTTCTCATTTCCTGACTCAATTCAGGATGAGAGGTGACTGACCCATTGTACTGTGCCTTTGACACATATTGACTATGTGAGGCTTTAGGAGTACAAAGCCAAAAACAAAAACAAAGAGCAGTGCTTGCCTGATTTCATTAGAGAAACATCTATTATGTACCTACTGTGTTTAAGGCCCTCTGCTAGGCTGTTTGACAGTCAGTAAGCATTTATAAAAGACTCTGCTATGTTCTAGGGACGGAAAGAAAAATGAAACAGACTTCGAGGATCTTACATTTTATCAGGATGGACAACGTGTACACCCGCATATAGTTATATACGAAGTAGATTAAAGGTAATTCTGGAAGGTGAGGAAGGCATTGCCTGCTTCAGGGGGAACCAGAAAGGTCCTCATGTAGAAGGTGGTACTTCAGCTGAACCTGAAGGGAATTAGGGATAATTAGGGATAATTATAAGAGGGAAGGAATGCTTTCCAGGCCTGGGGGACACAGTCTGGGCAAAGGCATGGAAAGGAAAAATCGAGAATCCTTTATTAGGAGCAGCCAGAAAACCAGGTTAACTGGATTGTTGAATGAATGGATGGAAATATTGTATAGTAAGATTGGAAAATTTGCATCCAAGTTAGAAAGAGTTTTACAAACAGAGGAGGCCGTACAAGAAGACAAGGATAAGAATATTGGTTTGTTATAGAGTCATAGCGTCATGAATTTAGGGCTGGAAAGGTCTTTAGAGACCACTGAGTCCAACCTCTTCCCACTCCCCACTTTACCTATAAGGAAAATGAGGCAGAGAGAGGTTAAGTGTTTTTCACAGGGTCACCCAACTAGTAAGTATCTGAGGCAGGATCTGAACCTTTGACTCTTCAGTTGAGCATTCCATTCACTATGCCATGTTGACCCTCAGCATGAAGCTGTTATTTAGACAATCAAAGAGGCAAAGGTTGTCTTTCTCTGTTTTGAGTCCCGTAGTCTGTTCAGATAGCAATCTGACACTAAGGGCATTAGCTTGTGCCCCATCCTTGTCAGGAAATTGACTTTTCATTTATAGAGTGCACTCTTCCCTTGTAATTTTAGGTGGATTTCTCTCCACAAATTTCCAAATAAATTTCTTGGTTAGAAGGAAACGTTGTCTAAATAAGAGGCATTTTTTTCCCTTGGGTAAAATATTTTCTCGGCTCACAGGGTTGGAGCTGTAAAGGACCCCATATGCCATCTAGTACAACCTTCATTTTATATATATGAAGAAACTGGGATTTAGGGACATTAAGTGACTTGCCCAAGGATAAGTGTCAGAGCTAGGATTCAAACCCAAGTCCTCCAGTTCCCAAACCAGCCCTCTTTCCCCTGTGCCAATGCTGCCTCCTCACATCGTTTTTCATTATTTCGGTAGACATGATGGGATCTCAGCAGTATGTGAATGATTCCTTAGTCATTATAGATTACAAACCAGCAGCAGCTTTGTATTTTCATGTGCCGTTTTTATCCATGATCTCCCATGCATCTTCCCAGAGGATCTGCCTAACAAACTGCCTGTCTGGGCTCTTGGTATGTTTCCAAGGGGACCTATGCAGCACCCCGCCTGCCCATCTGTCATCTCTTATTCTTGCTCTGTGACTGGCCCACCTCCCACTTCTGACTGGACTTGTTCTTGATGAATCCCTTAGACCACTATGGTACACGAGTCATCACTGGAAACACACTGTACTCTGTACATTCCCACCATGTGTCTCTGCATTGCTTTCTGGTCACCGGCACTAATGAGAAGCATTAACTCATTGTATAATGATATAATTCAGGTTGAAGGGCTAGCAACAGGGACTAGTTATGCTAGAAATTAAATTAACAAACGTTTATTAAATACCTATTGTATTTACTACCAATGAGCAGAATATACTACGCTGACATTGGAGGAAATAGAAATTGTAGGTTAGATACTATCCCTGCTCTCATGGAACATACATTCTAGTAGCAGAATAATACAGATAATCCTAATAAATAATATATTCCTACTGTCCAGTCCTTCTTCCCTACCAGAATATAGGCTTCTTGAAGGCAGGGATCTAGTTTCCTTTTTTTGGTTTTTACATCCCTGGTAACAGAGTGTACATTTAATGAGCATTTGCAAAACTGAATGAGGACGTTCATGAGTTACAAGACAGGGTGCTTTGCTAGATCAGTTTTAAGATATAAATTGTATGAAAGCTCCATGGTTCCATGGAAGCAAACTGAGAGCTATCAGCTGAGTGTCTGGGGAGTGCCACCAGTTAAAACTGAAATGTGGGCCCATTCCTAGCAAATCTGATTCCTGTATAGTAAATCTAGAAATACATTCTGGGTACCTTAGTAGATTGAAGGAGGCTTATATTTAATGAAATAGCTGAGGAAGAATTAAGAAGATGATGAAAGACCTGTGAACACAGAATGAAAAGGTTGAGTTAATCAAGAGGGAGAAAGTGTTCCAGGGAAGATTCCCAGGAAAGGAGACCATGTTGTGAGAGGGATTTGGGGGTGAGGAAACCAAGCAGAAAATAAACCAACACCTTTGGTTGTTAGGGGCTAGCCAGCAGAAAAGTTTTGACCTTAGCCTTTGTCCTTTGTAGCCCTGATCATTCCTAAATTAATTCATACAGGATTATTCGGTTACTCAGAGAATCATTGGAAGCTAAAAGGATCTTAGCTATTACCCAGTCCAGCCTTCTTCTCACAGTAGAGATGAGGAGCCCAGCTGGGGACCCAGGGGAGAGAAGTAATGAGAGCTAAGGCTTAAAGCCAGGGCCTCTGACTCTAAATGTGTTGCTCTTTCCTCTCCACTCATCGACCCTCTTTACCAACCTGTGCTTTCATCTTCTATGCATCTCATTTTATTTTATTTTTTGCTTTATTGGTATTGTGTGTTTTTTATAGTAGTCACGTCCCAAAGAACACTCCCTTAGAACAGAGAAAAACAGTTAACCCTGGGACTGCTGACAGCATATGCAGCATTTTTCCCATTAGAATGTAGCCTCCTGAAGGGCAGGAGTTGTCTTTGAATAACAACAGTAATCATAGCTGGTATTTATGTAGTACCTACTTTGTGCTAGGTGCTGTGCTAAGCACTTTACAATGAGGAAACGGAGGTAAATGGAGGTTAAGTGACTTACCCAAGAACATACAGCTAAGTAAGAGTCTGAGGCTAGATTTGAACTCAAATCTTCCTGACTTCTGGCCCAGTGCTTATATCCGTAGTACTTAGCAGAACTCTTGGTACTAAGCACTTAATAAATGATTCCTGATCCACTTAGTGAATGTGCTTTAGTGTTCCTCCCGTCCGTCAAGAGGAAGAAAGTATGTTTCATCGTTTGTTCTCTGGGACCCAGGGAGGGCATTGTGTTTTATCTGCATTTAGATATCATTTAGTCTTCTTTTCATTCCCATTTATGTCGGGAAAAAAAATCCAAGTTGGTTGTACGTCCACATTGGTCTCCTTAGACTGTTCCTCTGTTTCCTTTTTATTGTCATCATTTGTTTTTGTGTCCTCCTAATTTTGTTTCTAAGAATATCCCCATCCCTCTTGAACCCCCTTCCCTCATAGAATTCTAGGCCATGGGATCCCTCCATATCCCTTCCTTGAACCCTTTGTAGTCTGCTTTCCAAAATGTAGGAAACAGGGCCCAAGTTTGCCCTCCTCATCTCATAAAGAACTCTCAGATGTTGTATTTACCTCCTTCCTAAGTTCTCATCATTGCTACTTTGAAAGCCACTTCTTCCCACTGGTCAGAATCAGGTCCTTTGTCACTTGACTCATCAACATTTTGAAAAATGGATTATCGTCAAGGTATCTTAAGAACTATCAGTAATTCTGCTTTTGGTAATTGTAGAGCTCTAACATTTGTTCAAATAGTTGAAATCCCCAGTCACCGCTATTTCTAGTCTCTGTGTTAATTTTGTGTTCTGTTTCCAAAACTCATTTTCTGTTTTTTTCCTGTGGTTCAGGTGATGTGTGGTATATCCTCCCACCGCCATATTGGTTCTATCTCTCCATTGTTCCGGCCCATTTGCTCTCCAACTTGCTTCCTTCCCCTGGTTTGTGAAATTACTCAACAGTAAATCCTATTAGGTGGCTAAGTGGATAGAGTGTTGGACCTTGAGTCAAGAAGACCTGAGTTCAAATCCATCCTCAGATATTTATTACTAGTGGGACTGTGGGCAAGTCACTTAAACTCTCTCAGTCTCAATTGCTCCTTCTGTAAAATGGGAATAACAGTAGCACCTACCTCTCAGGGTTGTTGTGAAGATTAAATGAAATAACATTTGTAGAATACTTTATGAACCTTAAAGCACTATTGACGGGCTATGCTTCTCTACTTCCCATTGTATTTAAACCTATCCTTTTTTTTATTAAAGAATATTTTTAAGGGGCAGCTAGGTGGCATAGTGAATAGAGCACCGGCCCTGGAGTCAGGAGGACCTGAATTCAAATCCGGCCTCAGATGCTTAACACTTACTAGTCATGTGACCTTGGGCAAGTCACTTAACCCCAATTGCCCTGCCCTCCCGCCTCCAAAAAGCAAAAGGAAAAAAAAATTTTAATTTTAATTTTCTCAATTACATGTGAAAATTTTAAACATTTTTTTCATAATTTTTGAGTTCTAAATTCCTTCTCTCCCTCCTTTTTTCCCTCTTCAAGAAGGCACACACTTTGATATAGATTATACATGTGCAGTCATGCAAAACATTTCCATATTAGCCATATTGCCAAAGAGAACACAGACAACCCTCCCCGTCCCCCCCAAAAAAAAGGAAAAAGAAAAAGAAAGAAAGTGAAAAAGGATGCTTCAATCTGCATTCTGACTCTTATCAGTTCTCTCTCTGGAAGTGGATAGCATTTTTCATCATAAATTTCTTTTTAATTGTCCTAGATCATAATAGTAAATCATTCACAAATGACCATCATTCAGTATTGCTGCTACTGTATATAGTGATCTCATTAAGCACACGCTTTTACTGGCACATTCTAATAATTAATAACTTCTTAACAAGTCTGTGATACCTGTGAGGTCCAACTTCCCTTCCTGAAACTAAGTTCTCTAACCGAAGTATGTGACCCCTTTGTCGTCAGAGACCTGGGCTAAGAACGGAGTTTAACTGACCTCACTATGAGTCAGTTTGGCTCAAAAGAGAAGCCAGACTTATCAATTGAGCTAGGCAAATAGAGACTCTGCCACGGTCACACCTTTTATTGGATTAGTGCCTTGCAGTTTACTGTGATCTCATTAGTTTCCCACAGGAACCCTGTGAGGTACAGGGTTTTATCATTGAGATTCAAGTTTAGGGGTCTGACATTTATTAACTGGAGGACTGTGGGCAGTTTGCATTTGCTTCCTCACTTATCTCGTCAGTAATATGGGGATAGTGATAAGATATACAGGCAGTGGGGTATAGAAATCCATCTGGACCTACAAGAAAATAAGGGGTAAGGGGGAGGAATGGGGGGAATGGAAGGGAGGTCAGAATGGGGGAAGGGGTAATCAGTATGCTTGCCATCTTGGGGTGGAGGGAGGGGAGAGATGGGGAGATAATTTGGAACTCAAAATTATGTGGAAATGAATGTTGAAAACTAAAAATAGATAAATAAATTCTGGAAAATGGAGATAGTGTAATACTACTGACCTAACAGGATGGTAGTGAAGAAAGTGTCATTCCCAACTCCACATTCCCTGTGTCCAGTCTGTTACCCTTCAGAGGGTCTCTTGAATATGCCCCCTTCTCTCCTCTGGCCCAGATGCTCATCACTGTAGCCCTGGACTATCAGAATGGTCTCAGTTAGTTGGTTTCCCTGGCACTCGTCTCTGCCCATTCCAGGCTGTCCTCTATCCATCCATCCAAGTATAGTCTGACTGTGTCATCCCCTTGGTCTGATAAGCTCCTGTGGCTCCCTGTCACTTCTAGGATTAAATATAAAACCTTCTACTTGGCGTTCATAACCTGACTCTACTTACCTTCCCAGTCTTCTTATACTTTACATCCCTCTGTGTACTGCATCATCTAGTAACATCAGCCTCCTCGTTCCTAACACAAGCTTCTATGACTCCAAACTCGGTGTTCAAAGGGCCATCCTAAATTGATAAGTGTTTTGTCGTCTGGATCATGTGGTCCACACAATTTACTTGATTTGAGAAGAAAGCAGTGCTGAGAAAGGACTGATGAATTCACGTCACCAAAATGACAGTGATAAATATTGTTCAGTATTTTACTTTTATGAAGCTGAAACAGTCATCGTTCTCAAAAACATTTAAAAGAAATCTCATCCTATTCTTGATACCTCTGAACATTGAGTATCTTTCATGAAAAGCAGAGAGCCCAGGTGTTGAAGAGAGAAGACAGGTTCAAATACTAGCTTTGGGTTCAAATACTAGCTTTGCCACTCTCTTGCTTTATGGCCTTGAGCAAGTCACTTCCCTATGAGTTTCAGTTTAAAATGGAGGGATTGGACTAAACTTGGAGGGATGGGGAACCAGTGTTGTTGAGGTCACATGTGGCCTTCTAGATCCTTAAGTGTAACCCTTTGACTGAATCCAAACTTCATAGAACAAATCCTCTTCTTTTTTTTTTTTGAGGGAGAAGGGAGGGCAATTGAGGTTAAGTGACTTGCCCAAGGTCACACGGCTAGTATGTGTTAAGTGTCTGAGGTGCGATTTGAACTCAGGTCCTCCTGACTTGAGGGCTGGTGCTCTATTCACTGTGCTGCCTAGCCGTCCCCTACAAATCCTCTTAATAAAAGAATTTGTTATGTAAAATTTGGGCTCAGTCAAAAGGCTGCACCCAAGGACCTTGAAAGCCATATGTGGCTCCCCACTCCTGGACTAGAGCACCTCTAAGTTCTTCCAGGCCTGATACTGATAATCTATGGTTTTCCTATGTTACAGTCTTTGTTTAGTTACAGCCTGTTATATCCTATCTCTGGCCAGGGAGTCCAAGGACCTTCAAGTGAAGGTGTGGGCAGAAGTGGTTGTCATACTTCCTTGTGGTGTCAGGAGGTACCTGTCTCCCTTGTCAATAAGTGCAATTTATGAATTACCTTTGTTGAATGATTTTTCCCTTATCACAATCATTTTCTGTTTGTTTTATTACAGACAAGCATCTGCTTGGGAAGATTCAATAGTGATCCTTCTCTATAGTCATTGGCCATGGTAAGTCAGAGGTCACCCCTGCTGCTCCCCAGTTCCTGGAAAATCCAGGATGTCCTCAGATGATAACCTGAGAGGAGTTAGTCTAAAAGACATATTTGTTCTCCCAGGGGCTATATCGTAGGGAGGGCACTGGGAAGGCTGTCTTTTAGAGATAGGGAGTTATAATCTCTTGTTTTTCTTTCTGGCCCTCATAAAGATCCCGTTGACTCTGTAGTCTGATTATCAGGGCTGGAGATCAGTGCCTTGGAGTTCTGAAAAGTTCAGTTCTCTTAGCCTCTTTCACATCCACAGTGATCTTTTGAATGTGCATTGTAGAACCCACAGAACGATTCCCTGTTACCTACTGAATAAAATCCAAAATTCTTTATCTACTGAATAAAATCCAAAAGTCTAGTCAAGAAGACCTCAGTTGTCATCCTGCCTCTAATATTATCAGCTTTTTGTTCTGGGACAAGTCACTTAATTCCTAAGCCTGTCATCTCAGCTGTAAAATGGGATTGAGGGTACTTGTCATATCTTCTGCACAGGGTTGTTGAGGGGCTGATTTGCCCCACAACATACATGAAGAATTCAATAAAATTTAAAGCTCTTTAAAAATGTGCTATAATGCCGTACCCCCTCTATGGGGGTCTTCCCATCAAATCCCGACTCTGATGCTGGTTTGACCCTGGGAAAAGTTTAAACTTCCCTGAGAACGTTTCCTGGTATGTAAAATGAGAGAGTTTGTCTAGAAAGCCTATAAGGGCTTTTGTAGGCCTAATACTAATAAAATTTATTATTGTTATTATTACTATTCCTAGCCCCTGCTTACCTTTCTATCTGCTTACTTTTCTATTCGTACTTCCCTTTTTTCTACTTTACCCATACAGTGACCATTAATTACACCTTGTCTGTGCCTCTCTAGGCACTTGGATCCTTCCACTTTTTATTATTTTTCATTATTGTTATTTATGTCTTATCTTCCACTAAATTGTAGCCTCTTTGAGGGCTGGAACCTCTGAAAAATCTAAGCCTTTTTTGCCTTCCCTACTTAGTTCCCAGACCTGCCCTCCGACTAGAGTCATCCCTAGTGTGGGCTTTGAAAATAGAGAAATAACAGATGATCTCGAATTGAATTCTGTCTCTGCTCCTTTATCACCTATGTGGTCTTGGGCACATTCCTTATTCTCTCTGGGCCTCAGTCTCTTCACCTATAAAATGTGGAGATCACACTGGATGATATTTATGAGCCCTACCAGTTTTAAATGATATGGATTTTGTGATTTGAGGCACCTAACTCTGCTTTCTAGGAGTTGGTAATCCTCTATCTAGACACCTTCATGGGCTTCAGATAACTTCCAGAAGTCCACTTCCTTTTCTTACCATTTCCCAGCTGCCTTGAGTTGAAACAAGACTATATATTAATGAAGGAAACAGAATGGCACAGGGGGAAAGAGTGATGATTTTGTAGGGACAGGAACAAAATTTGAATCCCATCTCTACTCTTTCTTACCTGTGTTACCTTAGCCAAGTCTTGTACCCTCTCTGACTGTCCTTTTTCTCATCTGTCTAATGAGGGAGTTTGACCAGATGACTTCAAGAGGCTCCTCTGAGCACTAGATCTCATGAATTAAAATCTCAGAAACAATGCATATGGTTAAAGGTGTATATGTAAGTATATATGTATACTTATATAGTCTTAGGAAGATCACCTGGCAGACTAAGATACCAGGCACTAAGGTCCTTTCTTGAACTAAACTGACAAGCATTCAAGCTCAGCTGCAGAGAGGACAGCTCTGATGGGCTGGCCATGTTGTTCAAATGCCATACATTTACTTGCCAAAAAGATTATTTAGAAGAAGCAATACAAGGGCACTCTCAAGGTCTCCCTTAAGAACTTTGGACTTGATTGTGTGACATGGGAGACACTGGCACAAGACTGCTCGGCGTGGCATGCCCACGTCAGAGATGGTGCTGTGCTCTGTGAGCAAAGCAGAATTGAAGTAGTTCAAAAGAAATGTGAGATGTACAAGTCCCCCAGACGTTCACAGGGACTATTTGTGCCCCATCTGTGGTAGAGCATTCTGAGCTGGTATTGGTGTGATCAGTCAGTCGAACACACTGTAATGTTGACTCTAACTTAATGATGTCATTTTGGTCCTCTTTGAGAATGAAGGACAACAACCATAAGGGCCAAATTTTTGGCCCTAATCCTTCTGGAACAAAAAGCAATAATATAATAATAGCAAGTGTTGAAAGGAACATTCTTTGTTTAGGCTGTCACTCTGATTAATGAGGCAAAATTCAGGACAAAGAGAATTAAAAAGGCATTTTATTACAAGTATGTCAATTTGATGGATTGATCTCTGGACATCAAACAGTGGCTTCAAGATGGGACCAGCTTTATTGGCAATGAGATAAAGACAATTCAAATAAGTTCACGTTAGCAAAAGAGGCTGGGTCTTTGCATCTCAGTGCCTCCCCAAGGTAGCAAGTATGTGACAATTTAAAGGTACCTACTACAGGTAGGGAGGTAACTTGATTATGGGACAAACATCAAGGGGTTGGGTGGCACCTTCCCCCAATGCTGCTTGACAAGTAGGTCTGGGAACAATGGATCACTGAGTCAGCATAACTTTCAATACTAGCGTTTATATAGCACTTTAAGACTTGCAGAACACTTTCCAAATATTACCTCATTTGATCTTCACAACAAGCCACGAGGCTGGTGTTATTATTACTTCCATTTTACAGATAAGGACACTGAGGCAGAGGTTGACATGTCCAGGGTCACATAGCTAGTAATTGTCTGAGGCGGAACTCCTGTCTGAATTTACTCTGCATTTTAGATTTATTCATCAACAGTGTCTAGGGGAAGCTCCAGGGTAGCCTCTTAGGATAATAGGATCAGAGTTGGCTGGGCCTGTAGAATTCTCTTCTTGCCCATTTCTCCCATCCCCAATTATCAGGTTAGGAATTCAACAGACCTTCTTCACACACTTCCTCTGGGCCATGTAGGGCACTAGGCAAGAAAAAATGAAATTGTCTCTGTCCTTATGGAGCTTTCATTCTCCCTGGAGAAAACAACATATGCACAGCCAAGTAAAGACCAAGTAAAATCTGCAGAGGGAACCTGGGTGAACATCAAAAGCTTTCTGTGGGAAGTGACCCCTGAATTGAGCCTTGAAGAAAGATAAGGATTCTGAGAGGCTGAACTGAGAAGTGACTGCTTTCCACATACAGACTTTCCCATTTCAGGAAGCGATTGGAATCTCATTGCTCCAGCCAAGCAACCTTCGTGGTTTTCCCCCCTCACAGGTTTTTATTTTTAAGGCTAGATAGATTGACTCCTAGTTCGCCCTCCACAAGGTATTCCTGGTCTAGCCCTGTCTTCTCCCCAGATTTCAGTCGGGCTTTAATCTTTCTAATGTTTATTTTGGAGAGTTACTTGAGTTCAGAAGACAGTTTAATGCACCCTAATTCAGTCTCAGATTAGAAAGAAGTCTTTGATGTCGTTTTTTTAAAAAGCAGCCAAACTTTTTAAATCAATCCCTGTCTTGTAAGTAACCAATTCTGGTCCCCCAGCCAAAGGAATGAAAAGGAAAGGGGCCCTGCTAATCATGGAAGTAAAAGTTTATTGTTACTGTTTTTGTAAATTGTATTTTACTTTTTCCAATTACATGTAAAGATAGTTTTCAGCATTCATTTTTTGTAAGATTTTGAGTTCCAAATTTTTCTGTTTCCCTCCCCTCCTCAAGACAAGTAAGCAATCTGATATAGGTTATACATGTACAGTCATGTCAAACATATTTCCACATTAGTCATGTTGTGAAAGAAGAATCAAAACAAAAGGGAAAAACCACGAAAAAGAAAAAACAAAGTGAAAATAGTAGGCTTGAATCTACATTCAAACTCCGTAGTTTTTTCTCTGCATGTGGATAGCATTTTCCATCATGAATCTTTTGGAATAGTCTAGGATCATTGCATTGCTGAGAAGAGCTAAATCTGTCATAGTCGATCATTGCACAGTGTTGCCTTTACTATGTACAATGTCCTCCTCGTTCTGCTCACTTTACTCAATATCATTCCATGCAAGTCTTTTCAGGTTTTTCTGAATTCTATCTGCTCATCATTTCCTATAGCACAATATTGTTTCATTACATTCATATACCGTGGCTCATTCAGCCATTCCCCAATTGATGAGCGTCTAGTTCTTGGCCAACACAAAAAAGAACTGCTACAAATAATTTTGTACATGTAAGTCCTCTTCCTGTGTTAATGATCTCTTTGGGATACAGACCTAGAAGTAGTATTTCTGGGTCAAAGGGTATGCACAGTTTTATAGCCCTTTGGACCTAATTTCAAATTGCTCTCCAGAAATGGTTGGATCAGTTCACAACTCCACCAAAAATAAATGTGTTCCAATGTTCTCACATCTTCACCAACGTTTATCATTTCCCTTTTGTCACATTAGCCAATCTGATAGGCATGATGTGGTATATCAGAGCTGTTTTGATTTGCATTTCTCTAATCAAGAGTGATTTAGAACATTTTATCATATAACTATAGATAGCTTTGTATGACCCTGAGCCAAATATTTAAATGTCATGGACCTCACTTTCCTCATCTCTAAGATGAGCAGGGTTGGACTAGATGGTAGAATCACAGATGTAGATGCCAGCTGTATGCCCTTTGGGCATAGTTTCAAATTGTTCCCCAAAATGTTTGGATCAGTTCACAACTTCACCAGCAATGCAGTAGTGTCCCAGTTTTCCCACAACTTTTCCAACATTTACTAGGAAATAAAATTTGTATTTCCTAGTAAAATTTTATTTAAAAAATTTATAAAAAAAAGTAAAATTTTATAAAAATTTATTTTTATAAGATAGTTTTCCCATCACCTCAAAAACTCATTAAGCCACCTTGAAGTATATAAAGAGAGGGACACCTCATTTTCACAAAGTTATATCTTAGTTTTTCTCCAGTAATGGACCTATCACTGCTCTTTGCACATAGTAGGTCTAGGATAAATGCTTATTGAATTGTTGTACTGTTCTTCAACTCAGATTGACCACGTAGTCTGTCCATTCTCCTCTTCCATTTACCATTATAATGTAGCATTATGATATAATTTCAAAGATTATCAATGATATCTTATGATATCCATTTCCTTATTTGTTTGTTTGTTTTGAGGCAGTTAGATTTAAATGTCTTGGCCAGGTAGTAAGTGTCTGAGGCTGAACTTGAACTCAGGTTCTCCTGACTTCGTGGTTAGTGCTTTATCCACATTTCCTTGTAGTAATAATAATAACAGTTACTCATTTTACCTAACTTTTAAAGGTTTACTTTGTGATCATTATACATTGTGACCATTATCTCATTTAATCTTTATGACAGCCCTATGAAGTA
>CM053581.1:98990543-99057807 GCA_028627135.1 Pseudochirops cupreus | reverse complement strand
AGATCTGCTTTTCTAAAGGAAAGCAACCAAAATGGGTTAACAATCTTACTTTAATCAAACATATCATTTACCTAGTTCAGGGGGAAAAGTCGGCACCCTGAACTTCAGAGAATACAAACAGAAGTTACAAACAAACAGAAAAACAGATCAGCAGATGGCTTCCAGCGTCTGACCATTGCATCAGGTACCTATTCAGTTACCAGAGAGGGAAGCACCAACATCTGGGTTTTTCACAGCTGGGGGGCTCAATGGCTATCCAGAGTCTCTTCTGGCCAAATCACACAACTATTCTTAAAGTAAGCCCCAAACCAAAACCTCACATCAGGGCGTATATATAGCCTTCTCCTGGCTTGGAGAATGTCACAGCCCTCTAGACCCACTGCCCAATCACAAAGCTACAAGGCACGGGCATTCCTGGAAAACAAGCCTGGCGCCCACAGGCTCCACGTGACCACATTCAGCCTATTAGGGAACAGAGTATACTTTCAAATATCCAAGGGTCCTCAGAGTCATGTAGCCACCTTAGCAAAGGGCCTAGGAGCAGGGAAGATCTTCAGATTCCCATGACAGTGACTCGCCCAAAGCCATGCACCTAGTAAATGTCTGAGCTGAAATTCTACTCTATCTTTCCTCACTTCAAGTGTTAGAACTTATGCCTTACCATCATCAACAAGTGAAATAAAGTTTCTTAAATTATAGGAAAGGATGGATTAATTGAGGAACTACTCCCACAAATGGTTTATTCCACTCGCTACGTGAGAATTCTTATGAACTTCAGTCAGGACAGATGGCACTTGCTGATTCTATTAGCTTATTTTGTGGGCTGATCTTACTTTACCCACTGTATGTAAAAAAACCAATGTTGTTCAGACATTGTTCTCTCTAAATCACTTAACTTTCTGTGTACTTAGGCAGGAAAAGGAGGTTCTGTGAGGCCTGCCTCAGGATTTAATGCAGCCGAAGATGCCCAGAAACTGAGGAAGGCCATGAAAGGACTTGGTAAGTAGATGGCCTGCCAAATGGATGGCATAGCAGAGAGTTATATAAATTCATGTTTTGCAAGCAACAAAAATCCTGTGGCAACTTAATGCTTTTAAAATAGAAACTGCGTCTCCTTTGGCAATCCAGGTTAAACTTAAGATGGACCAATATATAAAAATTTAGACTTTGTAAAACGAATAGGGTCGGGAATAATTGCTTTAGGAAAAAAATTCTTTTTAAAAAGACAACTGCTATTCCTACCTGGTCCCCTCCCCCTCAAAAATTGTTTTAAATTATTTTAAGATTTCTTAGATGGATTGGAGGGTACTAGAGCTGTGGGAGCTCTTGGGAAGGAATGTCCCCTCAACACAGATCACAGAACCTGCTCTGCAAAGTTCTTAACCTTTAAGTCCTCAGATCCCCTTGGAAGATCAGTGGACAGATTTCAGGGGTCCGTGTTCTTTGGGTGAAAAATATTTCTTTATTTTTACAAATCTGTAACTAAAATTTAACACTTCTTTTAATTATGAATTTAAAAAAAAACATTCTGAGAAGAGATTCGTAGACTTTACCAGACTGCCAAATGGGTCCAGGATACAAAAAACCCCTTAAGAAACTGTGTCTTAGAGGGATTCCTGGGGGCAGTGAGATGTTGTCACTTGACCCATGTCACATAGCCAATATGTATTAGACCTGAACCTTGGTCTTTTTGACTCCTAAGGTCAACTCCGTATCCTCTACACTACTGTTCCTCAAAATCTGATTGTAATTACAGAAAATTTCTATTACAACTTTTCTATATGTATATGTTGTATAGGATGTGATTTCTATGTTGTCCCCATTTTGGTGGTAGACCTATAGAATTGATGATACCATTGTGGGGTTAATTAGAATTTTGCATGAAATATTATGTAAAAAAGAGGCAGTTAGTTGCAAAGTCAGTATAGATATGTGTAGAGAATCAATGTGGGATAGATAGCTGTCAGAGTATTAGACTGTGTGTCAGTGAAGGTAAAAAATGGCACATGGCTCTTGCGTTGGGAGCCTTGGAGAAATACATGCATTATATGCAAGGTATGTGGAGTTAGTGGGTTGGTGATGATGATGATGATGATGATAGCATTTATATCACACTAAAAAATGTACAAAGCTTTCCAAATAGTGTCTCATTTTATCCTCACAACAGCCCTAGTAAGTCGGTGCTGTTATCACTCCAGTTTTACAAATGAGGAAACTGAGACTTCGGGGGATTAAGTGATTTGCTCGAGGTTATAGTGGCAGAGGTAGAATTGGAACCCAGGTCTTCTGACTTCAACCCCACCACTCTATCTGCTGTGCTACCCCACTGCCTTGTGTCCAGCAGAAAAAGAGATGGGCTCAAGCAAGGAATAGGTCTTGCACTTGAGGGAGCCTCTAGAGCAGCAGTTCTCAACCTGTGGGTTTTGTTCAGTTTGTAACAATGAAAATACATCCTGCATATCAGACATTTACATTACGATTCGTAACAGTAGCAAAATTACAGTTATGAAGTAGCAATGAAAATAATTCTATGGTTGGGGGTCACCACAACATGAGGAACTGTATTAAAGGTTCACAGCATTAGGAAGGTTGAGAACCATTGATCTAGAGATTATCTATGATCATCTTAGAGTAGAATTTTAACCAGATGAGACATAAGAGGAAGCGTAGGACAGTGGAAAGCGCTCTCTCTGGCTTAGAGTTAGAAAACTGGGTTTCATATGTTAGACCTGTCACTTATATATCCTGTGTGACCTTGAGGAAGTCACTCTCTTTGGAGCCTTAGTTCTTTCTTGTACAATGAAGGAATTGGAGTAAGTGAAGTCTAACCTCCCTTTCAGATCTAAATCCTTTAATGTTGTTGTTCAGGCGTTTTTCAGTTGTGTCTGACTCTTTGTGACCCCATTTGTGGTTTTCTTGGCAAATATACTGGATTGGCCATTTCCATCTACAGTTCATTTTACAGATGAGGAAACTGAGGCAAACAGGGTTAAGTGACACAGGTGGTAATTTGGGTATCCTGTTTCTTTTCTACCCAGTTTCCTTCCTTCCTCTGATAATTTCATTCTTAAATTGGAGATCTTGGTAGATAGAGGGGTGGGAAATTATGAAAACATATGGAACCCTTTGAAATCAATTATCAGTATTCCTTAACATTTTACCCCTATATACAAAAAACTAAATAAATCCAGTGATTAGCTCAGGATTCATAATTATCATCACCGTTCAATTGTGTCCAACTCATCATGACTCCATTTGGGGTTTTCTCGGCAAAGATACTGGAGTGATTTTCCATTTCCTTCTCTAGCTCATTTTAGAGATGAGGAAACTGAGGCAAACAGAGTTAAGTGACAAGGCTAAATTCTCTAACAAATGTCTGAGACTAGATTTGAACTCAGGAAGATGAGTCTTCCTGACTCCAGGCCTGGCACTCTCTGCACTATGGCACCACCTAGCTGCCCTCAAATCCTATAATACTGTAAGACAAAGTGCTATTTAAACGTTGTTATTATTATTAATTATTACTAAAAATGATTAGAGCATTTTATTTAATCTGTATCTATACCACTTTTCCTCCTTTTTTCTTTAACTTAAATGAAATAAAACATTTGCTGGGGCAGCTAGGTGGTGCAGTGAATAGAGCACTGGCCCTGGAATCAGGAGGACCTGAGTTCAAATCCAGCCTCAGACACTTAACACAAAACTAGCCATGTGACCTTGGGCAAGTCACTTAACCCCAATTGCCCTCCAAAAAAAAAAAGATTTGCTGTGCTCAGCAATGGATCTGAATCAGCAGGTCCATCCAAATCTCCAAGTGCCAAATGCCAGCCTTCAGAAGTTGGATGATAGGCCAGCCATCTCATAGCCATAGACAGAAAGACCTGGGAGGCATGCCAGCCAGGTGGGTGATTCTTTTCATGAAAGCAGATGCAAATTTGTATTTAAGCAAAATGCACACAAAATTCACAGGGCCTTAAGAGTTGGAAGGGCATCCAGAGGAAAGAAAATTGGATTTGCATTCGGTCAGAGGACCTGCATTTGTCATAGCTGCCACTTACTTCTCGTGGGACCCTGAGCCAAACATTTAAATGCCGTGGACCTCACTTGCCTCATTTCTAAGATGAGCAGGGTTGGACTAGATCACACCATGACAGATGTAGCACTGGAGAGGACCCCAGAGGCTGTGTGGGCCAACTCCATAATCTTACATATTCCAGTTCTAAATCCATGATCCCTCACTCTGAACCTCATTCCCTCTACAACATTCTAAGATGTAGTTGGTTGTCCAGCCTTGCCTTGAAGACATCTAATGAAGGAGAGCCTGCTACCTCATGAAGCAACCAATTCTATTTCAGCATGCTCTAATTGTTGTGAAATTTTTACTGAAATCAAGACTAAATTTGGCTTTTTGCTATTTCCACACAATGCTCCAGGTTCTGTTTTCTGGGGCCAAACAGAGCCAGTCTGTTTCTGATTGACAGCCCTTCAGATTATTATTTTTTTCTTTTTGGAGGGGGGAAGGTAGGGCAGTTGGGGTTAAGTGACTTGCCCAAGGTCACACAGCTAGTAATGGTTAAGTGTCTGACTCTGGATTTGAACTCAGGTCCTCCTGACTCCGGGGCCGGTGCTCTATTTACTGTGCCACCTAGCTGCCCAACCCGTCAGATTCTTGAAGCTGCTTTTTAGGTCCCTTCTAAATCTTTTCTCTCCAGTTTAATCATCCCCAGTTCCTCAATCTTCTTCATGAACAGCACTTTGTTTTGATGGTTTAATGCGACATACATCCTGTCAAAATTCATAGGAACATAATTTTAGAATTGAAAAGGACCCCAGAACTCATTTAGACAACCTCCTAGTTTGAGAGATGGGGAATTGATGCCTCCAGAGGGCAAGTGCCCAAGGTCACACAGGTTGTAATTTGGGTGTCCTATTTCTTTTCTACACACTTTCCCTCCTTCTTTCCCTGATAATTTCATTCTAAAATTGGGGATTTTGGTAGATCAAGGGGTGGGAAATTATAAAAACATATGGAACTCTTATGCAAAACCAATTATCAGTAATCCTTAAGATTTTCACCCCTGTTAACGAAAAACTAAATCCAGTGATTAGCTCAGGATTCATAATTATTGTCATCATGCAATTGTGTCCAACTCTTCATGACTCTAGTTGGAGTATTTTTGCCAAAGATATTGGAGTGGTTTGCCATTTCCTTCTCCAACTCATTTTACAGATGAGGAAACTAAGGCAAACAGGCTTAAGTGACTTGCCCAGAGTCACATAGCTTGTAAGTGTCTAAGGTCAAATTTGGACTCAGGTCTCCCTGACTCCAGGCTCAGTGATCTATCCACTGCCCCACCTTGCTGCCCCACTTATAATTATTAGTGGGAGCTTAAATCTAGCTTAAATCCCTTAACATTTCTTCTTTCTGTCAAGTAATTCCTTACT
The DNA here is from genome assembly GCA_028627135.1 of Pseudochirops cupreus. Lineage (NCBI taxonomy): Eukaryota > Metazoa > Chordata > Mammalia > Diprotodontia > Pseudocheiridae > Pseudochirops > Pseudochirops cupreus. The sequence goes on along the minus strand of CM053581.1, from coordinate 99,052,362 downwards.
AAAAATATTGAAATATTGATGTGAAAAAAGTTATGTGTGGCTCTGGTTTAAAGACAGTGAGAAAAGGAAAATGACTTGTAATCAATCACTTAATCAGCAGGCATTTATTAAATGCTTACTGTGTACAAGGAACCTTGCTAAGGGTTAGGAATACAAGGGGAAAAAAGCAAAAACAATCCCTACCCTCATGGAGCTTTCTTTGAATTCTTCCAGGATTGCAAGGTTTATCTCTGGTGTTTCCTTTCCTTTTTTGCTTTCCAGAGAAGAAGGATCACATATTATATATGTATGTATGTATGTGTGTATGTGTATGTGCATGTATACATGTATACATACATGCATATGTGTGTATCAAATGATTTGATACTATATGTGTGTATGTGTGTATATATATATATATATACACATACATATATACACACATAAACACACACACACACACACACACACACACACACACACACACACACACACACACACACACTCTACAGTCCCAAATCCCAAATCATTTGATTTAGAACTAAAGGAAACCTTCCAGATCATTTAGTCTGGCACATTCATTTTACAGGTGAGGAAACTGAGACCCAGAGAAAGGGAGTGACTTCATTCAGCGAGTATTTATTAAGTGCCTATTATATGCCAGAGCCTAGAGTCAATCAGTTGGACAATAAGCATTTATTAAGTTCTTACTGTGTTCAGGAGCTCTGTTAAGCGGTGGAGGTACAAAGAAAAGTTCAGAACAAAACAGACAAACAAAAAATGGCTCCTGCCTTCAAGGAGCTCCCATAATGGGGGAAGCATCATGATAATAAATATATACATATAAGATATATAGACTGGGTAGGAAGTTATACGAAAGTGGAAGGCACCAGGAGCTGGGGGACCCAGATGGGAGATGGTGTGTCAATAGCAGATGTGCCTGTTTAGGTTGATTTTAGAAATTGATAGAGGTGGAAAGGCAGGAAGGGACCAGGTTGTTGAAAGGTTTTAAAAGCCTGAGGATTTTTATATGATCCTGGAGGTGATGGGAGCCACTGAGTGGTGGCTGGAGAGAAGTAGAGATATGATCAGAGGGGTTCCTTTGGCAGCCAACTGGAAAAATCACACCAGCAGCAAATACACAAACTTAAATCTGAAGCCGTGGGCTCTGCCTGCAAATCCAGCAGGTTTTTCATTATAGCACACTTCTGCCCAGGTGCTTCCCTTACAGAGTTCCTGGTGCATTTGGAAGCTTAACAGCCCTGAACCCCCAATGCAAGGGTGATAAAAAGTCAATTAAGATAAAAAGGGCAAGAAGGGAGACACAAGAGAGTTGGTGGGAATTGGAGTTCAGGGAGAAGAGGTGGAAGTATTGAACTAACTCTCCACTCTTTGGATTTAAGCCCTGGCAGAGACAGTTTGAACTGAGGGAAACTGCTTCCAGTTGCATGCCTATGCTTTCATTTTCTGTTAAAAATGAAATATGAACTTAAGTCAGGCCCTTGTGGTATGAAGGTGACTGGGGCTCTTGAAAGCTATGCATGTGGAAATTAAGCTTCTCCTGAGTTTGTAGGTGCCTAGGTTCGTGGGCATCTGCTGGCCATGGGGCAGCCTAGCTAAGTGTGTAGAGTTCTTCTCCATAGGGCACATCACTGAGTGAAGAATAGGTTTGGAGACCTGGAAGTTCATGAAGACATCGTCTAAGGGCTGCAATCTATATCACTGAAGGGAATGTCCATACACTAGATGCTATAGATCCTTAAAGTGTTAAATTGGAACCTACCAGAACATTTTAAAATGTCCAGTATGAAAATATATTTGGCACTATTTAAATAAATAATTTGCCCAGGGTTACATGGAGAGTTTGTTTCTTTTTTGAGGGGAGGGAAAGGGTGAATACACATTTATTAAATGCCTACTGTGTGCCTGGCAGCTTGCTTATTGCTTTACAGATCTCATTTGAGCCTCACAATAACCCCAGAAAACTGAGGCAGAGAGAGGATAAGAGACTTGCCCAGGATCCTATAGCTAATGAGAATCTAAGGCTGTCTTTGGACTTAGATCTTTCTAACTCCATGCTCTGTGCTGTGTCCACTGCGTCACCTAGGTGCCTTGGGACAGGCCCTGAGCCCAGGTCTCTCTGACTTTTGAGACCAGCCCTCTGCCTCTATCCTTCCATATTTCTTTATATAACTCTTTATGTAACTCATTTCATGCCAGGCACTGGGGATACAACAGGAAAAAAAAATAGTCCTTGGCCTCAAAGATTCAAGGATTGATTACATTTTATTGGAGATCATTCCATTCTTTCCCAAGTGCTGGACTTTTAGGTCATTTCCAGCCATCTTTGCTATTGACACATAACCTCTCAGTTCCCCTACCAATCTTTAAAACTATGCAAGTTGCAGAGAAGTTTTCATTCTTCATTTGAGGGAACTTCCTTATTCAGAGTTTTTCTTTTTCTTTTTTTTTGAGGGGGAGAGGGCAGGGCGATTGGGGTTAAGTGACTTGCCCAAGGTCACATGGTTAGTAAGTATTAAGTGTCTGAGGTCACATTTGAACTCAGGTCTTCCTGACTCCAGGGCCGGTGCTCTATTTACTGCTGCCCTATTCAGAATTTTCTGTACCATAAAATCATAGGTTTAAAACAATAAAAATCTTTGTTGTTATAGACAGTGGAGGTAGGAATATATTTATATTGTTGGATTTTTTTTTCTTTTTAATTACATTCTTGAATGTAATTCATGAGCAATTCCCTCATTATTGCTTTACAGATATCTCATTTGAGCCTCATTTGAGCAATTCATTCCATGAATGAATTGCTAGGTCCAAAGGTAGGGCTAGGTTCTTTTATGTTTATGGTATATTGTCATATTGTTCTCTAAAAATATTTGCACTATCCTGCAGCTTCCCTGTTCTATAGTGAACATGTTTTCCCCTTTGAATAGCAAGTTTTTCCACTTCTGATGAGTTTTGCCAGTTTGAGGAGTGTAGAGTACAATTTCATTGACAACGGGTGATGTTCTTTCAAAAGAGAAAATCAAGGAAATAAGGTGAAATTACAATAGGCAAGCTTCGCCCCCCCCCCCCCTTAAAATTTTTTCCTCACAAGATTATTTCCAGGCAAGGAGGATGACCAGCAGTAATTCTGTTTATTATTTTATCGGAAACACCACTTCCCCGCTTGCCTCACTAAACTTAATTTTATAACTTTAGTGAGCCCAGAAGACACCAGGGTTCGGTACTTTACCACACCTTGTATCTCTGCCAACAATGTCTCTGTTCTTTTTTCCTTCAGGTACAGATGAAGATGCCATCATTGCTGTACTCGCCTACCGTAGTGTGTCACAGCGCCAGGAAATAAAAATAGTTTATAAGTCAACCATTGGCAGGGTAAGTCACAGTTGAGTTTGTCATGTTAGGCTGATAATGGAATCTCACTGGAGCCCAGAGGCTTGTCTGGACCGCACGATGAAGGTTGCTTTACTCTCAGTGAACAAATGAATGAATGAATGGCTTATTTCCCTTTACCAGTTTGAGATGCTGGTTTTGATGGACCGTTTCTGTCGGCTAATAGTCTTTCTCTACAGTGTCTCCCCTGCTCCAAGGGCTCCTTGGTTGTAATAACCTGAGGCTAGTGCTGCCTCGTGTATCATCAGCCCTACCATGCTCACCACGTACGCTGCCCTAGGGAAGTGCCCTCTCTGAGCAGTCTGGGCTTTCTGAGCATGGTTCTCATAGTGACTGTATGTGGGAGACGATGTCTTATTCTCCTGCCACTCTCAATTTGGATTTTTCTGGAGGTGATTTAATTGTCAAGGCTAAAATAATTTTAAAATGCTTTGTTTTAAGTGGACATTTAAAAATTATTACTTAGGGACATCATTCTGACTCATACTTAGTCTAAATTACATTGTAGTGTCTCTCCCTGTAGTGACACCTAGAGTATTAGTCATTGTTCCCAGCCTTTCGGATCCTCCCTACATCTTGTTTCAGACTTGTAGGAGTCCATGTTTCGGATTCGAATCAGAATTTCATCCAGTTGGTTGTATCCCACTCTCTGTGACCCCATTTGGGGTTTTCTTGGCAAAGATACTGGAGTGTTTTGTCATCTCCTTCTCCAGCATATTTATAGATGAGGAAACTGAGACAAACAGGATTAAGTGACTTGTCCAAAGTCACACAGCTGCTGAGTGTCTGAAGCCAACTTTGAACTCAAGTCCTCCTGACTCCAGAGCTGGCATTCTCTCCACTAAGTCACCTAGCTGCCCCATCCTCTTCATGGGCTCTTTATCATTCCAAGAATGGTATGCACTGGAATGTGATGTTAGGGACAGTGGGAACAGCCTAGAATTTGGAGTCAGAAGATCCAGGCTTCAAATGTGTCCTTGGACAAGTCACTTCATAGATTTTTAGCTGGAAGGGACCTCAGAGTGAATCTAAATTTAATTTCCCATTATATAGATAAGAAATTTTGGGTTGGAGAGATGAAGGGATTTGCTCCAAGTCACACAGGTGGCAAATTGTAGAGTCAGGATTTGAACCTACACCCTCCAATTCCAAATCCAGTGCTTTTCTGACTTTATCATATTTAATCTGTGTGAGCTTCAGTTTCCTCATAGATAGAATGATCAGATGAGAGTAGGTGAGCTCTTAGGTTCCTTCCAATTCTAAATGTGCAGAATGTGCAGAATTTGGTTTCTCTTATATTATAAATGTTTTACCATATTTTGAATAGGTCCTAAACATTCAAAGGTTAGTCACTCAATATTATGCCCCTCCTTTTTTTGTTTTTGTTTTTTAGTATATGTTCCTTATCTCATAAGTATATGTATACTCTGAGTGATCCTGAATAAGGCACAAGGTATGAGGTGAGGACCTAAATTGATTTCCCACCAATATTATCTTTGCCAGGTTTAATAAAATTATGACCATATTTGCTTTATTAAAAATGTCAACTTTTTAACAAAGCCTTTGATTCCATTCAGTGCTTAGGGATCATCTGTATTAGTTTAGGGATGTATCTTTGAAAATTTGGAAAAATTGACCTCTTATTCTGCCTGGCCTAAATGTATCGATTCATGTCTTTTAACAGAATAATTCAACGATGGTTCACTTTGTCTTCCTCTGAGTTTTGCCTGTTTTAGTTATCTCCTTTCTGTTTCCGTTTTGGCGTTTCCTAAAAACTATAATTTCTATAAACAGTCATCCCTTTCTTTTGTTATTAGGCTATGACTTTGACTTAAATTCCCTGACTGCCATTTTGGGGGCATGTTTTGTTTTTGGTGCTTTTTCCTTTTTCCTTTGTAATTTGGTGATTCGCATTTTCTTTTCTCTCTTTTTGAATTTTGTTGCTAATAATTTTCTGTTTTGTTGCGTTTTGAAAGAACCAGCTCTTGGTTTTATTGATTAACGCGGTTGTTTTTGCAGGGACCATTATAGCTACTTCAATATCAGTCCTTATTATTTCTCCTTTCCTGTTTTCCTTTGTGTTATGCCTTTGTTGCTTCTCTAATGCTTCTATTTACGGATAATTCAATTAGCCTTTCTTGTTCCTTGTTATTAGATATGCTTGACACTATAAATTTGCCTGTAAGAATTGTTTTACCTATAATCCATAGATTTTGATAGGTGACTAGAACTATCTTTTTAAAAACATTTTATTTTAATCAGCCAACATCTGCCTTCTGACCCTCGCACCCCTATCTCTCCCCTTCCCGCATTGAGAAGAGGAGAAAAACAAAACCTATTACACACGTATATAGTCAATCAAAACAAATTCCTACATTAGCAATGTCCAAAAAATAAATTTGTCTCATTTTGCATCCTGAATCCTTTACCTTTCTGTCACAGGTGGGTAGCATGTTTCATTAAGATTCCTCTGGAATCCTGATTGGTCTTTACTCTGGTAAGAGTTCAGGACCATCATATTTATATACTATAATTTGCTCGGCCATTCCTCACTTTATTAGTACTCTCTTAGAGTCACATCCTTTGCTCCCTCAGAAAGAGCCCCAAATATTTTTATATGTTCTTAGAGTTTATTTTACTTAGGACTCATCCCTGCCTTCTCTAATTTCCCCTTTCCTTTCTCCCCTTTCCCTTCTATTTTCCTATTAAATGAAATGGACTTTTCTTTTTCTCTTTCTTTCCTTCTTTCTTTCTTCCTTTCTTCCTTCATCATTATCTTTTAATGAAAACAATAACTAGTATTAATAATGTTATTATATTTACATTAAGTTAGGTAAATTATGTTTAAATGTTTAGTTCTTTGCTAAATATCTTTAAGTTTATTAAATTTTAAAGTTTTCCCTCATTTTTATGTAGCCTTATTATCTTTTATTCTTGTTACTATTACTTAAAATTTTGTTACATTATAATCTATAAATACAGTATGCATAATTTTGGCCTTTTCACATTTACCAGGGCCTTTTCTATGACTAGGCATATGAGCTATTGTCGTGAGGGTTCTGGGTGTTATTGAAAAGAATTTGTGCTTCCTGCTTTTTCCATTCATTTCTCTCCATAGATCTGTTCTTGAGAGGCAGGCTATCTGCAGCCCAGAGGGGTTGTTGAATTAAATTTTGCCCCACTCTCTGTGCCCCTGCAGGATTTGATCGATGACTTGAAGTCGGAACTGAGTGGGAACTTCGAGAAAGTGATTGTCGGAATGATGATGCCCACTGTGATGTATGACGTGTCTGAGCTGAGAAGAGCCATGAAGGTTTGCATTCATCCCTGCAGTGAGCAATTTTTGTTTCCTGCCTTCAGGAAGGCCATCTAGGCATTTTATTCATAATGCTACTAATAAAAGCCTTCAGATATATTGAAGGAAAAAGCTCAGGTGTGGGAACGGTTAATTTTCTAACTTTTGACAATTGAAAAATACAGTATCGAGTCAGTTTTAAAAAATTATTCTTTTCTAAAAAGTTACAGACTCATAGGGTCTTAGTGAGAAGACACCTGGAAGTTATCTAGTTTAACCTCCTGCTGTTAGGGATCCTCTGTGAGAATTTTCTTCTTTCCTTTTTAAGAAACATTTTATTTGTTTTAATCAGGCACTGCAGGGATCCTCTTATTGAAGCAATGGAGTCATCCTTATAATTCAGTAGTGACGGTGACAGTGACAGGGTCTGTTTCTACCTTTGGCATATTTCTGGAAACATTTTTGGTTATTTTAGCTTTGTTCCAATCTCATTCAAGGCCTGTCATTTTGTGATTGTTAAACTATCCCTGCATGTATGGAACTGGCCGAAAAGGGTTCTCACTTGTCCCCAGCTGAGTATAAATATCACGCATAGAGCAAAGAACCTGCCGAGTTCTAGCCCAGAGGGTGTCCATTTATTTTTATTTATTAAACCCAAATTGTCATTCAGTAGCATAGCTTTTGTCTGATATAGAAAGCTCTCCCTGTCAATGTAGACCAGTACCTGCTGGATAACCAGCATAGTCTTAGAGAGTTGCCTGGAGTCTCTGAAAAGGGAAGTAAAGTTCCCCAGAGTCACACAGCCAATATGTGTCCATGTTAGGATTGGAGCTCAGGTCTTCTGGAAACCAAAGCTGGCTACCTATCTACAATGTTATATTGTGTTTCTGTCAGCTAATTTTAATGGCCTAGTCTATAATTCATTTGTCATTATTAGCATCTTTCCCCTCCCAGCTGCTCTCCTCAGCGTGGCTTTCAGAACACACAGGTTCTAGTTATGTAGCTGTGGATAAGTTACTTTACTTTCCTGAGCCTCAGTTTCCCCCCCAAGCAGGTTATTCTCTACATTCCACTTTATCCACATAATTCTATTATTCTAATTAAACATCATTGTGTGTCTGCCATGTATAAGGCACTGTACTAGGCATTGGCAATAAAAAGTGGTATGATATTCAGATCCTGCTCTCAAAAGGCTTATGGGGAAATTACGAAAATGGTTAGGAGAAGCCAAGCAAACAGGAGGGTCCTCCCTGAGTTCAAATCTGGCCTCAGACACTTGACACCAACTAGCTGTGTGACCTTGGGCAAGTCACTTAACCCCAATTGCCTTGCCTTCCTCTCTCAAAAAAAAGGGGAAAAAAAACCCAGGAGGGTCCTCAAGAACAGAGGTTGGCCCTTTGTTTCCACAGAGCTGGACTTGGAGTCAGAAACACCTAGGTTCAAATCCCAACTCAGACTGACTTCCTAGTTCTGTTACCCTGGACAAATCACTTAACCTCTTTTATCTCCAATTACCTCTTTTGTAAAATGGTATAATGATAGCTGCTACCTCATAGGGTTATTGTGAGAATCAAATGAGGTCAAGAACGTAAAGCACTATCTACATGTTGGCTTTTACAGTGGATATAGCTCCTTTACAAAATGATGAAATGTTTGAGGATCAAATGGGGTTTCCAAGGCCCATATCAGTTCTAAATCTATGATTTTATGTTCTGTTTCTTCATCTGTAAATTGAAGAGGGTCTGACTCAGTAGTCCATATGTTTCCTTTCACTCTAGTACTGTATGGTTCTATGTTCTAAGAGCATAGGATCACAGATTTATGGCTAGAAGGGTCCTTAAGAATGGACCTGTAGTCCAACTCTCTCATTTCACAGATAACGCAATTGAGGCAGAAAGGTTAAAAAACTTACCCAGGGTCACATAGTAAAATTCTGAGGGGAGCTTCAAACCCAAGTCACCTGCATGACTTCAAGCCCTATCCATTATGCCAGTGATGTCAAACTCCTTTTGCAGATGTGGATCCCTTGGGCCACATATTGAATTAGAAAACCACAAATTAACATTATCTGTGTATTTTTATTTATTTTGTTAAACATTTCCTAATTACATTTTAATCTAGCTCAGGCTGCACTCAAGAGCTGGCTGGTGGCCACGAGTTTGATCACTCGGCACTATACCGTAATATGATCTCTTTAACACCAACATTTTAAGATTCTATGTTCAGTTTCCTCATCAGTAAAATGAGGGGGTTGGGTTAGATGGATCTCTAGGGTCTCTTCCAACTTTACATTCTGTGACTCGATAAAATGTTTGAGGATCAGAGATGCATTTGAATTTTGGGTGACTTAGGGGTGGCTAGGTAGCACAGTGAATAGAGCTGGTGCAGCCCTGGAATCGAGAGGACCTGAGTTCAAATCCGACCTCAGACACTTAACACTGACTAGCCATGTGACCTTAAGCAAGTCACTTAACCCCAATTGCCCTACCTTCCCCCCTCCAAAAAGCAAAAAAAAAATTTTAAACCTGAATTTTGGGTGACTCCATTCAAAGTTAGAAAGCCCCATTGGCAATTCTTCCTTCTATTTTTGTTTGATTAGTAAATTATTAGAAGATCAGCTTCTCTTATGTTCATCAGATTTGTGAACTGTCTTAAAACTCACCTTTTCTCTTGATTGTTGATTTAGGGTGCTGGCACAGATGAGGGCTGCTTAATTGAAATTTTGGCTTCCCGGACTCCAGAGGAGATCCGACTGATCAATAGTACTTACCAGCAACGTAAGTAGCCTATTAAAGTAGCCTCCATTAAGGTTTTGCTATAGTCTGAGAATAGGGACTAGCTGTGGGAACTTACATACTATGAACTTTTCTTCATAGAATCACTAAGCTAGAAGAAACCTTGAGGGATCTTCTGGTCTCATCATTTTTTTCCTAGGCAATACAGTATTTAAAAAAACTATCCAGGACTGAATGCTGTCCTTAGGTGGAGACTCATAAATCTGCTGTTTATTTTAAGGTTTATATCCCACCAAAAGTTGAGAAGTCATTCCTTATTTCAAAGTGAAGGCTAAAATTAATTTAAGAAACATTTAAGTGCCTACTCTCTATGTAAGGCAGTGGTTCTCAACCTGTGGGTTGCGACCGCTTTGGGGGTTGAATGACCCTTTCACAGGGGTCACAGGGGTCGCCTAAGACCATCGGAAAACACATATTTCCGATGGTCTTAGGAACTGAGACACTGCGCTCCTCTATCCGTCTCCAGGCAGGTCCGCCCACATGCAGATACACCCACATACAAGTATTAAAGAGTTGCAGCATTAGGAAGGCTGAAAACCACTGATGTAAGGCATTGTGCTGAGTGCTACTCTAGGAGGTGGTAGGTATCACCGTGACCAGGTATGCTGATGAAAGGATTCTCTTTGGCATAGAGGTTGTACCAGATGACTGCCGGGGTCCTTTCCAACTCTGTAATTCTGTGTCTCTGTATTGAGGGACTGAACTAGGATGGCTATAGCAGAAGTAGAAGGGCGTAAGGGAAGGATGGCAGGTTTGGAATGATCAGGTTTTGGCAAATGGTTGACTATAAAAGATAAAGGGGAAGAAAGATGCTCTTAATGAAGTTAGTTTTAGAGGTAGCCAGGCAGCACAGTGGATAGAGGGCTGGGCCTCCAGTCAGGAAGCTCTAAATTCAAATCTGGCCTCAGATGTTTACTAGCTGTGTGACTCTGGGTAAGTCATTTAACCTCTGTTTGCCTTAGTTTCTTCATCTGTAAAATGGAGTTAATAACAAAAGATCAAATGAGATAGTATTTGTAAAATGCTTAGCATAGTGTTTGGCACATAGTAGGCTCTATATAAATGCTAGCTTTTATTATCATTACTAGATATTTGATACTATCAATGGACAATGGGAAGTTGGGTGGAAATTATATTACTTATAATAATTATATTACTTATATTAATTATATTATTTATAATAATTATATATTACTTATAATAATTATATTAATTAAGATAACTGCTTAAAGAATGCTCACTGAGTTGAATTAGGGGGATAGGTTTTGAGAAAAAGATGCTGAGTTCAGTTTTAGAAATGGTGAATTTGAGATGCTGACAGGAACTGTTTTTGTTTCTTACCTTTGTATCGACAGAGAGCTTTATATATAATGTACTTTAAAAAAAAACAGCCCAAAGGTTTGTTAAGTTGATTTGAAGAAAGCTTTCAGAACTTTTTGAATAAGGCCAGCCAAAAACTGCAGTAGGATTCTTGGAAATATCCTCTGGGAGTTGTCTCCTGCAATGCCCTTCAGTACTGCCTGTAAGAAAACTCTCTGGTGACTTAATTCTGTTGATTTAATCAACAGATGATGGGCTAGAGTCAGCATTGAAGCCCAAATGGTGAAAATTCCCAGAATCCAATTCACTGAATGGATGAATCATCCATCCCCTATAGTGAGGCTCCACAGGAGAGGATAGACACTTCCCCTGCCCCCTTCTCAGTAAGACCTGGAGCAAGTCCCCACCCCCTAGGAATCAAACATCTTTTCATTTACACCAGAAACCAATGAATCAAGTTGATGGATACTACTTGGCCAACAATGAATATTGTAGGTTTTTTAAATAGTTATGATAATTAGGTTCTTTCAGAAGATAGGTTGGGCATGGAGAAGATAGATGTCACCGGGATGGCAAAGAAACTGTTTCAGTAGTTTTTTATTTTTTTAATGTTTCTGATATGTTGCTAATAATAATTTTTTTTTTGGTAGAATATGGAAGAACTCTTGAAAATGACATTTGCTCTGATACTTCTTCCATGTTGCGGAGAGTACTTGTGTCTCTTTCAACAGTAAGTCGAATACTTGAAATTTGACAAGGGATACGGTTTTGATTGGAGAGGATATATTTCTTTAGAGATGCTCTTCCCAAATGGGTGAGCCAGGTGTGAAATATTATTTAATAATATGTAAAAGTTCTGATAACTAATTACGCCATGGAAATGACTCTGGATTCTCTAATAGAATGTAAGCTCCATGAAGGCAGGAATTATTTTTATTTTTGTCTTTATTGGTCCCAAAAGCTGGCATTATAGTAACATTGATTCATCCACAGATTAGCCTAACTATGTCTAGAGTACCCTGCTACCAAAGAGCTGTTTACCAGGATCTTATTTTTTCTGACTCTAGCTACTGACAAAATCAGGAGGTGACATAGTGTACTGAGAGGGATACTAGCTTTAGGGTCAGAGGACCTGGGGTCATTCAGTGATGACTCCACTACTTATTACCTATGTTCATGGGCAATCCTTTCATCACTATGCTCCTCAGGTTTCTACCCTATAAAAATAAGAGTAAGAGGTGACCAGTAAGATTCTTTCTTTCAAGCTCTAAATCATATCATCCTATAAAGGATTGCATGGGTTAGATAAACCAGTGCCTATACTGAATAAATCTGAATAAATAATGGCTTCTTTATGAATTGAATTAAGTACCATTTGAAGAGACAGAGATGTATCAGTGGACAATAAGCTCTAACGCCTCGTTGGCTTTCTAGCTCTCTTTTTAACAACAAGCAAGTCATGGCAGAATCTGCTGCAGAGAGCTGTGTTTTGTCTTGGTCTCTTCCATTACTTAACCTATGTGATCTTAGATCTTCTTATGCCTTAGTGTCCTCATCTGTAAAATGGGGATTATACCTGTCCTCATGCCATGGGGCTATGAGGTTAAACTGTCCTTGCTTTAGAGGAACTGCCTGGTTGGTATTCACAGAATGATAGAATCTTGCTGTAGATACGAAAGAGAGGTTAAACTTAAGTTACCATTCAGGCTAGGTTTGTGGATGCACTACTGTAATCCTTGCTACCAGGGAGGCTGAGCTTGAGCTCATGAATTCTGAGCTGCAGCAGGGATGAAGTAGATTGGGCATCTGCCCTAAGTCTGATACTTCTATGAGGAGCTCCTGGAAACAGCGTGCAATCCAATATAGGCTCTACACATACATTCCTATTGAACACATTTTCACATTAGTCATGTTGCATAGAAGAATTATAATGAATGGTAGAAACTATGAGAAAGAAAACAAAACAAAAGAGAAAATAATCTGCTTCACTCTGCATTCCAACTCCATAGTTCTTTCTCTGATTTTGGATGGCACTTTCCATTAGTCCTTTGGAATTGTTTTGGATCCTTGCATTGCTGAGAAGGGCTAAGTTTATCAAAATCAGTCATTGCAAACTGTGCAAACTGTTACTGTGCACAGTGTTCCTCTGATTCTGCTCACTTCATTCAGCATCAGTTCATTTAAGTCTTTCCAGGTTTGTCTGAAGTCTGCCTGTTGATCTTTTCTTATAGCACAATAGTATTCCATTATATTCATATATCACAACTTGTTCAGCCATTCCCCAATTGGTGGGCATCCCCTCAATTTCCAGTTCTTGCCCACCACAAAAAGAGCTGCTATAAATAGTTTTGTACATGTGGGTCCTTTCCCCCTTTTTGTGATCTCTTTGGGATACAGCTCTAAAAGTGGTATTGCTGGGTCAAAGGGTATGCACATTTTTATAGCTCTTTGGGCATACTTCCAAATTGCTCTCCTGAATGGTTGGATCAGTTCACAGCTCCACCAACAATGCATTAGTGTTTCACTTTTCCCACATCTTCTCCAACATTTATCATTTTCCTGTTTTGTCACATTAGCCAATCTGATAGGTGTGATGTGGTACCTCAGAGTTGTCTTGATTTGCATCTCTCTAATTCTGAATACTGCCTGTTTATAACCTTTGACCACTTATCAATTGTGGAATGACTTGTATTCTTGTAAATTTAACTCAGTTCTCCCTGTATTTTAGGAATGAGACCTTTATCAGAGTAGTGTCTTTATTTTCTAAACATGATTTATACTTTTCTGACTGCCTTCCACTCCCCCATCTTAGAATACTCTCCCCTCTTTCTGGTCTACCCATCTTTTAAGGCCCAGCTGAATCTGATCTCTTTGTTCAGAGGATCACCATTCTAGAACCAGCAAAGATCTTAGAAGACGTTTAGTCCAATTTCCCTCATTTTACAGTTGAAGAGACTGAGGCCCAGGTAGGGGGAAGTAACTATCCAAGGCAGTAGAGCAGTAAGTAGCAGAATTGGGATTTTAACGTGGGTCCTCTGACTCCAAATCAACCTTCCTGGCCTCAGTTGTAAAATAAGGAGGTTGTACTAGATAACTTCTGAGTGCCCATCTAGCTCTGTATCTCTGAGCCTATGATCTTTGAAAGTTCCCTTCCTTCTCTTATCCTTTGTGTTGCTCATTTGATATTTTTCATTTCCTTGGGTCATTAATTATTTTCTCATGTGTCATCCTCCCTAGTAGACTGTCAGGTCATTGAAGTAAAGGACTATGGCTTATGTTTAAAACAAAATCCCTGTGAGTGCTTCACGCTGCTTTACACACATATCTATTCCATACTTATCAGATCTTTGGACAACTTACTTCACATCTAAGATAAGAGAAGGGGTTGGGTTGGATGATTTCCAATGTCCCTTCTGGCTTTCGCTGCTATGATAAATGACCCTGAGGATCCAAGAGGACAGATTGATGTAAGTTGATCCAGTTTGCAGGCTTTTGTGAAAATCTTCCTCAGTGATGATAATTGTTTCCTTTTGTTTTCAGGCGGGGAGAGATGAAGGAAATTACCTAAATGATGACCTTGTGAAGCAGGATGCTCAGGTTGGGAACTCTCTGCCTTTTCTCCATGTGTGTGCCTGGCGGCATGAACAATTTGTTTGCTTCCTTTTGACTCTCTATGAAGTAGACAGGGGCAGTTTTTTGTCCAGTGTTCCACATAGTGCTTGGCACATAGTAAGGTCTAGATAAATGCTTATTGGCTAATTGATTGATGACTAATTTTCACTTACCTCACTCACTGAGAAACTGTCATATGGGAAGTTGCCTTCAGACCAAAAACATGGAGGAAAGGCAAGGCATTTAAACTGCTGATTAGCAGCCTGGAGTCAGGAAGACCTGACCCTCCTGTTCAGAGCTGGTTCACTTATTAGCTGTGTGACCCTGGGCAAGTCACTTAACCATAATTTGCCTCAGTTTCCTCAACTGTGAAATGGTAATAATAACAGCATCTACTTCCTAGGGTTGTTGTGAAGATCAAGTGAGATAACATTTGTAAACTGCTTAGCATAGTGTCTGGCATTAAGTAGACACTAATGCTCATTCCCTTTCCCTTCCTCCTGATTAAACAAATTTCTCAAATCCACATGTGAATTTTTACTGTTTCAAAGCAACCAACATTTGTGCCTGTTAGCATATTCCTCTGGCACTTATTTGAATATTTATGAAAGGCAGTGAACAAATGTATTTTTAATTGATAAATTTTCAAGCTAAAAGAGAATCTGCAGACTTAAATGCAGTGCACAGTGGTTGTTGAAAGTGTTTGAGTGATTTCCCTCAGTGCCAGAGGGCAAAGTTAGAACTACTATATAGAAGTTAAAGGGAGACAAATTTTGGCTTATTATAAAGAAGAACTTGTTAAAGCATTTGATAGGGCATCGGGACTAGAATTGTGATTTCATTGGCATTATAGAGAATGTCTGAATGAGGAAATTGGTTCTCCCAAGGCAGGTCTGTACCTTCTCTACTGACTTACGGTCTTAAGAGAGTTGCCTAGAGCACTCAGAGGCTAATTGTCTTGTCTGGGATCACACAGGTGTGTCAAAGGTAGGGCTTAAACCTGGTCAGGTCTTTCTTCCACCAGATATCAGCTGTCCCTCTCCAAAGATACTCCAAAATAGACACTGATGCCTTAGAAGGTAGTGAACTTCTCATTGGAAGTGTTATTCATACAGAAGTTAAGGAACTTCCAACTTAATAGAAATTATGTAAAGAGGATTCTTGTATCAGGTAATTAGTTGTAGTGAATTACTTTTAAAGTCTCTTTGAATTTTTAAAGTTGTATTACTCTATAATGTGATTATATGTTTATGAGCCTAGGTTTAAAAGGTGGTGGGAAGAATGTCCCTCCAATTCTAAGTTTCACCAGCATGAAAGCATAAATTGACCAGTTTTGATTTGTGTCAATGTAAGAGATAGAGGCCAGACCTTTCTTCACTGCTTGGGAAAAGTGAGTGGCATAGTTGATGTTCAGCTGTAGAATTGGGAGTATAATGTTGGGATTTAAGTTCTGGAAAGGTGGGTGGAGCTAGAGGGAAGAGAACCAATTAGTAGAGGCAGTTGGGATCTCTATGAGAGTCCCTGAGCAATAATTTACAAGGCATTGCACTCCCAACTCCTTACTCAATTTATAATTCTTGGGATTTTCCTCAAACAAAAGAGTAGCTAGTTATACCTCTATAAAAATGTAGTCTTACTGGGAAAAAAAAGATTGTGACCTCTGAAAGAAATCTATTAACAATAGAACTAAAAAAACTTAAAAGGAAGAAACCAATGAGTATAAAGAGAAGTCAAGTCTACTTTAGGAACTTAGGATGGATGTTTGCAAACCCATCATGAGCAAAAGGAACAGAGAAAGTGGTATTTTCCAACCCAAGTTATAATTGCAGGTTAGTAAAACATCTAAATTCTCAACCGTGGACTCCTTCACAGCTTTAGCTATGTAATTTAAGAGGTAATAATTGGGAGGAGGGAAAAGCAAGATACAGGAAGAAAGAGGAGCCAGTTTTTATATTTTAAGGGCCTTTAATAGTAACATTTTATAGACTAAAAATATGCTGCTCTCAGTTGGTAAACATTGATTTTTACTTGACTGGCCCTTTGTTTTGTGGATGAAGAGAGAAGAAAAAAATGCTCAGTTGTCCTTCAACTAGACATTGAACACTTTCTTGGGAGGCAATATGGTGCTATGGAAAGAATCCTGGGTTGGGAGGCAAGAGAACATGATAGCTGAGTGACTTTGGACAAGTTATATTATATTTATAGGCCTGTTACCTCCTCTATAAAATGAGGCTTTGATTTAGATGATCGCTGAGTGTGGAATGTGGGAACTGGACTGGAATATCTTAAACACGGAACAGCTCTAAAAATCCTTTAGATTTCTAAAATGTGACTTTCACTGATCAATGAAGCAGCTAGATAGCTGAATAAACAGAAGAGGGAAGAAAAAGAGTACAGAGAGCAATCACTTCCTACTCCCAATGAGGATACAAGTTGATAGAGCACATTACAGTCAGTGCTCCTAAAATCAGTGGTTGGTATTTCCATCGGCTCTGTATATAATAAATTCCAAGGGTGGGCCTAGATCCTGAAGCTGGACTTCATTGAACTCTCTGGCAAATATAAGCTTTCAGAGTTTTAGTTAGTTTTTGTTGGCTTTTTCAAAAGACCAATGAGTTGAAAGAATTAAAATACTTTAAAGATATAAGCATGTAAGTATGTGACATTATTCTTTGATGGCCATTGCATCATGAGAAAAGAGCCTAATGTGATGGACAAGCCTTGATGTTGGGAAGAACTAGGTTTAAATCCTACCTCTGAGACATTGATGGCTGTGTGGCCATGCTAAGTGACTTAACCTCTTAGTGTCCCAGGCAGCCCTCTAAGACAGAGGAGCTACTGGTCTGTATCAGTGAAGGGAGTTTCCACTCCAAAAAAGGCCCCACGTGGTTGAATTGCAGTTCTGGACACCTCCCTGCCCTGCCCTCAAAGAATCATCCAAGCAGCCCTAAGTGGAAGGAGGGTGCCATTTTATAGAATGGAAATTGTGATGGCATTTCAACGAAGATACCAAATGGATGGAGGACCTCACGTAACCAAAGAGTTGTTCATTAGGCACTGTCTTTGTGGTTGATGATTGCCCCTTTTCATTGAACCTTTCCTGGACCATGGAAGCAATTTATGATTCAATCTATAAACATTTATTAATTGCCTATTATATTCCAGGTACTGGAGGCTCAGGATCCAAAAGCAAAAAATGAAACAGTCCCAACCAGCTAACATTCTAATGGAAGAGACAGGGACAGATATAAGTATATACGGCATAAATAGATAATAGATACACATTAATACAAGGTAGGCAGGGAGGTCTCCAGGAACTGGGAGATCAGGAAAGGTTTCATATAGAAGGGGATGCTTGAGCTGAGTCTGGATGGAAGAGATGAATTTTTTGAGGCAGAAGCAATGAGAAAGGCATGTGGAAAAACCAGTACAAAGGTGGGAGGTGAAGTGCCAATGTGTGAGGAACAGAGAGAAGGCTGAGGGAGAGTCATATAAGGCTAGAAAGCATTAAGAACATTTTGTGAAGGGCTTTAAAACTTAAATAGTAGAGCTTATATTTTATCTTAGAGGCAATTAACAACTCCTATGTGCCAAATGTAGGGCTTCCAACCAGCCCACCCCTATTTGGATTTGTGAAAATATGTCAAGTAGCCCCAGGATTTTAGAACTAGAAGAATCTTATCCTTTGATGTGTTTTAATTCACATTAGGAGCTACATGCAGCTGGTGAGAAGAAATGGGGAACTGATGAGGTGAAATTCCTGTCCATTCTCTGTTCTCGGAACCGAAATCACCTACTTCATGGTAAAGTTCTTGGTTACATTTTTTTCATTAAGTGATTTATTAAAAATTTAGTCCTGGGGGCGGCTAGGTGGTGCAGTGAATAGAGCACTGGCCCTGGAGTCAGGAGGGCTCGAGTTCAAATCTGGCCTCAGACACTTAACACTTACCAGTCGTGTGACCTTGGGCAAGTCACTTAACTCCAATTGCCCTGCCCTACCCCCTGCAAAAAAAAAAGAAGCAAAAAATAAAGAAAGAAAGAAAGAAAGAAATTTAGTCCTGTGCATCAACAAACTTATTTAGTGACTCTTTACGTTTATATTAATTTCAACACCTACAGTGCATAGCTCTTTAGTCACTCCCACTAGGTCTCCATCAGGATTCTTCGTTCATTCTCATTCTCTTATGATTATAGTTAGTGTATGCCCTGTGCTTCTGTTTTTTTTTTAATTTGCATTATTTCATAAAGGCTTTTTTCTAGATTTCTCTGTACCCATGACCCTTGTTGGTCTTAATGCTGTTATAGTATATTCCTTCTTTTTTGCAGCTATGATAAGGCTGCTATGAAAATCTTCAATCAGAAAACTCTTTCTTAAAAGATTGTTTTTGATCAGTCTTTTAGGCTGTATTCCTAATGATGGAATTATTGGGTCAGAGGGTATGATTCTTTTTATAATTGTGTATGGCAGATTGTTTTCCAAAATGATTCCACAAGTTTTGAACTCTACCATCAGTGAATGAGTATACTTGTTTATTCACAACCCTGACAGCATTGAGTTTCACTGTTTTTATTTTTTTATCAGTCATATAGGTGTGAGGCGGCAAGTCAAAGTTATTTTACTTTATCTTTTTGATTATTAGTAAAGATTGGCATTTTTCCAAGAGTTTTTGACTATATTGCTATATAACTGCCATGAAAGATGAATTCAGCTTTATATGTATTAATTATAAATTTTTTCCTACTTTATTCAGTATAGGCAACAATACTGTACTGAATAGTTTCACATCAAGTATATGTCTTGATATGGAAACTTTGGAATGACTATTGTGTATACTATACATGCATAGTACAGAAGAAAAAATATCACATTTGGAGTCAGACAAACTGGGTTCAAATGTTGATCCTGCTGCTTATTTTTCTACCTATATGACCTCAGGCAATCCACTTAATCTCCCTAGACCTCAGTTTCCTCATCTGTAATATGAGGGGGTTAGATTACGTACCTCCATAGGCATGTAGATCTATATACAGAGGGCCTGTAGGCTCTCAAAAGCTATGTCACTGGAGTACAAAATTGCAGACCCTCCCAAAACTTCACCTTGGGGCTTTAGTGATGGACTGAATGCATGTTATGTGAACATCAACTTTGTTGTGTATGGGGAAGCTCATCACCAGTCTGGCTGGATTCAGGATGCTGAATTCTTTGGTGACAGCAACTCTCAAAGATGGTCCCTTAAGTTATAGAGAAGTTGCCACCTGCATTAGAGGCAGGACCCACACCAATGAAGTCATGAAGCAGGAACATTACAGAAAGCATCATGGAAATATGGAAAGCAAATTAGACCTAGAGTCAGAAACCCTGTAGTTAAGTCTAGTGTCTACCACTGACTACCTAGGAGACCATGGGTGAGCCATCTAACTCCCCTGTACTTCCTAACCCCAGGGTTTTGGGGAGGAATTTGCTCTACAAATTGCACAGCCCTATCTACCACATGTAGCAAGAATCAATCAGAATAATGACATATTTATTATTAATCATTAGCAGCATGAATAATATACTCAGAGCCTCTTTGGTATGTTTCTAGGAAACAATCTTTATAGTTGTCTCTAATATCAGCAATCTCAAGACTTACTATTCTAATTCAATTTTTTTTTAAAGAGAATTCTTTAGTATACAGGAAGGAAAATATAAATGTTAGGGGTACTTATTCTTGAATACTACTTAAGTTATTTGAAGTAATTGAGGCACCTTCTTTAGGAGATGTACTGATAAATAGGTAAGGAATTATAAATTTTATTTAATGTGTATTTCTCAGTCTCTCTTTCAACTGACGTGCAGATTCCTGTCTAATTTTTCAGTGTGCCTTTGAGTTCTTTGTAGGAAATGTGCTATGTGATCACAAAAGAATGAGAGTAATCACTGTTTTCCTATTCTGAGAGGCAAAAGAAATGTAATGAAGTATTTTGTCTTTCACTTATGTCATTTCAGGCATTAGCCTGTGGCAAACTTTAGAAGCACAACTCCATGGTCTTCCAATTACATATTTTACGTAGCTCTTGGGAAACATTAAACATTAAGTGGAATAAGTTTGGTAAACTACACATACACACAAACTAAAAAATTGAATAGGAACAATCCATTTTGAAGTTTCAAATTATTCCACACACTTGGATGCTATCAACAGATAATTACTGCTACAAACAAATATTTATAGGCTTATCAACTTTGAGATTGTGAGGGCTCATTTGTTCCCTGGTGCGTTTTTTCAGCAGCATAAATCTCCCCCTGGTGGTGATGCCTTTAAAAGGAATGTCTTTTGGAACAACTATATGGCAGGGGCCTGGGGAGTTAGGGAACTTCTGCGTTTGAGGACCAGGAAGCAGATGCTGTGAGATGCATTTGGAAAGTCTAACACAACTGTTTGTTTCCAAATTCTTGATGTGGTTGGATCCAGAGGGAGGAGAGAGGCACCAGTAGGAATACACTAGTGACAGCTGGATACACTTGGCAGATAATTGAGGAAAATCTAATTATGTCTTGGTCTATTAAAAAGAGTTGAGACAGCCAGTTCTTATTGAAACACTAATCAGTGAAGGGAATGGATGGCTTCAGTTTTGACTTGCTAAGAGGAAAAATGAGGCCAGAAGTTAATGCCCAAGCCAGGAATTCAAGCACATGCACATTTAGCTAACCAAGGAAGCAGTGAGCCAGCAAACCAAACACCTACTCAGTGGCAAAATGTTTCTTTCTTCTAAAAGGACTGCAGATTTATTAGTATAGGTTTCTGGTTAAAAAAAAAAAGCTCATTCTCACATTTTTCTTGTTACTATTTTTTAAATGTAACTAATTCCTCCCCGGTTATCAAACATTTATTTTTCTCCCTCCCAGATCCCCCCTCCTGAAAAAAATGCTAAAACCAGAAGACAAAAACTTTTGTAACAAATAAGCAGTCAAGCAAAATAAATCCCCACATCTGCCATGTTAAAAAAAAATTTTATCTTATTGTTAATGTGTTTGTTCCCAAACATAGTGTTTGATGAATACAAGAGGATTTCCCAAAAGGACATTGAGCAAAGCATTAAATCTGAGACATCGGGCCACTTCGAAGATGCTTTACTGGCAATAGGTGAGAATCGACTTTTTTGGACAATTCTTAGGAGGAAAAAATGATCTTTTCATGTCCCTGTCCGTATTACTAGTAGTTTTTACTGTGTGGGAATATATGTTTCTTCTTTATAGGTTGTTTAAACCACCATTGGTTCCCATCTAGATTTTAAACAAGGAGATTTTTTTTGTTAGCTTCTGCTTATTTTTCTGAACATTACTTGGCTTAAAGTCATCATGTGTTGATTTGGTTTCCATCTGCACCTTCTTCCTCTGCAGGTCAGAGAGGATACAAGAGAAGCTTATTAACCAGTCATTTTTGAAACTATATTCACCAAGGATCCTAAGGTCCCTGGTCTAGAACTGAAAGGCCCTCAGAGGCCCTCCAGCCCAACCTTACTGGCTTACAAATGAACAAACTTGGGCCTGGGAAGGTTAAGTGGTTTACGTTAGGTCATAAAGGGTAATGAACATGAAAGGCAGAATTGAACCTAGTTCCTCTGATTTCAGAGCTACTGCTCTTTCAACTGTACCAGTAATAAGATTAATTGAGGCCAATTTTCCAACCCCTAGATGTTTTAAAAATGAAATATGTTGTTGCTTTTAAAGAAAAACATTCCTGTCGTTTCCTAATTTCCTCCCCCTAAGACTCCCCCGCCATTTGTAACAAAGAAGTATAGTTATACAAAACAAACTAATACATTGACCTTATGTGACAACAGATTCCTCATTCCACACCTATGATCCCCAGCTTATTCCCCAAGAGCATGGTCTCTCCCTGGAAAGTACTTTAACATGACCTGTCCCACTGACCTCTTCATCCCCAAAGAACATTGTGTGGTTAAAGTTTCTCTCTTAAGGCAATCAGAAGATGCTGCTTGATAGCTTGTCATAGAACATTTTGTCCTAGGGAACATTTTTCCTCTTCCTAAACCTTAAAGTGCTCTATGAATGTCAGTTTTTACTACCATTAGTGTTGTTTTTACTATATTTCATCCATGATCTCTTTCTACTGCCTTTTCTTTTCCTCCACAGTAAAATGCATAAGGAATAAACCTGCATATTTTGCTGAAAGGCTCTACAAATCAATGAAGGTAATGAATCATTTGAAATTTAAGGAGAAAGA
This sequence comes from Pseudochirops cupreus, assembly GCA_028627135.1. Taxonomy (NCBI): domain Eukaryota; kingdom Metazoa; phylum Chordata; class Mammalia; order Diprotodontia; family Pseudocheiridae; genus Pseudochirops; species Pseudochirops cupreus. The sequence continues at coordinate 99,029,719 of CM053581.1, read as the reverse complement.
AGGGATGGATGATTGAAGGGGTAAACCTGAGGAGGAGATGGGAGAGGATGAGTTTGAGGCCACAAGTACAAGTTTGACACTGAAAAAGAATAGAACTATCTCATCTTTTGAGATCAGAGCAAAGAAGGAGAGGATGAGGAATGAAGCTGAGGCTATTTAAAGCGTAGGACTGAGGGAGATAGAGAGTTTGACACAGGTGACCTTGCTTTTTTCAGTGAAGCATTGTCTATTGAAGGATAGCAAAAGCCTCTGCTGAAAGGGAGTGGGGAGGTGCTATAGGTGCTTTAAGAAGAAAAATGTTTAGAAAAGTGGGGGAAAATATGGGAGTGGGCTAGAGAATCAGGAAGGAATAAAAGGATTGATGGATAACAGTGAGATTGGGTAACACTAATTTGTAGTAGACTTGGTTAGATGGTTGTGTGACTTCTTCCAGCAGTGTCCAAAATTACACAAATAGGAACAGAAAAGACAGATTATGGAAATGATCTAGGGATGGGTCCTGGAAAAGAGTACATGGTCATAGGACAATGGGGCAAGGAATTCCAGGGCTGAAGGAAATGTAAAATTAAATTTATTAACTAAAGAGTTTTTAGATTTTGAAGGAAGAAAATTGAGGCCAGAGCTAAAGGGAAGGCCTCAGGAAGCAGGTTGGGGTGGAATAATTGAAGGGTGCAGTGAAAGTAGAAGAGGCATGTAGAAGAGGGGTGAGGTATAGGGAGAATTAGGAGGTCAGGAGTAGTATCATTTTTACTTAACAATTGGCATTTCTAAAGGGTTTTGCACTTTGTAAAGCTCATGACACCCATCTTTCATTGTGTCCTCACAACACTCCTGGAACCCAGGTGGCTTAAGCATTAGTAAAATGAAGAATCTGGGGAGGGAGATCCAGCCTGCTCACAGTCACAAATAAGTGCCTGGTGGGACTTGTGACTAAATCCTGTGCTTTACTACTACTACATAACAACTGCTAGTTTGGGGAAACTTTGGGATGTTTTGTGTTTACCACATTGAAATTAGATACATATATTGTCATAAAATATGGGAGGTCATACAGTTCTGGGTTAATGAATTAAAGAGGAAGTTTGGTGTTCTCATTATTCCAGTATGCATCGGTAATCATCATTCCTAGTTTGACTGGTTGTAAATTTTGCTGCCTTTGTCTCTCTTAGGGCTTAGGTACTGACGATAACACTCTCATCAGAGTGATGGTTTCCCGTTCAGAGATTGACATGTTGGACATAAGAAAGAATTTCCAGAGGCTCTATGGGAAGTCTCTATATTCTTTCATCAAGGTAAGTCCAAAAGGGCAAACACTGATAGGAAGATAGTTCCCTAATCAGATTCATTGGATGCTAATGAGGACCCAAGCCAATTTCTTGTTCCATTGTCTGTGAAACTTGACTTGGAAAGGACCTCAGAGACCATATAGTCCAATCTCATAGCTTCACAAGCATCTCTTTGAAAACATTTCTGCTTGAAGACCTGTTAGGAAGGCAACCCATTGTTAGGAAACTGTTCATCATGTGAACCTGACATCTTCATTGGTCCTCAGTCTTCCTTCTGGGGTCAAACAGAGCAAGTTAATTCCTCTTAGACATGAAAGCCTTTTGGGTATTTCATGTTCCCCACCAAGTTTTCTTTTCTTCAGGATAAGTAGCCAAAGTTCTTCCAGCTGATCCACATTTGGCGTGGTCTCCAGGCCATCATATTCGCGGCCCTTCTTTGGACATATTCCAACATGTCAGTGCCTCTTGTGGATTATCTCCAATTTGTCATAGACAGATAGATATGGAATATCTTGTTTGTCCATAGTTCTTTCCTATTTGTCTCCCGCATTGGCTTGTGAGCCCCTGGAGAGCAGGGGCTGTCTTTTGCCATACATTGTGTCCCCAGTGCTTAGCACAGTGCCTGGACCATATAAACGCTTGTTGATAGACTCTCAAACTGTGGTGCCTAGAAATAAACACAATATTCCAGATGTGGTCTGATCAGAACAGGCTGGATACGGCAGTATTATCACCTCTATCTACAAAGAGAAATTATCAGGAATTTCTCCTTCCTTTCCTTTCCTCCTGATTCGTAAGACTTGGCAAGGTTAGAAGCTTTAGGTGGAAGAGTTCACAGAATGTTTGACTCGTCTGTATAATGATTGTTGTGTGTATGAAGGCAGAGTAAAATATATACTTTAGTGTCTTGGAGGAGGGATGTCTTTGGCGTAGGATAGCATAAATTAGGCCTGTATTTACCCAGTGTCAATTTTTGTAGACTGAAAATCTAATTGGTTATTGCTTTCTTCTTTGAAAATAAAGACATTAAAATAGAGAGGAATGTGAATTAGGCAAAGAACATTGGGAGAAGATGTGGTGGTGCTGATGCCTTATATAATTAGCCTGTTCTAGCCATAACCTCATGGGGAGGGACAGGAAGGGGAACTAAAAGATTACTAGGGATATGGAGTAGCTTCTTAGTCCTATTGGATCTTTATTTTCCAACTGGTCACCTGCTTGAAAGGCAGTATGGTGGAATGGAAAGAGAGCACTAGATTTGGAGTCAGAGGACCTAGGTTGAAATTCTGATTCTGCTACCTCTGTGGCCTTAATTTAACATAACTAGGTCTCAGTTTCCTCATCTGAAAAACTGAGAACATTGACTAGGTGATCTCTTCAAGCTCTAAATTCTTTGCTCTGGTAGATCTGAGAAGCCAAAGGGGGACTTCAAGATGAACCCTACCCCTCAATGCCACTTACTGTGGAAGCCTCAGCTTCAAATTAGGGCAAAGGATTCAAATGACTTCACTAAGTCTTCCGGGTATGACTGGCAGTTTGGAGAGGCAGCAAGATGGGGAGTTTTAAATCTAGATCTTTGTTGAGTTAGTAAACCTGCACATCATTCCGAAATTTGCAGATCTTTCTGTGCAACCAGTGAAGTAGATTTCTTGCCTTATTTATTCAGGTAGAAAATATCTTTTAGTAAGATGCTTTCAAGAATGAAAGGTTTCAACTCTGAGGCTAAACCTTACATCCATCACATTGGCAGAGATGACAAAAGATGGAAAGAGTGTTAGGGGGCTGTGTAATTAAAGGCACAGTAATGCAGTGCGTGTAGTTGTGAATTGGTCCAGCTATTCTGGAAAAGTCATTTGGAATTATGTTTTACTTAAAAGGTAATCAAATGCCCATACTTTTTTGACACAGAGACCCCACTGCAAGGCATAAACTTGAAGGAAGTCAGAGAAAGAAAGGTTCTATCTACATTAAAATATTCATTGCAGTTCTTTTTTTGGTAGCAAAAAGCAAATTAGATGCAAAAGAGAAACAAAAGTAGATGCTCATCAATTGGAAAATGTTTAGGGGAGGCTAGGTGGTGCAGTGAATAGAGCACTGGCCCTGGAGTCAGGAGGACCTGAGTTCAAAATCGGCCTCAGACACTTAACACTTACTAGCCATGTGACTGTGGGCAATTGCCCCAATTGCCCTGCCTTCTCCTCTCCAAAAACAACAAAAATAAAATGGTTCTCAATTGGAAAATGTTTAAACAAATTGTGGTACATGAATGTGATGGAATATTAGTCTGCCATAAGAAACAGTGGATGTGAAGAATTCAGAGAAGCATGGGAACATGTAAATGAACTGAGGCAGATTGAAGTAAACAAAACCAAGAAAAAAAATATACACAGTGATTCACTCAGATACTCAGATGGCCAGATCTGTGATCTTTTCAATTTGGAAGCGCCTTCCAACAGTGTAGACCTCAAACCATCCATATCTGCCTGTCCATCCCATGTAACTCTTGCCTATGTCCTCACCCAGATTCACTACAGAAGATTGATCCAATGTTATGGAATCCTTCCTTACTTTCTCCTGACATCTCAAGGGGACTTAAGGGGATTTGTGGAATGTTCTGGCTGTCCATCTGTCATCTGTCTTCCTTATCATGTGGCTAGCTCATCTTATCTTCTTATCATATAGTTCTTCAATGAGAAGTATAAGCAATGTAAATTAATAATCCCAACAGAGGAGACAAAGAGAGTTCAGAAAGTTCCTTGGTGAGCAAACACCTGATTTCCTTGACAAATGGAGAGAGGCAGCTGCCAAGGGTAACACCAAGCTGGACTATTAACTAGTTAGTAAAATCTTATAATAATCTGGTTTTGCTAACAGTGATGGAACCATCACTTTGAAACCCTAAAATCTGTCAGTCATGGATATGCTTCTGGACAGAAATGGCAATAAAAAGAACATGGTGACTACCACCAGGAGTATGCTGGAGCCAGCTCTAGTATACTGGCTCTGTAGGCCCAATTGTTCAATTTTCATTGTATTTACAGTAAACTTCAGTCAAGGGCTTGATTTATTGTTTTGTTGATTGCATAGACTTAAGAAAATGTTGGAGAAAATGTTGATAATGCAGGTTCAGCTGCAGAGAGCTAGTTGTTAAATATCTACTAGCATACCCCCAACTTACAATAATGCAATTAGAAAGGAGAAAAGCTCCACAACTTAGCCCTGTATAATTGTAATGGCCAAAATAGGTCCTGAAGAAGAAATGAAAAAAGGCCACCTCCCTCTACACATGAGGTTCTGTGGATGTAGAACTCTGAATGTACTGTCAGATTTGGTTGATTCTATTGGTTAGTTTTGCTGAATTGCCTTTTAAAAAATTCTTTCTAAGGGATGGCTCAGTGAGTAAGCAAGGAAGGATATATCGAGAAATGAAGGTGATGATAACGAGACACAGAACCACATCTTGGAGATCATCAAATTCAACCTCTTTTATAGAGTAGGAAATTGAATGTTCTATGATATCCTGTCTTGTACAGGCAGTTCCCAACTTATAAACAGGGTGTGTTCCAAAGGCTGATCTGGAAATTGACCATTTGACCCTTGGAACATGTCTTCCCATAGAAACAATGTCATACAGCATTTGTTTAATTTCCAGTTGTATGCTGGAGATCTCTATTGTGTTTCTTCCTAAATCCAGACTTCCTCTGAACTTCCCTATTTCTTGTAAAGTGGCCACTACCCTTCTAGTCACCCAGATTTTCAACCTTAATAGTCCCTCAATTTAGGCAGCGAGGTGGTGCAACACCGGGCCTGAGTTCAGATCTAGCCTCAGACGCTTCCCAGCTGTGTGAGCCAGGGCAGATCACTTAACATGTGCTTTAGTAGGTGTGTTTGCCTCAGTTTCCTCATCTGCAAAACAATACTTACTTCCCAGGGTTCTTGTGAGGATCAAATAAGATAATTGTAAAACACTTAGCTGAGCACCTGACACATAGTAAAAGCTATATAAATGTTGGCTATTAGTGTCAATATTATAATAAGGAAAAGACTAATGGTTTGGGTATGAGAAACCCTAAGTAAAAATTCCAGGTCCGTCACTTACTGTCTGTGAGACCCTGGGCCAATCATATAGTCTTCCTAGGTCTGTTTTCTCATCCTCAGAATGATACTGGCTTCAAGACCTCTGAGGTTCCTTTCAGTTCTAAATAGATGATCCTTTGTTCTCTCATTCTTTGACTTTCTGTTTCCCCTCCTCCCCCATATCCAAGTGGTTGCCAAGTCTTATTCTGTCTCCACATCTCTTGCATCTGTTCCCTTTTCTTCTTCCCTCATTCAGCTACCACTCCTCTCTCCATGGACTCCTAATCAATCTTCCTGTCTCCATTTTCACTACCTTCTCCCTTAAAACCACCACCTACCCTGGGAGGAGATGTGGTGGGGAGAAGTTACAGGGAACAGTGGCCCAAGAGGAACAGTACCAAGAAAATCCCAATCAGAGGTAGCGAAGAGGAACGAGGAGTTTCCGGCCATTAGGCTACCGGGCTGGGGTGGTTGCCATATGTAAGCCTCATATTTAAGTCAGGAACTGTCTAAATACTTCAAGGAGATAAATTTTTCTGACTGTGGCATTATTTCTTCTAGGATGACACATCAGGAGATTACAGGAAAGTTCTGCTCATACTCTGTGGAGGCGATGACTAAAATTCAGTCTACGCTGGACTGAAACAAGTCAAGAGCCTGAGATTTGGGCTGGTTTTATTATTATTTGGCTTCATTTTTCTATAAGGCTGTTTAGAGTTCCCTTAAAATGCTTATTGTCAATTAAAAACACTGTAGTTATCTTTTAATATAAATTATCAGCTACTGCTCAGTTTTTTTGATGCATTTAGAGCTAGATTTTCTTATTTTTAAATTCATACTCAAAAAACTTTCAAAAGATTTTTTTCTCAATGCTATTTCTAGAGAAATGAGAACATTCAATATTACTTTTATTAAAAAAATGTTTCATTGATGACTTTTTTGTTTTTTACATACCCAATTGAATGGTGACGAAATTGTTTGAAATTTTCCCGAAGGTGGTGGTTGTCCATGCAAAAGGAGATTGGGGGCTTGATAGACCATCAGTTTTTCTGCAACTTCACATCACCTCCCACTCCCTCAGCCCCATCCCTAAACCCTACTGCTTTGTCTGTCTTTTTGATTTGAGGGTCGTGCTATCATCTTGGCAAGAAAACTCATCATTTTATCTCTTCACATAACTACAGAAAGAAAATATCCACACTTCTGCTCCTGTTTTTATGGTGGGGTTGGATCTAGCAATAACAGATCTGAAGGTCAGGAATGCTGGCTACCACCTGTAATCCCTGATACGAGGGGAGGCTGAGGCTGGTGGAGCTGTTGAGCAAGGGGGTTTTCAGCTACAGTAGAGCTAAAGCTGATTAGGTGTCTGCATTAAGTCTGGCAACAGTATGGAAGGTAGGGAGAAGAGGATCAAACCAGGTCAGAAGCATGAGGTAAAAGCTTCCCTGCCAGTCAGCAGTGGGGCTGGCCCCATGAGTGGCCATTGTAGTTCCAACCTGGGCAAGATAGGAAAAGATATTTTAAAAAAAAAAAGATCTGATCTATTGTGTTTAGTTTCAAAAGCTCAATTTTAGATGTGTTTAGTTTGGGAAACTTACAATCCAGCAACATTATCACAAATAAAAATCATTTACCTCTAGATTTGTCCACAATCAAAAAAAAAAAAAGCTACTTGTCTCTGAGGATACCCTGAATAACCCAAATTCTGAGTGTGCTTCTGTCTATCACTTCATTCTGGAATTAGAAACAAATGACTAATCTTCTGCAGGATGATGATGTTATTGTTTTATGCCTTGACTAATCCAATGAGGTATGAAGACATTTTGCAAATGTCAACTTCAGAGCCATAATCCATGATTTCTTTTTTCTGAAATGTAAAAATTTGGTGGCACTGGTGGTATAGGGGACCATCTAACCCACAAATGCAGTCTGCACCTTTTTTCCCATAAGGGCTGGGGAGGAAAGTGGGCCCAGGGGACAGCCAACCCAGTAAGGGAATCATGGAGCAGTAGTGCTACTGCAGACCAAGAGGTGCAACACAGGGACCATAGTTTCTACTGGGGAAGAGGCCGTGCTCTCCTAGATATTAATGTCCTGGGGCCAAACCCCATTTTCCTCACACTAATTGCAACTCTGATCAAACAAGATGTGCAGAGATGGTCCTATACCTGACTAATGAGCTAAATTCTGTTGACAGAGTTGCCTTATTCTCCCTTTTTATAATCCATAAAATAATTCTCTTTTACATAGTGCCTTTGGACTCTAGAACCAGTGCAAATGTCTAGCTTAGTAATACATTCATGCTTTGATATTTTAATATAAAAATGATTTTCATTTAAATGTAGTATATGGCTTTCCTATCTAAATTTAATAAAGCATGGTACCTTTATAACTGAGAGTAATCTTTTTCTTCCTGGGTTACAGTTTTCTGTTTCTGAATTAAATTTCTGATCCTGGCAAAAAAATATGTATATTTTTGGAGCTTCTGTGCCATGTTCAACTACCATTAGAGCATTAGCATACTAGATAACTAGTTAGAATCAAATTTTTTTAGATGTCCATGAAAACAAATTCTCAGGGGCATCAAATAATCCCCAAATGATCTGAAAGAAATAACACACCTACTAAAGCATTTGATTACTCTTTGAACAATAATTATTGGAGAATCTGTTAATCACATTTGCTTTTTTTGTCCACTCTATAACACCTATTATGCTTTAGATAGGTGGAAACCAATGATTTTTTTTAATTTGGTGATAGAAACTATGAAAAGTGTCTAAACTGCTGATGTATTTATAGTAAATTGTTCATCATTTTGGCTAATAATAAAGACTAGTGGTACAGAAACTCCAAAAAAGTATGTAATGGCTAAGCCAGTTGTATGTGGGTGCGGCATGTACAGCTAGAGGTGGCCAGCTCCAAAATAATGGGGGGGAACTGGCAAGAGCTGGTGGCAGGCAGTAGGTTCCAACGCCCCAGGTGGCTTGTTAGCTGCCTGGTGCTCAGCTGAGCTGGGGACCCCTGGGGCATTAATGTCAAGCTCGCTGCATATTGACTTAGTTTTAAAATGTATTATTATCTATGTTTTACTGTATTTATATTTTTATTTTGTTAAGTATATCTCAATTACATTTTAATTTGGTTCCAGCCTCAGGTTGCCTGTGACACCTTTGGCTTAGGGCAGCAAAAGTTACAGAACTAAGTTGGCTACAACACCCCAGAGCCCTAAGTCACCACAAAAATTGATGACTTCCTCCCCTGCCACAATTTTTCAAATGTTAGCCCTTTGTCAGGAGCACTCACAGAAAGAAGTGGACCTGGGTTCATTTTGGGATATTTCTCCCTATGCTTGCTTATAGCCCCACTCAGAACATCTGGAAAAATCACTACCTAATAGTAAGGGGTCAGCAAAAAATTGAAGGGGTTCTAGTGTCAAAGGATCTGAGTTCAAATCCCATTTCTGACAGTATCTGTGTGAATTTGGACAAATATGTTTAACCTCTATGTGCTTCAGTTCTCATCTATAAAATAAGAAGCCTCTAAGGTTCCTTCCAGGTTGATGATCCTATTTCCATTTCTACAACATCTCTCATGGATGTCCCCTACTCTCCAGGCCCTCATCACCTGGCTATTGCAAAAACTTCCTTATTGGTCTCCCTAAAGTCCCTCCACATAGTCACTAGGTTGACTTTTCTAAATTGTCACTCCCTTGCTCAACAAACTCCAGTGATTCCCTATTACTTCCAAGATCAATTACAAAAATCTCTTCTCAGCCTGCACCCTTACTACCTTTCAAGTCTTTTTAAACTTTATTCATTCTTGCACTTGGTCATCTCACCAAACAGGCTTACTTGTTGCTCCTTAAACACAATACTTCATATCTCTGACTTTGCATTGACTGTCTTCCATGCCTAGAAAACTCTTCCTCCTCACTTCTCTTTCCTGGAGTCTAGATTTCCTTCAGGACTCAGTTCCAGCATCACCTTGGATCAGAGCCTCACCTGATCCCCACTTTCCCTCACTCCTTTTCCAAACCACCTTGTCTTCACTTTGTACCTGGTCTTTATATTCTCATAGGTATATATAAGCTCCCCCATTAGAATGTAAGCTCCTGGAGGAAAGGCAACCGTTTCACTTTTGTCTTTTTATCCTCAGGGCTTAACGCAGTGCCAGTATGGTATGTGAAAGATAAAATGACTGACGAAACAAAGGTTTGATCTTCTGAGCATGTCAGTTTATTAAGCAATGCATGGCAATTGCCCAACAAATCTGGACCAGTCGCCTTCCTCCGCTTTGGTACTGAGTCCTGAATACAAGGGGAAACAAACTCATACCTTAAAAACAATCAAAGCCAATTAATTGAAAGAAAATTATATAATATTAGGTAATCTGATTTCTAATTGTATGAAAGATTAGGGATTTTCCATGCTGGGGGGGGAGAGTGAACAGGTACAATTCACTGAATTCAGAAAAAGAGATTTCCCACTCCCCACAGTGTCTGTGAACAATCAAAGAAACACAAACAATAACTGATTGATCAGTAAGGAGTTAGTTTTCAGAAAGGACATGAATTGCTTGAGATGTAAAGTTGTGAACAAACTCTTTGCATCAGTCTTTGGATCCGCCTGGGTTTCTGATCGGTATAACCTAAATCTTTGGTTAAGGGTCTCTAAGCAGCAGAGTCTAGCTTCCCAGCCACACAACACAGGGCTAGGTTCAAACAATAAAATAAGGTTTTCTCTCAATTCCCACAATTGAATAAAATTTTCTCATAAGATAGATGTAGGACTATTGAATAAAAAGGAAACAGAGCTAGCTCCAGAACTGAGTTACAAGATGGGAGTCAGTGGGGTTCACTCAGTTCCCATAATTAACCACTTGCTGTCCTCATACCCCCAATTCCCTCACTAGGTACATAGTGCTGTGGCATTTAAAAAATTAAAGAGACATAATTTCTGGGTAATTAGTCATTTTATTAATAATGCTGAAGATTAGGAGTTAGGGGTGCTTGAGACCCCAAAATACCAACAGGCTGGGTCCTGCCAAATGAATTGGACTCCAGCCATCTCTCAGCCAAAGAAAAGCAAAGTTTGTTAAAAGTTCACCATAATGGGTAGACTCTTAAGGAGCCTCAGTATCTGTGACACTTGCATTAGGCAAACAGGCCAGAACCATCTGACACAGAGCAAGTCTATGCTAAGAAGTTCTATGGTGCTCTCACACCACACGGAGGCAAGATGGGGGTCTTATATAAAGAAAAGTTGTGGGAGGAATCTAGGGGTGATCTAGAGGAGGAGCTTGGGGAGGGTCTTCAGGAGGAGTCAAATGAGGTCAGACTCCAGTAATGAGTTTGGGAAGGGTAATGAGTTTAGGGAGGATCTTAGGATCAAGGGTGGGGGCTAGCTGGATAATGGAGGGCTAAGCTAGTAACAGAGGTTTGGGCCGACAAGGAAAGGCTTATGCCCTCATGCAAATGCCTCATCAAATGGGAAGATTCAGTCAGAGTTCAAGGGGGTTCCCATAGCCTATACCTCATCAATGCTAGCACTTTAATAAAAGGTGAGTGGTAATCTTGAATGCCAAAGATAATCATGGCTGTGAGATCAAGGCTTATGTGCCCTTGGAAGAGGGGTATTCCTGAGGATGGAAAGCAGCTCTGCTTGGTTAACAATTAATGAGAGAATGAATATTACAATGAGAGGAAGGACCTAATGAACTTTGATTATATAATTTCCTTTTAAGTTACCCCGGTCTTGGACAATCTATTCAAAAAATTTATCCCTCCCAAACCTGAGTACAGCACCACACTTCCCCACCTGGGTGGGGTCTGAATAAGATTATTAAGAAAGTTAATCCAGTTTCATTATCAACAATCTCTGACAGAGACTAAACTTTCTGAAATAATGACTTTAGAGAAAGGGGGAACTCTAGATCTCTCCAAATCATTAGTTATTAATAATCATCTCTCAGTACCTACTTAATAAATGCTTGTTGGTTAATGGAAACCAACCTCCTTTTCTAACACATTTCACAAAATTATTGGAAAATTATAAAAATTAAAAGGAGCCCCATACAGAACTCCTAAGACCATAGAGACCATCCAGTGAGCACCCTCTCTGTATAAATCCACATTGATATTACATAATGAAGAGGTTTACTCAAAGAGGGTTAGGGTTGCCTGAGACCCCAAAATACCAACACCCCGGGTCCTGCCAAAAGAATTTGACTCAAGTCTTCTCAGCCACAGAAAAGTAAAGTTTATTAATAGTTCGCCATATTGGGTAGACTCTTAAGGAGTCTAGGTATCTCTGATGCTTGCATTGGGCAAGCAGGACAGAGTAAGTCTGTCACAGAATAAGTCTGTGCTGGGGCATTCTGTGATGCTCTCACACCACATGGAAGGGAGATGGGATTCTTATATACAGAGGAATCTAGGGGTGGTCTAGAGAAGGAGTTTGGGGAGGGTCTTCAGGAGGAGTTAATGAGGTCAATGCAAGAGTGGATTGATATTTTGATAGGCTCAAGGGTGGGAAGCAGATGGACAATGGAGGGCCAGGCTAGTAACAGAGGTTTGGGCCCAGCCACAATGAAATACTGATGGCCTCTGAAAATGCCTCAAGTGGGAAGATTCAATCAGACTTCAAGGGAGTTCCCAGAGCCTGTACCTCAAAGATTCAAAGAGAACTCAAGGGGGGGTCCCAGAGCCTATACCTCATCATTAATAGACAAATAGTCTACGGGGCTCTCCTTTCTCCTATCTTCACTAGCTTCCTTCTACAATTTTGTATGGCTCCCATAGAGCAATTCCAGGTATTATTTTTAGACAATGGCAGAATTCTATACAGATCTTTCTATGTTGTTGGGTGCAGCCTGTTGCCACCACAGTGGGAAAGGCCTCCAAGAACTCTATGTGGCAAAAATGTTAAGATTTAAATATGGTGATTTACAAAGTTGTGTTGGAGCAAGCTCTAACCCACTGGGCTGTTAAAATTTCAGTGTTAGGGTTGGAACCTCAGAAAGCAATCACCACAAATCTGCCAGGTGGTGCAGTGGACTGACTGCCAGGCTTGGAGTCAGGAAGTCTTATTTAATTTCCTGAGTTCAAATATGGCCTCAGATACTTCCTAGATCCAGGCAAGTCACTTAACCCTGTTTGGCTCAATTTCCTCATCTGTAAAATGAGCTGGAGAAGGAAATGGCAAACCAAATCCAGTATCATTGCCAAGAAAACCCCCTGAAGAGTCAGACACTACAGAAAAGACCAAACAACAACAAATCTGGGCTTGATTTGTTTTGGTGATTGTCTAGGACTTAAGTGCTAATAATGCAGATTAAACTTAAAAGTTTATGTGCATACATTTCCTGATTCTCTTACCTGTAAGAGGGCAGGTTCTATCACATTACATCTCTGTATTGCTTTATAAACACGGCTTGTGTTTATAGTAGAAGTCTAGTAGAAGACCCAGAGAACAAAGACATCACCAGACTGGAGACTGACAATAACACATGTATATAGCTCTTTTAAAGTTTGTGAAGTGCTTTACATCTATCATCTCATTTGAGCCTCATGACACCTCTGGGTCACTACAAACCTTGATGTCCTCTTTCCTTCCTCTGAGATCTAGAAGTGGTGTCCCTCCAGCAAAAGGTTCATCCTCCATTTTTTTAGGAGTAAAAACACATTCCAATTTAGGATGGAAGGAGCCTCAGAGGCCCATATGATTGGACAGAGTGCTGCATTTGGAGTGACAAGACACCTGGGCTGGACACCCACCTCAGGCACTTGGGTGCTCTGTGACCCTAGGCATGTCACCTGATTTCTCTAGGCATCAGCTCCTTCTGTAAAATAAGAGGGCTGGAATCTGTGACTCCTAAAATCCTGTTCTAAATCTGTGATTCAATCCTGCATTTCACTGATAAGGAAGTTGATGCCTGGGGAGGTTTTTGTCTAGTCTCTCTTCCCAGAGGCAGTCTTTTCTTAAATATTTAAGTATTTCTCTTCAGCAATTGAATATGATTTTTCAGATCACCCTCGAGGTGGGGGCAGGATGAGAAGTGGGAAGGGAAGCAGATTTTTCTCTAAGGCCTAAACATGTATTCCCTTAGGGGATATCATTTTGCAGAAGTGGAAAGGAAGGACAAAAATATTTCCACTATATAGTTATAGAATATTATCTCTCCTAAAAGACCATTGTAGATGAGATAGGAAGTGGTTCACAACATAGCTAGTTAGTGGCAGGGGTTGGATTTGAACCTGTTTCCTGATGCCAATCTGGTGTTCTTTCTACAATATCACACTGCCTGCCACTGAGGGCTACAGTGTAGACGTGTCCAGCCAAGCTAGGAAAGGCCCTTCACCAGAAGGTTGGTCTCCAGGGCATGAAAACTGGGGGACTACAGCAACTCATGAGGCAATTTACCAAAGCTTAATTTACTAAAGAATTGTGATCTCAGCTCATGGGAGGAACATCCATACTGATAAAGATCCTTTATTTATGTAAAGGTACCAGGGGTGGGGACAAATCCCCTGTTCTGTGAAGTTTGGATTCAGTCAAAAAGGGGCTAGACTTTAGGACCTAGAGAGCCACAAGTATCCTTGAGGCTGCAGGTTCCCCACCCCTGGTAGACATATAACATTTTACCCAATCAGCAAATACTATGTGCCAGTACACTTACTGTAAGTCATCGAACCTCTCTCAGCTTTGGTTTCCTTTTTCATTAAATGATGTAATTGGATTAAATGATCACTAAGGTTCCTTTTCACACTAAAGCCTATGATCCCAGCACATAGGGCTTGTCAAGAAAGGCACTGTATTATAAAGAGAAGTGGGAAACCTGGAAACCAGGAAAAGGTTCTGTCATTTAATAGCCAAGAAAACCCCAAGTGGGCTCACAAAGAGTTGGACACCACTGACAGAACTCAACAAAATGACTTCAGACAAGTCACTTCACAGGATTACTGGCATGTCTCTAGGACACAGTAAAATGAGGAGCTGGATAATATTTAAGGTCCTTTCCATCTTGAAATCCCAGGATCTCAAATCTCTTTTCATTTTGGGGTCTTAATTTCTCTATCTGTAAAATCAAGAGATCTTCAGAAAAAAAGCACTGATTTTGAAGTTGTGAGGATATGGATTCAAATCTGACCCCACTGCTTACCTCCACTGTTACTTTTTGGTAACAAAAACCAAATCTTGACTCTACTTCACCTGTTTTCTCTTAAAATAAAGCAAGTTGGATGTAACTAGACTGACCTTTAAAGTCCTTTCCAAGTGTAAAAGCTACAATTATAATAAATTGATGACTATAAATTTCCAGCCTCTAAATCCTATGATCTCCTTACTTCGTCTCTTGAGGCCTCATTTTCTTCACCTATAAAGGGAAGAGGCTCTTCTCCAAGGTCCCCTGTCCAGATCTAAGTCCTAGGATGCATCATCCCAAGGATTTTGAGTTGGTCGGAACAGGTAGACTGGCATGGGGGGCAGAGGACCACTAAGTCGGGAGTCCTGGGCTCAAGCCTCTGTCACGCACCAGCTGTGTGACTTTGGCCAAGTCATCCTAGAGGTTCATCGGAACTTCTGGGAGACTCAGTTTCCCCCTCTGTTAAATGAGAGCCCTGGGCTTGATGACTCTAAGAGCAAAAGTCAATTCTCGGAGGCTCCAGAATGCGCCCTGGGTCTCCTACCCGAGGTTCCCCGTTGCGGGACGGAGAAGGAGCTCCTGCCTCCCCTCCTTTCTTCCCTTCTCTCCCAAGTCATTCTTTCTCCCTCTCTCTTCTCCTCTTTCCCTCCTTCTATTCCTCCCTCTCCCCTCCCTAGACACTCTTCCTCCTCTTCCCCTCCCTCTTCTCTCCCCTCCCCTTGCTCTCTCTCTCCCTTCTCGCTCCTCCCTGTCTCTCTTCCTCTAAGTCTGGGCGATCTTTTTCTCCTTCTTGCTCCCCCCCTTTTCCCTCCTTCCTCTTTCTCCCCCCTCCCCTTGCTCTCGCCCCTCCCCTCCCTCTCGCTTCTTCCTTCCTCCTTCCCTCCTCCTCCATGCCCAGGGCGCGCTCCTCCCCCGCCCAACCTCTCCTACTACTCATCCTGCCCAGGCCCGCCCGAGCCCGTGGCTGTGTGTAGAGGCAGGGCAGCGCACGCATGCGCGGGAGCCCGTTGTTAGGGGGGCGGGGCGAGGCCGAGCGGGAGGCGGGCTGAGCTGAGCGCTGCGGGGCGACAATGGACGAGGCGGTTGTGGCGGAGGAGGAGTCTCTGTGAAAGCGCGGTGGTCGGCGCGGCGGGGGCCGGACCATGTCGGGGGCGCAGCTGGGCCGCGCTCCCTGAAGCGGGGTGCCGGCGCTGGAGCCGGCGGAGTCCCCGGGCTTCCCATGGGCTCACTGAGCAGCCGGGTGCTGCGCCGAGGCGGGAGCCGGGCCGTTCAGGAGCGGGGCTCCGAGGCAGGGAGCGCGGCGGGGCCGGGCGGCGGGGGCGCCCCCCGGGGGAGCGCCTGCTACTGCCGGGGCGGCCGCAAGCGCAAGCGCAGCAGCGGCTCCTTCTGCTACTGCGAGCCCGGCTCGGAGGACGAGGACGAAGACGACAACGAGGGGGACGAGCAGGAGCGGCTTCTCAACACCCCCCGCAGGTGCGCCCCCGAGCTCCCCTTTCCCTCCCTCGAGGCTCCTTCCCCCGCGGTCCGTGAGGTTGACCTTGTCAGAAGCGTTGACACCTGTATTTGAAGAGAATTGGTGTCTTCGGTAACCCGGTGTATTTTATTTGACTCGTTATTGGGAGGTGGGGTCCCCCGGGCCTCCCCAGGTGTTTAGGATTCCCCCTCCCCCAACGCTTCCAACTTCCTCATTTCACAGAAACTGAGGCCCAGAGAGGAAATGACTTGCTTAAGATCTCATGGGTCAGTGCCGACTGTCCTAGTTTGGTGAAAGCAGACGGAATCGGGACCTTCTGGGTGCCAGCCTTGCCACCATAGACAGACAAGTCATTGACTTTCTCTGGGCCTCGGTTTCCCTATCTGCAAAAAGACGATAGGTCTTATGTCTTACCTGGACTTCCTACCTCAAAGAGCTGTTAGGAGGAAAAGCTCTTTGTAAGTCTTAAAGCCCTACTCTACTCTCATTCTACAGATGAAGAATTGAGATCTCCGCAGGGAAAATACTTGTGCTCGAGGTTACAGAATTTGAACCCAAATCTCCTGACTCAAAAGACCGTGTTCTTTGCTCTCTGGAGAAAGGAAGGGTTGCAGTGCATGGGGAAAATCGCCGAGTTTTGAGTCAGAAGACCAGGGCTTGCATTCTGGCTAGTTACTTAATTGGACAAGGTCCCTGACTTCTCTGCTCTGGGCCTCAACTTCCTCATCTGTAAAATGAGTGGGTTGGGCTATCATTCAGGTCCCTTTCAGCTTTGAATCCTATAATTTCATGAACCCGATTGTGTTTGTATATTACAGAGGAAAGAACTGCCAGGCTGTTATTATAGTGTGCCAGTAATTGCCCCTAGCTGAGGGAAACGCCAAGTCAATGCATGGATCTCCTTCATAAAACACTTTCGACACCAACCTTGTTTAATCACCATGTAATGTATTTTTGTCTTCCGGGAGTGGGTGTCTGTAGAATAACCAGCCGTTCATCCGGTTGCCTTTAATAGTTCACAAATATAATTTTAGATATCTAACCATGCACCCTGTCGCCTCCTCATTGGAAGAGGAAAATCTGGAACAATTATCCTTTACCAAGGTGCTGTGCTTATGTTGCTAGCAACAATTTGTTAGTGGAGTCTCTGAAACATTACTTTATTTCAAAGCCTCTGCTATTTTTAAGTTGACTTTAAAATATAGATGCTTTAGGTGTTTACTTCCTGCTTAGTTATTTTGAAAACAAATATATTTATGTTTAACAGCTTAAGGTTCCAGAAGCTTCTGAATTCGTTGAATGATTGGTTGCTGACAAGTAAAAAATACAGTGTAAAACACATAGAAGGGTACAGGCTCATCCAACTTTTAGAACTGGAAGGGAAGCTGTGTAACCCAACCTCTTTATATATAGCTAAAGCTCAAAGAAGTACTAAAGCTAGTTAGTAGCAGAACTGATGGGGCCACTTTGTCACAAAGTGGTTTTTAAAAAACTAAACTCTCCTGGTTTAATTTTGTTTGCTTGTTTTAACTTCTCAAGAAAGGAAATACCACATGAGTGATCTGAAAGTGACGGATAGACCTCTGCTGAGGCCTCTCACCTGTTGATTGCATTTTGAGGCAGCAACCTTTATGGCCCTTTGGTCTTTTTGTCCTTCAAGAAAGGAACATTTTTTTTACTAAAAGTCATTTTAAGTACTATCTCTTTTTTATTGCAGAAGTAAAATACAGCATAAATATCAGTCAGCAAGCCTGTAATATGATAGGCACTGGGAATATAAATCATAAGCAGTATTGAAAGAATTAAGTGATGATCCCCAAGTGAATTAAAGTTGTTGATACATCTTGATCTTTTGTACATTTTATTCTCAGAATTTCAGATTAGAACTGTTCAAAAAAGGAATGAGCTTCTTCAGTAATTCTTGGGTTTTCAGTTACTGGAGGTCTTCAGAGAAAGGCTCAATGACTACATGTTGGACATAGGTCATAAGGCTCTTATTTATAGAGGACTAGATAACCTTTTGAGGTTGTTAGATGCACAAAAAAAGTTATAAAATTTTGAGACATAAGTGAGCATGTCTGAAGTTTGCACTTAAGTGTTATATCTATACGTAACTTTGTGTTGTTTTTGTTTTTGCCTCCCCAGGAAAAAATTAAAAAGCACATCCAAGTATATTTATCAGACGCTATTTTTGAATGGGGAAAATAGTGATATTAAGATTTGTGCTCTAGGAGAAGAATGGAGCTTACACAAAATATACTTGTGTCAGGTAAGTATTCTGTTCATCCAGATGATCTAGAGTTGCTCAAATTTAGTTTGTTCTACAGGGTATTACTTCTCATTGTCCTTTATAGTAATCATCGATTTTCACAAGTAATAATTATTTATTGAACCCAGTAGTCTAATTGAAAAGCTATCTTCCAATTTAGTTACTTATGCAGCCTTCAAAAAAAAGTCTGTTTTAGCTTAACCATAAGCTAGAAAAGATTTGGATATTTTCTTCATTGTTAAACTAGTTCTGCCTCTATTGTTATCTCAACAATTTATTTACTAGAAGTTCCTTCAATAAGAAGGGGAAGGTATAGAATAGAAGAGAAGAAAGAAAAGTGTTAGCACTAATTAAAGGTAGGGTTGCTAAATATGTGTATGTTTGGTTTGTTAGAATTCTTGTTGACTCAGCATATTACCTCCTTCCCAACATGTATCAGGTAGCATAAATTTGTTGTAAAATATAGGAAGCTACACCAGTAATAATCAATTTGTATAATGCAATAAGGTTAGCAAAATACTCTTCTTAAAAGGTAAATAATTCTAATCTTATCCCTATTTTAAAGGTGAGTAAACCAAATTTCAAGTTAAATTACTTTCCCAGGGTTCCCATAAGCATTAAGTGTTCAAAGCAAGCATTTGAACCCAGGTCTTCCCCAACTCTCAGTCCACACATTATTTAAATTGAGTCAAACTGCCATTGTCCATGGCATTTTAATAACCTAAGTTACTTAGCTTTACGTGGTGGTAGTTTACATTTATATAGTACTTTTCATAGCTCATTTTATCCTGAAGAGTATCCAGTGAAAAGGACATCCAAGGATTCCTGGTGAAGGTTGACTTGAGTACTTGACTTATGAAAATGAGTTGAGGGAACTGGGCATATTTACTTGGAGAAGAGATGACCTGGGAGGTGGAACATCTGAAGTTTAAATATTAGAAGTGCTCTTTTGTGGAGAAGGGATTAGATTTCTTCTTTTTTGGCTCCAGAGTCAAGAACAGTGGATGCAAAGAGGCAAATTTAGGCTAGGAAAAATTTCCCAAACATTAGAACTGTACAAAAGTGCATTGGGTCTGGGAGGTACTGGTTTTCCCCTCCTTGCAGGTCTTCAAGCAGAGGTTGGATGGTCACTTCTCAAGTATGTTACAAAGGGGGTTCTTTTTGTGTATTAGTTGTATTAGATGGGCCTTGAGGTTCCCTCCAGTCTTCAAATCCTGTGATTCTTTGATCTTCCTAATATTTCTGCAAAATAGGTAGTGAAAATCCCATATTGGCCTGAATGAATGAATGAAAAAAGCATTTCTTAAGTTCTTATACTGCGCTAAATTCTGGGGATACAAATAGACAAGACAGTCCCAGCTCTCAAGGAGCTCACCTTCTATTGGAAGAGAGAAGACATCAAAAAGTTTTCAGCGATTAGATGGGAGGGTCCTGTGGGTCTTAGAATACAACAGCAAAAGCCTCTTTTTTAATACCATTCTACTGATAAAATCATGTGCATTTCTGATGTGGAGACATTTGACAGTGCCAAGGACTTTGCTGACAAAAACTGTTCTTTTCTAGGTCTTTAGTAGCTATGGCTGCAACACCTTGGAGGAGCAGTCACCAGGCTGCTTGTCCACAGAGAATTACTGTCCAGGATAATGGCTAAGGACACTGGGCTGGAAGTATTGATCTTCCCAAGGCTCTTGGGTTTAGGGTTCTGGGGTGTCTCCATGAGGGTCTGAGGGGAGATGGGGATGATAGTGGTTTGACTTGTCTGGGACATGTTGCCTCCTATCTCTCTCTCAGGTTGCCTTGCCACTTGAACTAGAATGTTCACCTGCTCTGTGAGTGGCAGTTGGTAGGAATATCTGGTCCCTTGCACACAGGAGCTACTTTCTTGAATGATGGCTGGGAGCACTGGTCTGAAAGCAGGACCCAGTGGTATGGGAGTGGGTGGGGAGGTGGGAAGAGATGTTATGCTGCTTTCAGGGCTCTTGTGTTTAGCTGCTTATTGATGGCAGTTAGTTGATGGTGGTGGTGACAAGGAGTGGGCCCTATCTCCATGGCAACCTCTTCCCCTAGGCATTTAGGGTCGCCTAGCTTTCCAGTGATAGAGTTAGGAAGACCTGAGTTCAAATTCAGCCTCAGATACTTCGTAGCTCTGTGACTCTGGGCAAATCACTTAACTTCTGTCTACCTCAGTTTCCTCAACTGTAAAGTGAGAATAATAACAGCACCTCTCCCCTAGGGTTATTATGGAGATTAAATGAGATAATATTTGCAAAAGATTTAGTGCAATGCCTGGCACATCTAAGACACTTTTTAAAAATACTTATCCTTCTCTTTTCCTCCCCTATCCTTCAGTTATATAGGGATTATATGGACCTGGTACCCCCAGAATGAGATCTCTTATGGAAAAAAAATAAAGATTTGTACTACAAGTTAATGTATTTATGAGTTGCATTTAAGTTTTATGTAAACCAGAAATTCATTCCACATTTGGATCCATTATTTATCTTCCCTATTTTGCAGATGAGGAAATTAAGACTCAGAGAGATAACAAGATTTGCCCAAGGTCATAGAGAGTCAAGACTCTAACCCAGAACTCAACTGCTGATCCAGTGTTCTTTCAATATACTATACCTTGTTTATCTGTACCTAGCTATATGTTGTTTATCATTGAGATCTAATTTGAATGTTTTGTATTTTCTAGTCTGGCTACTTTTCCAGTATGTTTAGTGGATCTTGGAAAGAATCAAGCATGAATACTATTGAACTGGAGATTCCTGACCAAAATATTGATGTAGAAGGTAAAGAATTTTTCCTCCTAAATATGATTAATTTATTTGAAGCCAGTAAGTAGTTTTAAAAATCTTTTTTTCTTCTATGCCTAGCTTATAGTCAGCATTTAATAAAAATTTTGATAACTTTTGTTAAACCCTGAGCATTTTTTGAGAATAAGGACAGATAATTTAATATAAATCTGTTACCATGAATTGTAATTACATTTTTACTATATGGTTAGTTTGCTGGTATGTCTCCTTTTTATCCTTTAATTATATGCTTATTTACTCTCCTTTCTAAAGTGTTGTTTAGATGCCTCTCTTCTACCTTTCCACTTCTGTCTTTCCATCTCACTTGCTTGCTCCCATCTAATCCAGTTATTCATTAGTGGAGTGAGTTAGGATGAGGTGGTGATTAGCCCTTTGTGGATGTCTTAAATCCAGACTCCTTAATATGTTAATCTTAGCTGGTTAAGTTTGACCTATGCTGGAGAGGTTCAACTAATTTGTGCCACATAGTAACTTGCTAATTCATTTGTTCCATCTTTAAATTATCACCGCTAAAGATAACAAATTATTAGCATTTTGGATTGTTACACTTGTTTTAGATGCTTTGTTATAATAGAATGATAATAGTTAACATTTTAAAGTTTACAAACTGCTTTGGTATAGTCTCCTTTGATATTACCCAGCTGTGAGGTAGATGCTGTTTTTATCCCTGTTTTACAGATAAGGAAACTCTATTTGAGAGGGTTTAAGTCACTTGCCCAGGGTCTCACAGCAAGTAAGTGACCGAAGTGGAATTTGAATCCAGGTCTTCCTTAGCCTCCAGTCTAGCCTTCTGTTCTGTTGTGTCAAGATATTTTCCGGTCCTGACTTTGGTTGTGACGTTTAGTCTTTAGTTGTTTTCAATGTTACAAAACAGACTGTGGAATTTATAATTAATAGCTCATTCGCATTTTTAATATGTACATTTACTTTCAGCACTACAGGTGGCATTTGGCTCTTTATATCGAGATGATGTCTTAATAAAGCCCAGCCGAGTTATTGCCATTTTGGCAGCAGCTTGTATGCTGCAGCTGGTAAGTGCCCTGCCCCAACGCAGGTTCAGTTATGATATCCTTCTGTGGTTCAGTGTGTATGTTCTGACATAAAAATGTGTGAATGCACTGTCAAAATCTTGTGGTTTAACTAAAAATAAATAATAACTTGTTCATATCAGAAGTGAGCATATTTTTTGGCATGAACACTAGCTATAGTTAGTTGTATTATGGAAAAAATTGTTTATCTAGGTTCAAAAGATTTTTTATTTCTGATTTGTCTGATAACTGTCAAGCATATAACTTGTGGTTACCTACTTATAACCACAAGTCATTTATTCTTTGCAAACCTTTTTTTAACTGCTGATAACATCATTTATATCAGAATTTCATACGTATATCATACATAATTATATCTAGTGGTACAATTACTACTGAGTTTGAAATTCTAGTAGTTTCTGCATTTTGTTTTTTAACTTTAATAATCTTAGTTAATTGTTATAAATGACATTAATTTCTACATTAAGTTAACTTATCTTCAATATTAGTTGTTTTCAAAATATACTTTACACAGAGGTTCTTTGATTAGAAAAAAAGTTTTGTACTTAGTAATCCAAATTTTTATTTCAAAGAAAAGTATACCTTTTTGTGCTTCTGTCCTTCTGTGATATCTGTTCTAAATTTGCTTTCTACATTTAAAAAATATTATTTGTTAACTACTTAGACCATGCATTTAAGGTTATTTCAGAAGTTTTTAATTTGAGTGAAAAGTGACAGTAGTATTTTGATATATTGAAGAAAGTTAATAAGCAGTTTATATTAATTTTTTACTGAGAAAGAATGTATTTTAAACTAATTAAAACAGTAATACTGTGGCTTCAAATACTTAAAAAAAGATAGATCAGTGTACATACTCTTTTTATTAACGTGGATTAAAAATGCTTATAATGGATTTCATGGGTTGTGGGAGGCAAAAAAAATTACCTAATAGCCAATGCTCTTGAAATTAGCTGCTCTGAACTTAACTAGGCTGGTCCTTAGGTTTGTCTTGATACAGCCAAATGTGTTGGGCTCTTAGCCTGAGACAGTCATCTCTAAGACCTGCCAAGCTTGTACCTTGCCAGAATAGCTTCAAAGAGTCACAGTTATTTCCATACCAGGGTTAAGGAATCGGAGGAGGACTTTAGTATTGAAGGTTTTATAAAAATGCATCTTTCAAATATTGATAGGAATTATAAATTCCAACCTCTAGCCTCCCATGTTATCAGCTATCACATGGGGAAGAGCCCAAATTTTAGTAGGACAATTATGAGAATAGATTTGTGGTGTTGGAAAAGACTTAGGGAGGTGAAGGTTAAGAGTCACTGTGGTCACCTCCTGCTTATTGCTGCTTCCTTCCTCCCTTGCTTCCCTTCTAATACTTGAAGTATTAAAAGGAATATTTGCTGGATATTTTAGATAGTTCGAAAGTAGCATAATGAAGTATTTGTATTAATCTTATGCCTACTGTTGTTCTTAATAGATTTTTTTCCTTTTAGTGGCTTAAGTGTGCTAATGTTTAAGAGCAGCACATATTTAAGCTTGTTTTCCCATGTGAAATGGGCATTTCCAGTGCTTATTTATGTTTACAGGATGGTTTAATACAACAGTGTGGTGAGACAATGAAGGAAACAATTAATGTGAAAACTGTATGTGGCTATTACACATCAGCAGGGACCTATGGATTAGATTCTGTAAAGAAAAAGTGAGTTGTCTTCTCTCCTCCAATCCCCCACCCCCTTTGGGATATCAGCAGCTTTGATCTCTTTAAAGGATGCTTAGTTGGTAAAAGAATAAGGAATTGACAGAATGATAGGAATATGGAATCACATCATATCTAAGAAAGTGATGCTTAACACATGCTCCTCAAAGTGTCATCTTTTTATTTTTTAGTTTGAAATAAAGTGACCTGCTTTTTGTAAAAACATTTGTGTATATTCAAAGTTATAGTTGGTCTTTAAGACAGTTACTACAATTTGTAAATGATGAGATAAAGGAACTAATGTATATTGTGAGACTTTTGACAATCCATGCTTTTTAACCCTTCAAAATTGAAATACTATATTCACATTCAGTTTTTAATGGAAGCAATGGAAATGTGTGAGTCATAACTGATATGCTCTTAAGTAATTTTTAACACAAGAAAAAATGATAGGAATGGAATTTTCTCACTCAATGAAAAATGCTACCATTAATTGAGTCAAGGAAAACTCCCTTAAAAACTTCTGAGAGTAACAGTACTAAATTTCTAGGCGTTAGACTAAATGATAATATTGTGTCCTGTAAAAAGTACTATTTTCTGTTTATATAATTTTAGATTATATTTATCACAACTAATAACCTTTGATGAGATATTTACTATAAAAATAAATATGAAACAGTGTACTGATTACAGATTTTAAATAATTTCAGGTGCCTTGAATGGCTTCTAAATAACTTGATGACTCATCAGAATGTTGATCTTTTCAAAGAACTCAGGTATTTGAATTTTAATTAACTTAAAGGTTAAGGATCCAAAAACATGAATTTAAATTAATATATAGGATTTTTTATTTAAGCATAAAGACATGTTGTTTGTGAACAAATATAATATTTTAAGATAATAAATCTTAACTTCTTTCCTGAACCATGTAATTGGCATGGAAATTCTTTTTTATACCCCTGTAAGCCCACCAAAGCTGCAAAAGAACTTTAGGGACTCTTCATCTAGCTTTCCCATCTCCTCCCTACATTGCCCAACTCTGGCAGGTATTTTCAGCCTATCTCTTGAAACTTTTTCCATTGAAATTTTGTTAAATGACTTGAAAACTTTTGTTAAAGTTTTTAACAGGTTAGAGTTTGGGGGCTTAATTTAATACTTTTCTATTTTAGTGCCTGTGAAAAAATTTCTAAATTAAGAACGTTGGAAAATCTAAGATTTAGATTCATAACAGCTTTAAAAAGCTGGTAAGGATGACAATAACCTGAATGACAAGGTTCAAAAGATTTCAACAGAGAAGAGTATTGGGTTGAATCTAAAGAGATAAATATCACATCTTTAACTTGGGTTAAAAAAAAATCAACCTCACAAATAATAGATGTATTGAAGAAGAGAAGCAAAGTAGCATTTTGAAGATTTGAGATTTTAGTGAACTGGCAGCTTAAGACACATCGACAACATGTTAACGTCTGTTAAAAAAGCTAATGAAGTCTCAGCCTGCATAAAAAGAGGTGTAATGTCTAGGATTAGGGAGTTATAATAGTACTACTATATTGTACCCTAGTGAGATCACTTCCAGAGAATTGTGTTTACTTCTGGGTGCCATATTCTAAAAAGAGCATTGATAAACTAGGGAAGGTCTAACCAGGCCTGCAAACCTGCAGCCCACAGGCCTCTTGCGGCACACCCAAGGATTTGGCGTGACCTGCTAAAAATATAGAGGAAATCTTTTGGTGGGGCTGCAGATTGTGCAGGCCTGGTCTAGACTCTAGATAAATGACCTTAATAAAAGGATTTGTTCTGTGAAGTTTGGATTCAATCAAAGGACTGCATTTGAGGACCTAGAAGACCACATGTGACCTTGAGACTGCAGGTTCCCCACCCCTAGTCTAGAGAAATAAGATCAGGATGGTGAAGGGCCTGGAAATCATGTCACATGAGGGTTGGTTAAAGGAGCTGAGAGTGTTCAGCTTGGAGGAGAGAAGACTTGGGGACATCTTGTTGTTAAGTGTGTGAAGGCCCATCACAGAGTAGAAGAATTAAGTTTATCTTGTCCAAGGGCAGAACTTGAGGCAAGGAGTTGGAATGGAATAGAGGTGAATAAAATTTTCTAGTAATTAGAGCTATTCAGAAATTGAATGATGTATCTCAGGGAGTAGCATAATAGCTGGGAAGAGCACTGGCTGTGGTGTCAGAAGACCTGGATTCAGTTCTCACTTGGGTCTCACCACTTATGTGACCTTGGACAAGTCATTTAATGTTCCTGAGTGTCAGTTTCCTAATCTATAAAATAAGAGGGTTGGAATAGACAGACTCTGAGGTACCTTCCAGTGTCAGTAATAATCTAGCTAATATTTGCATAGCATTTAAAGCTTGCAAAGTGCTTTATACACATATCATCCCATGATTTAGGCCTTCTAGCAAAAGCCCAATGACCCCTTTCCTCTTATATGGAAAAGAGCAGATTATTCAGGTTTAGGTTGTACCGGATAGCCTCTGAGGTCCTTTCCCATGTTGTGATTCTGTGAAAAGAGCTTTCAGATCACAGATGAAGAAACTAAGCCCCAGAGAAGTGTCACCCAGCTGCGGGAAAGGAAGTGCAAAGGAAAAGTGAGACTGGGCTTGGCCTCTAGGAGCTTGCGTTCTGGGGAAGGGAGTGACTTTCTCAGGTTCTCACTGTTCATAAGTTTATAAATAGGCTGAGATTTGAACCCAGGTTTCCTAACTCCAAGTCCTTCACCCCTCTCTCTGTTATTCTATGCTATTAAAACTTCTTCCTAAGATTTGGTGGGAAAGCAGTTTTGTTAGAGCTGTCATAATATTAAATGCTGGTTGAAAATTGGTTTTATTTCATTGATCACTCCATTATTATAAAGTAAAAATAGAAAAATTTTTCCTTCATCTTTTTTATATACCTTCTGTTCTGCAACTCTCTATTTTTTGAGTGGTTTGATACGGTATTTTATCTTTTCCAGTATAAGCCTCATGAAACAGCTGATCTCTTCTTCTAATCTGTTTGTAATGCAAGTGGAAATGGATGTATACACTGCTCTTAAGAAGGTACTGGCCTACTTAGGTATTTCAAGGATTTGTTATTTTGTCAGTTTAGGTACTTTCTCCACCCATTACAGCCCCTGACTGACTTAGATCAAAATGAGGTAATGTTTGTAAAGTGCTTTGGAAGGCACTATATAAATATAAACTATTATTAATTATTATTAAATATGAACTATTATTATAGTGGTCTAGATGGCATTAAAGAGTTATTTTTTCTTTCAGACCTACTCTGTGATTTTCATCTCACAGGTATAAGGAACTTCTGGAGGGAAAATTCCTTCTACTTTTGGAGGTCAGCACCTGTTCTGCATTTTACAGGGTTGCCTCTGGTAGTGAAAGGTTGAGTGATTTGCCCAGGGTCCTGTAGCCAGTATGTGTCAGGAGTAAGATTTGAATTCAAGCTTTCCTGACTCTAAGGCTGGCTCTCATTACACTGCCTTTCTCAAGTTATTGTGCCCAAAAAATTGATTACTTTATCCAACAGGGTGATGAGTTTCTCCAGAGTTACTTAGCTAATTTGGACATCAGATATACAGTCTTTCATCAATTTTACATTTGAAGACTTTTTAGTGTAATAGGACTATTACCTGATGCTTCACTGGCATCACCCTTGAGAATTTGGGTCGTTTCCATGCCATGTTTGAAGCATTTTAAGGGGAACCTTTAGTGTAAGACTGAATATATAAATATAAAATAAAGCATAATATTATTTTTCCTCCAGTTTTTTGACATCTTTGTTTAAAATTTTAAGTTCCAAATTCTGTCTTTCCCTGCCTTCCTCCATCCCTGAGATGGT
Organism: Pseudochirops cupreus; assembly: GCA_028627135.1. NCBI lineage: Eukaryota > Metazoa > Chordata > Mammalia > Diprotodontia > Pseudocheiridae > Pseudochirops > Pseudochirops cupreus. The sequence goes on along the minus strand of CM053581.1, from coordinate 99,002,073 downwards.
AAGCAATCAGATATAAGTTATACATGTGCAACATAAATATGTATTTAAAAGGTAGAACGCAATGTGTTATGTAATTCTAGCACTAAAATAGTGTATGTAACTTTTAAGAACTTCATTGTAATTTTCTAGGAAGTGCCTTTTTGAGTTGTAGACATATCTTGATAGGGATATCATCTTATGTTTACATGGTGTATTAATTTGCAGAGTACTTTCCTCATGACATTCCATTTGGTCTTCACAGTAACCCTATGAGATAAACAAGGTGGATATTATTTTCATTTTGCTGATGAGGAAATTGGCTTATGAGAGAACCAAAATAGTCAGCCAGAATATATTAAACACCTACTCTGTATCAGGCAGCTAGGTGGTGCAGTAGATAAGAGTGCTGGCCCAGGAGTACAGAGGACCCAAGTTCAAATTGGCCTCAGAAACTTGCAAGTTGTCCCTGGGCAAGTCATGTTACTCTGTTTGCCTCAGTTTCCTCATCTGTAAAATGATCTGGAGAAGGAAATGGTAAACCACTCCAGTATCTTTACCATGAAAACTCCAAATGGGGTCATGAAGAGCTGGACATGACTGAACAACAACTGTGTCAGGTATTGTGTGTCCCTGCCCCTGGGAATTTAGATTCCATCAGTTTAAGTGGCTTCTTGGCCACTAAGTGGCCAAAAACCCAAGTCTTTGTTCTTCATTCAGGTTTTCTCCAGGACTTTTCCTTGGAAAGGAAGTGTACTACATTTAAAATGTTATAAAATGCCCTAGGAGTGAAATGTAGATCCTTTGGACATGACTGGCATTGTTTTTCCTGACCTTGAAGGGTTATATATCTATCATGTAAGCAGTGAGTTCTTGGTTCTCTTCCCACAATAGTTATATCAGATTTTCTGTCAATATTGAAGATCCCTGTGCTGTGATGAGAAAAAAAAATTGCCTTAGTAATCGTATCAGACCAGAGTCCCATGGTTTTTCCCTCATGTCAAAATATTTCTCATACAGTATAGAGAATACTAATTTAATTAATTGGTGATTAGTTAAAAATGAAAGGGCAGTGGATAGAGTACTGGGCCTGAAGTCAGGAGGACTTGACTTCAAATCTGTCCCCAGACACTTGCTAGCTGTGTGACTCTGGGCAAGTCTCTTAACCCTATTTGCCTCAGTTTCCTCATCTGGAAAAGGAAATGGCAAACTACTCCAGTATCTTTGCCAAGAAAACCCCAAATTGGGTCACAGAAAGTTGGACACGTCTGAAATGGCTCCACAAGAACAAGTTAAAATGAATAAGATTTCTAATTTTAAAATTGTTTATAAAATTTTTTAAAAGCTTATGCCAGAATCAAACACTTCTAGGAAGTCAGAAATTCTGTTGGATGAAGTACAAGGTTAAGAATCAGTGACTTATGGTTTTAATGTTGATTTTCTGAACACTGTAGCTTTGAATATAGTTCAGTCTTTCCCAGCAGCTGTTATAGCAAATCAGATTTTCTCAGGAGTGACAGCTATATTACACACTCTTATCTCTGGGATACATATGCTCAGTGTATCTTGCACAATTTTTCCCTTCTCCCTCTCCATTATTCTAGTTCCTTCCCTTGAATTAGAACACCTCACTAAAGATTTTGCCTTTGTGAATATGATCTGTGTATCTGACCTGAAGCCGCTCTGCCAATTAGGTATCTATTACCTGTTTTCTTCCCATTTTGAAATAAGGCTGATTTTTTCAGAGGCCTAACATTATCTCTAACATGGCCTCCACACCTATTTGTATTAGCAGACATTCAGAATAACCTTAACCTGGTCAAATCTATTTTAGAAATTTCTAGTTATATCATAGATGAATGGAATTGAGGAACAATAATTTGTTTCATTTGTAAAATGTTGACTAGTTTAATGATTGGTAAGTACTCTTTATAATATAAGAACACTAAATATGTTGAATTCTTATGACTGAATTTGTCATGTAAATTTTTTTTTTTAATCTAGTGGATGTTTCTTCAGTTAGTGCCTTCTTGGAACGGATCATTAAAACAACTTTTACCTGAAGCAGATACCTGGTTTTCCAAGCGTAGGAAAGGTATGCTTGTCCTGTTTTGTATGAATTTACTTTTTATCATGCATACCAGACTGAAGATAAAACAGTACATTTATTTTTAGAACAAGAGAATATCTTTTTCCTTTTATTGCTGAACCATCTTTATTTTTTCCCAAAATAAACTCTACCCAGCTGAGATGTAATGGTAGGAGGAGTATACAAGGATCAGCTTACCTTGAGCAAAAACAGTATGAAAGTTCAAATTTACAGAAATATTAACCATTTTTATAGAAGGATTGACTCTGGGATTATTTTATAGAGCAAGTAGTACTTTTAACATATAATGCAATTTACACACTGCTTTTTAAGAATCTTAAGGTGTATTGATACATCCTCTTAATTTCCATATTTGTTTCTCCAAATATGAGTAAATCAAACAAACATTTATTAAGTGCTTACTATGTGCAAAGCAGTGTGCTAAGTTCCAGGAATACACACGGAGAAATTAAGAATCCCTGCCCTCATTTTGCTGGGTGAGAACGAACATATGGAGGGTTTCAGTTGCAAGTCAGTGAAAAAAGTCCCGTGGTCCTTAGGGTGTAATAGTAAAGCAAATGTTAATGCTTCTTCTTTAGTGTCTTTATTTAATGTCACTGTTCCCAATCAGTGACACACCCCCCCACCCCCTTGTATTTCATACAATTGAGATTTTAGATTTTTCTAAGTGATTTAAGGTCAGTTTTATAGATGTTGAACTTGACTGTCACAGTGGCAAATATCAGCACTCTTACCTCAAGGTAAAATTAAGGTTTTGGAATCCTAAAATTCTTTAACAATAATAAATAAAAATAAGTTCTTGCAAAACTATAAGAACCTGTTTTTGATAATGGGAAAAATACAACCATAATGGAATTACTATTTACCTTATGACAGTCTAGGAAGAAGATTCCTAACCTGGGGTCTATGAACTTGTTTTTTTTTAAATATTTCAATAATTGTTCCGAAAGGATTTCTTTCCTTTGTAAGTGTGTATATTTCTTTTATGCAGTTAAAAACATTATTCTTAGAAGGGATCCATAGACTTCTAGTAGTAGAAGATCCATGACACACAAAAATGGTTAAGAATTCACCCCTGGTCTAGATTGTAGTATCAAGATCATTTATATGAGAGAAGGCAACGAGGTGAAATAAAAGAAGTTTTGGAGTTAAGATGAGAGGATGCGAGAGAGGTGTTTCCCCAGCCCTTCGGACCTTTTCCCAATTCAGATCTCACAGTATAGTGTGTTCTGCATCTCTTTAATGCATTTATGTATTTTTATGTTTTATAGTTAGCTCTTAATTTGTTTTATCTGCCTCCTAGACAGTAAGTTTATAGACTCTTAGTACTAATGCTGATTGAATTGAATATGCTATCACTAGAATTTTTTTCTCATACTGATATACGTTACATAATTTGAAGCTATTGAAGGTTTTTTTTATTAGCTTTATAATAAAATTTTATTTCCTCTTCTTATTAGGGTGGAACTGCCATTACTAGATTTTTGTCAAAACATTTGAACACGTTTGGTTTAAAGTTGAAACATTGACTTGACTCAATCATAGGGAAACAGAGTCAGGCCATCAGTGTGTCATTCAGGTCCAACTCTCCTCCTTCAGAAGACCAGCCCACAGGCTCTGCAGGACTCATTTAAAAATTATTTGGTTTCACATTCATTTTTTTTAATTTGAGTTCTGAATTTGGTCCCTCCTTCCAGTCCTTCCCCACTTACTGAGAATACAAGCAATAGGACATCAGTTATATATGTGAAATTGTGCAAAACATGTTTCTGTATTAATCATGTTGCCAAAAAAAGGGCAACAAAAATTATACTTCAATTTGCACCCAGATTTCATCATTTCTCTCTCTGAAGTTGGATAGCATTTTTCACTTGAGTCTCTTTAGAGGTATGGTTGGTTTCTTTTTGATCTTGCTGGGCAAAAACAAGGAATTATTTTCTTCCTTTCAGACTCATGCAAATGGGCCCAGCCCAGTAAAGTTCTAGAACTGAATTGTCTTCTAGGATATCTTTATATTTTCTTTATTTGTGATGCAGTGGGGTCTTTGAAAGCTCTAGAACAGGGATGGGGAACCTGAGCCCACAATGCCACATGTGGCCTTCTGGCCTTTTGGCCGAGTCTAATTTTTGCAGAACAAATCCTTTTATTAAGGGGATTTGTTCTGTGAAGTTTGGATTCAGTCAAAGGGCTGCACTTGAGGACCTAGAGGGCCGCATGTAGCCTTGAGGCCACAGGTTTCCCACCCCTGTTCTAGAAGTAACGTATAACTTGTATGCCTCTGCAGTATATCATTTGTTTCAAAAAATGTGATTCCTTCAGCTTTGGTAGTACCTACACCTATGCAGATCACATCTTTCCCCTCATCATAGAGTTGAGTTGCTCTGACCTTAAAATGAATCACCTGGCAACCTTCTGATGACAAGCAGTCTAAATTTAGCTTGATCTTTTTGCACCTATACTCATGCTTTATGTTTCAGTAGCACTTTCCAGAGCTTGTGCTCCATTGGCATGGCCAGAGCCTAAGGTCATTTCTGTGTCATGATGACACATTGGAGTAGAGCCTTCTAGAGTAACTGTACATCTACATGTAGTCATACATGGGATATATACTGCTTTTTAGAAAACCAAATTCACATTTGGGAGAAAGCAGAACAATATTTATTTTCTTTTTGTGCAGATTTTGAAGATATTGCCTTCCTTGAAATTGATCAGGGAAGAGCTTTTATACCAGTATTCAGACACCTGAGGTTGCAGTATATTATCAGTGATTTAGCTTCTGCAAGAATCATTGAACGGGATGCTCTCATACCTTCAGGTAAGAGAATACAAAAGAGGGGCAGTTATGTGGCGGAGTAAATAGAGCACTGGCCCTGGAGTCAGGATGACCTGAATTCAAATCCAGCTTCAGACCGTAACACTTACTAGTTGTGTGACCTTTGACAAGTCACTTAACCTCAATTGCCTTACCTTCCCCCTCAAAAAAAAAAAGAATTATTTTAACAGCAACATTGACTTCAGTATTGTTTCCCTGTGCTAGCTAATTTATAGAGTACCTTAAATTCTTTAAAGTTGATTGTCCTATAAAGCTAAATTTCATGAAAGAACCTTTTTTCTTTATGTTTGAGTATTCTAAAACTTCATATGAAAATATATATACATGTATTATCTTTGGAAATTAGAGTTTTAAATATTTTGAAATTATTTTTGATTACTTTTCTAAATCATATCTTTTGATCCAAAATTCCATGCAATATTAAGTCATATACATATGAAGTAGATAATAGTATTTCTTTTTTCAGGTTTCTTTTGTAAACTTATAGTCTGAAGTGCTCAAATTTATGTAAAAAATGACAAAGTATTTGAAATTATAGGTCTGAAAATGTCTAGTTTTGGTACTCCAAGTTTTTTTTTTGAAGACCCATTTATCTATGTTTAAGACATAATTAGTTTCCTGGAATGATATTTATAGAAGTATAGCATGGAAAAACAATTTTAATTTTATTATCCTCTGATATATTTGAAAAGAATCCTGTTTAAAAGATTTAAACATTCTTTTGGAAAATTTTTAATTTGTAAATTTTTTTAAAATGTTGAAAGTTTCTAATAGGACCCATTTGGAGACATCTTCACAGAATAATGCCTATATTATTGTAAGATTTTGCTTTTGTTTATGAGCAAGTTCTCAAAAGAACTGAGAAGAAACTATTCCCTTTGCTTCCTTGGTTGTGCGATTGTTGGGGAGAATACCATGCTCTATCTAGACATTTGGCCATGCTTCTATTGGGTGATGATAAACAGGTGCTAATTATGTGTCCTTCCTGATTACTTTGTTTTGAGGAACCTTTGAGAGATGCCTTATGATGCATAGTTTGAAAGTCACAATCGTAATTTATTCTTAAGTGTAAATTATGCCATTTTGTGTATGATATCTTTTAGAAAATGGTAAATGTTTTTATCATCTTGAATCAAAGTTTGATTTATTATTTTTTTTGTATAATAAAGGAGGCAGTGTTGATTGGTGGGTAGATAGCAGGCCTGAATCAGAAACATCTGGGTTCAGGTTCTGTCTCTTGACAGGCACAGGATCTGTGATGTTGGGCAAGTTACTCAGAGCTCTCGCTGCCCCAGACAATATGTTGCAGAATAGATGCCAATTCACGTTAGTCTCTAGTGTTTTCTACATTCAGAAAGATTAAGGCGGGGAGGCAGGAAGAGATACGGATAAAAGGATATAAAAGTGGTCCAAAAGTTGAAAAATAACTGGCCAGATTTCAGCCTTATTTTCTCAACTTGAAAGTAAAGTTGAACATCTTAGCATGTGAGCTTAGGTCACCATATGCAATGGGGTCTCCTTACAAATCAAGAGGGTGGGTGCAAATTATTTCCGATTCCCTATGTCATATTCCCCACTCCCACAAACCAACAAAAACCTACTTCAAATTCTTAACACACAGTAGAGGATTTCACTAGCTTTGAGCCAGAACAAAAAAAACTTTGGTTATTCACCTAACATTTGTCATAATAATTACTTACTGCTTAGGTGTTACTAGCCAGGGTGTATGTACAAACCAGTTCCTTTTTGCCATTCCCAACTGCCACTTCTTACTCTGTCTGCCCTCACTCATCTCTATACATACTATTCGAATAGCCTATATCCAAAGTTTTATTTTTAAATTTTGTACATTGTACATTGCTGTACTGGGATTCTCTAGTATGTGTAAAATGTTCTAGACTTCATTATAACAATTCATTGTTACACGGTTTTAGCTATACCACAAATTCTTTTTCTCAAAGCACGTTAATTTTATATAAAAGAAACCTGAAACTACAGTTAAACTACCTGAATATTAGTCCTACCCTCAGCACTAACATTATAAGGAAATTCTTCTATATGATTATCTGTGCTTATGTACCTCATTGTAGATGTAGCAGTGACTTTTAATTGCTGCTCAGTGTTACGGAATGTACTGCCATTTTTTTGTACCTAACATGCAATAGTCATGATGTGGCACATTGTACTTTTTTTGTGTGTGTACCTCAAATGATGAATAAATATTATACCATTTACCATATCTGGAGTTACCGTTTATTTTCTAGTCTCTGACCCTGTTGGTAAAGTAGCACAGAATTACTATGAGTTTAAGTGAGATTATACATGTTAGTTAAATGAATTTTTTTTTTAAGAAAAGAGGCCATAAAAATTTAAACATAATATGAATCATTTACTCACAGTAAAAATTTATATTGGTCAGGTTAAATGTATTATTTAGACTTGTACTTTCAGTATTAAAATAAACATACTTGACATCATTATCCAAAGTATATACAAATAATCTAGTTTAACCTGATAATAGATGTGAATCATTTATTAAAGCTTACTCCCCTAAATACAGTATATGAAGTTAAGATACATCGCTGCGAGGGCTTAATATCAGATGAAATATCTCCAACAGCTTTTTGTTTGCTTTAGATTGTCTATTAGTCTAGCTATTTAAAACTCGTATTAAGATCCTGATGCCGGGGGCTAAGCACAGTAGAAAATTACATGCTTAATTCAACAGCATTGATCTAAAGGATTAAAGCTTAATGGGAAAACCCTTTGAAGAGAAACCAGATTATTTGTTCTATATGAGAAATACTGACCCTCTTGTTTTGACCTAGAGATGAATATTGCCTGCTGCTTACTATTTTGAATGTAATGAATTTGTGAAATGCAAACCCACTGGAGGATTGATTATCATGCTTTAGTTTTCTCATGTTTTAAAAAATGTGTAAATCCTCTAAACTTTGCTTTTTCCATTTTTATCTTCGAATTTTAGAATGGTTGGCCTCTGTTTACAAACAGCAATGGTTTGCCATGCTCAGGGCAGAACAAGACAGTGATACGGGGTAGGTATGAGCTGTTAGACTTTTCTCTTTAATCCACTCTTTCTTTGCTGTTTAAATTGTAATTTACACTGATTTCCCTAAAGACTCTAGACTGTGAGACTGAAAGACATAATAAAGCTAAAGCCACAATAGTAAGTTTCAGAATGTGACAATAATTTGAATTTGTGTTTTGTTTCCCTAATGCATAATTTTCAAATTCGCTGGGAGATTAAACTAATGCTCGCCTTCCTTGAGTACATCTAGATTCATAGATTCAAAACTTGTGAGGGTTTTACTAATCAGATGAGATTATGTGTAAAGTGCTTAGTATACTGCTTGGCACATAGCAAATGCTATATAAATGCCAACCGTTATAATAATTATTATTATATTTTAAATGATCTGAATGTTTAAAGGACATCTCTTATTCATTGGAGAGTAAAATTGCATTTTTGTTTTCTTTTGAGTCTCATCATTGCAAGGTAGAATTGTTAGTAATATCTCTGTGTTTGGAGTTTCTTACATTCTCTGATTTATGAAAGTCCTAATAGATACAGAATAGAAATAGAGGCAGTAAGAAATGCAATGTAAAATTTGAACCTGTTTACTTGACAAAGATGTCAAATCAGACAATTAAAACATAGTATCCCTATCACTCTTATGTACCACCAGTGGGAAAATTCGCACTTTAAATCTAGTAGCATATGTTTCTCTGTTCTTTTACTTCAGAATTCACAGTGAACTATTGTCTGTCATCATCAAAATCATTTATTATATATATTTCTAGACCTCAGGAAATTAATAAAGAGGAACTTGAAGGAAATAGCATGAGGTGTGGTAGAAAACTTGCCAAGGATGGTGAAGTAAGTACCAGTTGTGGTTTGCTTACATTCTTATTCCAATTATTTAACAGTAAAATAGGAAATACGGTATTTCTTCTACTTCAAAAAAAAATTGCTAACCCATAGGCCTTGCTGCACTTGGAGATGGAGCTGCTGTTTTCCTCTGTGTTTGATACTTATACTATTTTTAAATTAAAAATTGTGAGCATGTGTACCATAATTTAAGCTTCCCACCTTTATATTTGAGCTCTCAAATGATTAGAAGGTACTTGAAGAATCTGTCATTTCTGGGGGCAGCTAGGTGGCGCAGTGAATAGAACCCTGGGCCTGGAATCAGGAGATCCTGAGTTCAAATCCAGCCTCAGACACTTTAACACTTACTAGCCATGTGACCTTGGGCAAGTCACTTAACCCCAATTACCCAGCCTTCCCCCCCTCCAAAAAGAAAAAAAAAAGAATCTGTCATTTCATTGGTTTGTGGATATTTTCCTTCTCTTAGCGAATGGTCTTTGAAAGTTTCTATGTCTGAACCCGTGGTAGTGAGCCTTTCCAGATTTAGCAAGGGGTGGGCCTTGGACAGCAGACACAGACCATCACTGAGTCTTTGTTGGGACGTTGTCATCCATATTGAGAAGAGGCATCAGAGTTTAATGATGGTAACCCATGTTTTAATTTATTTGACCCACTAGGCCTTCCTTAACCACCTATGTGCTTGTTAACTAACCAGTCTTCTACTATTTGAATTTCAGAGAGCTTAGAAACCAGTCAGGGGATAGTTGATGATTCCTGGTGGTTATTTCCTCCTAGCTTCTTGGCTTCCTGAGCCAAGTGAATGGGTCTTTGAAAGTTTATCTTAGGTTTCTGGTTAGAAGTCTCTTTTTTATTTTAAAGCAGCCCAGCAAAGATGAATGTCATCAGTACCTGTGGATAGTTAATAGTTATGTTGAGGTAACAGATTGGAGAGCTTTGGAGGTGGGGTGCAGAAAGGCAATGGTGGACAGTGGCATAAAGAAAAGAAGAGTATAAGGGTCATAGGAAGGGAATAACAACAATGCTAGTCTTACTGAATTTTGAATTATTGTTGATTTACCAATATCATAAACTGAAATAAGTTTTTTTATTTTTTGTATTTTTTTCAGTACTGCTGGCGGTGGACAGGGTTTAACTTTGGCTTTGACTTACTTGTCACTTACACCAATCGCTATATTATTTTCAAACGAAACACACTGAATCAGCCATGCAGTGGATCTGTCAGTTTACAACCTCGAAGAAATATAGCATTCAGGTAGGCTAAGAGGAAGAGGGTGGTGATTATTAGACTTCACAAAGCACCAGTGGGGTATAATACAAGTGCACCATTTCTAGCACTCTCTCGGTGACCATTGTGTACAACCAAATGGCCACAGGGTCCCCAGCTATACTGTCAAGTCCCTAGGGGCTTCACTGAAGATAATCCACCCAGGAAGCATAGCTTGGCTGAGCTCTATCCCTGTGCAGCTGACTGCCTCTTATAATGTTGTTTTGCTTAAATTATTTTCTGTGGAACTAGTTAATGATGTTTGGTGTTTCCATTGTATGCTAGAGAACTCATTATCAATAGTATTGATACTGGGCTATCTTCTATACTTAAAATACATAAGTGTCAAAAGCCATAAATATGACAATATGAGAGCAAGTATATATACTAGCCATGTCCACAACTTTGTACCATGCTTATACCTCCAACTTTTATTACTAGTCTTTTTTTGGAGTATGTATTTGATGAGGAAATATGTAGGCAGACAAATTGAGACGTAGTCTACGCAAGTTCTAAAAAGTAAGTTGTACAGACTTCAGAAATTCTTTTGCTTACATCTCAAGAATTGTATGATAGCAACGACTTAAGGAATCAGATTGTACTTTAAAATCAGATTAATTGGTTGTGTAAAGTCTTATCAGGAAGGCTTATAGCATCACTACTTCAAAGATATAAAGGTGGGGGGCGGAGCCAAGATGGTGGCATAGCAGCAGCAACATATCGCAGCTCTCACATAGCCACCCCAAAATACCCATAAAATAGGACTCTAAACCAATCCTAGAACTCCAAAACGTACACAAAGACACTTCCCACTAAAGTCAGCTCGGCTATGAGGAACCATATCAGCACTGCGAACCGAAACCAGCCTGGCCTGAAGCCACTGCTGTGCTCCAGGGGTGGCTGGACGGGAGGAGCAGAGGAGCCTCTCCGGTGAGCGGATTAGCAGCAACTGCGATCAGAACTAGGTCAGTGGGATTTGTGAATTTAGGGGAGTAAAGCAGTCTGGCCGAAATGCCTCCAAGGTGGGAAAGCGAAAGGGAGAGGTTTTGCACCCGCCTCCGAGTTGCAGCTTCCTGCTCGCGGCCTGCAGAGAGCAGGGGGACTAAGCGATTGTTCTGAGGCCAGTGCTCTCACGTTGAGCGGCTTGGATCCGGATCGCCATCTTGGGCCTCAGTCTTGGAGTCTTCATTATCCAGTCAGCCGGAAGTAAGTAGGAAGAGTCCCAGCATCTTCCTGAGAGCTACGGCAGCCAGGAGAACCCCAGCGATTTGGGACAGAGCTTTCTCTTCTGGAAGCAGAGCCCCACAGAGATTTAAAAAAAAATCACGGACTGAACAACCATGAGTAAGAATAAGCATAAGAAGCAAAGTAAGAACAGCTCCCAAACCCTAGATTCCTTCTTTGGGGAAAAGAAAGATCATGGGAGAGAGAGGGAGG
>CM053581.1:98968361-98990043 GCA_028627135.1 Pseudochirops cupreus | reverse complement strand
GATGGCTGTTTTGGGGCGGTGGGCGGGGGAAAGAGGGGGAGAAAATATGTAACTCAAAATCTTGTGGAAATGAATGATGCAAACTAAAATAAAATAAAAAATAAAATAAAATAAAATAACTGTAGACAATAAAAAAAAAGAAAGAAAGATATAAAGGTAAAAGCAGTAAAATTGAGATTTCAAAAAGAAACTTGCAATTATAATTCATTAATGGACTCAGTTTTCAATTTATTTGATAAGGATGTTTTCTTTATAATCCTAGACTACGTTTGGCCTCTCTTGATAGTAGTGGGAAACTGATTTGTAGTAGAACAACTGGATACCAAATACTTACTCTTGAAAAGGACCAGGTAGGTTGACTTTGTGGCCTTTTGAAAATAATCTTTTGTTTAATGCTTTACATTAATAGAAAGTTGGTTCCTACTGTTGTGCAAAAAGTGTATCACTCAAGTAATGTTTTTTCTAATGATCAATGTGCAGATTTTAAAAGGTAGTTAGAAATTAAAATATCTCCTATAGGAACTTAAACTAGGTCTTAAAAACTTAAAAACTAGGTCTGTGGAGAGGGAAGGTACCTCAAAATAATTGAACTGTTTCTAGGTATTTTTCCTTATCTCAAACCTAAATCTTTATCTTTGTAACTTCTAACAATTTCTCTAAGTTCTGTTCTTTAAAACGAAGGAGAAAAGTCTAATAACTCTTCTTTATGACACTTACATTCCTTCAGACACTTGAACACAGCTATTTTGACTCTCCTTGAGTTTTTTCCTCCAGGCCACACATTTCAAGTTTCCTCATATGTCGTAATCTTGAAGATTCATAATCACCCTGGTTTGCCCTCCTTTAGGCACTCCAGCTTAATAATATCTATCCTAAAATGTGGTACTAGAATGAATGAATAAAAGATTGAACTAAAAAGCATTTCTGTTTGCTACATTCCAAGTGATCTGTATTGAAGTGTTAAAGTGAAGATAGTCCCAATGCTCCTGAGTTCCCATTCTAATCTGAAGAGACCACATATATTGAAAGGCTCAGCTTCAGGACAGATAGAAAGTCCCAGAAGTCCCAAAGTGCTAATGGTAAGGCCTGGAAGAACTCAGGAGGCAGTAGCAGGGCAGATGGGAAAGCCCTGGGGCTATGTTTATTTTATTTTATTTCATATTATTTTAATAGAAGTATAAAGTTGTTGACTCCCTGCTCATCTCAATGAACCAGAGCTCTGCTCATCTCTCTATACTTTCCCCATAGTGAGCATCTACTCCCATGAATTCAGTTATTGTCTGGAAAGGTGACTCCCAGATCTGTATGTCCAGCCATAAACTCTTTCCTGAACCCGTTTTTATAACACCAATTAATTGCCTTATATCACCAATAATCACCAATTAATCAGCTGCTCAAACTTAATCCAGAACAGAAACCATCTTCCTTCATAAATTTATCCCTTTTTCTTTTGAGAGCGTCACTGTCTTTCCAACTTCTCAAGTTCATAGCCTTTGAGACCTTGTTGACTCTTGTTCACCCTCCATATTCATTACTATCATTTGCCACCACTCCAGTTCAGGCCCTCATAAACTCTTTTTGTAGCTTCCTAATTGATCTCCTTGCTTTTAAGGTTTTCCCTCTCAAAACTATCCTCCATGTAGTTGGATATAATATTTCTAAGGCACGGGTCTGACCTTATGACTTCACTACTCAGAAACCTTCAGGGACTCCTTCCTGCCTTTGAGATAAAGTACGAATTTCACAGCCTGGCATGTAACACTTTGTATAGTGTGCTTCCCATCTTTTTTCATACTGCTTTTCTTGAACACATTCTTCCTTTCAGGTGAACTGATCTGACATCTAAACTCAGCAGTACATTATCACCATGATGACTGCTTTCCCCATGCCTGAAGTGCATGTACTCTTGGAATCTTCTTTGTTTAGGGCTCAACTCTGGTGCCATTCCTGTGAAACTTTTCCAAATTTCCATGTGTGTGCATACAAGCCCCAGAGTGTGTGCATGATGTGTTCACATGAACATACACATTCCCATCATTTTTAGTCCTTTTTCTTTGCCCCCAAATACTGTACCTAATCTGGGTGCATATTGTGTCTTCAATAAAACATGAAACTCATTGAAGAAGCTTTTTTTTTTTCTTCATTTGTAGCTTCGGCACAGTATCTTGCCTGTGCTTGGTGATTGATGAAGTGTTTTGATTGCAGTCCTGTTGACGTGATTGCCAGATACCTCTTCATACAAGCCCCCCCTTTTGGAAGCTCTGTGTTTTGTCTGAGTGTCTCAAAGCATGTTTCTTAAAACTAGACCTGATATTTGAGGTGTTGTCTCCCTGGTCCAAAATATAGTGAAATTGTTGATTTTTCCCCAGCGCTCCCTGCTAACTAAGCTTGATGAAATCCCCAAAGCGCATTATCTCCCTCACACTCCTTTAACATATCCAGTTGTTTCCTATTGCTTTTTCATTTCAAAGAGTAGACACTGTTTTCATCTTTGTATTTCTAACTTCACCCTGTTGTTGACCTTTAAAATTTAAAACTGTTAACTCTGTTTTCTGTCCAGCTTACTTTGTAACATGTCTTCAAATTTATTTTGTATAGGAACAAGTGGTGATGAATTTGGATAGCAGACTTCTCACCTTTCCTTTGTTTATCTGCTGTAACTTCCTGTATATATCACCAGAAAAAAAACCTGAAAATGGCGATCAACTAGAGAATACAGAAAACTGAGCAATCTGGTCAAATGGCACACAGTTGCACTTTGAAAATGTTTTATTTCTACTTTAACATTATGGCCCTACTGATATACACAAATAAGGTGACTAATAATGAGAAAGGCCTTGTGAACTGTAGCAGATGATACATATAACTTACTTTTTATCCTCAGTATAATTCTATGCATATGTGAAGAAAGTAAATTTTGAAGCCAAGAAAATTCCTGCCAAACTCAATTATGCTATGAAAATGTCAACTTGTGCTTTTTGTTTAGTGTCAGCAGACAGGAATTGAAGATTAATGGGACATTTGACATTTTTCTATCAAATGAAATACATATGTGCTTTTTTAGATAAAGTTTGACCCTAACCTAATGTTGATGAACTTTGGTTATATATATGCAAATTTTCTATTGTTTGGATGAAAAATAACTAGGAAATTATCTGAACATCTGCCTGCAGATTTGTTGATGTGTCTTTAAAGTTGCCCTTCAGTTTTATCATTCAGTCTCTAATGATTCTGCTTTTCTCTTCTTATCTGTGTCCCTTCAGTTTATACTTGATTTGAATGGTTTCACATCCTCTGTATACTTCGGGGAATTGAAAGGCTAACCTGAGGACTGTATTTATATTTTTCAATTTAAGATAATTTTTTTCATGTTGTTTTGCCTTTAAATTTTTTTTAGGTTTTAAAATCATCAGTTTCACTTTCAAAGAAGCTTATTTTAGGAGGAAAAGGAATTTTTATGCATCTTGTTTTGCTTTTATAGGCAGTTCCTTTTCCTTCCATAGTCTTTCTTTAGCATCCTGTATAGTCTTAAATTATTATTCATGATATTTGTGTACTGAGTATTACTTTTTAAGCATTTTTTTATTCCATGCTCATTTATCTATGTATTTTTTTAAAAAACAATTTTTTAAAGGATTCTATTTCCTACTTAAGCTCAGGAACTTGTGACCACTGAGTTGAGTGCCTTTGAGTTACATATTCAAATAAAATTTCTTAGTAAACTCTGATGGATTCACAGGACCCAAGATAGGAGTTGATAACTAAGGGTCACTGTAAAAATAAAAATAGAAGAGCATTTTCAGTCAAAACTAAGATGTATACTGTCAGTAGTTTGTATATGTTGGTTTTCCATGTTTATTAGTATCTTGAAAATTATTCTGATTTTTTTTTTCAGGCAGAGCAAGTACTTTGATCAACTTATATTTTTAAGATGTTGACAGATTAGCAAACTTTGATTTGTATTCTGTTTGATGTACAAGTAAGAAACACCTATTTAGTAAGAGATTAAACAAGTTGATACAGTAGATAAATCCTTTCAAAGGAATAAATTGTTTCACTTAATGAAACCAGAGTTTTTCCCTTCCAACTATAAGTAATTTTATTATCCATCTGGGCCTTCTTCAGGAAAAAACTTTTAGCATTTGTTATCCAGTTCTTTGGTAGGTTCAGAAATTTATTTTTACCACTTAAAATACTCTCTTAAAAGTCATTCTGAAAGTTCTTTATTTTTTCACTGTTTAATATTTTTCATTTAATAAAATAAAACTAAAAAGTTTCCTAGTTTCAAGCTTGATTGTAGGATGTCTGAAAAGAGATTCTGCATGTTTTTCCTATAACTTTAATTTAACTTCCAATGAGTTTCTCAGCTACTTCCTAATTTAATTCATTGAATAATAAGCAAAAAGTATTGAATTTAGGATAAAAAAGGTTGGAGGAGGAAATGAATTAAGAATAAGCTTCTTTAACATTCCATTTCTATTATATGCATTGTATATAGTGTTTGTTTAATAGAATAAGTTCACAGTAAATTTGTTCTTTCCAGATATAAAATTAGACTGACTTCTAATAAGAATAGATTCTCTTGAGAAATTGAGAATTTTTTCTTCACATTGACTGTAAAGATATGCTTTTGATTTTATCACCCTATGCAACTTTGTTTTTTTATAATAAAGATTTTTCAATAAGGTGCTACTAGAGTCAGTGGAAGTGCCAGTCTATGAATCATCATGAATATATTGAAGTTTACTACTTTCAACCATATATTTAATGGCAAGTGTGAATGGAGCCTTAGAAGAGTTTTTTTCCCCCCACTATCACCTGTTTTGGCTTTGTGACCCATAACTATTGATGTCATGATAGGGTCAAGATTCTTTCACCCACATGATCAAATGGTTTGGCGTTCATGAGCCAGTCTTTGGTCTTCCCAGCTTGATGAGCTTCTCTGAAATGAAGAAAATAAAGAGGTGAACAGAGGTAGTAACAGACAAGAAGCTAGTAGCTGATGGGATTTTTAGGTTTTGCATCTGGGTCTTTGTCCTTGTCATCTGAGCCATATACAACATTAAATTCATACTAGATGCTCCTTGTGAGAGGGTTATACAGGGGTGAAATAAGACTGATTCCACCTTCAAGCCAATTGAGGCTTATGACATACACAGGCTGGTTCAACACAGTGTGTGTGTAGTGTACAGAGGAGTGGTTTGACAACCCCATGAAGTTGGTGGTGCAGACGTCACCCATATTTTGTAGATGAGTAAAGGATCAGGAAGTTTAAATGACTTGCTACAGAGTTAAACAGCTATTAGATGTTACATTTGGGACTTCAATCCAAGTGTTCTGACTTAAACATTCAATGTTCTTTTCGTTACAACACAGCTGCTGTTTCTGTGAAAGCTCCGTATCATATATGCAAGCATACTTGGTTGAGAGTTCTTGTTCTTTTATTGGATCGTGCATACATTCTGTGTGTACATTTTGGACAACTAAGTGTGAAAAATGTACTTTTTATTGTGTTGTAGCTAAGCTGAACTGCTGCTGCCCAGATTTGACCTCCATCTCCCATCTTTTCTCATTTTTACTTCTCAAAATCCCTTATTTATTTTAAAACTCATTTCAGATGACAGTATCTCTGTGAAGTCTTCTCTACCCCCTATTTGTTCACCCCTTCCATTTACCTTGTTTGTTTGTTTTTTTACTTATTTATGTATACGTATGTCTCCCGGTATAAGTATGATCCTTGAGAAATGGGATGATTTCATTGTTGCCTTTTTTTCCCACCTTGTGCATAGCATAGTATTTTCCACATTAACAGGAGGTTGATCCTTAAGGATGCAGGATCCCACCAATAACTACTTTGTAGGTAATAAGATGGCAGAATTCCATGGCTAACTCATTTCTTGTCCCTGAAAGGTAAACATCTCTTTTTAGGTCCGTCCTGTTGCCATTGTTCATGTCGTATTGCTGAGTAGTTACTCAAATATTCTTTGAGTATGGAATAAGCCTGGAACATCTTGAATTCTCAGATCTGGCAGTTAACATCGTAGAATTTAGTGGGCTGAAAAGGTGTCCAAAGGCCTATTCCTAGGAATGAGCCAGCTATGCCTTTCTTTCCCCTATAACTCTCATCTCCTATGTGAGGGGATAGATAAGGAAAGGTAGAGTGGGTCCCAGAGAAAAGGAGATCATAGCTGAAAGTTGTTCAAAGTTCTTCAAAAGGGAAAAGAAAAATGAGGAAGAAAGGAAGGTACCAAAGGGCCTTTACATATTTTGTTCAGTGCAATAAGGAAGGAAGTGAAATTTGTTGTTAACATATACATAGTTAGATGAGTTTTAAACTTAATTCCATATTTCCTCATTTTGCCTTTGCCATCCTGTTTGTAAGACAATACATGTTTTGGGAAAGCTATTACAGAAATTTCTATTAGTTAACCAACACTAGGAATATTCAGTTAACATTCAAGAAGTGTTAAGTGCTTCCTCTGTGGAGCACTTGCACTGGTAAGTTCCTCTAATGCCTTATCATGGTAGAAGTGACCCTGGATTTTTGAAAGTCATTCCAGCAAAACACAAACTCTTACTGTGCTGGAAAAGCTCCCAAATATAAACTTGTGACAGATTTTCTGCCATCTAAGGAATAGCCTTGCTCAGTATGGAGAGTCTGATCGTGAGTTTGGCTGCAGGATGGTCAATTTTTCAGCCACAGCAACTCTTGAAGAACACCTACCGAGTTGTAGAGGTGTAGGACTTGTGTTGGAGGCATTAACCATACTACCAAAGCTGTGGATCTTTGCAATGTGGAAATTTTGCAAGACACCTGCTAGGTACTGGTCTTAAAAATATGAAAAAAGAAGTGCCTGATCTCAAGGAATTTAGATGTACACAAATCACTATAATCTGAGGATGTAGTAGGAATCCTTAAAGACAAAAACAAACCCTTTACTAGGCTCTACCACCTTTTTAAGATATTGCTCTTCTTTTCTATAAAAAACTAGTTCTCCTCACTGCTTCTGTTTCTTCTCCTCAACCCTTTGAAATCTGGCTTCCATCCTCATCACATTAGCTGAAACTATTCTTTCCAGAGTTACCAATGATCATTTACTTATTTACTAATTACCATTTACTAATCTTGACGGTCATTTTTCAGTTCTTACCCTTCTTGCCCTGCCACCTTATGGGGTGCTGATCACCTTGTCTTCCCGAACACTATCTCCTCTCAGAGAGTCTCATGCCGCACTACTCTCTCCTGGTTCTCTTACTTGTCCTTTCCTTCTCAATCTCATTTCAGCTTCATCACACAGATCACAGCCCCTAACTTTGAGTGTTTCTCAAAATTCTGCCCTAGGCCGCCTAACTGCTTTCTCTACACGTTCTCTTGCTGATGTCTTCTGGACTCATTCAGAGTGCCACCTCCAACCTGAAACTTTCTCTGATCTCAAATTGGTAGCACTTCCTCTCCAACTGCAGAATTATATTGTTTATATTTTGTATTTCCCAACTGGATCCATGGTTTTCCCCCCCAGCAAAATAAACTTAAGGGCAAAGACTATTTTCATTTTCACATTTGAATCCATAAATTCAAGTTGAAAGAAGTTACATTTTCCTTGCAGTCATACCATTCCTAACATCACCTTGTTTATTAGAAAGTGACTTATGGGGGGTTGAAGGGTAGGGGTGGAATCAAACTATATGAGATTAGACGGGAGTGGGGGGAAGAAAATGGGCTAATAGGACAGAGCAGAAGCGTTCATATACATAAGTTATATACATGAATACAAATGTATACATAAATGTGTATGCATACACAAATATATATACATGAATAAATTGCAAAATGCATGGGTATAATTAGTATTCGATGGACTACAAACTGCATAAAGGTTTTTAGTGTTGCTGGGAAAACTAGGTTGGAAAAATACAGAGGAAAATAAATTTAGAACTTCATCTTATAATGAATTCTGGTAGGAATGTAGGTAGAGTAAGCATCAGTTGATTAGAGGCATCTAGGGCCTGAAGTCAAGAAGATCTGAGTTCAAATTAGTAGCAATGTGACCCTCAGCATTTAACTTAAACTCTACCTGTTTCCTCAAGTATAAAATGGGGATAATAATAGCACCTCTTTTACAGTGTTATTGCAAGGATCAAATGAGGTTTTTGTAAAGGGCTTGACATAGCTGGTGCCTGGCACATAGTAGGCACCATATAAACTAGGCTTATTCCTGTCCCTTTCCCCACCCTCATCTCCACAAAAAATTAGAAGAAAAGTAAAAATGGATCAGCCGTGGATGGGTGACATATTTGTCTCTTAAATTAGATGGATCCATTTACATCAAATTTTTTTTAATCTTTTAATTTAAAAGATTCTGCACAAGTAAAAATATACTGAAGATTTTAAAAAGGGCTTACACAAGAACATTTATGCCAAATATTTTGTTATGTCAATTTAGTTGTGTCTGACTTTGTGACCCCATTTGGAGTTTTATTTGGCAGAGATACTGGAGTGGCTTACCATTTCCTTTTCCAGTGGATTTTACAGATGAAGAAACAGGTTAAGTGACTTGCCCACTGTCTAAGGCTGCATTTGAACTTGGGTCCTCCTGACTCCAGGCCCAATGATCTATCCAGTGTGCCACCTACCTGCCTAATAAATATTAGCCACTGATAATATTTATGGGAACTGATTCAAATATTCAGTGGCAAGATAACTTGAATATCTTCTATTTATTTGACAAGTCCTGTGGATTCTACATCTGCATTCTTTCCCTTATCAGTAACCTCCCTAATTCAGATCATTACCTTCTAGCTAGACAATTACAAGTCTTTTAACCAATCTCCTTATTTCCACAATCTCTGTTTCTTCCCCAATCCATCCATTCCCTAATGGATAAATGAACACTCAATTTATAAAATTTACAAAAGAGAGTGAACAAATTCAAATGCCTAGTGATTATACTAAAAATATTTAGTCATTTAATTACCAAAGATGCAAATTTTATACCTCATACCCACCAAATTAGCAAAAAAAGGACAAAATTGAATCATGACAGGATTGTAGAAAACTAGGTACTATAATAGGTATTCTAGCATAGAATGGCAAATTGATGGAATCTTTTTGGAGAGCAATCTGACAGGACACTTTATAAAAAAATAATCCTACCCTTTCACTCAAAAATCCCATTTTAGAGACATTACCCTCCAAATGTTATTTATCATAAAAAAGAGCCATCTGTTCAGTGATATTTATAGCAGTTTAGTTTGTCATTGCAAAAAACTGCAAGCAACTTAAACTGCAGAATGTCAGAACAAATATTCAGTCTCGATGCAATCACATTCTATAATTCAGTGAAGGATGTTAATATGAGAAATGTGAAGAGAAATATATTAAGACATGAAATTATGGGAAGAAACAAAAGATAAGTATACTATGGAGAGTCAAACTACAAGGGGAAAAAGTCAAAAATATGAAGATATAGGAAGATCAATCAATTAACAAGCATTTATTTAGTGCCTATTACTGTCTGTGCCAGGCGCTGTATGGGGCACCGAGGATACAAAATTTTAAAAATGAGATAATCCCTGTCAAAGAGTTTACATTCTAAACCTGAACCACTCATTGCTGGCCTAACAGGAAGCAGGCCATTTCTTGTCTCCATAGCTTTTCACATCTGCTGTTTCCCTTGGCTAGAGTGCTCTGCCTCTTAACCCCCAGTCTTAAAATGCCTAGCTCCTTCTGAGACTCAGTTTGGCCACCACCACCTCTGGAAGACCTTTCCTCATCTCCCTAGCTGCTAGTGCCATCTCCTCTAAGGTTATCTTACAACTTATCTGTATTTAACTTGTCTGTACTGACATAAATGTTGTCTCCCCCATTCAAATTTAAACACCTCAAGGACAGGGACTATTTTTCATTTGTTTTATTTGTTTGTTTACTAGTTCATAGTAACAATCTTTTTAATTAATGGAATGATTGATGATAAAAGGAAACTGATGGAATGGGGGATGGAACACTGGGCCTAGATTCAGGAAGACATGCATTCAGCCAGTTACAAAATGTGTGACCCTGGGCAAGTCATTTAATCTTAGTTTGCCTCAGTTTCCTCATCTGCAGAATGGGCCAGAGAAGGAGATGGCAGATCACTCCATTATCTTTGCCAAGAAAACCCCAAATGGAATCACAGAGTTGGACGCAACTCAACAACAATCTTATTCCTCAAAGCAACTGTTCCACATTTTTCTTTTCTTTTTAAGCCCTAATAGCACACCCCACACTCCTACTTAACACAGTAGAAGCTCCTCCACCAAGAAGACAGACCATCCAATGTAAACTCCCTTTACTTGCCCTTCATTCCTCAGAATTCCCTAGCATCAACAAACAGTTCCTTCTTCCCTCCTATCTCAAGTGTCCTGAGACACAACCTGCATTTGCTAATCCCTCTTCTTTCCTTGATTTCATCCACTATCACATGGGGAAGCTACAGTGGGGTATACTAGAACACTGGATTGGGAGTCACAGGGTCAGAGTTCAAAATCTAGACCTGTGTGACCTTGGGCAAGTCACTTACTCTTTGTAGACTTTGGTGCCTTCATCTGTAAATTTACGGCATGGGAAGAGTTGACCTCTAATGTCCCATCTAACTCTAAACCTATGATGTCTCAACCTCCCATAGGAGTATGTTAATTACTCTCAAAATTCTATCTCTAGACCTTACTTCTCTCAATGAGCTCTTGACCAACAAATCCAACTTCAGAGAGGGCATTTCCAGTTCAGTATGGAACCAGCATCTCAAACTCAACATGGACCAAACCCAGTTTGTAATCTGTTGCTCCAAACCATCTCCTTCTAATACTGATTTTTATTTCTCTCCATGTTACCACCATTTACCCACTTTTCCCTATGGAAAACCTCATTTTTATCTCTCTTAGCTCATCTTCATCTCCTGCACTCAACCAGCTGTCAAGTCCTATGATTCTAAACAGTATTTTATCACCCCATCTCTTCTCTTTTCTTAAAGTAATCAATTTAGTTCTAAGCAGTAACAACCAATTAAGCTTATATTTACAACTAAACTTTTTTGAAAAGCTTCCACATAAAAATATCCATATATGGGGAGAGGGGAAAATAAGCATTTATATAGTACCTATTATATTAAGATAAAATATCTTGTCATTTGATTCTCCCGACAGGGTAGATGCTATTATTTTACAAATTAGAAGACTGAGGAAACTGGTTAAGTGACTTGCCTACGGTCACACTCCTAGTAAGTGTCTGAGGTCAAATTTGAACTCGGGGATATGGGTCTTCCTGATTCCAGGTCTGGCACTCTATCCACTGCACTATGTAACTGCCCCTTGGGGAATGAGATAGAAATCAGTAAATGAAGATGAAATCAAGATTGTGGAACAACAATGAGACTGGTCAGGCCTTCAAGCTCCTACTTCTACTAGAGAGGAGAAAAATCCTACCAGATCTTTTTTTCTTCCTGACCGTTAGAGATAAGAAACTTTGAGGCCTAGAATAGAGTACCTTAACAATTTGAGGCTTTGTCAGGGGAACTTACTTGTTCAAAATGTAATAATTATGGTACAGTGAAAGATTGGACTTTTAGACCAGAAGACCAGGCATTCTATCTCCATATTAGTCCTTTGACTTTGAGCAAGTCATTACTTTCATTGGAGTCAAAGGATGATAGGACTATATGTCTAGGGCTCTGGGAGACTTTAGCCATCACCTAGCCTACCCTCCTCATTTTACAGGTGAGGTAGCAGTGCTAAGATTTGAACTCAGGTCCTGTGATTCTTAAGTTCATCACTCTTTCCACCCTACCATATTGCCTCCTACCCCCTTCTTCATCTGAAAAATGTGATGGTAATACTTTTAATACCTTCCTTACACAGATTTTTGTGAAAGTCAGTTGAGATAATGTATGTGAAGTTATCTGCAACCAGAAGGCATTAAATGTGAGCGCATATGAGAAGTTAGACATAGAACACTAGGCACCCTGTAGAATGAATGAATGGAGTGAATGAATGAAAAAGGCATTTATTGAGGCTATGTGCAAGCATGTGTGGAGCTTTGGTGATAACAATACAAAAGAAAAGACAGACTGGTCTGAAAGATGTTGTAGTGGAGAAGGGGCTCATTGGTCTGGTAGCTTCTTTAAGGATCTCTCCATGGGGAGGTTCTGTGTGTTGGCCATACTCAATCTCCTCCACGTAGGGCTTGGGAAGCCAAGGTATCCCTGGCTGTCAGTCCCATGTTTATATGCAGCTCTTACAGAAATGGCAATACAGTTTGTCTTATGATGTTTTTAGTTCCCAAGTAGTCTACCATGGCTACAGCCACAGCTGTGGGGGAGTGGAGAGACTTGCTGAATCATTTTGTTTTGACATTTCCCAATGAACACCCAAACACCACCCTCCTACATATATTCCACCCAAATATTCTGCTTATTGTTAACAGGAACAACAGACACACCTCAAGTACAAGACCATCTTGTACTGACACTGACTGCTGCATTTGGCCTGAGTTTTGTTATCTCTCAATGTTGAATTATTATTTATTTATTTACACTGTGGTCATTGTGTATCTTATACTTTGACTCCTCTGCATCACACCATTGAAGCCTTCCCCATGTTTCCATGAATTCTGCAAGTTCATCATTCCATACAGTATAATTGTATCCCATTACCTTCACGTACCATAAATTGTTGAGCAACTCCTCACTTACTGGGCATGTTTTTGTTTCTAGCTTTTTATTACCACAAATAATGCTGCCAACCACATTTGTATACATATGGCTTTTTTCCAGCTTTCAATGACTTCTTGAAATATAGTCCTAATAGTGGAATCTCTGAATACAAAATATTAATGACTTAGTAACTCTTCCTTATATACTTCCAAATTATCTTCAAAAGGGTCAAGCCTAAATATATGAAGCACAGGATTGCAGACTTTGGGAGGCATCTTCAGTAACTGTCTAGTTCAACCCCTACCTGAAAAAGAATCCTTTCTACAATACATCCAACATGTGGTCATCTAGTATTTCCTTAAAGACCTTCAATGAGGGGGAAGTCATTCCTTTCTACTTTGAGATGACTGTTAGGAAGTTTTTCCTGATCTGCTGTACCTGGAATTCCATGGCTGTGTAAGCTCCTAACTTTCAAGTGTGGGCCTTTCATGGAGGTTGTAACCTTCCAGCCCTAATTCTGTACATTTATGCCTTTCATATTTCAGGGGTTGAGGGGCAGCACCCCGCAATCTGGAAAATCTATGTGAAATACTTTGGGCGGCCTCCCTTTGTGCCAGAGAAGAAGTCTGAATTTTTTTCTTTTGAGGGATGTTTACAGTACCTTATTGTAAAATTTGGGTTGATATTATACAATGCTATACATGTATTTTATGCATTTCTGAGTTTCTAAACTTTTTGTGCATCATCTGCTGGCCTTCACGTATCATCTATGGCTTCTGCAAAACTCTTAAAAAATTCCATAATTTCTTGCCAACCCAAGATATATCAAAACCATGATGGGAAAAATCACTATGTGAAAAGAGTAACTATAATCTTAAAAAATATGTCACCTATTTAAAAATGTTCTATCTGTACAGTGAAAAAAATCTGGGAACAGAATTTTCCAGCCTGTTTAAAAATTTTCCAAATAGCTTTGATGAGTTTTGAATACATTTGTTAAAAGGTAAAAATGTAATGCCATCTGATGAATTTGCAAGAACTGACTGGCAATAGAAGATAGAAATTTATGAGATGCATTTCCATATAAACCTTTTCATAATTGGTAAATGGAATTGAAAAATGAGCCAATATGTGTATTTTGGGGGGTGAAGGAGAGATCTGGTTATTAAACATTTACCAGCACAGCCCTGATTCCTAGACTACAACTAACAAACCTATGTACATTCTCCCAAATATGTAATTTACTTATTTAAATTACATACATGTACTAATAATTAAGTACATTGTAAAAGTTACACAAAATAAAAATGAAAATGATGAAATGACATTTTGAAAATAACGTTTTATTAATGGCACAAACATTTTTTCTGTCACTAAAAATGTTGTTCATAATGATATTTTTTAGGGAGAGAAATGTGATTGAATTAGCTTCACTGTTTTGGAAAATCCCATTTTAACACTTTGTGATGTAGTAATTCAAAGGTCTGGTTCTAAGTTTATTTTCTTTTGAATTCCAATACTTAGTTCTAATGGTTGTCAAAACAGAAAAAATATGCCTCCTAGTGATAGAGATACAATATGGCAGTGACATAATGCACTATTTCAGAATACAATTTATTTGTTTACAATTCTATAGTGAAAATCTTGCCATATAAATCTTTGATCCAGAGTCAATGGATTAGAAACATGTGATTTGAATTACACTCATGTTTAGTGCAAGTGTTAAGTAATCATAATAGATGGGTGGGTTGTTGGTTTTTTTTAAATAAATAGGCTGAAAGCATCTTTTCAACTCATAAACTTAGACTTATTTTACAGTGTTTAATAAAAAAGTGCTCCTCTTAAAAATAAGTCAAGAAATCTGTAGCCTGATAGAAACAATTTTAGCTATTCACAGCATGTTGAATGAATGCTGCTCATCACAAAGACCTGACACTATTTTTAAAGCACCATACCACCCTTTGTGTTCATCTTTTTTCCAGTTTGTTTCTACTCTCCCTTCTCCTTTCCTCCCTTCCCTTCTTTCTTCCCTTTTTCCTCTCTGCTCTTTTGATTATCTCTGATTTTCTTATAGAGATATACATCTCTTTCATTCAAGGTGCCCAGCCCAGCTTTCTCTTTATTTCCCTTCTGGTTACATCTTTCTGACTTTATAAGACCCTCTAAGCTAAGGAAACTTATCTTCCCACAAGACCATATCAGCCTTGAAATTCACACCTGTCCTTGGCCCCCCACCCCTACCCTTAAGCCCCATTGGAAAGGGTAGAGGGTAACAGTGAAAAGCAAAGCAAAGAGTGCCTCCCAGATTCTCCATTTAAGGAGGGTGCCCAGGCTAGCCATCTCTTCCCACTTTGGTCTACTCCTTTAAACCTCATTGTTCCTTCCCTCCCTCCTTATGTAGGATCTCTCCCTTTAGCCCCCACCTCCTCAGCTTTTCAACTTCTTTTTATAGTTTGTCTTCCCCTATTAGATTGTAAGCACCTTGAGGGTAGGGACTACTTTTGTCTTTCTTTACATCCCCAGTACTTAGCAGAGTGCTTGGCACACAGTAGACACTTAAAAATGTTCATTGACCAATAGGTCTTTTAAAAATCTAAATTGGTTGGTGGGTTTCCTGTGTATTCATAGTAGTCTCTTTAGATAATGCCCCCCTTTTCTTCCTCAATGGAATTGTTTCTCTTTGTATATTCAGAATTTTCTTCTTTTTTAAAATTTGTTAATCTGTTTATTTTTTTATTTATGGAATAAAGCAAGCATTTCCATAATATATGTATAATAAAATCTAATATGTATAATAAAAATTATTGTAAATGAAACTGAAAATTATTGTGTATAACTTGCTATCCTTTTAAAATACATAATAAAATTATCATGTGAATTTCTTTTTTATTTTTTTTTCCTTTTTTCTTCCCCACCTTGCCCTACTTATGGTCTCCATTACACACAAATCTATCTATCTGTCTATCTATCTATCTATCATCTATCTATCTATCTGTCTGTCTGTTTGTCTGTCTCTCTGTCCATCTGTCTATCTGTCTGTCTGTCTATCTGTCTATCTATCTATGTAATTCTTGATGGTTTTTCATCTTACCTGGGCTGATTTTGACCCAATTTTCAGGTGATCCCACCTATCTCTTCTTACCTCAGCATGGGCACTGAAGCAAATCACTAGTTAAAGGTGTGGTGGTAATGTACAATGGCTCGGAGAACCAGTTCCAATGCTTACTAGACCTGTGACTTTTGACAAGTCCCCTAATCTCTTCAAGTTTCTGTTTCTTGTACCATAAAATGGAGGTAATAATAGGATCCTCATAGGGTTGTTGCAAATAACCTTATTCACAAATCTTAAAGTGCTATGGAAATGAGCTTTATCAAAGTGAGTCTTTGTGGGAGGTGTCCACCAGAATGCTCTTGAGCAAGAGTCCTTAACCTTTTTGGGTCATGGACCCCTGCTCAGAATAAGGTGTATTTTTAAAAAATTCATAATTGAAGAAAATGCTAAATTTTATTTGAAGGTTAGTAAAGATAAAGATAGACCTTTTTTCTCCCCCATACAAATCCACAGAGCCCAAGTTAAGAACCTCTGCTCTAGAATGTTTGAATAAGTCTATGTAAGGGGCACATTCAGATCCAAGAAATGGGATAAAGCAGAAGAGGAGTCTATGACTCTTCAATAATGCTATAGATCTTGGCTATTTGTGTACCAACCATTGCCTTTGGGGCAAGTAGGTGGCACAGTGGATAGAATGCCAGGCCTGGAGTCAGTAAAACTCTTCTTCCTGAGTTCAAATCTGGCCTTAGACACTTACTAGCTGTGTGACCCTGGGCAAATCACTTAACCCTGTTTGCCTCAATTTCTTCATCTGTAAAATGAGCAAGAGAAGGAATGGTAATCCATTCCAGTATCTTTGCCTAGAAAATCCCAAAAGGGGTCACAGAGAGTTGTACACAACTGAATAACAAATTGCCTTTGCCTTCCTTAGATCCATACATATCTCACTGACCCAGCCTATCTTCTGCCCTAATTAACTTCTCCAATTTTAGGAATAGCTGATTCTAGTACAGGTACTAGAGAACAGTTTTGATCCATGTTAATAGGCAGGGCATGGTCCTAGGAATAAATTAAAATGTTATCTAGATAGACTGCTGGACCGTTTGGTCTAACAGGTCATGGAACATGGTTTTGTAAAACTTTGGAAGACCTGAAGAGCCATCTGGGGCCTACATGATATTCGAGTTGTTAAGGACTCTTCTGACATGCCATGCTCCGGATGGATTCCTAGGCTTTCCGGGAGTTCAGCAGGTAATGATGAGGTATAGGCTCTGGGACCCCCCCTTGAGTTCTCCTTGAATCTTTGAGGTACAGGCTCTGGGACACCCCTTGAAGTCTGATTGAATCTTCCCACTTGATGAAGCATTTGCAGAGGCCATAAGTATTTCATTGTGGCTGGGCCCAAACCTCAGTTACTAGCCTGGCCCTCCATTGTCCATCTGCTTCCCACCCTTGAGCCTATCAAAATATCAATCCACTCTTGCATTGACCTCATTAACTCCTCCTGAAGAACCTCCCCAAACTCATTACTGGAGTCTGACCTCATTGACTCCTCCTGAAGACCCTCCCCAAACTCCTCCTCTAGACCAGTCCTAGATTCCTTTGTATATAAGACCCCATCTTCCCTCCATGTGGTTGTGAGAGCGCCATAGAATAGCTTAGCACAGACTTGCTCTGTGTCCAATACAGGCGAATTATTAATAAACTTTACTTTTCTTTGGCTGAGAAGACTTGAGTCGAATTCTTTCGGCAGGACCCAGCATGTTGGTATTTTGGGGTCTCAGGCAACCCTAACCCTCTTTGGGAAACCTCTTCATTTTTATGGTTCCCTGACCGGGAATCAAACCTGGGCTGCAGGGGTGACAGCACCAAATTGGGAGCTGGTGTTAAGTGCTTTATAACAGTGGGGAAGCGCCCATTTTTCCTTCTCACAAATAATATTGGTGCCTTACAAAGGTTTCCCTTTATATGTGTGTGTACCTGTGCAGATGCACATGATAACTCCCAGAATACCGGTGGGACCATTCAGTGACTAAATATAGTTAAAGCACATGGAGTGAGGGATGAGAACCAGGTAACAGCATCAATGTATGATCTATGTGGGATTAATATTTCTACTTCCATGGCACTGGGTAATCCTGGTATTGCTGCATATTATAGAGCTAGTAATTCTTCTGGCTTCAGTGGGATTATTGGCAAGTACCCTGTGCCTTTTTCCCCATGTAATTCTAGCATCAATACTTCAGATCTACACCTGGGGTAGATTGACTAAGCATTTGCCACAGGTTAATGAATTTAGAAGCTGTGGACCTCCCTGGCAATCTTTTTGTAGCTTATTTAGCAAAAAGAACTAGTTAAATTTTTTTAAAACAGATTTAGGACTGAGGCGAGTCACACACACACACACACACACACACACACACACACACACACACACACACACACACACACACACACACACACACACACACACACACACACGTCAGTCTCCTCAGCAGAAGTCAGTATCTTGAGTCTCTGCTTCCTGTCTGTAGCAAAATGGTGGTCCCTGCAGAAGTGGTCTGTATCCGTAGGTACCTGTTCCTACTCCTCCCATTCCTAAATGAGAGCACAGGCTTTTACTACCTACCCTAGCTTTAAAAATTCTTAGTTATAGTCTGAATGTGACTACCCAAGTTTTAAGCAATGTCCAAATTACTGGGCAGTATAATCACCTGATCTCCAAGACTACAAGAAATATGGAAGGCAGGGTATATAAAAATTAGATATTCACTCCTATCTATGCCCATAGCAATTTGGTTTTATAAGTTTTTGGTCCCTACAGTAGAAGTCATCTGTCAGTACAGGTCAATCAGCAGGGCTCTAGCAAGTTTATAGCACCCCATCTCTTTGTCAATTCTGTAACCAGAAAATTAGCCAAGCCTTGGTGAGTCCACCAAGGCCTACACTCTGAGCGCTTGATCTCTTTGGAAATTCTAGGCTGAGACTAGGAAGTAGGTAACCAGGAGGTCTGGGTTTTGAAATGAATGAAAAGCCTGAGAGACATAGTTTCTGGGTAATTAATAATCAATTTATTAATTAGGCTAGCAGATAATCAATAAATTAATGTCAGTGGTTCTCTTAGTAACCACAGACCCCACATGGAGGTCATGAATGTTTAAACACCTTTGGAGAAAGAGGTGTCCCTGAGGGTGAAAATCAATTCTGATTAGTTAACAATTTATGAGAAAATGAATATTATAATGAGAGGTGGCTTTTTTCTAAGTAGGGCTGGGTATGAGACCTTGCTCACATCAGAGATCTTGGACAAAGAGACTCATCTCCACCCAGACCATTTAAATTGAACACAAAGGGCTCAATTCACCTAGATTAGATTCTCTTTACCCTTTAATCAGAAACAAGCTCTCCCAGTTGGGTGGGGTCCCACCCAAGATTGAGGAGAATGCCTCATTGTCAGCCCCGTTCTTCACAAGGACTGGGCTTTGAATGAGGAAATAAAAAGAGAAAAAACCCTACTAATGACTAGCCTATGAATAATCGGTTATTCATATATATATACATATATATTCATATATATATAATAAATATAATTATTATATCAAAAGAGGATATTTGGGTCCCATATATAAAATTGGTTATTAATATAATAAGAAAATAATTATTTTTCTCAGTTGGTTTTGCTGGGGGGGGGCACTCTCACTACAAAACTCTTTCCATGAAGACAGTTGAGTTGTGCCCAGGGCAGTTCAGCATAAAAACCATGCCCTCTTGATGAAGAATCAAACTGTTTTAGAAGGTGGTAACTTGAGCCAAGCATCTCCTAGTTACCTGAACTCCTCTTCACAAAGTATTATTGAATTTACAGTTGGGATATAGGTCAGGCAAAATCCCAGGTAAAACTGTAATTAATCTGGCTGTGAGTTGAAGCAGATATACTATTTAACGAGGCTGGGCAGTCTCTCTGACGCCTCTACTCAAACCAATTCATCTTTTACGAGATATAACAATACTTTAACAAACTGGTCCATCACTGTTGGCTGATTCCAAAGTAAATCCTGGAACATCAATCCTCTCCTTTCCTGAAGTCCATGGATCTGGATGTAGACCTTTGGAAGTATCTATCAATTCTTTTTTTTTTTTGTCTTTTTGGAGGGGGGAAAGCAGGGCAATTGGAGTTAAGTGACTTGCCCAAGGTCACACAGCCAGTAAGTGTTAAGTGTTCTGAGGCCAGATTTGAACTGAAGTTCTCTTGACTCCAGGGCCAATGCAGGGCCCTGCACCATCTAGCTGCTTCATGTCTATCAATTCTTAAGGGAAACCCTTCAAAAGTGATAAGTAGCAGGTTATCTCCTGTAAGGATATGGCTTTATGGGAGGTTTTCCCACACAGGAAACCAGGAAGACTACACCTTGGCTGAATCATTGTGACAGATATCCATTCCATAAATAGTTTTAGCTGAACAATAGTAAATCAGCATATTGACTGGTAAATTTCTCTGGAACATTTAGTGATCATTTGGTTGTTGTCCTTTGTACTAGAAGAAGACCAAAATGACACCCCTATGTCAGGGTATACAGTGTGTCCAACTGTGGCTGATTAGACCAATATGAGCTCAGAAGGCTTTTACCACAGGTCAGGCACAAGTAGTTCATATGAATATACAGAATGGAGATGACTAAATTTCTTCTGTGTCTCACATTTCTTTTGAGCTACTGCAATTCTGCTTTGCTCATAGAGCACAGTGCCTTCTTTGATGCAGGCACACCATGCTGGGCAGTCCTGTGTCTCCCATGTCTCATGATTAATTCCAAAGTTCTTCAGAACTACCTTAAGAATGTCCTTGTATTGCTTCTTTTGACCTCTGTGTGAACACTTACCTTGTGTAAGTTCTTTGTAGAATAGTCTTTTAGGCACATGTATGTTTGGCATTCAAACAATGTGGCCAGAACATTGGAGTTGCTCTCTGCAGTAGAGTTTGAATAGTTGGCAGTTCAGCTTGGGAAAGGACCTTGCTGTCCAGTACTTTATCTTGGCAGGTGATCTTCAGAATCTTCCTGGCATGGCCGTGGCATATTTTTTAGGTTTCACAGATATACAACAATGAGGTCAGCACAACAACTCTGTAGACCTTCAGTTTGGTAGGCAGCCTAATACCTGTTCTCTCCCACACTTTCCTCCAGAGCTTCCCTAGCTCTGGCAATGTGTACATCAATGTCATCATCTCTATGTACATCCCAGGAAACTATACTGCCAAGATAAATGAACTTATCCACAACATTTGAAATTTTTTTCACTTGTCATAACTGATGGTTTCATGTATGGAGCACCGACCCTAGAGTACCTCAAGAGGACCTGAGTTCAAATCCAGCCTCAGACACTTGACATTTAGCTAGCTGTGTTACCTTGGGCAAGTCATTTAACCCCAATTGCCTTGCCTTCCTCCCTCTAAAAAAAGAAAAAGAGAAGCTTTCTCTTCTTGGTGTTGATTGTCAAGACAAAATTAGCACAAGTGGCAGATACTCTATCCATATTCTGTTGCATCTTAGCCTCATAAACTGCATTGAGTGCACAATCACCTGTGAATAAAAAGTCATGCACCAACTCTCCCTCCACTTTAGTCTTGGCTTGTAGCCTTTTCAAGTTAAATAATTTACCATCAGTGTGATAGTTGACCTTGATGCTGTTTTTTTGTCCTTGTTGAAAGTGTATGACAGGGGGGCGGAGCCAAGATGGCGGCGTAGAAGCAGCAACATATCGCAGCTCTCACATAGCCACCCCAAAATACCCATAAAATAGGACTCTAAACCAATCCTGGAACTCCAAAACGCACACAAAGATACTTCCCACTAAAGTCAGCTCGGCTATGCGGAACCATATCAGCACTGCTAACCGAAACCAGCCTGGCCTGAAGCCGTGGCTGTGCCCCGGGGGCGGCTGGAGGGGA
>CM053581.1:98932491-98967861 GCA_028627135.1 Pseudochirops cupreus | reverse complement strand
GTTAATGGAATATAAAATCTTCCCTGTCCACTAATAGACCTCAGGTAGAGCCCATTAAGGAAAGCTTGCTTAAGGGATGTTTGCTTATAGGAAGGCTTTCACACCTTTTGTTAATTTCTAATTAGGCACTGAGTCGCTGAGGTTTGTGATGTCTTCCAGATCTAAAAGGGGTATATATACTCTGATGTTAGCATTTTGCCTTGGGGCTCACTCATTGGAAGAGTGTTCTTATGATTTGACCAGATGAGACTTTGGGTAGCTGTTAAGGAGCCCCCTGGCTTTGAAAAACCCAAATATTTGTGCTTCTCCCTCTGGTAACTATGTATGTATTGCCCTGGTCAGACAATTGGATCTGTCTGTTGATTTGTGTTCGTTTCTCAGACAGAAGCCCTGTCTGTTGATCTTTATTTCTCTGCTTGTATTTTCTCTGTATTTTCTGTTTGTATTTTCTCTGAAGTTGAGGGTGCTAACTTTTCCCTTGAACCAGTGAATATAATTTTAAAAAACTGTCGACCCCTTAAACAGCTGTCTTTCCTAGGAAAGCAGATCTAAGAACCTGTGCTAGTGGCCATTCTGAGTATGACAGTGTGGCTGCCACTACACCAGTCCAGTGTCTTTGCCAGGAAAACCCCAAATGGAGTCATGAAGAGTCAGATACAGCTGAAATGGCTGAATAACAACAAGCTTACACTTACCAGTTTAATTCCTTCCCACCAAACATTGGTTACAGAAAAGGCTATCCCAAATAAAAATAGTGGGCAAACTCATTAATCTAAGCAAATAGCAAGATGTAAAAAAATCATGAAGCTTAGAATATACTAAATAATACACAAAACAGGACTGAATCTTGGGCTCTAAAGACATGGGATGTGAAGAATTCTGACCAGGTTACTTCCAAAAGAACTGTCTTATATGTCAGTGCAAGAAAAAATGAAGGACAAAGCTATAGAATGGAACAATTTATTTTCGAAATGGAAGACTCTCAACAATATGGGATTTTCTGTTGCAACCAAAATAGGAAACGTGAAAATCAGTGCACTTACTGAAGACAAGGAAGAACTAGAATGCAACAGCATTGCTTCTGACTTTCATTCTCAAAAGGTACATTGAAATATAATGAGGACCTTGAGATGTTGTGCAAGGAACTTCTCGCCACCTTGGAAAACTTGACTAAGGTAAAGGTGAAAATGGAAAAGTTAACATCAACCACCAAAGGAATTTGTAACCTAGAAAATTACCAACGTGGAAATGGAAATGATTAAACCCCCCTTTTCCATAGATGGCCCGCTATCTACTTCTATGAAGTTTCCCATAAGCTTTCAGAAATGTACAAGAAGAAAATACTCTTCAAATGTATCATTGTTGAAGAGCTTGCCTGTGCTATGAACCAGAATCTCATTTTAAGCTACTTATCTATGTGATTGTACCAGCCCTATATTGAGAACAGCAGGCTTGATGTGGAAAGAATGTTGCTTGAAATCAGACACCACACATTATAATTTTTCTAAAACCAATTCACTTTTAAGCCCAAAGTCTCCAAACCAGAATGAACCTTTCTTTCCAGGTCTTATGATACAGGACCATTGTTACCTCATACATTTCCTTCCAGGGTCACAGCTCTACATTTTTTCTTGCTTCCACCTTATGTATCTCTTAACACCACTCTGGTAGTAACTTATAAAGTTAAGGCTAGTCATCCATTTAGTTTTGTTTTTTGGTTTTTTTGGGAGGGAGGAAGGCAGGGCATTTGGGGTCAAGTGACTTGTCCAACATCACACAGCTAGTTAAGGGTCAAGTGTCTGAGGCTGGATTTGAACTCAGGTCATCCTGACTACGGGGCTGGTGCTCTATTCACTGCACCACCTAGCTGCCCCTAGTTATCCATTTAGTACCTACCGTGAAAATCATGACCCTCCTTATTTGACAAAAACTACTAGGAAAACTGATCATGTGTTTGGCAAAAAATGTTTGGATTAGCATTTCTTTCCACAATAAGTTCCAAATGAATTCTCAGACTACTGTTTAAAAAAAATAATATTCACACAATGGGGTAAGATCAGGAGAACGAAAGGAGGTGCCTTTCACAATTATAAGTAAGAGAATTCTAAGCCAAAGGATAGGGGTATAAAATTAAAATGCATGTGTACAAACAAAATCAAGAGAAATAGACTGGGAAAAATTGTTTAATCAAATAACAGAATAAAATCTACTATAGGAAATTTATACACAAAATGAAACTAAGAACAA
Organism: Pseudochirops cupreus; assembly: GCA_028627135.1. Classification (NCBI taxonomy): domain Eukaryota; kingdom Metazoa; phylum Chordata; class Mammalia; order Diprotodontia; family Pseudocheiridae; genus Pseudochirops; species Pseudochirops cupreus. Next base: position 98,965,614 of record CM053581.1, on the reverse strand, counting down.
TTTCCTAGCTAAATGTTCAAAAGATATAAACAAATGACATTCAGAATTAAGAAATGCAGTTAACAAACAAAATGTTGCAGTAAATTACTAAGAGAAACGAACATTTAACAATACTAGTTTCACCTCATATTAAATTGGCAAGCATAAAAAAAAACAACAACCCAGCAATGTTGTTTAAGACAGGAGCTCTTAATACACGTTGGTGGTAGAGCTTTGCACTGGTCCATTACGACAGTTTAGTGACTTTTCAAGAAAAGTCACTAAACTATTTGAACCCTTTGACCCAGTTGTCTGTGTACTACAAGGCATATGACAAAATGAAGTCAAAGGGCTATTGAGGTGAGGGAGAGCCCCAATGGCACATTTTGTAGAAGAAACAAGAAATTTGAATTACTCAGAGAAACTAGGGAAGACTTGTATGAACTTATGTAGAATGAAGAAAGCAGAATCAAGAGACGTGTTTCATGGAAAGAAAAATACTAAAAATAATTCAGATTAAGATAAATAACTAATGTTAATCAGAAGATTGATGAAACATGTTTTTCTCTCAGCAGGTTGATGGGGTTTTTTTGGGGTGTGGAATAGTGTTTCAGCAGTGTGTCAGTTTCACCCTGCTTAACTGTTTTTGTTACAAAGAGCAGTGGGGGCAGAGATAAATACATAAAAGACAATAAATTTTTTAAAAAAAGAATACACAAATGAATTCTTTAGCTAGAAGTGAGATGAAATCTTAACTCAAACCAGACAAGAGAACCTGAACCCCACTCAAGGAATTTTATCCTCGAATTTTCTAAGGAGACAAGACAGAAATCAGGGATGGGGTGAAGAGCTGACTTCCTCTACATGTCTGCTGATTCTCTGTGTCTCTCCTGAGGAGGCCTTGGAACCACATGTGTCTCTCCCAAGGAGTCTTTGGCCCCCAAACCATGTTTGTTTTTAATCACCAAGTTGTTTTTGAGTCTTCATGACCCCATGGACCGTACTGCCCATATGGTTTTCTTGACAATGATACTAGAGTGTGTTATGGGAATCTGAAGATCTTCCCTGCCCCCAGGCCCTTGGCTTAAGTGGCTTAAGTGGCTCTGAGAATCTTCCCTGATTTGAAAGTATACTCTGCCCCCTAATAGGCTGAATGTGGTCATGTGGAGCCTTTGGCAGGAGGCTTGTTTTTCAGGAGTGCTCATGCCTTATTACTTTGTGATTGGGCAGTGGGTCAAGAGGGCTGTGACATTCTCTGATTCAGGAGAAGGCTATATACACTAATGTGAGTTTTTGCTTTGGTGCTCACTTTGGAAAGAGTTGTATGATTTGACCAGATGAGACTCTGTGAAGCTGTTGAGCCCCCCAGCTTTGAAAACCCAGATGATGGTGCTTCCCTCTCTGGTAACTGACTAGGTATGGATGTAACGGTCAGATGACTGGAAGCCTGTCTGCTGATCTGTTTCTTTGTCTGCTTGTAAGTTTTGCTTGTAACTTATGTTTGTATCCTGTTTGCATTCTCTGAAGTTCAGGATGCTGACTTTTCCCCCTGAACTAGGTAAATGATATATGTTTGATTGATTAAAGTAAGATTGTTAACCCATTTTGAGTTGCTTTCCTTTAGAAAAGCAGATCTAAGAACCTGTGCTAGCAGCCACCCTGGGTATGCTAGGGTGCCTGCTGATACAGAGTACTTTTTTTTTTGTTTTTTTGCTTTTTGGAGGGGGGAAGGCAGGACAATTAGGGCTAAGTGACTTGCCCAAGGTCATACGGTTAGTAGAAGTTAAGTATCTGAGCCTAGATTTGAACTCAGGTCCTCCTGACTCCAGGGCCAGTGCTCTATTCACTGTGCCACCTAGCTGCCCCCTGGAGTGGTTTGCTATTTCCTTCTCCAGTGGATTAAGATAAACCGAGGTTAAATGTTATCATTATTATTATTATTATTATTATTATTACATGCAACTGGGAAATAAGATACACAGACACTGGGGTAGGGAGATCCATCCTGTCCTACCGGAAAGTTGGAGGGGGGATGGGGAAGGACATAGGAAAGAATAGATTGGGGGAGGGGGGATATACTGGGATTGCTGTTTTGGGGTTGTGGGTAGGGGAAAGATGGGGAGAAAATTTGTAACTCAAAATCTTGTGGAAACGAACGTTGTAAACAAAAAATAAACATAAAATTTAATTAAAAAAAAGATGAACAGAGGTTAAGTGACTTGCCCAGAGTCATAAGCTATTTAAGTGTCTGAAACTGCATTTGAACTCAGGTCTTCTCTACTCTAGGCCTAGCACTCTATCCACTGAGTCACATACACTCAGAATTCTCTTCACCAATCTAGAATCAAATTCTCCTTTCATACATGCAGACATCCTCTCTCAAAACCAAGCCTCAGACTTGGTTGGAATCCTTCTTATACTTGGGATCTGATCTACTGAGAATAAATCTATATGAAGGAGTCCCAGGAGCTGTTGTAGGCTACTTGCATCTTCAGGGGTTTTCTTTGGGTCTTGGCCAAGTACTAACTCCTACTTTATGCCTTTGCTGATATCCTTCCTGCCATGACCAAAGAAAGATAGGAAGTGGTCTTAACTGGTGGTCACAAGGTAGGATCAGAAAACATCAGAGTTAGAAGGGACTTTGGAAATAATCTAGTTCCACTATCTCATTTTATAGAAGAGGAAAATAATGAGGTCAAGTGACTTATCTAGGGTTATACAGGTAAAAAGCTGCAGAGCAGGGAATGTGAACTCTAGGTTTCTCACCAATCTTGCCATTGTGTTAGTCTAGAGGGACTACCAAGTTCAAAAAAGTATGGCAGAAGGCATATGTGGAGTGGCGTATATGACTCTGCTGGAGCTTCAAGGGGACACAAATGATTACATCCTTTGAAGTCATAGGGGGGGAATTAGGTTGAATTTTCAGTTTGGTTTGAATTTCCAATTAGGTTTGAATATTTTCTTTTTTTGCTTTTTGGAGAGGGGAAATGCAGGGCAATTGAGGTTAAGTGACTTGCCCAAGGTCACATGGTAGTTTTGTGTTAAGTGTCTGAGGCCCTATTTGAACTCAGGTCCTCCTGACTCCAGGGCTGGTGCTGTATTCACTTCGCCCCCTAGCTGCCCAAGGTTTGAATATTTTCAAAGACATCTAAGAAGTTCTCTCTGGGCCAAGGAATAAAGGAAAGGGTTATGTCTTTTGCCCCTTTGTTGGGGCCCATAAGCACTGGGAATCAGGCAAATCCCTAGGTAGGGTGGAAGGACAATCTGCCTGGGGGAGAGGGGGCAAGATCTGAGATGGAAGAAAAACCAATAGAAATTACAAAGCCAGGTTGGGTTCATAGCAGAGTGTCTGTAGGGTGAAGAAATAAAAAGGCCAGAGTATATTGAGAAGACCAATTGTTAGACAAAGTTTCAGAGACCAGGGAGTTGGTGCTCAAAGTCAGACTTCAGGAAGTGTTAGGGAGTTGACTGATTGCATGATTCAGCCTCATTTCCTAACGCTCCAATCATTTCATTGTGACTGCTTGTGTTCCATTCCCTCTCTGGGCACTGATCTGTCATCATGTCTGTGGGTGGAGTCTCCCAAGTCTCCTGATTCGTCACCTACCTCCTCTGGTCATATACTTATTTAGACATTTTTTGATTTCTGGAGAATGAATAAAAAAAGCATTTATTAAATGCTTACTATATTTGAAGCACTGTGCAAAGGAAGGGATAGGAAAACAAGAGTGATGGCAGTCCCTGCCCTGAAGGAGGGAAACAGGGATAAACAATACCCAAAGAAGGAATCTGGGCATCCTAGGAGAGGTACTTTGGTCCAGAAAGTTACAGGATGGTGATAGAGATATAGGGGAACATACCGACACATACTGGGGAGTTAGGTGGCACAGAGGATAGAGCACAGGACTTGAAATCAGGAAGATTCATCTTCATAAGATCAAATCCAGCCTCAAACACTGACTAGCTGTGTGACCCTGGGCAAGTCACTTAACCCTGCTTGTCTCAGTTTCCTATTCCATAAAATGAGCTGGAAAAGGAAATGGCAAACCACTCCAGTATCTTTGCTAAGAAAATCCAAACAAGGTCATGAAGAGTTGGACACACAACTAAACAATTGACACACCCCCTCCAGAAATAATGGCACAGTTGATATGATCATGGTTCATTTACTTGGAAGTGGGTGATGAGAAGAAGAATGACATCTGTGGGGAGGAGAGGAAAGGCAAAGCAGTTAAGGCTATACAGGAGATGGCTGGAGAGGCTGGAGTGAAGTGAAGCTTGGCTGGAGTTTTTCTTGAAATCCTAATCTGGAAGGAGCCACCAAGTAAGAGAGAGGGCAGCAGGGCTGAGTTTCCCTAGATTGGAGAAGACTGTGGAATTATAATAGCCAGGAACATAAAATGTTGTGAATTGTATCTTGGTCAGCTGCTCCAATGGTGAAAATAATTTTGCACACTGATCTTGTAGCAATAACATTAAGGCATTCAGCCTTCCATTTAACTAATAGCCTGAAAGCTTGAAAACATTTTTCTGTTTCTTCACTATATTCTGTGTTGCATCCTGTGGTCTCTATGTCATTGTCAAGAAATAATTCAGAATTATTGCCAAATTCTCTGTTTGTGGCAGCCCGAAGCCACAGGTCCACTTGTCTTGCACCTCCAGCCTTGGATCGTTAAGTCCAACCACAACACCCTTGATGTCCATGTTGTACACACAAATACGATCAGTTGAAAAACCTTTTTTAAATGCCAGGCACTGTGCTAAGTCTGAGGATACAAAAAAAGGCAAGCCCCCCCCCCACACACACACCTGTTCTCCTGTAGCTCTAAGTCGAACGGGGGACAGAGTGCAAACAGCTTTGTACAACTATGCCATACACAGGATTAACTGGAAATACTCAACAGAGGGAAGGCACTAGCACTACAGGTGATCAAGAAAGGCTTCTTGTTGAAGGTAGAATTTTAGCTGGGACTTGAAGAAATCCACATACGGAAGATAATAGTAACTATCAAAGTTATAGTCTTTTAAAATGAATGAATATCGACTGAAATAATGATGCTGTACTTTAGGGATGGAAGGCATGATTATAGACTCTACAGAATTGAGAGGGCTGGGCAATGATGGATGGAATGGGTAGGTAAACCCCAGGCTTTGGACTAGGTCAGGGGTCGGGAACCTGCAGCCTCAAGGCCACATGTTGCCCTCTAAGTCCTGAAGTGCGGTCCCTTGACTGAATCCAAACTTCACAGAACAAATTTATTTTGGATAGTGCTAGACCACCCATTACACTACTATCATAGTGTGTTTTAGAAGGGTGAGGGCAGGCACAGTCTTACCTATACTTTGTATCCCTCCCCACCCCACACCATCCCCTCCATAGCTGGCACAACCAGAGCTTAATAAATGTTGTTAAATAAATGAATGGTGAAGGGATTGAATAGAAGCAAAGAAGCTGTGATTAGCATTTCTCTCATGGCTTTTATAGGGACATGTATCCCCTTCTCTCATGGGGATGGGAGGTCCTGGGATTAAGTCCTGTTCCATTTTAACACCCTTTCTCTCTTCCCTCTCCTCTCCTTCCCCCCTACCCCCACATGCATCAGCTTGCTCTCAGTATATTTCTGCAAGCCCACTCTCCAAGCTGGTTAGGCAACTCGGCTGAATGCCACCAGAAAGGCAGCACAAGATTGAGTTCTTCCTAGGGATGGGCTCTCCATGTAACTACCATTTAAGAGCAATTGAAGACTGTTTAAACCGTCTGTAAGCAGCCCTATGATTCATCTTCCTGATGACTCCAGATCCTGTTTCACGTCTGTTGTACAAGCACACAGGGACAGTTCATTATGACACCAGAGAGTTAGCTTGATTCTTAAGAGATGGCTGGAAGTGGATGAGGAGGAGGGGGGGAGGTGCCAGCCAGAGGTTGCCAAGCAATCTTGAAAGGCCACATCTCCCAATGGCAGAAATAGGGCCTTCCCCTCCAGGAGCCAGAAAATATTAATCCTCCCACACTTCAACTTTGCCAGTAATAAGATCAAGTTAATACTCCTCTTGAAAACTTATACAAGGAATGTTTACATCTCTTTTGAAAGGCTTTCGTGGCCAGAGTTAATTTAGAGGCAGTCGGTTCTGATGTAAGGTCAACTAGACTGGGTGTCAGGGAATTCAGGTTCTAGCCAGGCCAGTCAATTACTCTGTGACTGTGGGCAGATAATTTCCCTTCTCTAGGTCTTATTTCCTCCTCTATTAAACCAGATGTTTGGATTCAGTGATCCCTGAGGTCCCTGCCAGCTCAAATGTTCCACCAATGATTGCATGGTGCTTCCTCGGAGCTCAGCCTGGACACGGCTCAGCAGGGCTGATGAATTATTCAACAAAAACTGGTTGTGAAGGTGCTGCTCTCCAGTAACTTGGTTTTCGTCCTTTGTTTCATCTTAAGCTGGATGCATGCTTGGGGAAGAATGTGCAATATTTCTTTGGAATTCTACATGGGTTGAAAACCATCTTTAGGCTTCTTCTTACGGTTTCCTTCAGCAAAGAAGAAATCCATGCCTGCTATCTTCTTACCCAACTCTGTATTCACTCTGCTGCCAATGACTTGATTAGCTGTGCTGGGAATGGTGTCAGAAAATAAAGAGATGTATTCTGGTAGCTTTGGGTGCTCTTTTTTGTTACCCTGAAAAAGAAAACCACATTTCATTTAAGTTACACAAAATATCTAAATGCTGGCATGGTATATATAATCATGTGGCATTTTGGCATTGTAATGATGATGCCAAGATTAATATTAATAGCAGCTAACATTTATAAGTGCTTAAAGGATGTACAAGGGGACAACAATTTATTAAGCACCTACTATGCACCAGGAACCATGCTAAATGCTTAAAATTATCTCATTCGATCTTCCCAACAACTCTCTGAGGTAGGTGCTGTTATTATCCCCATTTTACAGATAAGGAAACTGAGGCAGATAGCGATTAAGTGACTTGTCCAGGGTCCCACAACTAGTTAGCATCTGAGGCTGCATTTGAACTTGGGCCTGTTTGATTCCAGGTTCATTGCTTTTGTCCAATGTGCTCTACCATGCTGCTTGTGGATTAGTATATAAACAGCTGGATTAAGTGCAGAGACCTGGGTTCGAGTACTACTTTTCTGACCCATCCTGGCTGTAGGAACCAAACTAACATTACCAGTCTCTAGGTATAATTTGTAGGCCAGGATGTACATTTTTTATTTCTTGCAAGGGAAGGGGGGATTCTTTTTAGAGCTCTGTACCTTTTAATTTGCAGGATTTAGAGCTGAAAGCTGCTATCTAGTTTAATCCTGTTTTATAGGTCAGGGAACTGAGGGAGGGAAAGGAACTTTTCCAAAGGTTACAATAGCAGAGATGAGATTTGAACCTGGGTGCTCCGAGAGCAAATCCTGCTCATTCCATGGTGCCATTTGTAGAGCAGCATCAGAATGGGGTGGTTCTGCAGTAGTAAAGTACTGTTTGCCCCTTGCCTAATTATGAATAATCCACAATGGCGAGCACATTTAATTCAGTAAAATTTTATTGTGTCTATCATGTGGAAGACACAGGTAATTGCTGAGGACACAAAACATGAAAATGGAACAATCCCTGCCCGCAAACATTTTATATTGTGCTCAGGGGATTCTGTGCGTACATACTGCATGGATTTGAGATTTCACTAGCACAGGGAACTACTGATGTGATAATTCCCTCCACCAACCCTAAATGTAGACAGTCTAGAGGCTAAGTAACACATCAGAGTCCACATTTGAACCTAGGTCAACCTAGGCTTTCTTGACTCTCACTTAGGGTTCTGTTTACTGCACGATACTTTCCTCTGTTCTAGATGTACGATGGACACACAGAGTGATTTGAAAAGGGAGGGAGCATCCAAAGCTAGAGACATCATGAAAGATTTCTTGATGGTAGACCTTCTTCCTAGAGGTGGTACCTGAGAACCAAGAACAATTTTTCTCTTTTCACAGTTTTTTGTTCTTTGTTTTCAAAGAGGACTAATGACATCATTGGGTGAGTAAATTGGCTTATGAGTGAATTGGATTTAAGTGAGGCAGAAAGTCACCTTGCACAATCATCAACCTCATTCTCTCTTCCAGAGTCATTGAAGTCCAGTGGCAAGACAAAAATCAGAATGATTGGCAATGACTTGGGATGTAGAGGATGACCTTGGTGACTTCAATGTCTAACCAAGCTCTAGTTACTCCATACCATGTGCTTCAGCTGCCTTCATGGCCATTGGAATACATTGTTCTCATCCATCCATTCCAGTGGGAGAAGTCTTCACATGCTTATACACTTGGAACTTAGTTACTTTTACACATGCTGTATTCCACAAGCAGAACTAAGCTTCTTGAGGCCCAATACTACTGGCATTTTGCCTTTGGATCTTGAGTGCCTCACACAGAGCCTTGCACATGGTTGGTCCTTAATCAGTGTTTGGTTGAATTTTCTGTTTTGATGCATTTGACCAGGAAGGTCCTGTCTGTCATGAGGCCAGTACTTTAGGCCCTTCTAGTTTAGTGGGACCAGCTAGAGTTTAACTCTGATGGCCCAATGGTCATTGGGAACCCAGGGTCACCTTTACTTCATGATGATGCACTAGAGGAAGATATTAAAGTCGACAACACTACCATACATAAATGTATCTTACCATTGGATCATAGTCTTTCAAAAAACTCCAATTTTCAATCCTAAGAAGAGAAAACAAGTTATATTAAATTTATAAGAGATATGTTTATTTCTACTTTTCATAATAAATTAATCCCCTTCATTGCAGCAAACCAGTTACAGAATGCCTATCTATATTTCATTGTCTCTCTAAGATATTTCCATTCCGTGTTATCATGACTGTTCTCAAAGCAGGCTCCTGAGACTCCTCCCTCCATGGGGAGCTACTATCAGAGGTGCTCTCTGCTTGCATGAATGTTAACTCATATGTATATGCAAATACATATATGCATTGATATATACATACAGGTATGTGTATCTGTAAATATATAGGATGTTTACGGGGGGCTTTAAAATACACTAAGACTTTTGGGACAACCTGTGCATGTGTGTGTATACGCATATATATCATATATAAATATGTATAGATAGATACAGATAGATGATAGATAGATTAGATAGATAAATACATAATTTAATCAGGTAGTAACAAAATTGCCTTAATGGGACACCCCTCTCTACTTCCTTTTTTTCCTTCTGTACATTTAAAAATGTTTTGCTGATGCCCCTTTCAGTGTCTTATCACTCCCCACTCCCCACTAACCCACCTTGTTCCTCATCCTCGCCCCTCCCATCTGTAATCAATATGGAGAGTGAAGAAAATTTTACAAATCAACACACAGGCCATGTCTGAAAATTGGTAATGTCTGAGTCTGTGCTTCTAGTCTGTCATTGCTCCGACAGGAGGCAGGAGCTATATTTCTTCATCACTGGCCACTGCTTTGATGACAGTTCTTTGGTCTTTCAAAGTAAACCCTCCCTTCCCTCCCTGACTTCTGACTATATTTTAAAATGTCTTAAGTTTCATTGATGATTCTGACTCATTAGGGATTGGACTTTGAAACTACACTCATCTTTCTCCTTAAACCTAACCTTTCTTTCAAGATCCCCAATTTTTTACGTTGACACTACCATTCTCACATTCCCTTGGTCTTGTAACATGGGCGTCACCTTGTACTCTTCCCATTCTGTTATTTCCCATGTCTAAGTTTTGTCATGTCTCCCTCTGCTATATTTCTTCTCAACTCATATGGCCATTCCCTAGTTCAGCTCCTCATTACCTCTCACATCAACCATTGTAATGATTTCCTAACTAATTTTCCTAATAGATTTTCCACTCTCCAATATATTCTCCACACAGATATTAAAATCATCTTCCTAAAGCACATTGTTATTCCCCTTCTAAAAAAAACTTTCAATGGTTTCCTATTGCTTTTGGGACAAACTCTTCAGCCTGGCAATTTTTTAAATCTGTTTTTAAGGAAATTGGGGTTAAGTGACTTGCCCAGGGTCATATAGTTAGTAAGTGTCTGAGATCAAATTTGAACTCAGGTCCTCCTGATTTCAAGGCTGGTGCTCTATCCATTGCACCACTTAGCTGCCTCTATCCTAACAATTAAAGTTCTTTATAGTCTGATTCCATTATACCTTCATATATGCTTATGTTCCAACTAAAGAACTAACAGCTACTCCTTGACCTCGAAAGGTTTCCCTCAGTTCCGGGAGCAGCTCTCCCCCATATTGGGAATGCATTTCTTTTTTCAGCTCTGCCTCCAAAGATCTTTAGCTTCCTCTAAGGTTTAGTTCAGGCGTCATATTGTCTGTGGCTGCAAGAACTCTCCATTTATCAGCTCCCAGTCCTTCCTCAAATGATCATATATTTATTGTGTGTGTTTGGGATGCCCCAGGAAAATGCAAGCTTCTTGACTGCTAGGGATGTTGTGTTTGTTTCTTTGTCTCTCCAGTGCTCAGAACAGTGCCTTGCATGGAGTGGGTCCTTAATAAATGGTTATTGCATTGAATTAAAAAGGCATTTTATTAAGATACTTTGTATTTATGCACTAAATTAAATTACTGGAAAGACTTCCCCTTCTTGTCATCTTATTAAAAGATTAGGCCACTAATTAATTACATTTGTATGGAACTAACTCTTCTTACAGACTGAAAAAAATTCAATTTTCCCAAATGAAACTCCAACATATACATAATAGATAACTGGAGAGAAATTCTAGCATGTCTTCAATGGATAAAAAAGGGCTGTGCTTAATATACTAAGCTTTAGAGCTGGAGGGGTTCCCAGAGAGCATCTAGTTCTCTCTTCTTCTTTTTTATAGCCAAGGAGGCTAAAGCCCAGAGAGGAAAAGTGATTTGCCTGTATGGTCACCCTTGTAGTAAAGTCAGAATTAGAATTCCAATCCTTTGGTGTTAAACTTAGCACTCTTTCCACAAAATCTCTTGGACTTTGAAATGGCAGAGAATTTTGATAGCAAAAACAAAGGTAACTGATTTGGGTATTTCATACTAGTCCTCGGAAACATATTCTTGACTTTTCTCACCCTAACCTTCCTCCACTGAATATCAGCATCTCCCTGCTAGAGAGGCATGGTATTGATTACAGGGGTGGGGAATCTGTGGCCTCCAGGCCACATGAGGTCCTTTGAATCCAAATCGATTCAGGTTCCTCACCTTGGGTACTGAACATCAGAGAATAGCAACCTCTTAGGATCATAGAAGGGTATGCTAGTCTAAGTCCTATGTTTTCTAGGTGAGGAAACTAAAGCTTAGAGAGAGAGGGGGAGAAGTGACTTTTCCAAGGTAACAGAAATAGAAAGTGGCAGACCTGGGATTCAGACTCAATTTCTGTCAAATGATCTATGACCTTAGAAGGAAATGCCCAAACTAGGTGCTTAATAAGTGTTTATCTGTTGAATGAATGAATGACCAATTAGTGCATTTTGAAGACATGAGTTTGAATCAGCTTTGATTTTACTAGCTGCTTGACCCTAGACAAGTCATCTAACTTCTGGATCCTAATTCCCCCATTTGTGAAATGGGGATGATAATGCTCATCCTGTCCCCACCCTCTACCTGGCCCCTCTCCATAGCTCAGTGCTGTGCAAAGGGCATAGCAAACTATAGAATCTTGAGAAGTGGGAGTTACTGTTATGATCATAACAGGAGAATGTTCCCTTTTTGGTGGAGTTCCCTGACTGCAAATCTAAGGTTCTGATTACCGTTTCATGAGCTTCTACTGGGGCCAGGAACTTTGAAAATGAAAAAGGAAACACAAAACAAAACATAGTTATTTTTGCATAGCAGTATATGAACTGTTTACCTTAGTTGCGGGAAATGATAAGCTCTCCAGACTCCCCTATCCTGAACTTTATGATGAAAATAAAAAAGCTTATGAGAAAATGAGATGAAAATTAGTATTTTGCTGTACTGGAGTACTGACCTGGAAATCAGCAAACTTGAGACCTCATCTTGGTCTACCATAATTGCCTGTGTGAGCTTGGTTACATCCCTATTCATCTCTAGGACTCATTTTCTCCTGAGTTTCAACTTCTAACATGAGGTTTAACTACATGGTCTCTCATGTTCTTCCCAGCTCTGACATTCTATGTTCTAAGGTCTTCCCCAGTTCTAGTATTGTAGTTCTAAGTTTCCCCAGTTCTAGCATTCTATGTTCGGAGGTCTCCCCCAGTTGTAACACTTTATGTTCTAAGGCATCCCCCAGTTCTAGCGTTCTAGTTCTAAGTACCCCTCCCCCATTTAAAAATTCTCTGTTCTCAAGTTCCTTTCATTTATAATATTGCCCTAAAGTCTGCTTCCCAACCCCCACCCATACCCCCTAACATTTAATTTAAATGCTTAATCAATTCACTTCATCAAACCCACCTCTATACAAGTTATTGGGGGCAGAAGGACAAAACTAGAAGCTCCAAGTAGAAGCTCCTTGCCCCCAAGATACTTCTGTTCTACTGGGGGAGTCAACACATGCACAGGCCAATCCATCATTTGAGGTGTGAGCTAGCACTAACCGCTTTAGGGGTGGGGCGGAGATCAGGGAGGACTTTCCAAGCGGAGCCTCAAAGGAAGCCGGGAACTCGGAAAGGCAGAAGGGAGGCGGGAGTGCAAGCGTTCGCGGATCGGGCTTTGAATGGATCTCCTTTGTTTCGCAGTTTCCTAACCAGGTTCTTAAGGGCCAGAAAAAGATGAAAATGTAGAAGGCAGCTAGGCAGCCTCCAGCCAGAGGATGGAGGACGGGAAGGGGAGCTCACTTACCAGCGCTTGTGGCTGCGAAGCTCAGCCTCCAGCAGCTCCCTCCACAGGCTGTCCTGAAGGACCTGGTTTGCCTGCATTGTAGCCCGCTCAGCCTCCCTGGTTTGGGCCCCCTGTGCCCTGATGGGGGTGATACCTGCTGGAGTTCTTCCAAGGGAAGGGGCCGAGGCCAAGGGTGGGTCCAGAGGCCTGGGTGATTGTTGTGTGCCGCCAGCCATTGTCGTACTCTGAAATAGCTGAGAACGGCTCCCCATCCTGAACGTGCGTGGCCCAGGGTGTCTGTAAGAGAAGTTTTCTGGTGTCTGGTACTCCCTCCTGGTGATAGAATCACCAGCATCCAGGAACGTTAAAGCCAGCTTCTTTGCTTGCCATGTCCTGGCTCCACACCAGTCAGCTGAGCCCCTAACTGTAGGATCACTGGATCTGAGAGTGGAAGGGGACTCCCCCCCCCAAGGTCATCTAGCCCAATCTGAGCCAGGACAGAACTCCCCTCTATAAGTGATGAGCTATTCTTGAAGGCTTCTACCTATCTCAGGTTCCCCCCACTCCCCAGGCCACACCATCTGAGCCAGTAGAAGTTTGCTGGAGCTCAGAGACGGCCTGATCCTGCCTCATTGCCAGGGAGCTTGGGGTAGTGAGTGCTCCATCAACGTGGAGAGTTGCCCAAGTATGTTTACCGTCGCCCCTAGAAACCAGACAAGCTCATGAATATTCACCAGCAATGGACCAGAAACCAGTGCTAGCCCAGAGCAACTGGCCCCATTCTGCCTCCTGGGTCCTTTACTTGGGAGTTAGAGCATAACAGTGCTTTCTTTCTCTAAACAGTGCAGCATTTTCTTCCTGTATGTTATAAAGAGCTTCTGTTAGGAATCTCCAAAGGAGCATTGGGTTGGGAGCGGGGAAATCTGGGTTCTAGTGAGAGTGGCCAGCTGCAGCTATATAACAGCAGGTTATCACAGGTAAAACATGGCAGTGTATTAGCACAGCTGTGTCACAGTATGGGGGAGATAGAATGTTTTATCAGAAAGTTCTAGATTAAGAATCAGAAAGACCTAGTTTCAGATCTCAGTAGCTGTACGGCCATGGTCTGGCGACTTAACCTCTGTGAGCCTCAGGCAATTATCTAAAATTTACATTTACTAAATTTACTAAATCACAAATCCTTTCTTCTTTGTAGTTTGTTGTTTCTGTGATAAAGGTCTCATTTCCAAGATATAAAAGGAATTAATTCAACTTTATAAGAATAAGAGCCATTCCTTCCCTAAATGATCAGTTGACCAAAAGATATGATCAGGGACTTTTCAAATCAGTATACAATTTATTTGACTTTTTAAAATAAGTTTTTATTGATGTTTTCTGTTTTTTACATTATCATAGTTATTCCCAGTATTTCTCCCCTTTCTCTTCCAGAGTGCTGTCCGTTATAACAAATAGTACTTTTTGAAGACAAAAAGAAAGAAAAAGAAGAAAAAAATCAGCTGAACTGATCAATATACCGAAAAAATTTGAAGATAAGTATAATGCATGACACCTGTGGGCCTTCCAGCTCCAAAGGGATCAGTTAGGACTGTCCTCTCATGTCTTTCCATTTGAGTTCTGCTTGATCTTTATAATTTTGTTCCATTCGCTTTTGATTTTTTGGTGTATGATGGTTCTTTTTACTTATATTGCTTTGGTTATTGTATATACTATTTTTTGGGTTCTTCTTACTTAGCTTTGCATCAGTTCATATAAATCTTTCCATGATTCTCTGTATTCATCACATACATAATTTCTTACAGCTCCGTAGTATTCCATTACGTTCAATACCATAATTTTTTTAGTCATTCTCTAGTTGATTGATTTTGTTTCCAATTCTTTGCTGTCACAAAAAGTGTGGCTATAAATATTTTGGAGTCTGTTGGGCATTTTTTCCTTGTCAATGACTTCCTTGGGGCATAAGCCCAATAATAAAATCTTGCTTCAAAGAGAAGGGATATTTTTGTCACTTTTTTGAGTACATAATTCCAAATTGCTTTACAAAATGGTTGTACCATTTCACAGCGCTACCAACAATATGTTAACACGCTTATCATTCCACAGCCCCCCTGCCATTGACTAGTGCTGGTTTTTGTCCTCTTTACCGGTTTTCAGGGTGTGAAGTAGCACCTCAGGGTTGTTTTGATTTGCATTTCTCCTATTATTTGGAGTGTTCTTCCTTGTGGTTGTAAATACCTTGCAGTCCATTTGAGAACTGTTCACATCCTTTGACCACTTATCTATTGGGGAATGACTTGTTAGTCTCATGTATATTTATTACTGTTTATATATCTTGGATATCAAATCCTTATCAGAGAGACAAACATGTATTAAATATTTTCTATGTGACAGGTACAGTGCTAAGTTCTAGGAATACAAAGAAAAGCAAAAAACAAACAAAGCCCCAAACAAGAAGCCAGTCTTTGATTTCAAGGAGCTTACAGTCTACTGGGGTAGACAACAAGCAACTGTGAATAAACAAGCTATATTCAGGACAAATTTTGAGGGAAGGTTTCTTTTTTTATTTTATTTTATTGACTTTTAGTTTACAAGATTCAATTCCACAATCCCTTGAGTTTCAGATTTTCTCCCCTCCCTCCCCCCCCCGCCCCCCACCATGGTGGTGTGCAATCATGTATAGGATCTGCAAATACTTTCACATTGTACAATAGTTTGGTTATATAGAAGGGTTGTAACCAATGAGTGATCACTGGGAAAAAAAGCAAAACCAGACATGAAAAAGAACGATAGCATGTATTGCTTCAGTATCCATTTAAACTCTAGTCTTTCTAGATCTTTCTCTGAGTTTAGATATCTCCTTCCATCCTGAGACTTGTAGAGTTGTCTTTTAGCTGTGCGTTGTTGAGGATAGTCCAGTTGATCAAGGTTGGTCATCACACATATGATGTGTCTGTGATTGTGTACAAGTTTTTCCTGGTTCTGCTCTTCTCACTTAGCATCAATTTGTTTAAGCCTCTCCAGGCAATTATGAAGTCCATCTCCTTCAGAGGGAAGGTTTCTTGCAGAAAGCAGGGTTTTAATTGGAACCTGAAGGAAGACAGAAGGCAGGAGACAGAGATGAGGAGGGAGAGAATTCTAAGGCATAGTGGAAAGACAGTGAAAATGCAGTGAAGAAATGGAGTGTTTTGTGTAAGGAATAAGAAGGAGGTCAATGTTACTGTATCAAAAGATACGTGAAATGAAAGTAAGGTAGACTGGAACGATAGAAAGGGGTCAAGATCAATCTGATAGCTGAGTGGAGTAGGGAAAGACTTGAGGCAGGGAAACCAAACAGTAGGTTATTGCAATAGTGCCAGTATGAGATGATGAGGACATGGGAGAGGATAGTGGCAATGTCAGAGGAGAGAAGTAGGGCACATATGAGAGACATTATGGAGGTAAAATTGACAAGACGTGATGCCAGATTAAATATGTGGGGAGAGAGAGATTTGAGAGTGGAGTACTTAGTTTGCAAGCCTGGGTGGCTAGGAGGATGGTAGAGGCCAGTAGACAAGATTCTGAAGAAGGTTACCCTGATACTCTGCATAGCATCCTTTTTAATTTTTATTTTTATAATGACTTCACCATGGTTGTTGGGTCCAGCACATATGGATGCCTACTGGGGTCAACTTCTGACTAGCCTGGCCAGCAGTCACTTCTCTTGTCAGCCCAGTGTGTAGATCAGAAATATCCTTCCCTGGGGCAGTTAGGTGGCACAGTGAATAGAGCAGTGGCCCTGGAGTCAAGAGGACCTGAGTTCAAATGTGACTGCAGACACTTAATATTTACTAGCTGTGTGACCTTGGGCAAGTCACTTAACACCAATTGCCCTGCCATCCCCCATCCAAAAAGAGAAAGCAAAAAAAAGAAATAGCCTTCCCTGCAACCAAAGATATGAAGCTGATGATCATTGCTAGGATCCTAGGATTAAATGTGGCATAGCTAGATTGGCCATGCTGGGCTGTATCCCACTCAAGATTCCTTCAAAGCATAAGAAACAGGAAACAATGGCAATAATGAGATTTCTGTGGGGATTAGAACAGTAGTGGGAGCAGAATGAATGCTGTGATGTAGACCAGGTATTTCACTTTGCAAAGTTGAAGAATTTGACAATCGGCATGTTACTTCTTAGCTTTTCAGAAGCTCTGAGGGATGAATACTATGATGTTTTCTGTAGAAACTATTCTTGAAGAAGCCATCCTTGTGGATGGCAGTCTTGCCTCAGTCATTGTGGAGATCCTACTGGTGATCTTTCCTGCCATGGCTACCCTTTTTCATGGATGGAGGTAGCCAGAAGCTACTCTTATTGCTGTCAAGGTGTTATCAGGGCTCCCAGTTCCATGATGCTTGGTAGCCACCCTAAAATTACTTTTCAGATTTTGAAGAACACTTCATAGTCTCATCTCACTGAATACGTGAGCCCAAATCCCACGGAAGTCAACTCTGGGCTGTTGTGGTTAGCATTGTTCAGCTCGAGATTCTTTCTCCACAGGTTTTACTTCAGGTGGGGGTCCTTTTTTTCTGGCTGGTGACATCAGAGATGCTCTTTCCCCAAATCAAGGGTCTGGCTAGTGGAGTCCACACTCTTACCAATGGATCATGACCTCCTTTGTCAATAGTAAATAAGCATTTATTAAGTACCTATTATGTGTCAGACACTATGCTAAGTACTAGGGATACAATCAATCCTTTCCTTTCTGTGGCTTCATTATCTGCCCTTTTTGCTCTACACCGTACTTTATCCATATGTCTTTATGGTTATTTATTTATGTTGCAGATCACAGGATCTTAGAGATGGAAAACACCTTAGAAATATAGGCTCTCCATTTTACAGTTGAAGAAATCAAGACCCAGAGGATTGTGTTTTGCCCAAGGTTGTGCAACTAGTAAGTGGAAAAGCTGGAATCTAAATCCAGTTCCTCTGAGTCTTTTGGCTCCAGATACTTAGTGCAACTTGGAGTAGGGGCTTAGTATTACATGCTCACTGAAAATACCTGTCTAAAATTAGAGGCCACTAGACAGGAACTGTCTGTATCTACTTGTCTTTTATGTTCTTTCTGTAGGAGCATGAAAACAAGTGCTGGCATTTAATGAAAATGAGAAATCATCATGATAAAGAAACATGGGGGTGGAAATTGCAGCAGAGCTTGAGGACTGGTGCTATTGTCAGGCAATTGGGAAGCTATTATTTCCTGTCTCCTGTGTCATTGAATGCTCACCTCACTCCAACTTGGCATTTGAAGTTCATTACATTTTGTGGGTGGCTCAGTAACTTCAGAGAACCCTAGGATGTGATAAAATGAGTCAGGGTCATGTCTATAATTGGAGAAAATTTGGGTGGAGAAATATACAGGATGTAGTTGATTAAGTGACTAACTGTGGGACCTTGGAAAAGGTTCTTAACTTCTCAGTGCTGGGCATTCATTAGATAAAAACTTCCCTCCTTCAGGTTACTAGTGTGGAGATAAGAGGTCCCATGCAGCAGTGTTGGAATCTATTGAAAAGGGTCAAAATTTCAGATCGGCAGCAAAGGATCATAGGATTTGGTCTTAAAAGGAGCCTTAGAAATCATCTAGCTAAAATTCCTCATTTTAAATGTAAGGAACTAAGGTCTAGAAACACGAAGCAACTTTCCTTAGATCACAGGGGAAATAAATGACAGAGGTAGGGTTGAGACCCTGGTCTTCTATTTCTCAGTCCAATGCTCTTTCCAGAGGTAGAAGCAACCTGTGTTTGGGCTGCTCTCTGGGATTATATTGACTTGGCTGAGTGAAAAGGCAGGGATAGGGTCCATATTGCACCCTCTAGCATCATTATCTGTTTGACATGACAATACTGGAACAACCACAAATGGTTAATAATAAATAACCAATGTAGCAGGGGGTTGACCTAGGGATCCCTCTGAGTCTCCCTAAGCCTACCTGAAGAAATTTCAAGGCGTTAAGGGCAGTTCATAGACACAACAAAATGTGAGGCCTCATTCCTGTCAGAATCTGAAGTGACTCATCAGACTTTGATAGGCCATTGTAGAGATATTATAAAGGAGTGTTTATATTTTAGGATACTTTACTGTTTGGGCAGCTAGATGGCACAGTGGGTAGAGTGCCAGGCCTAGAGTCAGGAAGATGAGTCTTCCGGAGTTCAAATCTGGCCTCAGACATATTTACTAGCTATGTTACTCCAGGCAAGTCACTTAACCCTGATTATCTCATCTATAGAATGAGCTGGAAAGGGAAATGGCAAACCACTCCAGTATCTTTGCCAAGAAAATTGCAAATGGGGTCACAAAGAGTCAGACACAACTGAAAAACAACAAATACCTTATTCCTTTGGGAGACATGAAGTTGTAGATAACTTGATGGAATTATAGATTGGTCAGCCTTTGGATCTTCTCTCTGAGAACAACCATTCCTGGTAGTTGAGAGAAGAGCCTCCTTTGGAGGAAGAATCCAGATCCTAAAAGGGAATCTGTCTTCACCTTTCTCCTTCTGCCTCTTCTAGGGTAAAGGAAGGGTAGGGAGGAGAGGTGATATAAGGAGGAATACAGTGATGGTGGTTGTGGTAATGGTGAAAGAATGTGTCCTATATGTGCACCTCTCTTCTAGAGTACAATTATCCCTTCCACATCACAACTTTTCCCCATCATCATTTTACTATATCATGGGTCAGCATAAGACAATAAATGGGAATTTGGGGGAGTTTTGTGGAAACCACAGATGACATGTGAAGGCCAGCACATGACACAGAGCCTATGACCAAATACTTAACCCAAATTTATAATAAGCTACTGTAAACACCCTACAGAAGACAAAGAAAAAAATTGAGACTTCTCTGGTATGAAGGGAAGGTCAAAAAATTTTATGTGGATTTTCCAGAAGTTGGGGCCTCTGTGTCCCTGACTCTGGCTATGTGGAAGGGATAATTGTACTCTATGATTCTATTTGATCTTCTCATTGTTGTTGTATGCATCTGTGGGAGAGTGCACTTCAGGTTTATGGGAGGAATTTTTTTATCATTGTTCTTAATGCTATTCTATTTCAATAAATCCCTTTGCTTTGAACTACTTGTATCAGCTGGCTGATTACTAAAGTTGAGTAAACCTATGAGGGCATATAAACTATAGCTTTATGAGCATCAAGCCACTGAGTACTTTGAACCTGGGGTGGTTATCACCTTGGGAACTCAATCTCAGAATGTGAGTGGTAGTGGGTGAGGTGGGGGTGGGGCGAATAGCAAAAATGGTGCTGTTTCAATAATGGCCATCTTACAATTGTCATTTATTTCAGGTTCAACGTAGGTGCCATACTCATATATTCTTTGAGTGGCCCACAGCTCTTTTGAAGGCCCAGTGAGGACAAAATTCCTTCTGAGCACCAGGCAGGTTCCATCTGTGGTCAGTCAAAACTTCCTCAGGATCTGCCTTACTTGAATGCTTCAGTTTTGGACCTGTCTTTTCTCTGCCCAGGCACTATCCATGCAGCTGATAATATCCCATCCTAATTTTCCAATTCTGGGTTAACTCTACCAAGGATAACCTATCTGGACTCTCCTCAATAATTAACCTACTTCCATCCCATCACATCCACCCCATCCTAATGACTCTGAATGTCAGAGAAGGAAATGTCAAACCACTTCAGTATCTTTGCCAAGAAAACCCCAAATGGGGTCATGCAGAATTGGGCAGGACTGAAACAACTCAATAGCTAATTAATTTAGAGCTGGAAGGAGCTTTGAAGATCACCTAGTCCAATCCCTTCATTTCACAGACGAAGGAACTGAGTTTCAGAAAAGTTAAATAACTCAGGGTTATATAGAAAGTCAATAGCAAAGTGGTCATTTGAAGGCAGGTCCTCTAATGCCAAAGCCAGGATTTAATCCACTCTATCACCCTACCTTTCTTTAAGAGAGCTCATCAATTCCAACTTTTTAGATGTTTGACAAGCACTTGGTCATGTACATATCATTGACATACTCAAATATTAGATTTAGAATGAAGACACCTTGAAGGGTCTTAGGAGAAAGTCTCTGTCTACCTTCATTCTCTTTGGCTGCATTGAGGGTTATATTAGATAGAACCTTTGTTCTGTTCCAACCCCATTCAGGGCATTGTTTTTAGTTCTGGGCGCTACATTTTAGGAAGGACATTGACAAATTGGAATGTATCTATAGTAGGGTGATAGGATATCAGAGGACTGGAGACTTTGCCATATGGGAATTGTGAATGAGCAGCCTAGAGATGATGGATTTCATTCATTCAACTTAAAACAAAACAAAATAACATTATTAAGAGTCTTCCATGGGGAGAACACTGTTACGCATTTAGTGAGATGTAAAGTTCAGATAACACCTTAGAGTCTAACACAGGGGTGGGGAACCTGTGGCCTTGAGGCCACACGTGGTGTGACTAAACCCAAACTTCACAGAACAAATTCCCTTAATAAAAGGATTTCTTCTGTAAAATTTGAACTCAATCAAAAGGCCACATTTAAGGACCTAGATGGCCACATGTGGCCTTGAGGTAGCAGGTTCCCCACCCTTGATCCAGTACATGAATGTTCAGCATATCTGAAGAACTTTCATGAAAAAGAGGGATTAGGATTATTCTGTGTAGCTCTAAGGGACAGAACTAAGATCAGTGGGTTAAAGTCCTAGAGAGGCTGATTTCTACTTGGTGTAAGGAAGAACTTTTCTATACTGTGAGGATTTTGACAATGTAATGGAATGCCTCAGGAAGTAGGGAATTTCCTCTTGCTGGAGGTTATAGGCTGATAAATTTAGAGCCAGAAGGCCTCCAACCCCTTGAGGAAATTATGGTTTAGGGAGATTAAGTGACAGCCCACCATTGCCCAGATAGTAAGCAACCGAAGCAGGAATTCTGACTCAAGTCTGGGCTCTTACTACTGTCCCACTGTCTCTTCAAAGATGTGCCAGTAGAGACTTTATTACTGCTCGATGTAGTTGTAAAGGGATTCCTAGGGGTGGTTTGGAGATTGTACCAGAGGATCTCTGAGGGTCTCTTCCATCTCTAAGAGTCTATAAATTTTTGAGATGTGTCAGACTGACATATATCATCGTTCATAGGTCATAAGATTTAGATCTGGAAGGGAGTTTTATCCTATTACCTCAATCTTAGTCTAATTACTTTATTAGCTCCACTTCTCATATAGTAGAGAAGAGAATGCTTTCTTTCCAGACTTTGTCTTCTTAAATGCAATTCTGCTTCCTCATGAAGCACATCAGGGAGTGACTCCTCAGAGTCTAAATGCAGTGATGTCATCGTTCTTGATGATGAAGATAGATTGTTTTAGAAAACCTACATGTTTTATACAGGGGCGTGATAAAGACCTGCAGCCAGGTTGGAAATTATGTGGTGTCTGCCTTGGGGCCTCTCCCTAGGTAGAGATCTGAGAAGAGCTCTCCAGTGTCTACCCTCCACCCTCTCAAATCAGAAGAAGGGAAGGGCCCGTGGGTCAGGGGCTTAGAAATTACCCAATGTCCTTCTCAGTTTATAGACAAGGAAAGCAAGGTCCAAGGAAGAGCAGAATCTTGCTCGAGGTCATACAAGAGCCAGAATTCAGATCTGAGTCCCTTGGCTTTGCTTAGCTTCATGATCCTGAAAAAAAATCACCAACTCACTGAGCTTTAATTTCTTCTTGTTGTTTATTTGTTGTTCTTTATCCTTCATTTTTAAAGAACCAATGACATCAAAGGTGATGTCTTGACTTGTGCATGAATTGTATTTATGTGAGGCAGAGATTCACAAAGTTGTCAACTTCATTCTTTCTTTCAGAGTCATTGAAGTCCAGTGGCAGGACAAAAGTCAAGATGATGGCCCGGGATGCAATGGATGCTCTTGGTGTCTTAGATACCTGACCTAGCTTTAAGTGCCCCATAGCACCTGCTTAAGCTGTATTCATGGCCTTTGGAACAAACAGTTCTCATCTGCCCATTGTGCTGGGGAGAGTCTTCGCATGCTTGGGGTAGACATCCCTCTAACTCACCCACATGAGGACAGCCATACTAATAATGACTAACTTGAAGGGTTGTGAGGAAAGTGTTTCCTAGCTGGCTGCTCTTTTGGATTTTACCATTGTCTCCAAACTCATCTTCTTGGAGGATCAAATCACCTTAGCAAGTCATACCTTCTCAGTAGTCCCTGCCCCATGGGCCCTTCCTTTTGTTCTGATTTGAGAGAGTGGAGGGTGGACATTGGAGAGCTCCTCTCAGATCCTCTACTTAAGGAGTTCCTAAGGTAGACACTACATAATTTCCCATCTGGCTGCAGGACTTCATCATGTCCCTGTATAAAACATGTAGGTATTCTATAACAATTTATCTTCAACATTCATCAAGGACAGTGACACCACTACATTTGGACTCTGAGGACTCACTCCCTGATGTGCTTTATGACGAAGCAGAACTGCATTTAAGGAGACCAAGTCTGGAAGGATTGGGCCCAGACCAAGTACACATGGATAGAATCTGTTCTAGCAGTGACAAAATCTTGAAAACATTGAGGAATTACTTTCTAAGACATCTTACCAAAAGAAAGATCAAAAGAGAATGGGAAAAAGCTCTTAACAGTAATACTACCCCCAAAAAACAATTGATGAGATATTAAATTATTGACTCATATACCTTCTTTCTGATTTTTATAAGAATTATTTCCACATGTAATAAAAATATTTTTGATGAAAATATGACAAAAGAACGTGCTGATTTTTGCAAGTGACTTTTTGCAACAAATGATATCTTTATACCACATAACTAACTGAAAGGTGCAAGGAATATATGGTCATAAGATATATACGTTAGTTATTTGTTGATTACCATAGAGCATTTGAGTTTTTAGAGCAAAAGTCAGCCTTTTACCCTGTTCTCCATACAGAAGTCTCTGATGCATACATTAAATTCATAACAAATTTTTTGATAAATATAACCAGAGAGAAAATTCTGCTTGATGACTCTGATTATTAGCATCATGATATGAAAAGAAGGGAGATGTGGGATCAGTAAGGTCTTTACTGATGTTATGGAAGAGGTTCTTTATTTCCAAATGAAAGAAGGATTCCCTATTGATAATGAAAGGCTTCTGCTTTAATAGATACTCCTATTCTTACAAGAACTTGTGCTGATTGCATTAGGTCCCAGAGCATGACAGAACCTTCTAAATGAGGTCTAATAATTCATATAAGAAAATCCAGTTGGATGAAGAAGTATCACTTGTTCAGAATATGACTTGCAGTTGGTTAACCAGTCAGTCTATTGTGTTAGTAAGTGATCCCTGTGGAGCTGCCGCCTGGCAGTTCTTGCCCACAGAGTCCTTGGCACTGTCAAAAGGTTTGATGTGATTTCTCCAGTGGAAATGACATTAAAGAAGAGGCATTGCCAGTCTGCTTTGCTGCTGTACTCTAGGGTCCATGGGAACTTTCCATCTAACTTGCAGCTGAAATACCCCAGTAAAATGTGAGTGCCTTGAATGCAGAGGCTGCTGACTCTTCAGTTTGCAGGCACAAAGCTTAGCACAGTTCTGTGCACATAGTGAGTGTTTAATACAAGCTTCGTCCATTCTCTCAATGCTCACGTTCTCTGGGGATGCCATTGACCTGCCAACTGCCGTCTCTACTGAGGTCTTTTCTCTCTGCAGAGCTATTCTATAACCCTCAACAAGCATCTCTGATAAATTGTGTTCTACTGCCACCTTCTGGTAATATCAGTAAACTGCAGCAGCTGTTATTGGGATGCTAACTCTGACCCCAAGACTCTAGTGAGCAATAAAGTTTAGATACAAACCCATGTGGGCAGCTAGGTAGCAGAGTAGATAGAGTGCTGGTCCTGGGCAAGGGTAAACTGGAGAGTAAAACAGCTGTCAAGTACTTCAATGTTCCTTTTAATACCTAGGTAAATCTGACAATAAGATAAAGAAAAATGTTAAAAACCTGTTACATTTGCTGAAGTGCACACATATCCTTGTTGTATCTTTTGTTTTGACATGAAAAAATTATAATTATAATTTATAATTACAATTGTAAATTATAATTTGGATGATGATATAGATTTAGAGCTAGAAGGTCCTTAGAATCCAGAATTCTAGGCAAACCCTCTTATTCGATGGTGACACTGAGGCCTAGAGGCTGAGTGATTTGATAATAATCCAGAAGTAATCACTGGGAGAGCTGGGAGTCAAAACCTAGGTCCTCTTAGTCCAAAGTCTTTCCCATTAAACTACACTGTGCCTCCCCTCCCCTCTCCCCCATTAGGTGAATTCTCTGAGCATGAGCTGTCTCTCTCTCTCCGTCTCTCTCTGTCTTTCTCTCTCTCTCTCATATCCATGAATATACTTATCCTATCCTTAGACACCAATCTATTAACTCCTCTACCCCTCCCTATTGCTCAATGTTCATCCTTGTACCTAATGGCACACCATGCTCTTCCCACCCATCTGTAGCTCCAGTCCCTCTGCCCCTAGACACTGATTGGCAGTCCTGCCCCCCCAAATCCATTAAAGACTAAAGCCTGATCCCCTCTGAACAGACTCTAACTAGTATAGCTCTCCATTTCAATCTGTCAATCAAGATAATAATTTTCTATTGCTTTCTTCCATTCTTTGTCTCTTTTCCCTTTACATCAATGTCTTTCTCTCCAAAACCTTGTATCAGTGATTTTGTCTCTTAATGTGTATTTTAACCTCCTGACCTATACTAGAAGGCTGTGTGGGTAAGAGAGCATGATTGAGCACTGAGGAGCTACTGCTAAGGCTGGTTAGGCCCAGGCCCTAAGAATCTTGGGACATGTGTCAGGGATACTAGTAAAACAGCTTCACCTTTGCCTATGGAGATTCAGAAAAAAAGCAGGGGTCGTGAGCACAGGACTCAAATATCATCCTGGGGAGCAGCCATGGACATTTTGTTCAACTTTCACTTATAGATACTCACCCATTGGAAGTCCCAAGGAAGTGTTAGGAATATGAGGACGGAATTCAATGGACCACAGCTAGATACCACATTCCTTGATTTCTCTTCCCACTCCGCACCCTTATTCAGGGTACATGCTGATCTTAGAGGAGGACAGAAAGCTCTCTGTTTGAGCCCTGAAAGAATGAAAGGGGAAACAGAGTCAGTAATGGGTACATGAGTGTATTTCTTTCTTCTTTTTTTTTTCATCCCTAAATTCAATATTACACAAGTGATTTTGCTTTAAGGTGCTTAATAACAAACAACAAAAGACTTGGGATGTGTAAATACAGTAATCCCAAATTGTGTACAGAGAATGTATGAAACATTGTCTAGAGTAAAACATGTTCAATTATTAATGTTCAAATGGATATGAACATGGGATCTGCTCTCAGAATCCCTTTAAACAATGGGAACATCTTTAAGGAGACTTAAGTAGTTTGCATGCATTTCTGCATTTATTCTAATCCCAGATTGAATAACAAACATAAGTAAAATCAGATTTACCATTAGGGTGACACAAGATAACTATCTGTACTGAAATCCTAGTCCTTAAAGAGGTTCCTGACTTCTAACTCACAACATAATAGATTCACATTTTTGTTTCACAAACTTCTCTACTTTTGTCTAATTATACTCCAAATATTCTGAAAGAAGGAGATACTTCAGGAACAGCACATGACAAGTTCAAGCACTTATTTTAACTCTTGCTTAGGCCATAGAATGACTACAAATTCAGATTGAAAAAGCAAGATCTTGCCCACTTGCAGGTTATTACAGTAATTTAGATGCCTTAGTATTAATTTAAAAACCAATAGATTCAGTATTGCAATGGCAAACTCCCACTTTGTTTACCCTGATGATAGAACTTTTCCATGAGAGTTATAAGCAGGGACAGTTTTAACATCATCAAAATTGGTCCTCAGGCCTATACCACTGTAAGTAGCCCAGCATATGGAACCAGGTGGACAGATTTCTTGTATGGGAAAATTAATTAAGAGTCCAATCTTAGCTTTCCCAAGGTAACCTCCCTACCTTATTTCCAGGAACAGATATTCATTAGTCTTAGATCTCAGATGTTGCTTCCATTGAGCTGCTGACTGCTGATGTTTTTCTGAAAGCATCTATTGAAGGACAGTCCAAGGACACAACAAACGTGAGAACGAAACTCCAAAACGAAAATTCGGGGTCCCTAAAAAGTTTTCTCCTTAGACAATAATCTCACTAATCACCATGGGTCTGGATAAAATAGTTATTAATACCATCAAATGACTGCTATAAATTAGCTTACAAATAAAATTTAGTAGTCTTCTAAAAATCGCACTAAAGATTTTCAGTTAAACATGCACTCAAAAGATTTTTCCATAAACATTTCTTCCTAAGAGTATTTATCTTTCTTAAAAACAGCTTAAAATTTATCCTGATATTAAAAGGATAATCACTAAAATTTCCTAAAGTAAATTAGTTGGAAACCTCTAAACTGACAAATCTCTCTTTCATTCAACCTTAAAGCAAAAATAAGTCTGTAAAATTGCTGATGTGAGTATATTTCTTGAAGAACTATTTCATTTTTGTTTTTCTATCTCCAGCTTCTAACACAGGGCCTGGGACAAACCAATAATCAACATTCCCTTATTATATACCAGCCCTTATCTTCAAGGACCTTAATTTCTATCAAGGGAGACAATATGTATATTACACACACACACACACACACACGCGCACACACACACACACACACACACACACACACACACAGATAATTTGGGGACTGAGTCAATCAAAAAAAAATTTAGTATTTTATTTTTCCCCAGTTACATGTAAAAACAATTCCCAACGTTCATTTTTAAAACTTCGAGTTCCAAATTCTTTTCCTTTTGTTCTCTCTCCCCCATCCCTATTGAGCAGGCAAGCAATTTGATATAGGTTATACATGTGAAGTCATGCAAAACATTTCCATAATAAGTCATGTTGTGAAAGAAAACATAGATTAAAAAAAAACCTCAAGAAAAATAAGGAAAGTTAAAAAAAAAGTATGTTTCATTCTGTATTCAGACAGCATCAGTTCTTTCTCTGGGGATGGATAACATTTTTTCATCATGAGTCCTTCAGCATTGTCTTGGATTGCTGTGTTGCAGAGAATAGCTAAGTCATTCACAGCTGGTTATCTTACAATGTTGCTGTTACTTTGTACACAGTACGTTTCATTTTGCATCAGCTCATGCAGATATTTCCAGGTTGCATCCTGTTCATCATTTTCCATGGCACAATAGTATTCCATCATAATCACATACCACAAGGTGTTCAGCCTTTTGGGGGCCAAGACTCTTAAAGTTGAGGGGATCTAGGAAGGCTTCATGTAGCAGGTGGCCCCTGAACTGAGTTTTAAAGAAAAAAAGAGACTCACATATTAGGCACTTCATAAATGCTCATGAATTGAATTGAAAATGTTGTCTCCTGCAAGACTTATGGTTAGTAGCCCTTGGAAAAGAGATCACAGGTTCAGAGCCTGTCCCTCATTCAGATGCCCCAGGGCCTCCCATCTTCAGGTTAAATCCCTACCCAAACTCTTGACTTGCCACTTGGGGGCTCTTCTACTAGGGCATCTCCATAGTTCTATGGCCAGGAGCACGGGGAAGAGGAGAATCCTGGTTAGTGCTGGTGCCTCAATCTACAGGCTGGTGACCCACACACCCCTTAACAGTCCTGAGGCTGGAAGAATCCTCTTAGAATGTCTGGAAGCTCCCAGTCTCTGGCAGGCTCCTGTTCTTGGGCCAGGGTTTCCCAAAAGTCAGCTAAATCCATCCTTTCACCTACATAAGGAGCTATTTGTACAGACGGTTCAGTGAACATTAATCCCAGGGCCCCTGGGGGTGGGGGTGGGGGTGGAAGAGAGACTAAAGGGAGGCAAATTAGGGAAATAGAGAGGACAGTGAACTGGGAAACCTAGAAAACACTACAATCAGGCGCTTGCAAAGGCAGGTGGGGGAGGGGACCAGTGATAAGACCAGAGTTGATTCCATGGACTCCTCCAGCCCTGCTCCTCTGTCCCTGGATCTACTGGCTTATAATATCTCCTTCTGAAAAAGAAGTTCTGCGCTCTGAGAAGGATCCTCTCTTCTCTCATAGGACTTTGTAGTGATTAACATTATTGGCCCAGGACATTTACCTCTTATTGTCTGGTCATTCATTATCAGCTCCAAGGTCATGCCATTAAGCCTAAGAGTGGGGTTAGGTTCCACTTTAAAAGACCACAAACCCCCCAAAGGAAAGGCACAGGAGAACCCTAGTTCAATCACTCAGTAGTTTTGTGACTGGGCAAGCAGTGGGATCTCTCCAGATCTCAGATGTTATTAAAGTTATCACAGTCCAAGGGAAGGAGCACCAGCTCTGGAGTCAGAGGAACTTGGTTCAAACCCAGCCTCTGATAATAACTGCGTGTGTGACGTTGGCCCAGCCATGCCATCTCTATGGGTCTCAGTTTACTCCTCTGTAAAATGAAGGCGATGTACTGGGTGTGCCTTCCAGTTCTAAATCTGTGTGTCTAAATCCAGCCCTCCTTATCTTATAGTTTCATCCTACCTCTGATGGTTTCTAAGTCAGCTGTGTTACTTTAGGTAAGTCAAGTCAACTCAACAACATTTATTAAGTGTCTCTGTCAAAGGATGATTGAGCCCTAAGCATCTCTCCATCACTGTCCTAACTTACAACCACAGAACTCTCTTCTTGCCTGTTCTACTCAATAGAACAGTGAACACTGTGAAGCCAGGCTGAGGTAAGGACCAGAGCTGATGCTTTGTATGGTAGGCAAGGGGAATCCTTCTCATCCTTCCAGACCACGGAGTCCTTGGGAACAGAAAGGTATCCTTTCTGCTTGCCACCCAGCCCCCCAGAATTTACACTCATTTCTGAATCAGCAAATGTACTTTTCTTTCACACTGAAGGCTAACCGTTTTATAGCATCATTAGATCTAGAAAAAGCCTTATACATCAAATCTCATCCACTTCACCCCTCACTTTGATGGGTACAGGCTCTGGGAAACCCCTTAAACTCTGATTGAATCTTCCCATTTGATGAGGCATATGTCTGAGGCCATAAGCCTTTCATTGTGGCTCTGCCCGGACCTCATTTACTAGCCTAGCCCTCCTTTGTCCAGGTAGTTCCCACCCTTGAGCCTCCCAAATTATCTATATCCAAATCTGTTACACTTTTGAACTGGCCTAGCCCACCATTGTCTGTTGGCTCCAGGTAGCCTCCAGCAACTTCCCACCCTTAATCAATCATTTATTGGAGTCTGACCTCATCTGACTCCTCCTGAAGACCCTCCCCAAACTCCTCCTCTAGACCACTCCTAGATTCCTCCCACAACCTTTCTGTAATATAAGACCCCATTTTGCCTCCATGTGGTGTGAGAGCTCCATAGAATTTTCCAGGGGGGAATGCCAGAGAATGATTTAGTGTAGACTTGCTCTGTGTCAGATGATTCTGGCCCACTTGCTCAATGCAAGCCCTACAGATACCGAGGCTCCTTAAGAGTCTATCTATCTATTATGACTCCTTAAAAGTCTATCTAAATGTGAACTTTTAATAAACTTTGCTTTTCTTTGGCTGAGAGAAGACTTGAGCCGAATTCATTCTTCAGGGCCTGGCATGTTGTTATTTTGGTGTCTTGAGCACCCCTAACCCCTATACCTCTACATTTTATGGGCAACCTCTTCAACTTTATAGATGAGAAAACTAATTCCCAAAGAGGAAAATGGAACTGCCCAGTACCAAACGAGAAATCCCGAGAGATCTGAGTTTGCATCTCAATCTTCTACTGGTGGTGTGACTGTGTTAAGCCACTTAGTAATGTCCTTTACTTGAGTGTATTCATATACAAGATGGTGATAATAATGGGCTTATTGCATTCATTTGGGTGAGGAGAGGAGAGGAGAGGAGGGTAAGGAAAGGGAGAGGAGAAGAGCTAGATTTTTAACTTTTTTGTGTCACTCTTTTGGTGATCTGGTGAAACCTACAGAGGCTTTCTCAGAGTATTTTTAATGTTAAATTTCAGTTAGAGGTTAGTGAAAATAAAGATGTTTTTCCTTTGTTTTTCCTTTCTAAGTGCAAGGACTCCCTGAAATCCTGTCATGGACTCATTGGGAATCTGTGGACCCCAGGTTAAGAATGCTTCTCCAGTACTACCCTTACTGGGTTTCTGTTAGGCTCAAAGGAAAAAAAATGCACATGAAATGTTATGGTACTATTAATTATAGATAACAGAGTCATGGGAGACTAGTTTTAGCAAGGATCTTAGAGATCAATGAATCGAAACTCATTTTACAGACAAGGAAACCAAGGCCCACAGAAGTGAGGGGACACAGCAGGCCAGTGGCACCGCTGGGATGCAAATTCAGCTGCTGACTCAGTTCATGCCCTTTGTCTTGCGCCATGTTTCTTCTCTGTGGGTTAGTGTTAACAAAAGTAGGTTACCGTATAAAAATCCATACATGGCACACTTGTCTTTATAGGGTCAGAATCGTGGAAA
Organism: Pseudochirops cupreus; assembly: GCA_028627135.1. Lineage (NCBI taxonomy): Eukaryota > Metazoa > Chordata > Mammalia > Diprotodontia > Pseudocheiridae > Pseudochirops > Pseudochirops cupreus. Next base: position 98,934,313 of record CM053581.1, on the reverse strand, counting down.
GAGCGTTGTCCTTGGAGTGAAGAACCAGATTTGAATCTTGCTTTGGACATTTATTAGTCATGTCATCAAAGGCAAATCACTTGACCTTTCTGAGACTGTTTCTTCATTTGTAAAATAGCAACATCGGCAGGTCCAGCTGAAGGGCTTTTTTGATCAGGGATAGAGCAGAAGAGCTAGTTTACTTGTTCAAGACTGATTTGACAGTGGCAAATAAGTTCCAACCTGGTGATTTCATTGGTAGAGGGAACTTCCAGTGAGGAAGGTCCTTCTACCAGTGTCTATCAGCAACTATCTTTCAACATACATAAATGGAAACTGAGGTTTTCACTGACTGAAGCACTCAGGCTTTGCTACTGACAGATATACATAAGAGAAACAGGATTTGGGCTAGCTAGGTAGGTGAAACTTTAATAGCTATGTGACCTTTAGCAGGATATTTTAACCTATCTGTTTCTTCACACTGCCCTTACCTCCCTCCCTTCCCTTTTGTTCTATCTCAAATTCATTTGAAGCTGTGCCAGAGAGGATCATCGGAATACGTCACAGTATCTGAAACCCTATCTAGACAAGGTGGAATCTATATAAGTAAGTGGGCCTAATCTACACTAAATAAGTGGCCCAAACTGAAGATCTTTTAAGTATTTCTGTACAGTCAAAAGATCTTTAGAAGAAGGGGGTAGGATTCTAATTTCCTAGAGAACGTCACTTGCCACAGGCCCCCCTCCACAAACCCATTCCTATCAGACACTAGACAGTAAGGGCTTATTAAGGCTAGGCCTGACACTGGAACCTTGTTAGCTCAGGTTAAAGGTTGGAGTGAAATGGGGTATTCAGAGCTCATTTAGCACTTAACAAAAGGCTTATTTAGCCCTAAAATAGCGATGGTATGCAACAAGGATACAGCTCAGCTTCTTTAAATGAAGCCCCCTCTTGTCTCCACATGACAACATGTTAGTATACGGTGTGGTCACTGGGGCAGTTTTCTGGTATACTACCAAATGTAAAGGGCATTGACTCTCCTGGAGGGACCTTTTATTCTTTTTTTGTTGTTCGGTCGTTTCAATCACGTCCTACTCTTTGTGACCCCATTTGGGGGTTTCTGGCAAAAATACTGGATTGGTTTGCCATTTCCTTCTCTAGCTCATTTTACAGATGAGGAAACTGAGGCAGACAGAGTTAAGTGACTTGTCCAGGGTTACATAGCTAATAAATGTCTGAGGCTAGATCTTCTGACTCCAGGCCAGGTGACCTAGTTGCCCCAGGTGATGGGAAAGCCACTTCAATGCAGTCAGAGGCCACCAAGAAGCTGCACCAAAGAAGGCAAAGCTTGAGACTTAGGTCAATCAAGCCCTGGATTTGTTGCTTTTAAGACCCTTACTCCTGTTGAGGTGTTGAGAGGGGATCAGTTTGTGGGGGTGGGGGATGGGAGAGACCTTGGTACACAATGGTCTTATCACAGAGCGATAGGGCAAAAAGGGCATGCAGAGAAAGTAGAAGGCTAAATTCTAAGCCAGGACTTCCAGGAATTGGACTAGATAAAAGGCAGAGGTAGGAGCCATTTGTGAAACAGTGCAGGCTTTTTTCTCAGCCACCTAATACTCAACTGACTCCTGAGCCTATTGACCCCCCAAATCTTCATGGATAAAGCCATTTATTCCCTTTTCAGAAAGCTGGTTTATGGCAGCCTTGGTCTGGCTGGCTGAGCTAGGACATGGCATCATGTATCTCTCTGTTTGATCTGGGGGCAGGGGAAGGTAGAGAAGGGGGAGAGAAAAAGGGGGGAAAGGAGAAGGGGAGAGAGCATATGGCACTATATATGTGT
>CM053581.1:98868350-98931991 GCA_028627135.1 Pseudochirops cupreus | reverse complement strand
ACCACAAAGTGACATAGGAGAGAATAGACTGGGGGAGGGGGGAAATACTGGGATGGCTGTTTTGGGGTGGTGGGCGGGGGAAAGACGGGGAGAAAAGATGTAACTCAAAAAAATTTGATAAAGAATCTCATATTGAAAAAAAAAAAGAAAGTGTATGACAATATCACTGAAAATGGCATGCTAAAAAGCATGGGAACATGCTTCACTCCACTTGTGAATGGGAAAATGGAGAGCATCATCCATTTTCCAGAACCTATGCAAGCATGCCATCATGAAACTGGTATATAATACTGATGAATTTCTCCAGCCAAACAAATTTTTCCAAGATTTCCCTCAGGCCCTCAGGACTGAAAGTATCAAAAGTCTTGGTCCAATCAACTTATGTTATGTGCACAGGACTGCCCAGCATGGTGTGCCTGCATCAGAGAAGACACTGTGCTCTATGAGCAAATAGAACCTCTGTTCTGCTTCCCGGCATTTCTCCTGTAGTTGTTGCAAGCAAATACCATATTGACCATTTCTCTGCCCTCTCTGAAGCCACATTGTCTTTCAGGTAGATAACTATCTTCCAGGTGAAGGATCAGACTATTAAGAAGGACGCAGGCAAGAATCTTGCCAGCAACGACTAAGACACACACACACACACACACACACACACACACACACCCTCACCCTGGTTGTTGCAGGCTAACCTATTTCCTTTTCCTTTATAGAAACAATGAGGGTATCCTTGAACTCCTGTGGAATAACCTCCTCTTGCTATATAACCTAGAAGATTTCAGTTAGCTTTTGCATGAGCAGTGGACCCCTTGCCTTGTGATTCTCTGCTGGAAGAGAATTGACACCAGGCATTTAGTCACATGAGAGGACACCAATGGCATTCAAGACTTTTTCTTCATTTGGAAGTTTAAGGGGCAGCTAGGTGGCACAGTGAATAGAGCACTGGCCCTAGAGTCAGGAGGACCTGAGTTCAAATCTGACCTCAGACACTTAATACTTACTAACCATGTGACCTCAAGCAAGTCACTTAACCCCAATTGCCCTGCCCTCTCCCCTCCAAAAAAGAAAAAAAAAAAGGGAAGTTTAGCTAGTGAGGAACTGACTTGAACCAGAGCTATATGATCAATAGCATCAGCGTTGATTGAGGGTGGTCTGTTGAGAACACTATAGAAGTGTTCAGCCCATCACTCCAGGATCATATCCTTATTACCAATCAATGAGGTTTCATCAACACTGAGTAGTTGAGATATTCTATAGGTCTTTGACACATTAATAGCCTTCAGGGCATTATAAAAGCACTTTGGATTGTTACATCAGCATAAAACTGAATTTCATCTGCCTTCTTACTGAGCCAAGAATCCTGCATCTCTCCAACCAAGCTTCTCTTGCACTTTACTTTTGATAGAATTAAATGCTACCTTAGAGATGAATGAACTTGTAGAGCCTATAGAGTTCTTGTTTTTTCCATTTACCAGCTTCTGAATTTCCCCATCATATTCATCAAACCAGTATTGATATTTGTAAGTGTTCTGACCCAGATGAGTAAATACAATGCTGTACACCAAACTGCTGAAAGCTGCTTATTCTTCTTCTGTTCCACTGTTGCCAGCTGTGCTGTGGCTCAGCTTTCCCTCCAAGTTAGCAACAAACTGTTCACACACAGAGAAGTACTCTAATCTGTTGATAATAAAGTCTTCTGGGAGTTCTCTTGCTTTGGGACCATTCCTTTTCTTGAATGCAAATGTTTAGCTTGGAGAGGATGTCTATGATCTCTGTATCACAAATCACTTTCATCACTCTCATATCTCCTGTCTGTTCTCCTTAAAATGACATAGTCTCTTAAATGTCAGTGTTTGCTGCAAGGGTGCATCCAAGAAGTTTTATTGTGTTTAGGTAAAGAGACAGTGTTGGTGATGAGAAAGTCCTGAGACCTTCACAAGTCTTTGGTAGTAAGTGACTGCTGCTCTTGCTGTTTCTGACTCCATTCTTCCCAGGGACTCTCTGCCATGTCTGATAGTCTGTGCCTGCTCTGGTGTTAAAGTTACCGAGAATTACAAGCTTGTCCTCTTTTGGCACAATGATGATAAGGGTCTCCAGGTCTTCATAAAACTTTTCTTTGACCTCATCAGTTTTCATCATTTTGGGGCAGATATATATTGATGATAGTGGCAAGGCACTTAACTACAAGTGGCAATCACATTGTCATGAGCCTGTCATTCACTCCTTTGGGGAAGCATATAGACTCGTTGACTACATTAGATTTGGTTGTGAAACCTACACCAGCTTCATAGTGCTCCTCATCATGACAGCCACTCCAGAAAAAAACATGTAAACAGCTCTGACTTAGGCAAGCTGGCCTTTATTCACCCATCTTGTTTCACTCAGGGCTGCTATTTGGATGTAATACCTGCTGAGTTCTCTCACAACAAAAGCTGTTCATCTTTCAGGTCTACTGGATTTTATGCTGTCCATAAGCACATGTACATTCCGTGTACCAATTGTGAGTGGAATCATCTTCATAAAAATTTTGTATGTTTTTTGTGTTTCAACTACAAGGTAGGATCTTCACCTGTTGCAGGAAACAGACCAGGGTTAGTTTAGGTAAAGCAGACAATTTTTAAGGCACTTCTTCTAGCCCCTTTTTCCTGCCAGTAGGTGAGCAGTGAGGTCCTTAAAATAAGGTTGCTCAGATACTCAGGGGGCTGCTTCAGTCCAGTGAGAAGATAACCCTATGGCCTGGACCACCTATGAGCAAGGCTGTGACTATAGCAACCAGCGTATTGGCACTTGCTTCTTGGTCTCTTGCCTGTCACCATAGGACTTTTGACGTAGGTAAAAATGATGCAATGGTATGTGTGATGTGTTTTGACTTGAACATAAGTTGGATTTAAGTGAGTCAGAGCTGTGCAAAGTCATCAGCCTAACTCTCTTTTTTTTTTCTTGAGAAGGAGAAGGCAAGGCAAATGGGGTTAAGTGACTTACCCAAGGTCACACAACTAATAAGTGTGTCAAGTGTCTGAGGCCGGATTTGAACTCAGGTCCTCCTGACTCCAGGGCCAGAGCTCTATTCACTTCAATACCTAGCTGCCCCCAATATAAGTGTTTGGTTTTTTTGTTCTAACTTTCTCCTCCAAAGTCATCAGAGTCTCAGTGGCAAAACAAAAGTCAAGTCAATAACTGGTGATGGCTCAGGATGCAGTGGATGACCTTGGCACCTTTGATGTCTAACCAAGCTCTAAGAGCCTGCTTCTTATCTGCCCACTCTACTGGGGAATGTCTTCACATGCTTGAGGTAGACACCCCCCTAACTCACTGAAGGGTTTGAGACCTCTTGCTTACCTTCAACCTGGTTTAGCCCATCTGCCAAAAGGGTTTTACTGGGCTATGGCCACTATGCATGCTGCAGCTTCTTGGAGCCATAGGTGAGAGCGGAGTGGGTCAGATAGACACCGAAGGTAGAAAGCAGCCCCGAAAAGGACTCAGCAGCCCACATAACAGAGGTACTAATCTTCCCTTAACACCTATACACCCCAGCTGATCATGTACTGATACGCCAGATCCCCATCATTGGGGCTGCCCTGTTTGGCCCAAATCCAGCAATTTCCTCTTGCGTATATTAGTGACCTTAACTTGGAGAGTCATGTTTTAACTCAAAGACTAGACTGGCTTGTTGCCGTTTATAGAGTTAACAGCTGCTGCTGGAGAATGCCTAGTGTTGCTGTCAGATGCCTTGGGCTGGGGTCAAATGTTCTTGGATTGTATCTTGCCAATAACCTCAACAGGAAAGGGACCTCCTTGCTACTCAGCAAAACTTTAATTAGACTTTCATTGATTTCCTCACTTTCCACAGTGACTATTTCAAAACACTTTTTCACTCTTTTCAAGATCTAACTTTACCCCAACTGCAGCCTGCAAAGTAGATCCCAGCCTCCTACTTCACTTGTAATCCAAGCCCTCAGACAAGAGCTTGCTCAATTTTTCTCCTCCACAACTCAAAAGTTCATTTCTGTCACCCATATTTTGTTCCCTTCCTCACTCTTGTCTCTGTAGATAAGGTGTTCCTGCTTCTTGACAAGGGTAATCCTTCCCCAAATCATAGCATCTCAGAGTTGAAAGGAACCCCAGTGATGAGGTCACCCATAAAATGTAGAGGCTTAGGGTGAGGGGTGCTCAAGACCCCAAAATATGCCAGGTCCTGCCGAGTGAATTCAACTCAAGTCTTCTCTCAGCCAAAGAAAAGTAAATTTTATTAAAAGTTTGCCATATTGGGTAGACTCTTAAGGAGCCTAGGTATCTGTAAGGCTTGCATTGGGTAAGCAGGCCAGAATCATCTGACACAGAGTAAGTCTGTGCTAGGTCATTCTATGGTGCTCTCACACACATGGGGGCAGGAAGCAGTCTTACATACAGAAAGGTGGGAGGAATCTAGGCGTGGTCTGGAGGAGGAGTTTGGGGAGGGTCTTCAGGAGGAGTTAATGGGAAGTTGCTGGAGGCTACCTGGAACTGACAGACAATGGTGGGCTAGGCCAGTTCAAGAGGGTGGATTGATATTTTGGTAAACTCAAGGGTGAGAAGCAGATGGACAATGGAGGGCTAGGCTAGTAACAGAGGTCTGGGTAGAGCCACAGTGAAAAGCTTATGGCCTCTGCAAATGCCTCATCAAGTGGGAAGATTCAATCAGAGTTCAAGGGGGTTCCCAGAGCCTGCGCCTTATCATCAGGGGTCTTCTAGTTCAACTTAATATGAACAGAAATACCCTAAGATGTCCAACTCAGGACCTGCAGACCTCAAAAGATTAGCAAAACTCCTGAGTATACCCCCAACCAGATAAAAATGTAATTGGGAAAAGTTTAATAAAATAAACAACAATACAACACATAATATTAATTTGTGGTTTTCTAAGTCAATATGTATCCCACAGCAATCCATTTCTTTCCTTTTTAAAAAAAAATTAATTGATTTTTTTAGTTTTCAACATCCTCTTTTACAAGTCTTTTGAGTTCTAGATTTCTTCTCCCCCTTCTTTCCCTCCCCCCTCTACAAGATGGCATGCAATCTGATATAGGTTATACATATACAATCATATTAAACATATTTCCACATTAGTCATGTTGTGAAAGAAGAATGAGAACAAAAAGGAAAAAACACTTGAAAGAAAAAAAAGAGAGAGAGAAAATAGTATACTTCAATCTGCATTCAGACTCCATAGTGGATGTGGATAGTATTTTTTATCAGGAGTACTTTGGTGTTGTCTTAGATCATTGCATTTTTGAGAAGGGCTAAGTCTATTAAACTTGGTCATCACACAATGTGGCTGTTACTGTGCACAATGTTCTCCTGGTTCTGCTCACTTCACTCAGCATCAGTTCATGTAAGTCCTTATAGGTTTTTCTGAAATCTGCCCTTTCATCATTTCTTATGGAACAATAGTATTCTATAACATTCATATACCACAAGTTGTTCAGCCATTCCCTAGTAGATGGGCATCCCCTTGTTGATGGGCATCCCCTCAATTTCCAATTCTTTGCCACCACAAAAAGATCTGCTATAAATATTTTTCTACATGTGGCTCTTTTTCCCATTTGTGTGATCTCTTTGGGATACAGACCTAGTGGTGATATTGCTGGATCAAAGGGTACGCACAGTTTTATAGCGCTTTAGGCAGTTCCAAATTGTTCTCCAGAATGGTTGGATCAATTCACAACTCTGCCAACAATGCTTTAGTGTTCCAATTTTCCAACATCTCCAATATTTATCATTTTCCTGTTTTGTCATGTTAGCCAATCTGATAGGTGTGAATTGGTACCTAAGAGTTGTTTTAATTTTCATTTCTCTAATCAATAGTGATTTAGACAATTTTTTCATATAACTATAGGTAGCTTTAATTTCTTCATCTGAAAACTGCCTGTTCATATGCTTTGACCATTTATCAATTGGGGAATGACTTGTATTCTTATCAAATTGACTCAGTTCTCTACTTATTTTAGAAATGAGGCCTTTATCAGAGACACTGGCTGTAAAAATTGTTTCCCAGTTTTCTGTTTCCCTTCTAATCTTGGTTGCATTGGCTTTGTTTGTGCAGGGATCCATTTCTATTTGAGTTTGATACCACTGCTCTAGAATATCCCTGACAAGTGGTGATCTGACCTCCTTTTGAAGACTTCCAGAGATGGAGATCTTACTACTTACTAAAGCAGCTCATTCCACTTTTAAATAGCTCTAATTGTCAAGAAGTCTAATTCCTCTTCCTTCCCTCCTCCTTGGAACTGCTTTTCAAATACTTAATGGCTCTCCCATTACCCCACCCATGCACACACCCTCTGACCTTATCCCTGTCTTCTTTTCTCCAGGCTAAGCATGCACAGTTTCTTTAATTAATCCTTTAATGTCAGGAAAAAGCCTTTGTATTTGGCCAGAAAAACTTTTGTCCTGGATCCCAGCTCTGGGATCTGCATGCTTTATCATTAATTTCCATCCCCCCCCCCCCCCCGACTTTTTTCTATTAGCCTGTTAACATGGCTAATAGTTAGTTAGTACTTAGTACTAAAAAAAAAATCTTCTCTTAACTCAGTTATCCCCTTATCTCTCTCATTCCTCTCCAGGCTCCCATTCTGAATCTTCATTCTTCATCCATTCCCCACAGTCTTTTCACCCTGGATCATCCCTCCATGCCTGTGGCCCCTTCCTCTGATTGATCAGTTCTTCCCAACACTTCCATTTTTAACGAAAGTGCCCAGGCCAACTAAATTCTCTCTTTCATGCCTTTCTAGGCTCTGCTTCTGACTCTCCAGATTTTTTTCTCCACCATGTCCTCTTTAGGTGCCTTTTCCCTCCTTCCTCTGCTTTTCAGTTTCCTTTTATGTGTTGTCTTCCCCTATTAGAATGTAAGTTCTTTGAGGGCAGGAAACATTTTTCTTTCTGGCTGTATTTGCATCCCTAGCAATTAGCACAGTGGCTGGTATAAGTGCTTAATAAATATTTGCTTGACTCTTCTAATTCTCCAATCAGACTATCATCCCATTCCTCCTGTTTCACCACCAAACTTCTTGAAAAAGTATTCTACTCTTTCTCATTACCCACTCACTCCTCAACCCTTTTTCACAATCTGGCTTCTGTCACCACAGTGTTACTGAAATTGCTTTTCCAAATGTCACCAATAGCCTCATTGCCAAATACAAAGGCCCCTTTTCTTTGTCATCTCTCTTTGCAGCTTTAGAAATTGTTGACCATCTCCTCTTTCAGGAAATACTCTTCTCCCTTGGGATCTAAGATCTTGAATTTTCTTCCTACCTCTTCTTTGTTGGTTCTCCCTTTACTTACTGTCTCTTTAATGTTAGTGTTCTCTAGGGATCTGCTTTTTTGACCTTCTTTCTTTACACCCCCTTCCTAGATAATCTCATTTACTCAAATGGTTTCAATTAACCTTTCTATATTGATAACTCCCAAATCTATATCCCCAAGGATCTTTCTCCCAAGGATCAACAAGTTAATGGATCTCAGTTGGAAAACCTCTGGTCTAGGATATAGTCAATTTCATGGCTTATGTAAGTGGAAAGGAGTTGGAGGTCAGGATATTAGGAGAGTCATCAAAACAACCTACCAGGAAAACTAGGAAGCAGTCCAGCAGAAATTAGACTAGGAACAACTTTGCTTACCATATTTAACAATGAATTTTAAATAGTTGTGTAATTTGAATATTAAAGATCATACTATAAAAAAATTAGAAGATGTATGACCTTGGGCAAATCACTTAAGCTCTGAAATCACTCTAAGCAACTCTCTTAAGATTATAAATTCTAGAAAATGTGCTAACTGTAAAGCTAAGCACAAGCAGCTTTCCAGAGGATTGCTGCTGTGGCTAGTTCTAAGGTTCTGATCACATAGTATAGTGAACTCTCTATTCAGTAGTAAATCAAAGGGAAACTTTCACAGAAACCAAAGTATAGCATTCACAGTATTTAACATAACAACTTATCACCAAAGTGGCCACATAGTTTTAAGCAAAAGATATCATTCAGTAAGTCCTTAACTCAATCATCCTTAAGGAGCAGGCCTCCTTAAGGGACACAAAGTACAAAGATCAAAGTTCTCCACCCCTAAGTCATACTGTCTTAATCTCTCAAAGAGTCTTCTTTCTTCTCAAGTGGAGATTAGTTTCCAAGCATCCTTAACTCAATCATCCTTAAGAGTACAAAGTACAGAGAATAAAGTTCTCCCAACCCTAGGTCACAGTAAATCATGATCTTCTCAAGTCAGCATTAAGTACCCAAGGAGAAGTCTTTTCATCTTGACTAGAGGCTGGCTCCCAAATTCCATGGTTTCTCTTCCATGGGTTCAGCTTTTGCCTGAATTTATCCAACTGTCACCTAGATTTCAAAGGTAGGCAGCTTTCAGCAACTTGTCCAGCTCCTCATCCAGTTCCTTGTCCAGTTCCCGTTCCATATTGAAGATCACAGTGTCCAGTCCACCTCAAGTCCTTCACAGTTTCTGTTTCTGGGAAGACAAAGCTTAACAGAGCCAAAACAACATTCATGCACGTTGCTGGCACCATCATTAATTCACTACCTGCCTGTGAAATCAACACAGACCTAGACCCACCAACAAGATCTGACAACTCAACACAAATCATCGGCATGGTCCCAGGACCTCTGAAACCTTCTTCCAGGACAACTACATTACACTAACCCACATGGCAACAACTCAGAACCCTGAACCCAAGAGTCATAGGAATAGCAATGCTTCCAGCCCAGTGTCCTCAGCTAATATCTAGGAAAGCAACCCCTGATGAAATACAGCCTAGCAATTGCAGTTGATGTAGGCATAATTACTAAAAACCCAGAAAAGAAAAGTTCTCATCACCAAAGTCCTTGGCACTGTTAATGGTTCAACATCAGAAATTTATACAATGTTATCAGTGGAAATGACATTAAAGAAGAGCCATTACCATCTGCTTTGAAGCTACAGTGCCATAGTACCTGTCAATCTGACTTGCAGCTGAAACCTTCCATATATATTGTTTTCTCCATTAGAGTCAGAGCTCCTTGAGAACAGGGACCATCTCTTCTATTTGTATACCCAGTACTTAGCACAGCACTTTATACATAGTAAATGTTTAATGAATTTTTTTTTCATACATCCACCCATTTCATCTATCCATCCATCCACCCATCCATTCAGAGCAATGGTCTGGAAGGATAAGTAAATGAATCTTTCTGTTTTACCCCAAGAGCCTTGAAGAAGTTAATGATTTTTTTTCATTTTGTTCTGTTTCTTCTTTCACAATATGACTGATATGGAAATGTGTTTTACATGATTGCATATGTATAACTTATATCAGATTGTTTACCATCTTGGGGAGGCGGAGAGGAGAGGAGGGAGAAAAAGTTGGAACTCAAAATCTTATGAAGAAAATGAATGTTGAATAAATTTAAAAATAAAGGTTTGCAAAGAAGAAGGAGGAGAAGGAGGAGGAGGAGGAGGAAAAGAAGAAGAAGGAGGAGGAAAAGGAGGAGAAGAAGAAGGTTAAAGTCCTTGGTTGGATAAAATAGCCAGGTCTGGGAAATCTGAGTTTCAATTATTGCAAAGATGTAAGAAAAAGCAACAGAAGTAAAGGTTAGGAATGTAAGGTAGTATGTAATACAGAGCAAGGGTTAGGTTAGAGACCTTTGAGGTCATTTAGTAACTTCATCTTTTTATAGATTAGAAAATGGGTCCTTTGTGGTTAAATTATTTGCCCGAGATCACATTAGTAGCAAAAAAGAGATAGAAAAAATAGAGATAGGGGCAGGTAGGTGGCAAAGTGAGTAGAGCACTGGCCCTGGAGTCAGGAGGACCTGAGTTCAAATCTGACCTCAGACACTTGACACTTACTAACTGTGTGACCTTGGGCAAGTCACTTAGCCCTGATTGCCTCACCAAAAAAAAAGAAAAAGTAAAAATAGAAAAACCCAGATTTTTCTGACTTCAAATCTACTACTCTATAGTTGCAAGTAGAACAATTAAAGGTGACAGGTAGACGGCATAGTGGAGAGTCAGCCTGGAGTTAGTTAGACCTGAGTTCAAATTCAGCCTCAAACACTTACTAGCTGTGTGATCCTGGGCAAATCACTTAATCCTGTTTACTTCAGTTTCCTTATCTGTAAAATGATCTGGAGAAGGAAATGGCAAACCACTGTGGTATCTTTGCCAAGACAGCCCCCCAAAAGGTGTCACTAAGAGTTGGACATGACTGAAAATGCCTAAACAAACAGTTAAAAGACAGGGCAGATTCAAGTGAACTGAGCATGGGAGGGACAATTCTGAATCTTCAGTGCAGTAGCAAGAGAGGAGAATTTTTCTCCTGGGCAACAGGGATTTGGGAAGCAGCAAATTGGAGAGCCAAGCTGTTTAGCATTTCTATTAATGACTTGCATGAGGCATAGATGGTGTGCTTCAGTTTACAGATGACACAAAAGTGCGAGGGATGTGGTTTTGATCGGGCATCTTAGACCTGAGTGTACCACCAAGAGAACAACTACAGACCCCCTGTTCTCAGCTGTCAGTAATTCCCCAGACAGATTTAAGAACGTCAGGGCGTTCTGCTGATGTTGGTGGATGACTAACTTTGGCTGTAAATCATAACCCTGGGGTTTGTGAATTTGGTTCAGATGCTTGTAGCATGAATAAGAGAGAGGGAGAGAGATCCCAGCATGACTAATTTTAGCTTAGCTTTGTTTATCAAGGACTCTGTATAAGAGTGAGGGAACAGCTCAGATCTAGGAGCTGTACTGGTTTGTCTGAGAGTAAGAGGATGAAGGATCCTGAAGAGAGAGAACGTGCTAGGGCAAGTATGGAGGCTGGCTCACCCCACCTCTGTGGCCGTAGTGGACTGTACTCTCCCATTGGACTGTGAGCTCCTTCAGAGAAAGGCTGGTCTTTTGCTTTTGTATCCCTAGCACTTAGCACAAGCCCTGGTATGCAGTAGATGCTTAATAAATGCTTTTTGACTGACTAATTAGGAGACTTCTGCCTCCGAATGCTTGTTGGAGCTCTCACCCTGCCAAAAACAGAGGCTTGACATCATGAAAATTTCATTCCTCATAAAAGTCAGAGAAGTGACAATGTTGTTGAGTTGTGTCCGACTCTTCATGACCCAGTGGACCATATGTCCATGGGATTTTCTTGGCGAAGGTATTGGAGTAGTTGGCTGTTTCCTTCTCTGGTGGATTGTGGCAAACTGAGGGTGAGTGACTTGCCTGGGATCACACAGCTGGTAAATGTCTGAGGTCACATTTGAATTCAGGTCTTCCTAACTCTGGGCCCAGAGCTCTATCCATTGAGCTGTCTAGCTGCTTAAGAAATGACAAGAGGAACTGCTATTCTGGAACTAATTCTAACCACGAAAGAGGAACTGACTACTGAAATAGAAATGTTAGGAACTTTAGGAGGAAATGCCTACTCCATCTAAAAAATTCTTGCTAGAGAAGAGAAAAACCAGACATAGTCTGACATTATAACCCTAGATTTTAGGAGAGCAAATGTCAAAGGGTTCAGAAGAAGGGTAAGAAGGATCCCATGACTTAAAAGTCTGCAGGAGAAATCGGTCTAGGAGAGCTGGTAAGCTCTGAAGAATTAAATTCTAAAGTTATAAACAGAAATAATTCATATAAATGTAGTAGTTGGAGGCACCCTCCCCTCACCATTCTATACACACAACCCAAAAGGCAAATTCCCCTGAGGAGGCTACCCTGAATTCAAAGTACTCTGTGGATCCTCATCCACTAAAACCTTAGTTCACAAACTGAACATCTATGTGTTTATCTTTAATAGAGATCCAGAAGACCCAATTAGTTCAAAACAAGTGACATAGTAATAAAATACAATGAAATATTCCCTTCAGGGGCGGCTAGGTGGCACAGTGAATAGAGCACCAGCCTTGGAGTCAGGAGAACCTGAGTTCAAATGTGACCTCAGACACTTGATACACTTACTAGCCTGTGACCTTGGGCAAGTCACTTCACCCCAACTGCCCTGCTTTCCCCTCTCCAAAAAAAGCAAAAAAAAAAAAAGAAATATTCCCTTCATCAACCTGGGGCACTCTCTTCTGAATTGTAAACACCATTAGTGGGAATGTGAACACATGTAGGGTAGAGGTGTGGCCAGGCCCCACGTGGCAGGGTACCCATCAAGGGAGCATATGTGACTGGGGTATATACATGGAAGGGTTTAAGGAACATATGTGGTCAGGATACACTTTAGGCAGGCAATTTGATGAAGGGCCTTTGATGGCTTGCTTCAGGTTGTGGCATTATGACTGGCCTACTCCTCTCTCATGTGTTTCTCTGATGGATGCATAGTTTCTGCCAGCCAATGTGTGTAACCTTTCTCTGTTTTTTCTGGCTTCAACTCTGGCTAGCTCTTTCTCATGAGAATAGGCTCTGCCATGCTCTTTTTGTCTGTTTGTTTGTTTGTTTTTGCTTTTTGGAGGGAGGAAGGTAGGGCAATTAGGGTTAAGTGACTTGCCCAAGGTCACGGGGCTAGTTTTTGTGTTAAGGGGTCTGAGGCTGGATTTGAACGCAGGTTCTCCTGACTCCAGGGCCGGGGCTCTATTCACTGCACCACCTAGCTGCCCCCTGCCATGCTCTTTTACTTCAAAAACCAGAGGTTTTTTTGTAACTCTCTTTGGGAAAAATAAGCACCCTTTGCCCTTGACATAGGACCAGCAACAACCCTAACAGGGAAAAAAACCCTCAGATTTTTTTTCATGTATATAGTGACTGGTAAGTTTCCTTTCACCATTTTGGCTTGAAGGCATTTCGTTTCCAGCAGAAGATCCTTTGTCTCAGGTTCTGAGTTCATTTAGACAGAGACCAGGGTCCTACTGGGTAGCAAAAATACTTAGGTTTAATCTTATCTGGACTATACTTCCTTGTCCAGGGGCTTGGGTCTCTGTTGGCAACTTCATTTGTTTGTTATGAGCAATCCCTTTGCCTCCTACCTTTTAAAATTTAATTTTAATTTAAAATTTAATTTTAAAATTTAGTTTCAATTTAAAAAATTATGAACTTAACATCAAATAAAATAAGCATTTCCATATACAAAGTTGAATATAAAAAGATTTCATAAGAAACTGTGAATTTCTATTAGGCATAGCATGCTTTTTCTTTTCCACAATAAAATTAACATGTAACATTTAAATCTGTTCTGCTTGTAATTTTTTCTGATTTTCTATGGATTTTGGAAAAAATGTTTCAATGACTTTTTTTTCCCCTTTTTAAAATTTCTTATCACAACCCTCCTTCCTCCTCACCTCCTACTTTCAAAAACTGGGGGGAAAAAAACAAAAACAAAATCCTTGTTAAAAATATGAATAGTCAAGCAAAACAAATTCTGTGTTGGTTAACTGTACCTTGCCTCCATCATCTTTCTGTCTTAGTCATTTTCCTCTTTTATCTTGTTACAGTATAGATCTACTAGTGATAAAACTAAGTCAAAGTGTATATGTAAAATTTAGTGACATTGGGTATAGTTCTAAATCATATCAACTCACAACTCTACCAACAATGCACCAAAATGCTGTCTTGTTAAAGCCCCTCTGCCAACTGTGATTTTTGTCCTCTGTGGTCGATCTGATAGTTATGAGGTAGAATGTCAGAGTTGTTTTAATTGGCATTTTTCTAATTATTAGTGATTTGGAGCAGCTTTTTCAATTTTCTGTTGTTAGTTGGGCTTCTTTGAAATTGCCTGTTATCTATTCTATAGGGCTATCATTCTTGTATATTTGAAAAAAATTCCTTATATACTTTGAATATCAGACCTTTATCAGAGAAACTTGTTGCAAAGATTCCCATCCCTCACCCCCACCCGCAGATAACTATTTGTCTTCTAATTTTGACTACATTGATTTGGTTTGTACAAAGCATTTCAATTGTATGTAATCAAAATTGTTTAGAATCTGACCTTTTATATTTAGGTCATGTATCCTTTTGGGGATAGTTGTGACTTGTGGTATGAAATCTTGGTCTAAACTTAATTCTTTTCAAGATTGCTTTCCAGTTTTCCCAGAACTTTTCATCAAAAAGTGAGTAGTGGGGTTCATTGGGTTGAATGAACACTATGCTACAATGTTCAATTTGTTTCTATATGTTGTCTAATCTTTTTAATAGACTAGAGCAGTGGTTCTCAACCTGTGGGTTATGTTCAATTTGTAAAAATGAAAATACCTCCTGCGTATCAGATATTTACATTACAATTCATAACAGTAGCAAAATTACAGTTATGAAGTAGCAACGAAAATAATTGTGTGGTTGGGGGTCACCACAACATGAGGAACTGTATTAAATGGTCACAGCATGAGGAAGGTTGAGAACCACTGGACTAGAGGAAGTAAAAATCCAGAAAAACAAAGTTATAAAATAAAGGAGGGGGGGGGGGTAGCGGCTAGGTGGTACAGTGAATAGAGTACTGGCCTTGGAGTCAGGAGGACCTGAGTTCAAATGTGACCTCAGACACTTGATACATTTACTAGCCTGTGACCTTGGGCAAGTCGCTTAACCCCAATTGCCCAGCCTTCCACCCTCCAAAAAGCAAAAACAAACAAACAAAAACACACACACACACACAAAAAGGAAGGGGAAGAGTCCAGAGACCCATAGCTCTGTCCCAGAGATGATAGTTTTAATAGTTACTAGAATGTGTGCCTAGGCTTTCATAGCATCCTGCATTTGGGCCATATAAGGAGGGATGAATGATAAGGGGACATTGATTTTCTGACCTGGTGAAGTGGGACCTAAGATCAGCCTCTGTGAAGGATTGAGAGAGGTATGGGAAGCCACATTTGACTTTTCATCTTTGTAAAGCTATGATTAGCACTTTTGTAGTCCAAGAGTATTCATTCCAGCTGAATCTTGAACCTGAGGTCCCAAATACAACTCTGGACTCTTGATATCTTCTTATTGTAAGACAGAATATTATGGTATCTTGTTTTGCTCCCACAGATGTTATTGGGAGATAATTAACACTCACAAGCTGTGGGGGAAGCTTTATTTTACCAAGACAATGACCATCCTGGTGCCAGGAGGACTAGAAAGGTTGGGTTGGGACAACTGGTTCAAACCTGAGGGGTCATGCCCTGGTCACTCCTCACTACCATGCCTACATAATCTGCATAAGGAGGGAATGTAGGGTAAGGAAGCATGCAAACAACCCTAATTTAGGTGGAATGATAGGACTGTTTAACCTCATTCCTGTTTCTGAATCAGTGTGGGTGTTCCTAGTGAGCACCACACCTGTTTCTTCTAGAGAAGTGCAATAAACACCTTCCTCTGCACACTCTGTTTCTGAGTTCTTTCAGTGAAAATGGGTCTATCATGTGGATCTTTCTGAGAGTACATGATCTGGGAAGCTATAAACAGCAGAAGCTTGTTTGGGCTAACTCCGTGACTTTGCCTAGGAATTCCTGTGATCCACCCAGGCGAGTTTCTCACATCATGATGACCACATCCTATTCCTCCCTGGACAAGACATTTTGGTTGGGCTCTTTACATTGCTAAATTCACTGGGTCTACCGCTCTGCAGGACACAGTGCTCCAAATTTGTCCCTACTCTCTGCTGCCTTGTGTCTAACAACATTGGCTACACTCTTCCAGAAAGAACTTCACAAAGAACCATCCTAGGACCAGCAGGAAGCTTCCTTGGTTCTGTTCCTAAGGAGTCTCAGCTATGGGGCCTGACATTTCAGAACTCTAGGCACCAAACTCTCTTCTCAACTGTCTTGACTAAAGTTCATTCGCTGTTTTTAAAACTTTAAGTCTAAATCTCTCCAGTTAGTTCACATAAAGAGTGGATAGATAAAATACATTGAGGCAATCTATTCACGGAAGGCAAGTAAACTGTTTCTTGTCAGCATTTTCATGTCAATAGGGCCACCCTAAGTCTGATATCCTTACAAGCTACACATAGGTTATTTAGCATCCGACCTAAGGCCCTACACCCATTTCTACAACTTCTATATGAAATTCTGTGTTTGTTGTATAATACAATAGTCCATATTTTGAAATTAAAATGAATGCATTATATGGTTAAATTAAAACTCAAAGGGGTGATGAGCCATGACGATAAGAGTAGTAGGAAGCAGTATGGCCAAGCTCCCTTAACAGCTACTCAAAGAAACCAGAGGAGTGCCAGACCAGTTAGTGGTCAGAAATCTAAGAACAAACCACAGTGGGTCATCTTTGCAATACAAGATCACAAATTTAAAACCACAGGCAAGTGACTAGGACAGGAAATGTGGAAAAGGGATGAGGGGGGATGACAGAGCCAAATTCTGGAAACATTAACAGGGAGAATGGGATCTTGGACTCAGACACTGGGCAAAGGGCCCACAGCTCTGATGTGCTACATTCAGCCCCAGGCACAGGCTCCACAGCTTTGTCTTTGGGACTCAGCCTCCAGATGAAGAATAAAGCCTCAGTGAGGATTGCTCAGATATCTGGAAGGAGAATTGAAAATTCAGCTCCTAAGCTGTCCTCTACCCAAGAAAGGGTATCTCAGCGCCAAATCCCTGAAGCAGAAGATGACCTTAACTCTGTCTCTTTAACCCAGGAGAGATGATAATGGAACCAGACCCTGCAAGAAAAACATGCCATTCACTATACCGTCACACTCTCTCTGGCAGTAGGTCAAGAGATAAGACAGGCCAAGAGCATATAAGGCCCTGACAGTCCTGTCAGAATTATACACAGTCCCAATCTGGGAAGTAAGACTGGAGGAATGAATAAACAAACAAGAAAAGAAAAAGATAAAAGAGTTATTATGATGCCAGGGATACCCAAGACACAAATCCAAAAGAGGAAATAACTCCAAAAGAACAGAAAGCAAAGCCTCAAAGAAAAATGTAGTGTGGTTTACAAGGTCAGTTAGAATTCCTAAAATATGTAACAGGATTTTTTTTTAACAAGTTAAAATGATTTTGTAAATGAGATGTGAGCTCCTTGAGGGCAGGGACTGTCTTTTGTCTTTCTTGGTAATCCCAACACTTATCTCAGTATAGCACTTGGAACAAAGTAGGCCCTGAATAAATATTTATTGGCTATCTTAAGTATCTCATATCAAAATCAACTGATCTGGAAAAAAATTGTCTAGGAGAGATACTTCGAGAATCTTTGAATAGTATCTGGAACTAAAGAAGAGCCTGGATATCATTTTAATGAAAGCAAAGAAGAAAACTACCCGCATATATTGTAGAATAAGCAAGGAAAATGAAAATAGAAAGAATCTACTGTGAAAACTCCAAAACGAAAATTCCTGAACCAAAATCAAGAGCTTCCACATCAAATGAGATCTACTGAAAGCAGGCAGAAAGAAAAAACTCAGATACTGAAGAAGCACAGTCGGGATTTTGCAAGATTTACAATCTACCACTCACTCTGAAGAAGTAGAGAATGTGGAATGCAATATTCCAAAAGGCGAAAAATCTAAAGTCCCACAACCAAAAATTACTCACTCATATAATCTGAGTAAAATCCTACAGTGGGGGGCAGGGGGAGGGGGTAGATGGATCTTTAATGAAATAGAGGCCTTCTAAGCATTCCTAATGAGTAGACCAGAGCTGAATAGAAACTCTGACATACAAATACAGTAGTCAAGAGAAACATAAAAAGGTAAATATAATTTAGCAATTGGAAGAGAATTTATACATAGGAACTGTTTGCGTTCTAATGGATGGGGAGAATGATTTAAAGATTCCTAATGAATCCTCAGAAACTTAATGTTATTAAGGATCATAAAGGTAGTTAAATAAGATGAAACATGGAAATAAGACATGGGAATGGTTTACTACATATTGATAATCTGAAAAAAAGGAAAAGGGGGGATAAACTAAGAGAAAAGGGGGAGAAAGTTGAGAGAATTTATAATTATAAATATATTAGCTTTACTTATTATCCCATAATCAAGGTGCACAAGCAGTAGCCCATAAAAAAGTGGAAGGGATGGGGCTAACACTTGAACCTCACTTTAATCTGAAATGCTGGAAGGAGAGTAGAACACATACACATATAAAAAGTTTAGTGTAGAAATACTTTCATGTTAACAAGAAGCAAGAGGAAATAAGGAGAGAGAAATCATTGGGAATTAAGAGAAAGAGTAAATTAAGAGAAACAAGAAGGAGAGATTATGAAAAGAGGCTCAAAAGAGAGTGGGGGAAAGAAAGGATAACAACCTGTGATAAAGAGGGGTTGGGAAGCAAAGAGAAAAATAATAAAAGAATAGGCTGGAAGGAAATACATAATTATTAAATGACCGTAACTCTAAATATGAATGAGATAAATTCTCATAAAATTGAAGAAGGGAATGGGTTAGAAAGCAAAATCCAACAATATGCTGTTTGCAAGAAACCCATTTGAAACATAAGTACTTAGAATTAAAATAAGGGATTGCATCAAAATCTATTATGCCTCAACTCAACTAGAAAAAGCAGTAGTAGTAATCATAGTAATCATAATTTCATACAAGGCAACAGGAAAAAAAGACAAGAGATAAACAGAGAAATTACATTTTGCAGAAAGGTTCAATAGACAATGAATAAATTTCAATACTTTATATGTACAATAAATTGCATAGCATCTAAATATATAAATTAACACCCCAAAGGAAGAGATAGAAAATGAAATTTCATTTAAATTAATTATAGAATATATTAGGCAGTTTACTTACCAAGATACATATGGGAACTAGATATCTGAGTGGTGCAATGTACAGAATGCTGAACATGGAGTCAGGAAAACCTGAGTTCAAATTCTGCCTCAGATACTTAGTAGGTAGGTGATGCTAGGCAAATCAATCTCTATTTATCTCAGTTTTCTCATCTGTAAAATGGGGACAATAATAATACCTCCTAAGGGTTGTTGTGAGGACAAAATGAGATATTTGTAAAGTGCTTTGCAAACCTTAAAAGATTATGTAAATAATAGTTAAGATTAATGTTATTATTATTATTGTCTCCATGAATACGACCACCAAATACTGTTTATGGAAATGTTGTTTGTTGTTGTTCAGTCATTATTCAGTAGAGTATAACTCTTTATGAATCCATTTGGGATTTTTTTGACAAAAGATACTAGAGTAGTTTACCATTTCTTTCTCTAGCTCCTTTAACAGATGAGGAAACTGAGGCAAACAGGATAAAGTGATTTACCCAGGGTCACACAACTTAACTTTGTGACCCATTAAATTGTTTAATCTTTAAACCTCAGTTTCTACATTTTTAAGATGGGAAGAAGAGTAATAATACCTTCCTTACAGGATTATTATGAGGATTAATTGAGAAAAATGCCTGCAAATCACTTTATGCCTTGAAGGCATTGTATAAATTTACATTTCTTCCCCAAACTGAAGTCTATCCTAGTTTGTTTTTCAATCTCTTCGACTATTTTGGTTTTCTTAAAATTAGAAGGGATCTCAGAAGAACGTGCCTAGAAGCAATCTAAATTAACCCATAAACCTCAGAAGCCATCTAGACAAACCTGTTGTTGTTCAGTCATTTTCAGTCATGTCTGCCTCTTCATTTGGGGTTTTCTTGACAAAGATACTGGAGTGGTTTGCTATTTCCTTCTCCAGCTCATTTTACAGAGGAGGAAACTGAGGCAAATGGTTAAGTGACTTGTTCAGAGTCACACAGCTGGTAAATATCAGAGGCAGGATTTGAATTCAGGTCTTCCTGACTCTAGACCCAGCACTCTATCCATCATGCCACGAGTTGCTGCCCTAGACAAACTTATACCAAGCTAAGAATGCTGTCTCCAGGAGATATTTGTCTTTAGGATACTTGGGAAACTTCCCTGACAAAGGTACATCTCTTTTCTAGGACATTGGCTCTTGGGATAGCACCCAGTGAAACAATATGTGAGTGTTGGTTTCCCTTCCCACTGGGTGTGTCTATGCCTTGGCCACATTGAGTATCTCCCTGTTGGCTGGGGATCAGTCTCCAGGTTTTAGGTGAGCTTGTGATGATAAGGCATCTCTGAGACAAGACTCCACTTCGTCACACATAGAGGGTGGTTTGAGATCCCCAGACATTATGACCAACAGCTCCCCTGTACTTTGTCCTGATACCCGGGCCCTGTGGAAGCTCCTTGTGGTTAGCCTCGATGGGAGATTATCTATTATTAGCACTCGACTTCCTTGGCACCTTATATTTCTTCTTTAAAAAGAGACAGGGGAACTCTGCTTGATCAATGATTGTTAGTGATTGAATGCCTTCTCCGTCCAGAACTATTCCCTTGGCCATCAATTTTAGACCAACTGCACCAATTAGGAGAAGCCAAAATATCACTAAAATAGTTTTAATGAGAGTCTTCTATGAATAGTGGTGTCAAACTCATCCAGGAACAGGGGTCACTAATCGATGCATGAAGACCCTTGCAAGCAGCATATTGACTTAAAGTGTAATATTTTCTGTTTTATCATATTTTTATTTATTTTGTTAAATATTTCCCAATTACATTTAATCTGTTTCTGACTGTACTCAGAGTATTATAGGCTTCATAGGGCCTGGGCTATTCCTTTGACACCTCTGTTCTATGACCATTGTAATTAGGAGAGAGACCAGTGAAACACTAGGGATCAGATACAGTAAATAATTGCCATGACTTTCTTGCATACAGAGATGACATTTACCTTGGGACCCTTGCTGGAAGATATTAAAGAGAGTTGGTTCAGCAGTGGAGAGAGCAGATGACCCAAGTGAGCATTCAGTGACGGGAGAAGGGGCAGTTGTAGCTAGGCTGAGTATGGTAAGGAGTCTTCCCTCACAGGGGTGTTTCTATGTGATCTTACCTGCTAGGAAGGAAGCTGAGTGGGCAGTTGTGGTGTGTTCGTGTCTCCCTTAACAGGTATCTCAACATCCTGTGCGCTCTGTACCCGCTCCTGGGTTCAGTCTGAATACCTTAAAAAGTGATTGACAGAAGGCTCATCCCTCCTGAGAGTTTAGGAGGGAAGGACTAGGTGACACCTTCCTAATGACACTTAAAAGAGTGCTAACTAAGGTGGGACAACTGAGTTTTGCCCCCAGGGGGAAAGCTTTTACATCCCTGAGTGATTTGAAAAGTGGCCTCACTGTGCTGCCCTGCACTCTGCTAGTCCGCACTTCACAGTGTGGCCACACTCTTTGCCTGGTCCTGGGTCACCCAGGAGCCTAACACAGTGGCACCAGGCTTCATGGGCTCACTCTCCTCTCCTTGCCCTTTAGGGGTAAGAGCCAGACTTTGGGGGTGGGTGGGTGTTGGGCTGCTTCTCTCAGAGATGATTGGAGGCAGTTACACTTCCCTGTTAAAATCTTTGACCTTCCTTGTCACAGCTCCACTACTACTCCCAGTCAGCAACAGGGGTGACCTCAACTCAGACCACACGGTGTCAGTTTCTACATCACTATGCTGAATTAAAACGGAGGTAAATGTTTATTGATTGATTGGACAGGGAGCAACCTGAGGGGTGGTGATCCTATACCTAGCCACCAGGTGTCAGCACAGGACCAGCTCATTCCCTATCTCTGCAGCCCTAGGATTAGTTGCAGACAGCTAATTTAAGAACTTTCTGGTTGGGGAAGAAGCCAACATTTCCAGAGTCTCCCACAAATACTTTTTATTTAAATGGTGTCATCTCCATTTCTTCTAGCATAGACCTGAACACGAGCAACATAAAAGAGAACTCAGATTATCTCACCTTCAGAGTCTTTCATAAACTAACCCCCTCCTACCTGTCCAATCTCCTTACACCTCGCTCCCCAACACATCCTCTTTGATCCAGTGACATGGGCCTCCTGGCTATTCCAAGAACAAGACTCTCCATCTCTACGCTCTGGGTGTATTCTCTGGTTGTCCCCCATTCCTGGAATGCTCTCTTTTTTCCACCCTTGACTACTGACCTCCTAGACATTCTTGAAGTCCCAACTAAAGGCTCATCTTTTACTGGAAGCCTTCCCCAACCCCTTTAAAAAACAGTTTTTCTCTATTAATTATTTCCTATTTATCCTGTACCTAGCTTGCTTTGCATATATTTGTTTGCATCTCGTCTCTCCCATGAGATTAGATTGTAAGCTCCTTGAAGGCAGGGATAGTCTTTTGTCTCATATTCCTAGCATTTAGCACAGTACTCAGTGGACTGTAGGCTCCTAATAAATATTTATTGATTGTATAATTCCCCAGCTAGATAACGAGTTCTGTTGGAAAGAAATAGTATCTTCTTAAGGCCTGGTTACAATGGTAAGTCAAGACTCTTTCTGTTCCCGAGGCACCATGACTTTGTTGGCCTTTCCTGATAATTTGTCTTTTGTTGTTTTTTTTTTGAAAGAAATTTTATTGGTGTTCAATTTAACAGCTATTCAAAAACAAATGCTGAAATACCTTATCAAAAGGACTATTCTTGTTAAATGGACAAATGCAGAATAGAATTTAAATTTTTTAAAATTAGGCTATTCAGTCTCAGAGAAATGAGTTTCTCACATGCTAATTTTTTACATGACTGAAGCTCACCATGTAAAGTATCAATTTTAAAAATTTAACCATTTTAGATAGAAGTCTTTTTCAAACTGTATTTTGTATTTCCCCAACCTCTTAACCAGAGCAGACTTAATCCTTTCTGTGACTTAGGGTAATAACGATGCAAATAAATTATTACTCTATTGTATTGTTCTGCGATTAGAGGAAGGATAGAAGCACAATCACTGAGGTTTACAGGATTATTTATCTTTAATTAAATGGTAATGCTTTCCCTCCCCAGTTATTCTGCATACTTTTTGTATTATCTTTGTTATACTTTGCTGTCACTTCTTGCTGTTATCAATGTTACTACCAAAAAGGAGCCCCTTTATAAAACCAGAATTATTAAAAGTGTGTCCCGAGATAAGCAAATTGGAAATGGGTTTTGAATGAGAGTATGAGTATTCCAATGAGTAAAAGGCATGAGTCTTATGGACCTTATGACACCTATTTTGGCTGTTCAAAGGTCTCTGTTCTTTTTTTTTTCTGCTTACTCCCAGGTTCTTGGTGGTGGTGTGGATAGTTGAGGTTGCCGCATAGGTGGCCTCCGAATAAGTGAGTTATTACTGTATCCACATCAGCAAAGCAATGTTAGTATGAACTGTTGGCTAGGATGTGGCAATATCTTCATTACATAGAAGTGGACATCATAATGGTATTCATTAAGCTGAGATTCTGTGTGCCCATAAAGTCTGTCAGAAAATGTTGGGCTAATACCAACAGGAGCTTCTACTGGCTTCTCTGCTGGTTTCTCTTCCTTAGGAGCACTAGTAGGTACAGGTTCACAAGCTGCTGCAGCTGGTGTTGGAGTGACAGGTGTAGGTGTAGGGGTGGGAGCCAAGGCAGGAGAAGGAGCTGGGGCTTGAGCCACAGATGGTGTTGCAGATGAACTAACTGTAGTAGTGGTAGCAGGATTTGAGTGTTGAGTTGTAGCTGGTGATGGTTTTGAAGTGGCTGCTGCTTTGGGTTTTATCACCATAACCGCGGCAAAGTTCTCATCAATTTTGTATTCTTTGAGAGCAGTATCATCGTTAAGGAATTTGCCTGCATGAATTAATTTTTGGTCTGCTACTGGAAAGGAATCCTTTCCCTTTTCAGATTCAGTCTTCTCTTTCAGTGCCTTAACTTTCTCCTCAGGGTTGATGTCGATCTTGAAGGTCTGTTGCTGGAGGGTCTTCAGAGTGATCTGCTTGGTGTCCCTGCAGCCCCATGGCTGTGGCCTAGGTGGGCCTCTCAGGCCTGTTGGGAGGGAGGTCAAGGTGGCTGGTGGGGTTGGTCACATTCACCCTGCCCGGTGGCCTCTCCCCCGGGCCTGGGCCGCTGCTGCTCCTGCTGTCACTTTCCACTGGAGTGATCTGCCGCAGTGGCCTTCTCCCCAAGGCCCGGGGCCAGCGGGGAGTCCATCCTCAGAAGCTGCGGGCTGGTCTGGGAGGGAGTGAGTGAATCTGCTAGTTCATCAGGGCCTGGTTGCCACCATCATCACTCTGTCGTTTTTGTTTTTAAAGAAAATATATTATCATAGATGTAGAGCTGGAGGGGCATCTATTCCATCTGGCCCCTCATTTAAAGTTGAGGAAACCGAGGCCCCCCCCCCCGAAGGTTGAGTCACCTGTCCAAATTCATACAGGAGGAAAGAGACAAAGACAATATTTGAATCTACGCCACCTCACTTCAAATTCTTTGCTTTTTCTACTGTGCTGTACCATCTCTATCATTATATTTCTATCGTGGTATCATGGCAGCATGCTGTGGTAGATAGAGCCCTGGCATCAGAGTCAGGAAGATCTGGGTTCAGGGCTTCTGACACATACAGTACTTGCTAGGTGACTTTGCTCTCCATTCATTTATCCACTCAGTGCCCAGGGGCAACTCGAAATCACAGAGCAAGTACCAGCCTTCCTTGGCCAATTCAGAGCCTCACTGGGAGCAGAACCAGGAGAACATTGTGCATAGTCATAGCAACATCGTTTGATGATCACCTATGACTAACTTAGCTCTTCTCAGCAATGCAATGATCCAAGACAATTCCAAAAGACCCATGATGGAAAAAGCTCTCCACATCCAGAGAAAGAACTGTGGAGTCTGAATGCAGATTGAAACATGGTTACTATTTTCACTTTCTTTTATGGTGGCTTTTCCCTTCTGTTCTGTTTTTTCTTTCACAACTCGACTTAATGTGGAAATATGTTTACATGATTGCATGTGTATAATGTATATCAGATTTTTTGCCATCTTGGAGAGAGAAGAAAATATTTGAATCTCAGTATCTTATAAAAAATGAATGTTGAAAAACTATCTTTACATGTAATTAGAAAAAATAAAATACTGTTTACCAAAAAGAGCCCCAATGGGAACTCCCTTCATTGAGGTTATCCCAGGATCTGTCAATAATAATAAAAAGGAGAATCAGGCTGTTTTCGTTCAAAGAACACTGGAATTGGCATCAGGTGATCATGATTTGAGTCCGGCTGCTGGCACTTCTTAGCAAGTCACTTAATCTTTCTGGGTCTAAGCTTTTTCATCTATAAAAAAGAGATAATACTGATAATTCCTGTAGTATCTACCCACAGGAATGTTATGAAGATCACCTGAGATAAATCACATAAAAACACGTTGTAAATCTTAAAGCACTACAAAGTTATCAGTTTGCACACATTGCAACACCAAAAAATGGAAAATGAGGTCAGCCTATCTTTTATTTCTTTGTTGACTTCAACCATTTAAATTTGTATATTAAGATAAAGTTATATGATTAAGCCATGAATATGCCTCTTTTTAAAATTTTTAGAATGTAATCAGGACCAGAGGATTGACCACTAGGTGGTAAATTTTATTTTTAGCTTCAGAATCTCATGAAGATCCATCTACTAAGGTAGGGATGCTAGGGTGGGAATTGGTCTCCAGCTGGGGTGATGAAAAGGGTACCCAAATTGATGAAATCATAGATCCTTGAAGTTTGGAAGAAGCAACCAAAACTATTCAGATGCTTTCCCCCACCCCAAAATGTGCACCTCAGCATATTACATGAAGGCTTATTGTAGCAAATAAACTGAAGGCTGTACCATTTATGTTCAGCTAGATGGTGCAGTTGATAGAGCTCTGGGCCAGGAGTCAGGAAGACCTGAGTTCAAATCTAGCCTCAGACACTTACACGTCATATGACCTTGGGCAGGTCACTTTACTTCTATCTGCTCTAATGTAAAATGTAGTGTAATGGATAATAATAACATTTACCTCCCATGGATGTTGTGATGGTCAAAAGAGATAATATCTGTAAAGC
This sequence comes from Pseudochirops cupreus, assembly GCA_028627135.1. Classification (NCBI taxonomy): domain Eukaryota; kingdom Metazoa; phylum Chordata; class Mammalia; order Diprotodontia; family Pseudocheiridae; genus Pseudochirops; species Pseudochirops cupreus. The sequence goes on along the minus strand of CM053581.1, from coordinate 98,906,197 downwards.
ATTTAGTGCATAGTAGGCACATAATAAATGCTTGTTTCCTTCTCTGACATGCATCAGATCCTTCTCTCTCATTTGGGAAGAGAATTAAATTTGAAGTCATATATTCTAGGTTCATATCCAGGCTCTGCTAATGGGATTACCTGTATGATCATAGGAAAATTATTCCCCTCTCTGGGCCTGTTTCTTCCTCTGGTTGAACAAGATAATTCTCTCTCTCTCTCTCTCTCTCTCTCTCTCTCTCTGTGTGTCTCTCTGTCTCTCTCCTTATGATCCTATTATAAAATCATAGATTTAGAGCTGAAGTCAATTAATAAAAATTTATTAAGTTTAGGTGAAAGGGACTGTAGAGGCTGCTGACTCCAGCCCCTTTATGGTATTTTATAGTTAAGGAAACTGAATCACAAAAAAGTTAGGTGACTGTCCAGGGTCACACAGCTTGTCCATCTCTGAGAAAGGGCTTAGCCTAGCTGTTCTTGACTCCAAGCCCAGGGCTCTCTCTCCTTACTACACCACACTGCCTCTAGACCTAGGCTACTACTACCATGAGTTCACCTCTTTATTCCATCACTGATTCTAATTTTCTCTTACCAAAGTTCCCCATGTTCTCAGAATGCCTAAAAGAACTTTTTGGAACAAGGGGGAATCATCTTCTTCCATTCACAACAGTACAGAATGCCCAGCAATTTTTTCTTTCATTAAGATATTCATATTGCAAAGATATTCAACAAATTCATCACACATTTATTAAGTTCTTACTGTATGTAGAGCATCATGCTAGGCACTGGGAGAGGTACAGAGTTTTGATAAGATGTAGCCCTTTCCTTAATGGAGCCTACATTCAATTGGAGAATAAAACAACCAATATATATAAACTATAATACATGATAATATAATTTAAGAGAGGTATAAAATCAAGTGCTATATGAGGCTTACTGGGAATTCTGGCTAAGGCATTGGAGAGGAGGTAAAACTTCATAGAGGATATTTGGGCTTTAAAAGAGAAGTAAGAGTTTTGGGTAGGTAGGACTTTCTTGGCCTAGGGAGCAGCATAGCAAAGGTACACGTACAGAAAACAGAGATCAGTATGATTTGGCTAAAGTATAAAGTCCATAGAAGGCAATTGTATGAGGTAAGGCAGGAAATGTGGGGAGACACCAGGTGGTGGGTGGAGTGGAGGTGAGGAAAAGAAATTGGATTTTTACTCAGTCAATAGAAAGCCTGAAAAATTTGAACAGCAGATAAGCATGATCAGGTTTTTGCATTAGGAAAACTAGCCCATCAGAGATATATAGAATGGAGTAGTAGAGGCAGAAATGAATGAGAGGTAGTTTAGGTAGGTGATAATAAGGATCTGCCCTTGGGTGGTAGCAGTGGGAACAAGGAAGAAAGAAAGAGAGGAGAGAGAGAGAGAGAGAGAGAGAAAAGGAGAGAGAAAGAGAAAGAGAGAGAGAGAGTGGGGGGAGGAGAGAGATTGCTGGGGCGGAATTGAGAAGAATTGCTAAGGAATTATATATGAGTGCTGAGAAAGATAGGAGATTCAAAGATAAAACGTGGGAGACTATATCAAGAATCATGTCACTGGCAAAAAAAACAGCAGTTAGAAGCAGGAACAAACTTAGAGGGAAAGATGCTAAATTCAGTGTGAGGCCTGTTGAGTCTAAAGAGACGGGCAGATATCCAGGTGGGGATCCAACTGGATATCTACAGGCCCATCAGGTTTGTATGCCATCCATGTATCATGTCAACAAGTATTTATTATACTCTTTCTATGTACAGGGATATAAGCTCTGGAGATACAAAGAAAGGCCAAAAGAAGTCCGTGCCCTGAAGGAGGTCATATTGTAATGGGGAGACAATATGTGAATGACTATGTTCATATAAGATGTATACAATGCAAAAGAAAGGTCATCTCAGAAGGAAGGTGCTAGAATAGTGGTTCTCAACCTTCCTAATGCTGCGACCCTTTAATACTCGTATGTCGGTGTATCTGCGTGTGGGCAGACTCGCCTGGAGCAGTGTCTGGGTTCCTAAGGCCATCGGAAATATGTGTTTTCTGATGGTCTTAGGCAACCCCTGTGACCCCTGTGAAAGGGTCTTTCGACCCCTGAAGGGGTTGTGACCCAGAGGTTGAGAACTGCTGTGCTAGAAGGTATATATATATATATATGTATGTGGGAGGAAGAGATTAAGAAAGGCCTCCTGAAGAAGATGAGATTTTAGTTCAGTCATACAGGAAGCCAGGATGAAACCATAGGGAGAGGGAGTATTCTAGGGATGGGGAATAGCCGATGCAAAGGAATGAAGTTGGCAGATGGAGCCACTCATCCATATACTACATGGGTGTAATAGAACAGCAAACCAAGAACTCTGACCAAGGCAGACACCAGTGAACACCCCACAGGTACCACAATGCCCACACAGGAGAAGCTGGCTCAAGATGAACATTCTAGCATGGCCAACATGATGCTTCCTAGCCTCTCTTGCTGCTTCATGGTACTTACTCCATTTTTGTTGTTGTTGTTGTTTGTTTTGTATGCAAAGTAACACCACAGCCACTGACCCTACTACCAATTTCAGATATATAGTCCCTACGCCAAGGCTAGTCTCATCCACCCACCATGATACACACCAGCAATCTGCCTATTTCCTGCTGCCCCTATGTATTTTCCATGGAATAATAGTTATTCCTACAGAACTGAAGATTATGAATGGAGCTTTCCTGTGTAGTGAATAATAGCACTTACATGTCATATACTCCTATACTTTCGACATCCCAGTCTCCTCACACCCAGAAAGACTTATTTCTACTAGTCTTTGTGATGATTGTTGACCAGCTTAACCCCTTACCTCCTACATCCCTTAGCTAATAGATAAGTATGAAGATAGATAGAGAAATGGATAGGACAGAGACAGAGAGACATGTTAGACAGATAGACAGATAGATAGCTAGCTAGATAGTTAGAATGATGGAGACGAATGTGATGGGTAGATAGATGGTCAGAGAGAGAAAGAAACAAACACAGATTAGAAAGATAGGCAGAAAGACAGAGATAGATTGACATAGATAGGAAGAAAAACAGATGGAGAGACAAATATAGATTAGATAAAAAGATAAATAGATAAAACATTTATTAAATACTTACAAGAGCCTAGGCACTGTGATAAGTACTGGAGTTACAAACACAAGCCAAAAAAAAAAAAAGCCCTGTCCTTAAGGAGCTGATATATAATAGGAGAGAAAAAAGACCCACATGAAAGTTAGTTGTAGAGCAGGGGAGAGAGTGTGAAGTAATTCTAGCCTGGCCATCTGATCAAACGGTGGTCCAGGCCAGAGACTCAGAATTCAGAAGAGAAGGTTATAGGGAGAACAGGACAATCTATAAGGAAAGAATGAAGCATAGTAGGAGAAAGATTTGTAATCAGAGGATGTGGGTTTGAATCCTGCATCCCTCCTCTGACACTAACAATTATATGATCTTGTTTGTTAACTTCTTTGGGTTTTGCTTTCCTTATCTTTAAAATAAGAAGACTGGAACTGTCAAATCCATAAATCTATAATCCCCTGTTTTTTTGTAGATGGCCAGTAAAAGTTTGATTTTTAACATAGCATTTCAAGACCCTCAGCAACACAGAGAACTAAATTTTCTGTGGACTTTTTTTTTTTAGTACCTTCACTATTCAGGGAAATGGGGGTGGGGCCTAAGTGCAAAGGAAGAGCTATTTCTAGTCTTTCAAATTCCCAAGAGGTCTTATTACCTTGTTTTCCACTGCTCTGACTAATCCTGCATGCCAATCAGGCTAGGAGTACAAAAGCATCTCACATGCTGCAACCTGACACATTTTAGTGTCCATCATCCTGTAGATTCCACAGAGGTTAACACGGGCACTAACTTGGGAGTCTGAAGACCTGGGTTTGGGTTCGAGCTCCAACCCATACTCAGTACACAATCCATGAACTCTCTCTGAATCTCAATTTCTTCATCTTTAAAATGAAGATCATAATACTTGTACTACTTATTTCTAAGGGTAATTGTGAGGATAGAATTTTGTGAACCTTAAAGCATTATTGAGATGTGGCCACATGAGGAGCTCTCGGACTCATAGGGGTTTGAGACAGTCTCAAGAAGACTCAGCCAGCTCAAGGCAAGGATTAAAACTTGCATGGGTCTGTGAGGTGTCTGAAGATGACAAGCTGAACTTGTGTTCTATGTCTTGCTTGACTCCTTTTTCCCTCACATCTCACTGGATTCATGAGGTTTGAAATCTGTATCTTGCCTCCTTGAAATTCTCGTTTGAGACCTTTTTGTTGTTTGGTTGTTTTTCAGTTGAATCTGACTTTTCATGACCCCATTGGGGGTTTTCTTGGCAAAGCTACTGGAGTGGTTTGTCATTTCCTTCTCCAGCTCATTTTATAGATGAGGAAACTGAGGCAAACAGGGTTAAGCGACTTGCCCAGGGTCACACAGCTAGTAAGTGTCTGAGACCAGATTTGAACTCAGGAAGATTAATTTTCCTGACTCCAGGCTCAGCACTTTACCCATTGTGCTACTTAGCTATCCTAAGAATGTGTATAATCAGAACCAGATATGGAAAAACACAAACATAGAAGCTTTGGCTGGAAAGACAGCATGGTGTGATAAAAGTGCATTGAATTTGGAGTCAAAGGACCTGGGTTTGAATCCCAGCTTTGATAATTTTCTAGCTGGGTGATCTTGAGTAAATTAATATCTCTGAGATTTAAATCCCTCATCTACAAAATGAGGGCATTAGACCAGAGACCTCTAAGACCCTATATTTTTTTCTAGGTTGGAAAATCATAAGTTTGGCTTCTCCAAAGAGACATTAGTGAGATTTCCTAGCAACTTTGTTTCTGAGAGTTATTTCATGCAATTTGGGCCAACAATGCTGAGTATTTGCTTCATGGCAAATTTTTTCCCTTCACTTCAACATTTGGACAAAGGGAAAGCAGCGTTTAAAGATAAGAAAGACCTTGAACACGAGTATATAGAACGGAGCTTTGTTATATAACAGTCCACTGTGGGCACATCCGTTTTATATGCATCCAAAGTGACAGAAGATTGGACTCATGCCATGATCTCAGAGTACAAGAATGACAGAGGAGAAAGGGCTGGAAGCTCAGCTGCCAAGGAGCGATACTGTGTCCCTGGCCACATGTATACTTTATACTGCTAGTCGTTTTAGTATCTGCTCCATGAAAGTGCTAGCGATGCCTGTAACCATCCAGGACTGAATACTTGGTACTGTGAGGGTCTAAAAATTGCTGCGTGTGCATAGAGGATGCCCATCAGCACCTTCCCATCTCTCTCCTCCTAATTAAATCTTAACCTAACCTTCATGGTGTAACTCATCTTACCTCCTCCATGAAGCCTTCTCTGATCACTCTGACCCACACTGATCATTCTCCCTTCCTGATTTCTATAGTAAATGTTGTGGAAAGAGCACTGGACTTGGAATCAGAGGACCTATATGACCTTGAAGGGAAAGAGAATACTCATCTATGAAATGCCCACTATGTAACCAGCACTATGCTAAGTATTTTACAAATATTCTCTTACTTGAGCCACACAACAGCCCCATGACGTAGGTACTATTATTATTGTTTTAATGGTTGAGAGAGACAGAAACCAAACTGATTTGCCCAGGGTCATGCAGCTAAGTGTCTGGGGCCATATTTGAACTCAGGTCTTCCGGATTTCAGGACCATGCTCTATCCACCGTATCTCCTGCCCGCATCTAGACCTTGATCAAGTCTCCTCCCCTCTCCAGGCCATTTGTAAAGTGACCATGTTGAACACGATGATCTCAAGATTCCTTTCCAACTGTACACATGTTTATATTTATAGTGAACCCTTTCTAATAGATGGGTATGTACGAGTAGCCGTCTGTGGGATAGGAGGTGAAAGGTTGGTGAGCAGGCCAACTAGCTGCTTCCTCTTGGCTGCCCCCACTCCTATGTGGGCTATGCCTTGTGTTCCCAACTCCTCCCCCCACCCTCGAGGTGAGGGGGCTATCTGAGTTGTTTTTTGCTTTTTTGTTTTTAACTTATGATGGAGAACAAAGGGCCCATAGATGCCTGAAGCAACTGGCCTCAGAAAAGCTAACTCCAGCCCTTCCCCCAGGGACTTCTAGAAGGTTCAGTAGAGGCTGTGCTTCTTTTGATATGATTCATTTAGTATTTCTCTGCATTTGGGAAGCCACTAACTATGAATAAATAAAATCTCTTTTCAGGAAATGTCCAAGCCCCCATTTTAGGAATGTTCCGAGTATGTATGAAAATCTCTCTCTCTTCTGGATCTGTTCCCCAAGGACATAGATAAATCATTATAGCAGTAATAGCTACATGTTCTTAGAGAAACCAGCTTCTTTAAAAACAAGTGGAAAACAGAAAGCAAGGAGATTGCATGATTAGTATTGATACATCAGATTCTTTTCTCCACAGAGAATGGGAGGGTAGAGAGTATATGGAGGAAAAGGGGAAGAAGCAGAGGATGGGAATGTGGAATTTTCTGGCTTCTATCTCCATAGTGCCATGATTACAGGAATCACTGTGTCTGGCTTTCACTCAGCCCCTTTGACATAGACCCAACAGACCCAATATCTGAGTCTCTATATTCTTCTCTCCTGTCTCACCCCAGCATCATTTCTGTTGGAGCTGCTTGGGTAGAGATGTGTGGCAGGGTGGATGGTGGTCCCAGCCTCCCCAAACTATTACAGTCGGGATCTCTCTATAGACATGGTAGTGATACTAAAGCTTCCCAGCACAATGCTTCCACCACTCTTTATGTTTTCCCCTAGCAATGCTTGGTCATTTCTCTTGAAAGGTTTCAGCTTTCCCCATTCTTTGGAAGGAGGGGAAAAGGAAGTTCTCTTTCAAACTTAGTTACAGCCCCCAAGGGCTCAGGTAAACAGTCACTGAGGAATTTATCTGCCAATGAATGGAAGAGCATTTATTAAGCTCTCACTGTATGCAGAGCACTATGCCAAGCATTAGGGATACAAATAGAAAAGTAATACAATCCTCTGGAGGAGCTCACATTCTGATGGGAGAGATGACGCACGTATCAATACTAACCTTCAATGTATAGTCACAAACATACAGGCATGTGAATGTATGTGGGTGGGTATATCTGTCTATCTCTGTGTATGTATCTAAGGCAGCTTGGTGGTGCAGTGGAGAAGAACACTGGGCTTGGAATCAGGACAACTCATCTTCCTGAATTCAAATATGACCGTAGACACTTACTAGCAGTGTGACCCTGGGCAGGTATCTTAACCCTGTTTGCCTCAGTTTCCTCATCTGTCAAATGAACTGGAGAAGGAAATGGCAAAGCTCTCCAGTATCTTTCCCAAGAAAACTCCAAGTGGGGCCACAGAGAGTCAGAAATGACTGAAAAATGACTGAACAACAGTGTAGGTGTGTATGTACATATGTGTGCATGTTACGTCTCTTGATATGTACATATGTAAGAATATATGTATAATCAGAGAGAATAGTAACATTTGGCACCCCCTGAAATACCCCTTCTCAGGTGTGAAGCCCCTAAAATAGGCGCTCCAGATCAAAGTGCTCTGTGGGCAGGGCATCCACTCAAAATCATGGGTCATAAACTCCAACAAAAGTATTTACTTTTCCTCTAATCAGACAAAGAACATGTTTAGTTCAAAGCAAAGGCATCATTAGAATGAAGTGAAGTGCAATGTAATGGAACAGGAGAGAATTCCATAAGAAAATGCCATATAGTATAATACCCCAAGCATTCATTCAGTGCCCACTCTGTGATGTTAGGCACTAGGGAAATAAATAATTGTTATGGAACATGGCCTACGTCCTCAAGGGGCTGACAGTCTAATGTCGGCTAGAATGATAGAGATGGAAGGGACTTTACAAAGCCCTGAGTTGTCAAAAGAGGCTTTTGAATTAAGTCTGCACCTGCTTAGACATCAGGGATAATCTTCAAAGAAAAGAGGACCTCTACCTTGCCCGTCCCCACCCCCCAACCTGAAGCACTGTTCAAATACAGGCCTTCTACCAGCTCATCAGAACGACGGTTCTTGCTGCACAGTCAAACACATGTCAGTCTTCACTGATGTCACCTGGCCTTGAGCTGTATCATCCTTCATACTCGCTGACAAAGCCTGTCCTTTTCTCAGGAGGATAACGATCCCACATCCTGAGCACTGTCACCACCACACACACACACTGAGAACGTACTTTGCGTTAAGAGCACAGAGTCAGCTTGACTGGAACGTAGCCTGCAGAACCTGGGAGGGACAAAGCGTGGCCTCTACTAAGAGGGACTGAAACATTGTTTGCTGTCCTATTGTGGTCACTCTGAGGATTTGTCAGAGCCCAGGGGCCCAGCTGGAAAGGCATGTTTACTGCAGATAGACTCAACCCAGAGACTGACTGTTCCTTTTGACAGCTGCAAATCCTCTCCATGCAGGGATAACAGCATTGTCATCCAAGGGCAAAGACTGAGTCACTGCCATTGTGTACTTCAGGGCAGAGGTAGGATTATGATAAGGCCCATGGACAGTAGCAGCCTTTATCAGCTGGGGTCCAAGTTGGGGGAAAATGAGGGGGTGGTGGTTGAATACATGGGTGAGAGACTTTCCCATCTCCAAACAGAGGATTTGGCACTAGAAGGGGCTAGAAGTTATCTACTCCAATGTCCCCATTTTACAAATGAGGAAACTAAGGTCTGCAGAATCACTAGATTTTGAAGTTACGAAGGACCTTAGCGGCTGGGTAGCACATTGAAGGTAGCTAGGTTGCTCAGTGGAAAGAGCATAGAGCATGGAGTCAAGAAGACTTGAGTTCAAATCCAGCCTCAGACACTTACTACCTGTGTGACCCTGGGCAAGGCACTTAACCCGGCTTGCCTTCGTTTCCCTATCTGGAAAATGAGCTGGAGAAGGAAATGGCAAACAACTGCAGTATCTTTGCCAAGAAGACCCCAAATGGGGTCACGAAGAGCTGGACACGACTGGACAACAAAAATAGTATCCAAAAGGAATTCTCACTGCAGCATGCTTGACAAGTGACCCTTCAGCCTTTGTCTGAAGATTTTCTATAAAGTCTTGCCCCTCCCCCACGATGCAATCCATTCCACTTTTGGGCAACTCTAATTGTTAGGAGATTTTTCCTGACCATGAAGCCTAAATTTGCTTATTTGCAACTTTCCTAAGAGGGGAAGTGATTTGACCAGAGGGTGCTTGTGGCCCATATCCTTTCAGCCGTATCAGACCAACTTGGCCTAGGACCAAAAAAAGGAGTGAGGGTCAGACTGTAGGAACCAGGAGCCTCCATTGCCCCTATACTATTCTGTTTTATTTTTGTGTTACACTTATTTTCATGTTGTAATAACCTCCTCAGGTTCACTGAGTGCAGAAAATATCATATTTTCATTACTGGAAAAATATTTTTTCATCTGGGAAAGTAGCATGTTACATTTCAGGAGCCCTGGATTTGGGGTGAGAAAACCTAGGTTTGAGTCCCAGCTCTGTCCTAACTAGTTACATGGTCATGTGCAATCTATCACTCTTGACTCCTCCCTTTTCATTACTCTTTATCCCTCCCCCCTTTCCTTGCCCACTAGATACTAAGTCTTAAGTCTTAAGTCCAGCAGCCAATGGTACTGGATACTGGATACAGGAGTGATTTACCATTTCCTTCTCTAGCTCATTTTCCGGATAAGGAAATAAAGGCAAGCAGGGTTAAGCTCAGGGTCACAGGGCTAGTAAATGTCTGAGGCAGATTTGAACTCGTGACTCTAGGCCTAGCACTCTATCTGCTGTGCCACCTAGCTGTCCAAAAAGTAGATGAAGGGAATTATTCTTGCTGGTCAGTCCTGTCCAACTCTTCATGACCCCATTTGGGATTTTCTTGGTAAAGATATTGGAATGGTTTGCCATTTCCTTCTCCAGCTCATTTGACAGATGAGGAAACTGAGGCAATCAAGGTTAAGTGAATTGCACAGGGTTACACAGCTAGTAAGTTTCTGGATTTAAACTCAGGTCTTCCTGACTTCTGACCTGGTATTCTTCTATCTACTGTGCCACCTAGCTGAAATGAGCTTCTTATAAAATTTTTAGCGTAAGCATTTATAAGACAAGCTATAATTTGGGGCTTGATTTATTGTTTTGCTGATTATTCAGACAAAATACAGAAACCTCAGATTGGCATTTAAAACCTTCCCTCCACGATGTGGCTTCTGCTTACCTTTTCAATATTATTTCGTATTACTTTCATGAATTTTCAATTTTAATCAAACTGGTCTGCTAGCACAATGTTCTGCCTCCAGCCTCTTTACCTTTGTGTAGATGGTCTCACGTGTCTGAAATGTCCTTCCTCAGCTCTGCTTTTTAGAATGCCCAGTGTCCTTCAGAGCACAATCCAACTCCCACCTCCCTCCTACATGAGGCCTGTCCTGACACTTTGAGTTGTTAGGGTTCTTTCTTCTTTTAACTAATTGGTTTAACTCTGCCTATAGTTGTATGCATCAGTCTATATGCTTTGTCCATACACATCACAATTTTTCAATTCACACGCCCACCCACTGTGGGATAATCTTCACAAAGCAATGTCAAGAAACTCCTTGGGGATAGGTTTCTGATATTCAATTCAGGCAAAGCAATTGTGCTTCATGGAGGTAGTGTGTCCTCCCCACCCATCCATCCCCTCCCAACTCAGCTGAGGGGTGGCACATCCAGGGAGCTCCCACATCCAGGGGTGAAGCCGCTGACCTTAAGCTGACACATCTGTTCAATGACAGAGTTCAGGCCTAGATATCCTGCTCTCTTGAGTCCCAGGCCAGGGCTCTTTCCATTACTGCCTGCTGAGAAGTGTCCCTGCTGACTTTCAGCATCTGTAAGACATGAAGATTTGGGAATTTCCTTTAGTTTTGACTACTATCAGCTAGCAGAGTGTCCTGAGAAAATAAATTTGGAAAGTTATCCTTTTAAGCTGAATGTTCCCTGGGGACACCAATTTCTTTGTCAGGGTTTTGAATATCTCCAAGAATGACTTTATGTTTTTAAAATTAGTGGGAATTTCCTGTTTCCGTTGTCCATTACATACTGTCTGGCAGCAGAGGAGACAAGATTCTGAGCCCACATTAGCGTGCATCATTTGTATGTAGCTCCACTAACTCACAGATCCTTTCTATGGATTGGCAGTCTCCATGGCACAGGTGAGCGAGAGATTGTCTCTATGGCAACATCCAAGGAGAGGTTGTCTCCAAGGCAACAGTGAAGGAGAGGCAGATTAATCTGGATGGCTCACACTACCCATCAGCCACCACCCACTGATTGACTCATCTGTTTCCTTGGGACCATCACCTCAGTCCTGTATGGAAATCTGAAGCTTCGCATCACCACGTGTACCCAAACCCCGAGCTGGGCTGTCAGTCAACTTGGCTGAACACTAATTTCTTGCCTTATTCAGTAGACTATCAAGTCAGGGACTGGGGAGCTCTAGTTTCCTTTTCACCGGCAAGTCAGTCAGCCTATAAACACTTTTTTTTTGAGGGAGAAAGTAGGGCAACTGGGGTTAAGTGACTTGCCCAAGGTTGCACTGCTAGTTTTTTGTGTTGTGTCTGAGGCTGGATTTGAACTCAGGTCCTCCTGACTCCAGGGCTGGTGCTCTATTCACTGTGCCACCTAGCCACTCTTCTATAAACACTTATTAAGCATCTATTATGCTCCAGGTATCATGCTACGTGCTAGGAGTACAAAGAAAAGTAAAAATCACCCCTACCTTCAAGGAGCTCTCAGTCTAACACATGAGAAGATACAGCCACAACTATGTACCAATGAGCTAGGCATTAATGTTAAGAGAGATGGGGGAAAGTTTCCTGAAGAACGTAGGATTTTCACAGAACCTGGGAACTAATGCTTCCTTTTCTACCTAATCCCAGTGTGACCTTCCACAAGTAATTTTTACTCCCTGTGTCTCAGGTTCCTCATATGCAAAATGAAGGAACTGCAATAGCCTTCTTCTGAGGTTACTCCCAGCTCTAAACTGACCACATGCTTCTATGATCTAAATATGACGAACAAACTTTAAATGAGACTACGCATTGTTATGTAAAAAGGAATGGATTGCATGTGACAAGAGAAAAATCTAACCCAAATTAGAAAACAGCCATCACCAAACTGTTGAGGTTTTCAGATGTTTTCTTAAAATGCCATTGAGTGTGAGTAGATTTTGAAATACCAATATAATTGTCATATTCAATTGTGTGTATGTGTTGGGAAATAGATACCTTTCAATAGGAAAAAAAAAGGTGAGATTTTGCTGGGACTTGAAGGAAGCCAGAGAAGCCAGGAGGCAGAGACAAGGAAGGAGAGCATTCCCGGCATTCAGGGCAGCCAGTGAAAATACTTGGAGTGAAAGATGGAATGTCTTGTTCTTGGAACAGCTAGAAAGCCAATGTCACTGGATTGCTGAGTATGAGTGGGGGTGGGGTAGGGGATGGGTGGGGAAATCAGGTATAAGAAGACTGTAAGGGGAGGAGGGCTGTTATAAAGGGTTTTTAATGCCAAACCAGTGACTACCCAGAATGCCTAGGCAAGGTCACCTTGACTTTCATATAAGCTCACAGGGTTTATAGCAGGATACCTTAGACATCATCTAGTTCAATGTCCTGATTTTATACAGGAGAAAACTGAGCTGCAAAATCATGCCACTATTTAGTTCAGTAAATTGGGATACAAAGAAAAAGGAATGAATTTCCTGCCCGCAAGGAGTTTATATTCTACTGGGAGGCAGGAGAGAGCAACAAAGGTTATCTCCTAATGTCTGGGGGCTGTGATCCCTATTTAGAGAGGAAATACCTACACCAATGAAATCACATATCCTCAAAGAGTTTCTTTATTGTGAGTGGTAATAATAATACTTGGTTCCTGGAGCATTGCATTTGCTTTGATCTAAAAAATCTTCACTTTACAGTGTGTGGGGCTTCAGACCTTTCCCTTACAATCCATCAGATTCCCTGGCAGCAGAGAGCCAAGAGCAGACAGAGCAAGGCCAGTGACCAGGATCAAATGCTGGGAATATGAGAGCTCATCACAACGGATTCCAGAGGATATGGGGCAGGAACCACATGTCAAATAGGACCAGGCACACTGGGGTTGGAGACCTCTCGGAGGCCCCCTGTCTCCCTCTTCAACTAACCCTGCCCAATCTTCTGAATTTAGGATGGTACCATAGTGGCACAAATCCTCTCCAGCTCACTTCTTGTCTGTGCAACCTTGGGCAAGTCACCTTCCTTTTCAGGGCCCAAGTTTCTTCGTTTGTAAAATTAGAGTGTTGGACTCATGACCCCAGAAGTCCTTTCCAGCTCAAGCTATGATCCTTTGACCCTACTCCCTTCCACAAATTCTATGCTTTAATCAAACAGAACTTTTTTCTGGTCTCACTTCTCTAAGATTTTCCTAGTACTCATCCATTCTTGGAGAGGCTTCCCTTTCCCTTTACATTTTTTTTTTGTTCATTTATTATTGTTCCCTTCCCCTACCTTCTTTCTATCTGTTGAATTCCTACCTACCCTTTAAAACCTAACCCAAAGTTACCTGCTCGGAGCTCATGGCACACTTCAGACTGTATTTAGGTAATCTACCTGTAGGCACCTCAAAGTCTGGAGGCCTATTGTCAGTCATATGTAACACAATAAATGCAGGAATTTGGAACAAAAGGTCAAAGATTTACAGCTGGGAAGGGCCTTAGAGGCCTTCTAAGCCAATCAGTTCTTTTGTTTTTCTTTTGAGGGGGAAAGGTAAGGCAATTGGGGTTAAGTGACTTGCCCATGGTTACACAGTAAGTAAGTGTGGCAAGTGTCTGAGGCTGCATTTGAACCCAGGTCCTTCTGACTCCAGGGCCAGTGCTCTGTTCACTGTGCCACCTAGCTACCCCCAGTTCATTTGACAGATGAAAAATGGAACTTCTCCTAGGTTAAGTGATTTGCTGGAGGTCACACAGCTATAGAGAGTGTGTGGAAGCAGACTTGAACATAAGTCATTGAGCCTCCAAAATGAGTGCCCAATCCACAATGCTAGCTAGACTGAGGGACCAAGTAAACTGTAACCCCTATTTAATAAACTCCTGTGGTTGCCCATTATCTCCAGGAACAAATATAAAATTCCTTGTCTTGTCCTTGAAAACCCTTCATGACCTGACCACTTCCTACCTTTCCCATCTTCTTACACCTTTCTTCCAGCACTTAGCACTGTCCTTGTCACATAATGGATAGGTACTTCATAAATGCTTGTTGACTGAGTAATTGCTGTTAAGAATGGGGATAACTGCAACCCTTCCTGGGTTGGAGAGCTCAAAATACTTTCCAGTCAGCAGAATACTTTCAGAAGGCAAAGCGCCCCATTTGCTGGGGACAGTCCATTTATCAAGAGCTGACAAGGTTACCACACAATGCAGCTATTTTAGAAGGTTTAAAAAAGAAAAGGGGAGGGGCTGGCCAGGGAGGGGGAAGACTCAATTTAGACAGCTTATTTTTATAAATAGAATGACAGTTATTCAAATCACAATTTCAAATTTAACAAATATTTATTAAGCACCTACTATGTGTAAAGCACTGTGCTAGGCCCTGAGCACTGGACTGGCCATGGAAATATGTTTTGTGGTTTAGAAAGTCCTTGGAAAGAGATTCTCTGAGCAAGAAAGAGTGAGAAGAGTCCTGAAAAGGGAAATAAATGCTCTTGCCTTTATCAACCATTCCAACATCTCCTGTTGGGCCCTAATCTTTGAGGGATTTTGCATGTTTAACCAGAGGAACAATAAAAAAGAATGGGGGGGTAGGGTGAAGAGGAGGGACCACATCTCACTACAGCATGGGTCACTGTGATGACACCCATCCCAATAAAAACTGTGACAGGGGGTTTTGCACACTTAGGATAGTTAAATGGACCATGAAACTTTGCCACTGGCAGTAAATGCCAAGGGACCAGCAGCAAACTCTGCAAGGAAATTAGCTGCCCTGCTTCTACCAGGAGTGGGGAACCTGTGGTCTCGAGGCCTGAATCTAGTCAAAGGGCCGCACTTGAGGATCTAGAGGGCCATGTGTGGCCTTGAGGCCACAGGTTCCAAAGTGGGATCTCAGTAGGATAAGGTTTCACACCTTGGCAAGCTTTTAAAATATAATTTGCACTCAACTTTCTTTAGAATTGTCTTTCCATAATCCTCTGACCCAGGAGAAGGGTACCAGGCTGAAGGCACCTATCTAATCAGAGGGCAAGTCTGTGTGAACTTGGGCAAGTGAGTCATAATCCTTCCAAGCCTCGATTTCCTCCTCTGTAAAAAAGGAAGAGGCTGGACTCCCTTGTATCTAAAGTCCCTTCTGGCTCAAAATCTATTAATATTCTATGATTCCCCCTTGCCTAAAATGCCTTTTCTTGTCTCTGCCTCTTAGTCTCCCTGGCATCCTTCAAGACTCAGTTCAAATACCATCTTCTAAAGGAGGCCTCTGCTAGTCCCTATTCCTACCATCCCCACAGCTGACACCTTTTCCTCTGAGATTACTTTCCATCCATATTACATATATGTGTGTTACATATATGTATGTATATAGATACTCACATATATAGTTATTTACATATTATCTCTCCTATTAGTCAGCCAATATGCATTTATTAAGCATCTGGCATGTTCTAGGCATGGTGCCAAGCACTGGGGATACAAAGGAAGTCAAAAGACAGTCCCTGCCTCAAGGAGCTCAAGAAATATGTATAAACAAGCTATACACAGGATAGGAAATAACAGAGGGAAGGCATTAGAATTAAGGGGGATTGGCATTATTGATTAGAGAATGCAAATTAAAATAACTCTGAGGTACCGAAAATTGAAATGTTGTCAGTGGAGTTGTGAACTGATTCAACCATTCTAGAGAGCAATTTGGAACTATGCCCAAAGTGCTATAAAACCATGCATACCCTTTGATCCAGCAATAACACTAGTAAGTCTGTATCTCAAAGAGATGAAAAAACAAAAAGGGAAAGAACCTGTATGGACACAAATATTTATAGCTCTTTTAGTGGTGGCAAAAAATTGGAAATTGAGGGAATGTCCATCAACTGGGGAATGGCTGAACAAGTTGTGGTATACAGTTTTTGATGGAATACCATCTATTGTACTATAAGAAATGATGAGCAAGATGCTCTCAGAAAGACATGGAAAGACTTACATGAACTGATACAAAGTGAAATAAGCAGAACCAAGAGAACATTGCACATAGTAACAACAATATTATACAATGATCAACTGTGAATGACTTGGTTACTCTCAACAATACAATGATTTAAGACAAATCTGAAGGGCATATGATGAAAATGCTATGTAACTCCAGAGGAAAAAACTAATGGAGTCTGAATGCAGATCAAATCATACTTTTAAAAAAAGTTTTCTTCATTTTTCTTGTTTTCCCCCTCTTGGGTTACAGGTGGGGTTTTTTTTGAGGGGGTGTATTTCCTTTTGCTATATGACTAATATGGAAATATATTTTACATGACTGCACATGTATAACCTATATCAAATTGCTTACCTTCTCAATGAGAGGGGAGGGGAGGAATTTGGAATTCAAAATTTTATCAAATGAATGTTAAAAATTGCTTTTACATGTAATTGGGGAAAATACTAAGGAAAAAAGGTATTAAAGGGGATTGGGAAAGTTATTCCATAGAAGGTGAAACTTTAGCTGGAATTTAAAGGAAGCCAGGGAAATGAAGAGGCAGAAGTGAGGAGGGAAACCATTGCAGGCATGGGAGACAGCTAGAGAAAATATCCAGACCCAGAGAGCTGGTGCGGCTTGCTGCTAGAACATCAAGGAAGTGTGTGTCCGTGGATTGAAGAGTATACGTTGGGCAGCAGTGGGGATGGGGTGGAGGGAGGGCATGAGGTGAAGATGTAATCTCCTTGAAGGCAGGAACTACTTCTGACTTTTTTAAAAAAAATAGTATTTTATTTTTTCCCCCAATTACACATAAAGACAATTTTAAACAGTTCTTAAATGAAATTTTGAATTGCAAATGTTCTCCCTTGTTCCCTCCCTTTCCCCCTCCCCAAGATGGTAAGCAATTTGATATAGGTTATATATGTGCAATCATGGAGAATTTATTTCTTTACTTTGACTTTCTTTATATCTCCAGTATTTACATAGTGGTTGGCATTTGATGATCACCTGCTTTTAGATTACTTACATATTTCAGAACTGACTGCACCATATGATTGCATCACAATAGTAAAACTTGTACACAAGCCTCAAAGGGCTCTTTGAGGAACCAATGAAATAATTTTCATGTGGGAAAAGGGGGCTCCCTGCTACTCATTCAGTCTAGTAATCAAATCATAGAAGGAGCAGAGAATGAGTTAAACCAAGTACAAAGAAGATTCTGAGTCAGGAGCTCTTAAACTTCAACATGTGAACTTGCTTTTTTTAAAAAAATATTTTGATATCTATACTTCACAAGAATTTGTTTCTTTTGTATTTTAATTTATGCATTTAAAAATATTGAGAAAGTTTCCATCAGACTTCCAAAGAAGTCTATGACTAAATAAGGTTAAGAGCAGATGGTTTAGGGCTTTAGGCCTTGTGAAGGAGTTCTCCCCATGAAATTATAAGGCCAGTTTGCCATCGGCTGGCAGAAGATTCAGTCACTACTGTGATAGTGCTTACAGTCAGGCAAGTCAACAAGCATTTATTAAAGACTTAGTATGTGCCAGATACTGTGTTAAACTCTAGGAATACAAATATAAGGATAAAGATAGCTCTGCTCTCAAGGAATTTAAATTATAGTAGGGGGATATAATAGGGGGCAGGTAGGTGGCACAGTAGATAGAATGCAGAACCTGGAATCCAAAAGACTCATCTTCCTGAGTTCAAATCCAACCCCAGATATTTACTTATCCCTTTTCCCCCTCAGCTTCCTCATCTGTAAAATGAGCTGGAGGAGGAAATGACAAACCAGTATCTTTGCCAAGAAAACCCCAAATGGGGTCATGGAGAATCAGACATGACTGGTACAACTGAACAACAGGGGAAGACAATACATAAAAGGAAGATGAAAGGGAGGGTTGTAATATGATGGAGAGAGAAATCCAGTGAGTCAGGAGTAGAAAATAGAAAGGAATGAAAAATAAAACTTGCTTCCCCCCTCCCTCAAAGCTTGCCAGCTCTGAAAGATACAATCGTAGATTTAAAACTAGAAGGAATTTTTAGAGACCATCAAGTCCTACCCCCCTCATTTTGCAGACAAGGAGATGGAGCCATAGAGAGTTCAAATGATTGACTTAGAGTTATACCAATAGCAAGGGTCTGTCAAGACAGTTGAAGACAGGAAGCAACTTCAAGGAACATGACCCCTGGCAGCAGAGAGGGGAGCCAACTGTGGATTCAAGGGAGAATTAGTCCTAGTGAGCTTTCTGAGAGAAGCAGACAAAACAACCTAGCTAAGTCACCAACTCAGTAGAACAAACCGGGGGACTAGCAATACGAACAGCAAGCAAGGTTGTCCTTGGTTCCAAGGTTCAAGGTTCGAGGTTCTGGCTCCCCATGGGCATGAGTGAATATACTAAGACAGATCCTCCTGATAGTGGGAAAAGATATGTTGGTAGTGGAGACAGTTTATGCTCCCAGGACATCCCAGGTGGAACACTTCTCTGGCTTTGAAGCTTCTGCTTTAATATTTCCCCACAGGGTTAATGTGTCTCGATAGTCTGCTGATGTTATCTTCTGGGTTGCTTTTTTCATTAAACTGCAATCTGTTGGTGTCATTGACTGCCCTGTTTTCTACTGAGCAGCTACTTCTGTTTCCTATTTTTCTGATAAATTGCCATTGCTATGTACTCCAGAGTATGCCAGCCTCTTTAGAAGGTAAATAGCCCGTGGCATCAGTACTTTACCAAGTGGTGGTTGTTGTTGTTGTTGTTGTTGTGTTGTGTGAGTGTATGTGTGTGTGTGACTTAGACTCACAGCTTCATCCAGTGTCTATAATGAGACCCTTAGGGAAAAAGTTTGTATTTTTAAATTCATTTGCTTCTCATTCAGCAGCAACTCTCTCAGGATAGTTAATATTTGGGTTGCGGTTAATTAATTTCTTTCAACTCCCACCATGCCCTTAAGCAACAAGCACTGAATCCATTTAGATGATTGAAGAGCTTCATGGCCTCATGGACTATAAAACACATCAGGCCCTTCTGTCCTCCATAATCTCTTTTTAAGTCTGTCTATGTCATGTGACAGACATGCCACTTCACACAATGGTCATGGCATGTTGTATGACATACATCATATATCATTGATGTACATGTTATGCTGTGTGACAGATACTTTACATTGTGTGGTGGACATGCCATGTCATACCACAGGTATGTGATCATATGATGGACATACTATACAGCATGTCATGTCATGGTGTGGGCATGCCACATAGCCCATCACATCGTGTGATGGGCATGCCACATCATGTGACACACACTACATTATTGATAGACATACCACATCATTGACAGGCACCTTGTGTCACAGGATGGACTGCCACATCATGTGGTGAATATACCATGTAACATGCCACATCATAAGATGGACACACTATATCATGTGACAGAAACACTCATTTAACTTATGTTTGCCTCAGTTTTCTTTTATGTAAAATGGGAATGATAATAGTACCTCCCTTCCAGGGCTGTTTTTGAGAATTAAATGAGATAATATTTCCAAAGAACTTTGCAAACCTTAAAGCATTATATAAAGCTATTATTATCTCCAAGATTCTCATACCCTGCCTTTAAATGACTTCCTGTCTTCTCATTATGTAGACAAAGTACTTAAGCTTCAGCTTCAGTATTTGACCTTTCAATAAGTTTGAATTAATTTCTTTAAGTACTGGAAAATCTGATGATGATGATGATGGTGGTGGAAATTGATAACAATACATTTCTTTGGTAACACTACCTGATTTTCTTTGTTTAGGCTGATTTCTTTAGGGTATATTAACCAAATTAATTTTTCTAAATGCTATAGCATTGGTTTCTATGAAATCCATCTTAATTCTGTCCAATTGGATAATTTTTTTCCTTTTAAATTTATTCATTTTTAGTTTAAAACATTCAGTTCCACAAATTTTTGAATTCCAAATTTTCTCCCCCTCCCTGTCCTCCATCATCCTTCTCAAAGACGTCATGTAATCCAAAATAGGTTCTACATATACCTTCACATTAAACAAATTTTCATAATAGTCAAGTTGTAAAGAAGAATTATAACCAAGGAGTGAACCATGAGAAAGAAGAAACAAAACAAAACAACAACAAAAAAGAGAGCAAATAGTTTGCTTCAGTCTGCATTCAGACTCTGTAATTCTTTCTCTGGATGTGGATAGCCATTTCTACCATGAATCTTTTGCAGTTGTCTTAGAACCTTGCAATGCTGGGAAGAGCCAAGTCTATCAAAGTTAGTCATCACAGATAGAATATGTCTGTAATTGTGTACAACGTTCTCCTGGTTCTGCTCTCCTCACTCAGCATCAGTTCATATAAGTCTTTCCAGGTTATTATGAAGTCTGTGTGCTCCTCATTTCTTATAGCACAATAGTATTCCATCATATTCATATATCACAACTTGTTTAGCCATTCCCCAATTGATGGGCATCCCCCCTTGATGCCCAATTGTTTGCCACAACAAAAAGAGCTGCTATAAATTTTTTTTTGCATATACGGGTCCTTTTCCCATTTGTACGATCTCTTTGGGATACAGTGCTGTAAGAGGTGTTGCTGGGTCAAAGAGCATGTACCCTTTTATAGCCCTTTGGGCATAGTTCCAAATTGCTCTCCAGAATGGTTGGATCAGTTCACAACTCCACCAACAATGCATTAGTGTTCCAATTTTCCTACATCTTTTCCAGCATTTATAATTTTCCTGTTTTGTCATGTTAGCCAATCTGACAGGTGAGATGTGGTACCTAAGAGTTATTTTGATTAGCATTTCTCTAATCAATAGTGATTTAGAGCATTTTTTCATATGATTATAGATATCTTTAATTTCTTCCTCTGAAAACTGCCTATTCATATCCTTTGACCATTTATCCATTGGGGAATGACTTGTATTCTTATATGTGTGTCTCAGTTTTCTGCACATTTTAGAAATGAGACCTTAGTTAATAAAAATCCTTTCTCAATTTTCTGCTTGGATAAATGATTTTTGAGTACCAAGTATATGACAACCACTTTGGGATCACGGTCCCTATCCTCACTTGCACTAGTAAGTTGGATCCGTGGAGGGAGATTGACAACTCTTCTGCTCAGGATTCTAGGGATAACCCTGAGTGGTTGAGGTTTCTAGTACTAATTCTCGCAAGCACCTCTTGGAATTCCCTCTAAGATCAATTAACCTCAGTTAAATAGCTTTTGCAAAGTGCTATTTACCAAGTAAGTATAGCAAGGACAGTTGTTATAGACCTATTTTCCTGAACAAAAAGGCATACTCTCCAGTTGTATAAGCACTTATAAACATACGCACATTCAAAAGGCCCCTGGGGAGAGTGGGCTCAAACCTGAAGTAATGAGGGGATATTCCTTGGCCCTGAGATTCTTTGGTTGCTTGCAGATTTGAAGAATACTGGGTTTAAAAAAAATCTGCTCACAACTTTCCACCAAGTTAAAATCTGAGTGCAGTGAAGCCAATGGACGAGTCATTCCCTTGCTTTTAGGAGAAGCTTTCAGGAAACTGTCTTAGCTGCAAGGTCAATTTCCTGCTGGACAGGGTCAAGCAGATTGCTACTTAGAACTGGTTCCTCGCTGGACTCAACTGCTGCTGCTCCTGTCTTGGTAGTCTCTGCCTCTGATCCTGGTTGCTGGCCCTCTTGTTACCTTCTGACCTTTGGAAGCTCACAAGGTCATCACCTGCTTTATTCCATGTCTGGCTATGCAGTCACTTGGAATTGGGAAAGAATAAGCACAAATAGACAAAAGAGACAAAGGCGACCACACTCTCACTCAGCAGCTTGAAGCAATCCTCCACACTTAGAAGCTGCCAGAAAAAACATCAAAAGATCATCTACTGGAATCTTTTGTCCCCACACTTAGTTCAGGCACAGCTTGACTGAGTCATTAGTTCTTCCAGATCCTCAGCCAACCAGAAAATTCTGAACTTAACAAACCGCCTTGCTGACCCTCCCAAAGGCATTTGCAGATGCATGGTAGAACAGAAAAATAGCATTGTATATGCAACTTCAAACTGTAAAGATTAGGTATAGTTTGCTTTTCTTTTTAAAATATCTAATAGATTCAACATGGAATTTTCAAAGTTGTCCTGCTTGAAATCAGAAAACTTTTCATTACTAAGTCAGTGGTTCTCAACCTGTGGGTCACGGCCCCTTGGGGGTCGAACGACCCTTTCACAGGTATCACAGGGGTCGCCTAAGACCATAGGAAAATATATATCTCTGATGGTCTTAGGAACTGGGACACGGCTCCTCTATCATCTCCAGGTGGGTCCGCCCTCATGCAGATATGTCCACATATGAGTATTAAAGGATCACTGCGTTAAAAAGGTTGAAAACCACTGGTCTAAGTCACCCAAGGCCCCTTGGTCATCATGGCCAAGAACTGAGTCTTCAAAGTTCCACCCGTTGGATTGGCTGCAGACAGAAAATATTGCATAGATTCTAACCTGCCAAGAAGGGTAAATCTGAGCATGCTTCAAGGATCTGACCCTCATCTGGCCAGTTTCCCAATATACTGCTATTTTTGAAGTACTGTGCTAGATATTCAGGGTACAGAGATGAAAAAAAGACAGTTCCTCTTCTCAAGGAGCTCTTTGCCCAAAGATGAGTACATCGAGTTAAGTCAACAGGCATTTTTTGAGCACGAACTATTTGTCCAGAATTCTATTAAGTATTGTGGGGAACACATACACAAATAGTTTAGTTGGAGAAATAAAACTAGTACCAGTCAAAGATTAAAGGTTAGCTCATACAAGGGAGCATCTCATGAGAAAGGTAGGGCAAGTATTATTTTCCTCATTTTCTGGATGTTGAAGCTGGGGTTCAGAGGTTAACTGCCTTGTCTAGAGTCACACAGACAGTGAGAATAAAGATTTGAACCCAGGTCTAACAATACAATAGCAAATGCTTGTTGGTATGGTGTAGATTATAGAAGTTATATTAGGTGGGGAAGTGGATAAAGCATGGGTTCTGGAGTCAGGAAGACCATGAGTTCAAATTCAGCATCAGATAATTACTAACTGGGTAACCCATGATTAGTCACTTAACCTCTGTCTGCTTTAGTTTTCTCATCTGTAAAATGGGAATAATAAATAGCACCCTACCTCCTGGGATTGTTGTGAGGGAAAAATGAGATATTTGTAAAGTGCTTCGCAAACCTTAAAGCACAAATAAATGCTGGGTATTATTATTATCACTATTATAATAGTTCAGAGGTGAGTGAAATCAGTATGGTCTGGAATGATCAACAAAGTCTTCATGAAAGGGGAAGGATCTGAGCTAGTTGAGGATTTATATGGGATTAGCAAAGGAGAGGGAAGGAGGATACTGCCAATGAGCTAACTCAGAGAGGTAGGAAGGGATTAGATTGTGATCTCCTAGGGGGCAGGGACTGTCTTTCACCTTTCTTTGTATGCCTAGCACTTGGCACCATACCTGGCACATAGTAGGTACTTAATAAATGTTTAATAACTGACAGTGAATCTGACGGACAAAGATTTTGTCAAGTCCAACTCTTTGAGACTCCATTTGGGATTCTCTTGGCAAAGATGCTGAAATCATTTGCCATTTCCTATTCCAGATTACTTTACAATGAGGAGACTGAGGCAAACAGAGTTAAGTGATTTATGCAGAGTCACAAAGCTAATTAAGTATCTGAGGCCAGATTAGAACTCAAGAAGATGAGTCTTTCTAATTCTAGGTCCAGCATGCCATCTAGCTGCCCTAGATAAAGATTTATCTGCTGGAGAATCAGAGCAATGTCTGTCACAGACAAAGGGAGTCTTGGTGGTCATTTGTCCTTTGTAGAAGAGATTTCTGCTCTGTTGCATGACGGTCTTCCGAGGTTCCTTCAACTCTGAGATTCTGTGAGACTATAATCCGTTACTATGGGAGAAAAACACATCACAACAAAAATCTACAGACATAAAAGATCAGAAAGGGCCACAGAAGTAAACAGAACATTTTTGTCATTATTTTGTTAAAGCTAATACACACATTTTAGTATAATAATTATAAATAATTTGGAGTTCACGGTTTTATGTATAGTGATTTTTTTTTTACTGTTTAGTTTTTGTCAATTGTCTTAAATTTCAGAAAAAAAAATATGAAAACATTTATTTACATTACAACTCACTAGAATTGACCTCTTAATAATAATACTAATTTGCAGTTATGGCTCACAAGGTACTTCCCTCACAACAACCCTGTGAAATAGGTATGAGTTACTTTATCTTCATTTTAAAGATGAAAAAGCCAAGGCTTACTGAGGGGAAGTAACTTACCTGACCCTTAAGCCCAGCCCTTCTCCAATTTTCCTTTCACAGCACCACATTCCATCTTGCTTCTTTCCCTTAAGAAACTGGTTGCATCATCTTTCTGAAGGGATCAGCTGGCTCCACGGAAGGTCCCTGCTGTAGAAGCCAGACCATTGAGAGGCAAGAACTCCAAGGCAGCAGTCATTCCTTGCATTTTGTTTACCCAGGCTCCAGTAGGCCCTTGAGTTCTTGCTCTGGCTTTGCATCCTAATTAGGAAATACTTAGTAAGTGTAGGAGGAGTCCTAGTCATAAGTCTTAAGTATTTTTGTTAATAAAGTGAAACTAGCAGTCAAAATACACAGATGGGAATATTCAGTCAATGTTGGAGGGCTTGTGGAAAGATGGGCACGCTAAGGCAGTGTTGGTGGAGTTCTAAATTGTTCAAAATGTTCTGGAAAACAATTTGGAATTTATGCTAGGGAAGTCACTAAAATGTACCAGTGTTTTGACCTAGAGTTCTCACTACTAGGCAAGGAGGTCAACGATTAAAAGAACAGGCCCTTGTACACCAAAACATTTGTAACAGTAATTTTGTAATAACAAAGAAGCAGAAGCCAAGTATGTGTTCAGCAATCAGGAAACGGCTATGGCAGATGAATGTAATGGAATATTGCTATGCTAGGATGAATACAGAGAAGCATTGGGAACATTTATTTAAATTGATACAAATTAATACGTAGTAGAAGCAGAAAAACAATATAACAATGCCTTACAACAATGTAAAGACTGCCATCAACAACAATAACAACCAAAAAAACCGATTGAAACTAATGGCTTTGAAATTATAATGACAAACTTTGACCTCGCAGGAAAGATATGAGAAGGCACTTTCTTGCTTTTCTTTTCAGCGGTGGAGGACTATGGGTATGGAATGATATCATTTGTGACCCCATATGGGGTTTTCTTGGCAAAGATCCTGGAGTGATTTGCCATTTCCTTGTCTAACTCATTTTATAGATGAGGAAACTGAGGTAAACAAGGTTAAGTGACTTGTCCAGGGTCACACAGCTACTAAATATCTGAGGCCAGATTTGAGCTCAGGAAAATGAGCCTTGCTGACTTCAGACCTTGTACTCTATCCACCAAACCACCTATTTGCCCCTTATTGAGTACTTACAATGGGCCTATTACTCTGTTAAGTGCTGGGATATGCAAATAAAAAAGTCTCTGTTCTCAAGGAATTCACATTCTAGTAGAGGATGTGTTGTTTTTGCTAGACTGTATTTTTTCCTCTTTTTCTAATGCTTTGTTACAAGTGATTACTATTTTTGGAGAGGGAGGGATACATCAGGAAATGTAGGTAACATAAAAATGAGAGATACCAATAAAATTTGATTTTTGAAACGTCAAAGAACACATTAGAACCTTGATATTTCTATAGTATGTATGTGTAACCTGAGTTTCAGAAGCAGACCCTGTGGACTGAGTTCAGTATTTAAATCTTATCTCTCAAGCCTGTGAGTCCAAACCCCCAGAGTGACCACAGGACTTTTCAGCACCCAAATCCTTTTTCCTGGACAGGATCTTCTAAGTATCTATCAATGCCATATATGCCTTTACATATACTATAAAGGGCTTTGTAGGGGGGCAGCTAGGTGGTACAGAAAATAGAGCACTGGCCCTGGAGTCAGGAGGACCTGCGTTCAAATGCAGCCTCAGACACTTGACACGAGTATTGGCTGTGTGACCTTGGGCAAGCCACTTAACCCCAATTTCCCTGCCTTCCCCCTTCAAAAAGCTAAATAAATAAATACATGAATGAATGAATAGATAGATAGATAGGTATATAGATAAATAAATAAAGGGCTTTGTGTATACCCTTGAGGTATAGAAGGAGAGATACCAGTAACAACTGATACCTGGCACATGGTAGGTACTACATACATACATACATGCATGCATACATCTTCACTGATTGAGATTAGAAACCACCTAGCTTATTTTCTCCTCCTCCCTTCTTCTATTTCAAAGGTGAGGATACTGAGTCCTGGAGAGAGGAAATGTCTACTCCATGGTCAGTCAGTCAATGAATAAGCATTTATGAAGCATCTACTATGTGCCAGTCACTGTGCTAAGCACTGGGGATACAAAGAAAGGCAAAAGGCAGTCAGTCCTTGCCCTCAAGGAGGTTGTAGTCTAGTAGAAGAGACAATATGCAAACAACCGTGTGCAAAAGATCTATAAAGGAAAACTAGAAATAACCAACAGAGGGAAACACTAGAATTAAAAAAGAGCTGGGAAAGTCTGCTTGTAGAAGGTGGGATTTTGTTGGGATTTGAAGAAAGCCGATGAAGCCAAGAGGTAGAAATGAGGAGAAAGAGCATTCCAGGCATAGGGGATACTCCGGGGGAATACCCAGAGTGTGGAGATGAAGAATCTTGCTCAAGGAACAGAAAGGAGGGCAGTGTCAGGGGATGAAGGAGAGGGATGAGAAGACTGACTGGAAAGATAGGAGAGGGGGCAGCTGAAAGGGGCTGTGAATGCCAAACAGAGGATTTTATATTTGTTCCTGGAGTGATAAGGAACTGCTGGAGTTTAGTTAAATGGCAGAGCCAAGATTCTAACCCATTACCTTGAACCCTAATTCCAGAGCTACACTGCTACTCTGCCACCTCTTTTTTTTGGAGGGGGGAAGGCAAGGCAGTTGGGGTTAAGTGACTTGCCCAAGATCACACAGCTAGTAAATGTGTCAAGTGTCTGAGGCCACATTTGAACTCAGGTCCTCCTGAGTCCAGGGCCTGTGCTCTATTCACTGGGCCACCTAGCTGCCCTTCTGCCACCTCTTTAATCTCAAACCAGAGAAGAGGGTGGGGCCAGAAGAGGTTAAGATAGTTGGGATGTTTATTGGAAATGATTGCTATCATTCTGGCCCAGCACTGTAAATGGGAAGGCTTTATGGTGCTTGGAAAGCTTGACTCTCCAGAAACTGATCAGAGAGTAGAGAAGAGCATGCCAGCTTTAAGGGATAAATACATTGGGAGTATTGTTGTGGGTATGAGCAGGGAGAGAGAGATAGATGGTTTCTCCAGGAGTGTGGCAGCTGGTCATGAGGTGGGACTAGGGATAGAGGAGAGACAGCCTTAAAGAGGTTCTGTAGAACTAGGTGAGGACTGTTTTATGCTTTGATTCTGACCTTATAATGCTACATTTTTTTTAATGTCTGTTTTATTTTCCTTTAATTCTTTTGATAGAGAGAATGGTCCAAACCAAAACAATGAATCTTTGACTCCTGTGACACTAACAGTCAAGAGAGTTTGAGGAGAGTCTAGTCCTAGAAGCAAGGATTGGTGCTCACTGTAAAGACTGATCATTAAGGAAAGCCCGAAGGGGGATGGGAGAGGAGGTCTGGGTCTAGGGCACAGCCAAGAGACTGGGGTCCATTCCCAACGGGAACGCTTTGTGAAAATGCTGTTTCCTTCTATCACACCCTCCCCCTGCCCTTAAATCAAGAAGAAAACAGAAGGACATTCCAGAGCTGTCACAAAGTAGCCAGAGTCACGGCCTTCCGGCAAAGAAAACACTTGGAGGCATAGAAATTCATCAAGGGACCTTACAGACTAGCTCTCTCATCTTTAAAAAAAAATGTTTTATTGAGGTTTGCATTTGATGCCACTTTCATTTTCCAACACTTTCCCCCCTTAGAACTCTCCTCTATCACAAAGATGTTCAGTTAAGCAAAACAATTAGTCAATAAACAGTCAACAGGCATTTATTATGCACCTACTATGTTCTAGGCATTATATTAAATGGTTGGGATACAAAGAAAGGTAAAGCACAGTCCCAGCCCTCAGGGAGCTCACAGTCCAATTGGGGAGACATTATGCAAACTATGCAAAAACAAGCCACAAACTCGATCAGTTGGAGATAATCAAGACACTATTGGCTCTGCCTGACAGTGTGTTCCTCATTCTGAACCTGTAGTTTATTGCCTCTCTAGTCAGGGGAGAATGAATGAATGAATGAATGAATAGATAGATAGGTAGGTATATAGATAAATAAAGGGCTTTGTGTATACCCTTGAGGTATAGAAGGAGAGATACCAGTAACAACTCATACCTGGCACATGGTAGGTACTACATACATACATACATACATACATGCATGCATACATCTTCACTGATTGAGATTAGAAACCACCTAGCTTATGATGCATCATCACTCCTCCAGAGTCAGGAGTGCTCATTCCTGGGATCTGACTCTGGATATCTTTCAGGCTTGTTGCCCCTTCCATTGCTGTAGTCACTATATGTATTGTTGTCTTGGTTCTGCTTCTTTCCTACTGTTTCACTTCATGCAAGTTTTTCCAAATGTCTCTCATTTCTTCAGATTCACCCCAAACGTCATGTTACAGAAGAGGAAACTGAATACTAGAGAGGGGAAGTTGTTTGGCCAAGGTCACATATTTTATCAGAGAAAGGTGAGACTAGAACCAAGTTTCCTGGGTTCCTAAGTCTGATCTTTTGCCATTCATTGCCCTATCTCACACCCCCATTTTCAGTTAAAAAACCTGAAATTTAGAAAATTTTTTCCTATATTTAGAAGAGAAAGGAACATTGCCATCATGTCATTCAATCCCAAGGAAGTGCTGGAATTAGTTCCTCTTCTTCTTCTTTTTTTGTCTTTTTGGAGGCGGGAAGGCAGGGCAATTGGGGTTAAGTGAACTTGCCCAAGGTCGCACAGCTAGTGTTAAGTGTTTGAGTTAAGATTTGAACTCAGGTCCTCCTGACTCCAGGACCAGTGCTCTATTCACTGTGTCACCTAGCTGCCCCATTGAGCTAGTTCTAACGCTCTCTTGAGGGCTGATTGTTAAATTTTCAGTTTACATCTTGCAAACTGGCAAATGATACAAATTAGGACTTTTATTGGTTGTCTAGAGTTAAGAAAGGGATGGAGAAAATATTAATAATAAAGACGAAATTTAAAAATGTATCCTGCAGTACTTTTTTTTTCTCAGAGAGCAGCTTGTTAAACATTTACTGACATACTCCTATCACTTCCTCATTTTATAGCAAGGGAAAAAAAAGGTCCAGAGGGGAAAAGTCACATAGTAAGCAGAAGAGTCAGGATTCAAACCCCTAGGTCCTCAGAATCCAAATCCAGCATTTTTTTTACACTATCACATCACCTCTCTTTCTCTCTCTGTCTCTGTCTCTGTCTCTCCTCTCAGTCCAGTACTCTCACCAAGACACTAAGCTACATATCATTCCACAGTAATACAAAAACTGACTGTGTCAATGTGTGTTTCTATTTTGGCAAATTCCAAAGAGATTAGGTTGAGGCCCTCCTAGGGAACTGTCCCTTTTAAAAAGAGTTGGCATTAGGCTGGGAACATTGTTGAGACATGAACTGACCCATTTCTAGCTAAATTAAGTCTTCAATATAAACACATCTCACACAAAGCACATTTCCTAATTTTAAGCTTGTTTACATATTAAAAACCTGTAAGACTTCTATGTGCAGCAGCCTATAATTATTATTCTACAAGAGAAATAGGTGTCTTTTATGTTTTAAAAATATTTTTCATTTTCAAAATTGATTGCCTTGATATACATTTTTAACTAAGCAAAATGTATTTTTAGATTCTTTCTTATATAAAATCATTACAAAAAAAAGCCACAATAAGGGCAGCTACATGGCACAGTGAATATGAGTAGAGCAATGGCCCTGCAGTCAGGAGGACCTAAGTTCAGATCCAGCCTCAGACGCTTAACACTTACTAGTCGTGTGACCTTGGGCAAGTCACTGAACCCCAATTGCCCTGCCTTAAGACAAGAAAAATACAGCTACAATTTACAGCACAGTATAGTGAAAGAGGAATGTATCTGAAACCAGGAAGCCTAGATTTGATTCTGGGTCTAATGATTGTTATTTAATCTCTCCATACCTCAGTTTTCTAATCTGTAAAATGGGGGTAATAATATTTGCCCTGACTTCCTCACAGAATTGTGGTGAGCAAATTACTCTGGAAAGGCCTAAAATGTTCTAGAAATGTGAGTTATTATTGTGCTCTATGGCCATTAGTGTCTCTGCACTCACCAATGGCTTCACCACTGCCGAGGAGTCAGCTCTCAACTCAAGGGAGGAGTCTTTACAAACAGTGTAAACAGAAAGAACTCCCTTAAATTGAAACTGAAAGCTGCGTCATTATAATGACCAAGCTTGGCGCCAAAGAAGAGATATGAGAATGTCCCTCCCTCCCTTCTTTACTATGCTCGGGGACTGTGGGGGTGGAACCTTGCATAAGGTATGGCATTTGTTAGATATATTAGTAAATTTTGCTGATCTGCTTCTTCCACACCCCCATCCCTTTTATATTCTTTGTTACAAAGGATGACTTTCTGAGTAGGATAGAGAAGAGGCTCATAGGATCATAGAGTAGAAATGGAAGAGGCTATTCAGTCTGTGGGTTGAAATAGATAGCGAAGCTGATAGAGGAACCAAAATTATAAATATTTTTTTAAAAGAAAGGGAGGAGGGCAGCTAGGTGGTGCAGTGACTAGACACTGGCCGCGGAGTCAGGAGGACCGGAGTTCAAATCCAGCCTCTGACACTTAATACTTACTAGCCATGTGACCATGGGCAAGTCATTTAACCCCAATTGCCCTGCTCTCCCCCCTCCAAAAAGCTATTAAAAAAATAAAAGAGAAGAAAGGGAAGAATTCTGGCACATCAGGTTTGTTTTTGTTTTTGTTTTTTCAGATATCGAGGGAGAGAGGAAGTTATGTTATAGGAACTGACCAATTTCTTAAAACTAAATTTATTTAAATTAGGGTCATAGTTTTAGAACTGAAAGGGATGGTGCATATCACCTAGTCCAATGCTCCCAACTAAAAGGTTTGTCTCCAGAATAAAACAACTGTAAAAGTGATATTGTGAAATAGTAAAGAGAACCATAGATCTGGAGTAAGTAGGCCTGGTTTTGAATCCTGACACTTCTAGCTATGTGGCCTTGGGTAAGTCACTTAATTTCTCTCAGAGCCTCAGTTTCCTCATCTGTTAAAATGATGATAATAACACCTACATTCACAGCTGCTTTGTAAACACTCCAAATCACTTCAGACATTTAAGTTTTCATATGGTGTCAAAACTCTTTCAAGAAGTCCCACAAATTTGTGTTTGGGAAAGAAAGAGCAATATTTAACATCCAAATAAACAAGCATAATTTTTCATTTTTAAAAGTTAAAGTAATAAAAAATGACTGTCCATAAAACCATAAGCTCCAAATTATAAACATTTTATTGTAAGCTATATACTCACTTTAGATGAAACAATAATATTGTATTATTTGCTTTCATGTCCCTTTCTGATACAGAAAAAGAGAAAATTTTATTGAAAAGGTTTTTCCCTCCTCCACATTTGGACAACACAGACCAAAAATAAACGAACCCACACAGGCCCTAGAGTTCACCTAGGTGCACTCTTGATGTATTGTTCACCTCTTTATCCACTTAATAATCTTGGAGTCATTTGGAGCAAATTAATGTAATTTTCAGTTCAGGTTAAATAGGCTCGAAATGACTGTTCAAAATAACACAGTTTTACTTCTTTGCAGTTGGAAGGGACAGTGTTGCCAATTTTTGCTTTATTGTTCTTTGGACCTACTGAGGTAACACATTTTGTATGTATAAGTTCCCTAGTTTTGGAAATGGGAGGGCTGAGTCATAGCCTCAATCAAACCCTAGTGTTCCAGTGGAGTCTGGTTCCCTAAGGAAAATCTATAGCCGGCTCAGCATTCCCATTCTCATGGCATTGTAATTAGAGGAGACAAAAAGGAAGAGGCCTCTTTAGTGACCCTATTACAACTTAGAGAAAAGATGTTATATTTTTCTCAAGAACAGTCCCTTCCTCTGAAGGCCTCTGTGAGGAAGGAGTCACTGGTGTTTGTTCCTTGTTCTTGGTCACAGGATAACAAATTATGGAAGAAATCTCAGCAGCCACCTAAACCAGCCTGTACTGAAATATGTACCTAGATCAGCCTGTACTGAAATATGTTCTCTACAATATCAATAGGATCATTGATTGAAAGGGGAAGGGACTTCAGAGGTGATTAATCCTATCTTTTGTCTTATAATGAGGAAACTGAGACTGACCAGATGTTCAATGACTTACCAAGGTTAGACAGACATTAAATAGCCAATCTGGAATGGGAAGCCAGGCTCCAATTCCAGCATCTTTCCATAACATCATACTGCTCAACAACTGGTCATCTATTCTGTGCTATCTAGAAATCAGAGGGGAAGAGACATTGTATGACTTGGTGTTATTTACCCATTCCTTATTTACCTGAAGCAGATCCTCTAGGGCAGAGGTTCTTAACTTTTTTGTGTCATTCCTCTGACAGTCTGGTGAAGTCTATGGACCTGTCCTCAGAATAATGTCTTTAGATGCATAAAATAAAATACATAGTATCACAAAGGAAACCAAATGTATTGAATTATGGTTGTCATTTTTAAAAAATTCACAGATTCTAGATTAAGATTCTTTTCTCTAGAGTTAATGACAGGACTAGCAGTTCATGTAATGCTGATTTAATGTCATATTCTAAGCACTGACCAACTATGCCTTAGCGTTGGAATAGTCTTAGACAGAGATTGAGATATACTGTGCCCATTGATCCTAAATGTAGGAGTTATCACATACTACTCCTGAATAGTACTATCTTACTAGTTTGGTGACCATTGAAAGGTCATAAAACTTCTTTCAGAGCCTCTATTTCCCTATCTGCAAAATCTACATCACAAGTAGAAAAAAACCCTAGAAGGAAAACACACCTATATACACCATTCTCTTCTGTCTGCTTTTCCATGAGGGTGGATGTATCAGCAGAATAGGTATATGTCTCAAGGATATCAAAGATAGAAAAAGGATCCCATATATACTAAAATATTCATAGCATCACCTTTGCAGTAGTAAAGAACTATAAACAAAGTAGGTGTCTTTTGATTGGAAAATGACTAAACAAACTGTGGTACATGAATATTATTGCATCTTAAGAAATAGCAACTATGAATAATTTAGAGGAGCATGGGAAGACATATTAACTCATGCAAGTAAAGAAAGTAGAAAAAGGATGGGATGAAGCCAAGATGGCAGGGTGATAGAAAGTAGCAGAATGAGTTCTACTCCACAGACTCCTGTTATTATGGCAGGGACTCTTAAGATACACACCCAGAGACATCAATAAGCAATCCCTCAGAGAAAAACACAGCTTGGCTCCAAACTCAACTAGAATTCCTAGAAGAGATGAAGCAAGAATTTTTAAATATTTTAATATAAAATATTTTTATTAATGAAATAAGAACATTTGAAGGGGGGAAATGGAAAAGAAATACGTGCTATGGAAGAATGAATTGGAAAGGGAATTATCAGCTCTTAGTACAAGAGGTATAAAATCTTAAAGCAACAAATTTTGAAAATTAGAATGGACCAAATAGAAACCAATGACTTCATGAAGCAACCAGAAATATTAAGACAAAGTCAAAAGACTGAAAAAAATTGAAGTAAATTTAAGGTATCTCACAGCAAGAAAAAAAATAGCTTTAAGAATCATTAGATTTCCTGACTGCCATGGGAAAAAAAAAACCCAAACAGAAAATCTAGGCATGCTATTTCAAGAAATCTTTAAAGAAAACCGCCCAGATTTCTTTGAACCAGAGGACAAAGTGAAATAGAAAAAGCTCACTGGCTACCTCCTGAAAGAAACACCAAAATGAAAACTCTTAGGAACATCATAGCCCAAATCCAGAGCTTCAAAGTCAAATGAAAAAAAAAATACTGCAAGCAACCAGAAAAAAAAAAGAATTTAAGTACCAAGGAGACACAGTTAGACACATACGTGATTTAACAGCCACCACTGTAAAGTTGGAATATGATATTCTAAAAGGCTAAGGACATGAGCTTTCAGATAAGAATAATTTACCCAGAAAAACTGAATAATAATACTATTGGGGAAAAATTAATGAAATGAAATAAAATGAAATTGAAGATTTCCAAGCTTTCCTGATGAAAAGACCAGAACTGCTGAGAAATTTTAAATTTCAAACACAGGAGTAATGAGGAATATAAAGAGGTAAACATGAATGAACAATGACAAAGGACTTAATGAGGATAAATTGCTTACATTCAGATGAGGTAGGGAGATGATATATGTGTCCCCTTTGAATTCAATCATCATCAGAGTTCATAGATGAGTACAATTAGACAAAATCTGGCCTGGGAATGGTTCTGTTCTGTTCTGATGATCTTGTCCTGATCTGTATTTTGCCACTGGGATCCAGATGACTTGGGAGGAGAGAGTGAGACTGGTCACTTTGCACCAGTCCTCCCTTACTTAAATCCAGTTCACTTGCAAGTCATGGCATTAACTTCCTGATGTCATGGTTCTCTTCTAGAATGGGACAAACAACAATAAAAAACAAGATTGGAAAGGGAGGTGAAGAGGAACACAGTGGTAGGGAGTGGAGTGGGGGGGAGATTAGGGAAAATGATTTTACATAATTAGCCTGTACATACAGACATCTACAGAAATAAGTAGGAGAGGGTTGGGGGAGCAGCTGACATTCAAATCTCATTCTCATCTGAACTGGTTGGAAGAAGGAAGAATAAGAACCTCCTGCAAGTGCACACACAAATGCATGTGCAAGCATGCACGTACATACACAGACACACAGACACAGACACACAGACACACAGACACACAGACACACACACACACACACACACACACACACACACACACAGAGTTGGGTACTGAAATACATTTCTCTCCATAAGGAAATAGGAGGGAAAGTGGAGGAGAAGTTAAAAGTAGGGTATATTAAGGAAAGGATTAGTCCTAAGCAAAACAAACTCTAAATGCTGACGTTTGGGGTTTAGGGGTGCTCAAGACCCCAAAATACCGACATGCCAGGTCCTGCCAAATGAATTTGACTCAAGCCTTCTCTCAGCCAAAGTAAAACAAAGTTTATTAAAGATTTTCCATAATGGGTAAACTCTTAAGGAGCCTAAGTATTTGAGATGCTTGTATTGACAAATGGGGCCAGAACCATCTGACACAAAGTCTGCTCTAGATTGAATTTCAACATCTTCATGGAGGCAAGATGTATCTTATATACAGAAAGATTGTGGGAGGGATCTACGGGTGGTCTAGATGAGAGATTTGGGGAGGGTCTTGAGGAAGAGTCTAAGGAGGATCTTGATAAGACTGAGGTCAGACTCCAGTAATGAGAATAAAGGTGGGAAATAGCTGAGGCTAACTGGAGATGACAGATGATGGAAGACTAGGCTTGTTTGTAGGTAACAGATTTGGGTTTAGATATTCTGATAGGATCAAAGGTGGGAAGTAGTTGTACAATGGAAGGATAGGCTAAGTTAAGAGTAACAGAGATTTGGGCCTAGCAATAGTGAAAGGCTTATGGCCTCAGGCAAATGCCTCATCTAGTGGGAAGATTCAAGGAGAATTCAAGGGGGTTCCCAGAGCATGTACCCCATCATAAGGAAGTACGAAAATATTTATAGCCCTTTTTGAGGTGGCAAATAATTAGAATCTAAGGAGGTACTTATAAATTGGGAAATAAACAAGTTACGGTATATGAATGTGATGGCATAGTATTGTGCTGAAGTCTTTTCAACATAATGACCAACCAGGGTTCCAGAAGACAAATGATGAAACTTCTACCCATGTCCTGGTAGAGAGGTAAAGGACTGAGTGCAGAATGAGACAAATTTTTTTTTAAATGCCCAGTATGGACATTTGTCTTGATTATGTTGAAGTTTAGGTTTAGAGGTGCTTGAGACTCCAAAATACCAACATGGCAGGTCCTGCTGAATGAAATCAATTGAAGTCTTCTCTCAACCAAAGTAAAACAAAGTTTATTAAAGATTCGCCATGTTGTGTAGACTCTTAAGGAGCCTAAGCATTTGCAACACTTGTCTTGACAAGTAAACCGGATTGAATCATAGCTAGATTGAATCTCAGAGCTTTCATGGAGGCAAGATGGATCTTATATACAGAAAGATTGTGGGAGGGATCCAGGGGTGGTCTAGTAGTCTGGGGTGATGGGAGGAGAAGTCCAGGGAGGATCTTGAGAAGGAGTCTAGGGAGGATCTTTATGGGACTAAGGTCAGTCTTCAGGAACCAAGAGAATGGGATTTTAATGGGCTCAGGGGTGGGAAACAGATGATGGAGGGCTAGGCTAGGTTAAGGGTAACAGAGATTCAGTCATAGTGATAATGGAAGCCTTATGGTCTCAGGCAAATGCCAGATTCATTGGGAAGATTCAAGAGAGTTCAAGGGAGTTCCCAGAGCCTATACCCCATCATATACGTGACCATAATGGGTTCTGCTTCTTTTGTGTTCACAATGTATGTGGGGATAGGAGGTGGAGAAAGGGAGTTAGAGTGGACTTCAAGTATGTTTCACAAAAGGATGAGACCAGCCAGTGAATAAAGAATAAGGTTTTTATTATAGTGTGCTTTTACTTCTTACAAGGGAAAGCTTAGGGAAGCATTGTGGGGAGGGGTAATAAAGGAAGTCAACAAGCAGGGCAAGTGTTAGACAGGATAGCTTCCTTTGAGCATCAGTTAATATTGCATCAAGGTAGAAACCAGAGCAATTCTGATGCCTGGAGAGAGTGAAGTGAAGGGGAGAGGAGGAGGAGACCTTAAAATGAGAAACTTTGGGATTTAAGGTCCCTCAGTGGGAGAAATCCCAGGACATTGACCCATAGTGAAGAGACAGACACTCTGGGACATCCTAAAGCTACTGCTGGGGAGAATGCTGCTATGTAAGGAAATATCAAGGTAGGGTCTCGTCTGGGAGTTCACCTATATTTGCATACCAGTCTTCATCCTTATTGTTCCAAGGGTGGCTCTTTAGTGAAAGCTATTCATTGATTGCACAAAAATAGGTCCCTGCCCTGCCTAGGCACCACTTAATGGTTATTTTTTGGGCCCTCCCGGCTCAGAGTAAATGTCAGTAGGAACTGTTTCTCTTTTGGCCAACAGCTCAGATCGCTTCCTCTCCTAGTTTGATATTATTATTGTATTTTTTTTTATTAAAGGAGCCATCCCTTGAGAGACTCACTTCTTTTTTTTTTTAAATTTTATTTTAGTTTGCATCATTCATTTCCACAAGATTTTGAGTTACAGATTTTCTCCCCATCTTTCCCTTACCCACCACCCCAAAACAGCCATCCCAGTGTATGCCCCCTGCCCCAGTCTATTCTCTCCTATGTCACTTTTTGGTAGGGCAGGATGGATCTCCCAACCACAGTGCCTGTGTA
>CM053581.1:98854232-98867850 GCA_028627135.1 Pseudochirops cupreus | reverse complement strand
TCCAGGAGAACATTAATTTGATAACCTTAGATTATCAAATTATAGAGATTTAATTTTATTCAACTAAAATAACCAAAGCATGAAATAACATCCAGTGCAGTTTTTAATCACTGATACAAACAATTAATGTCAAATTAATAAATAATAACAGCACCCAATATGCAAACATCATGTTGCAGTGCAAAAGAGAATGGACTAGGGAGTCATTAGACCTGGAAGTGGATTCCCTCATTCCCACATTTATTACCTATATGACCTTGGACAAAGTACTTTCTCTCTCTGTAAAATGGAAGTAATATACTCCCTAACGTAGAGGATTGTTGTCAGGATAAAAGGAGAATGAATTCTGTATAGTACTTTGTAAACTTTAAAGTACTACATACATATAATAAATGATTATTACTACACTAGACTCAAATATTACTTGAATCAATTAACAATTGAACTAAGAGTATTGTAGGTACATGTAATGTTTCATAAATTTATAGATTAAAATCTAATCTAGAATCAGAAGGTACTGCAAAGGCCATCTAGTCCAACTTTATTTTTCAGATGAGAAATTGAAGCTCAACATTTCCCCAAAAAAACACAGGTAAGCAGGAGTTAAAGAAGAAATCTGAACACAAGTTCTCTGTCTCCAGAGCTGATGATACCAGGAGGTTCTGTTACCAAAAAAATATGAATTTTTAAGTGATTTAACATTTTCTAGCATAGCATCTTCTTCTTAGTGTAAATCCGCCTAAATCCAACCTTAAAATAGCCTAATAATAATGATCATCATCATCTCTAAAAGACTCAAGAAACAAAGCAAAGTGTGAAAAGATTTTGGCCAGGGGTTAAGTATTAACCTGATTAAAGTTTCAGATTTGCTGTACTATTTTTAACTGATCTTTCTGGCCTTAGGTCAAAGTTTTCCCAGCAAAATACCAAAGTGAAAATGCTGGGAGTCCAGCCCAGAGACAATTCTTTCCCCTCTAGCCTAGGAAAACTCATGCCCTCTATGTAGTCTATCCTATTCCAAGTCAGCACTTCCTCCAGCCCACGGAGATCACGTGATCTAAGCAGCTCAAGCAAAAATTTGAAAACATGAAAACTTCAAACACTACTGATACAATGCAGCAGATCGCTGCACCCAGTACACTACACAGACAGACAAGCTGCTCATTCAGTTCCAGCTCTTTGGACAAACAGGACTGAGTCATTCTGCAAATGACTCCAGCAACCTCAAAGGATAACTGCTTGAAATAAGAAGTCAGTCAGTCAAAGTAAAGAGGAAGAGAAACAGTTTTCCTCAGGATGTAGTCACTAAGCTTCTGAACTGAGACTAGTATCTCCAATGTTTTCAGAGACCTTGGAGGAAAAAAGCAAAAATCACGCTCTCTAATTCTAGTCAGAGAGATAAAATCTCACATACAAAAGGACTGTTCCGGATTCTTTTCCTCTCCAGAGTATACAGGCCACATTCTTTCCCATATAAGCACCTCAAACCCATAAGAAACTGTCACAATCTTCAATCTTAATGAAAATAATCATGCAACCAATTCTTTATTACTCATTTCAAAAGCAAGTTCCCTCCTTCCTGGATGATTCAAGAGCCAACCATCAGTCTTTACTTGATTATTAATATGGAATTGGGTCTAGTGTATGTGGAAAGTTTTGAGGGAAAGGGAAGAAGAATACGTCCATTCTACAGTTCAAATTGATTCACAGTATCTGGTGCAACAATTCTGAGGGCATTCTGAAGTTGGGGAGATTCAAAACAGGTTATGTTAAAGATTATAGGATGTTTAGAGATGCAGAAAAACATTTCAGCTTTTTACCTTCCTGTAATCCAACAAAAAGTTGGTTGGTGAAAAGGGGAAGTAAACAGGACTAAAAGAAGGGAGGGGGAGGGGGGGACAGGAAGGGGGGAAGAGCCGATCTCAGTCATATAACCTATACATTCCCAATCGGAACTAGGGAACAGCTTAAGGAGCAGTCTCTTTAACCTGGAGACCCCAGCCCCCAACTGTAAGCACTTCCGTGAGTCCCCAATTCCTCAGCTGGTGTGAGGCTCTGACCTCTGATGGCGAGGAAGGGGGTCCCCTGACACTTCCAGGCACATCCTCATTCCTAAAGAGCCTAGCCCTGAGAACAAATGGTACGGAGGTGAGGGCTAAGAGGGAAACAGAGTAAGACTGCCTAAACAGATCCCCATTTTCAGACAGTGGGGAAGGTGATGGAATACGGAGTTGGGGTGGGGGCGTCTAAACGGGGCTTCCAAATTTCAGCCTATAAGTGGGGGCAAGGGCTAAGGGTGGAGTAGAACAAGGTACCCTAATCTGATTGCAGGCAGAAGGTGGAGTACGCGGGGAGCTAAAACGAGGGTCCCCGTTTTCCGTCGGGGAAGGGGGCAGGGAAGAGACCGGTCCTAGGCAGCGGGGCGGGGGAGGAATTGCAGCAGGATAGGGTGGGGCGAGGAGACAGACACCGAAGGGCAGAGGAAGGGTCGGTCGGAGGTGGGGGTCGCCTGCTGGGGACGGGCACAGACAGCCAGAGACAAAGCCGCCGCAGCCCCCTCCCCGCCAGCGCCCCGCTCACCAGGAGGCTCTCCACGTAGATGGGTGAGCGAGGGTCCCAGAGCAAGGCCTCCAGCAGCCGCTGACGATTCGCGAAGGCCCGGTTCCACCGCACCACCTCCGTGCTGCCAGACATTTTCTCGGCCGGCGGCTGGCTCATCCTGCTCCCGCCTCCAGGGCTCGGGGCTCGGGGCCGCCCCCCCCTTGCCGGGGCCTAGCGCCGCCCAGACGCTGCAAGCGAGGGGCTCGGCCTTGGCCGGCCGGGCTCGGGGCCGCTCCCTGCCTCACGGGCCGTCTCCTGGACTCCCGCCCGGCCGCGCCAACATCCACGGGACAGGACCCAGGCTCGTCCGGCTCGGAGCGCTGCTCCCGGGGGGCGGAGGGAAGTCGAGCCGCCGGTGCTGCCGCTGCCGCCCAGGTCTTTCCCGGGCGGGACGGGACTGGCCAAGAGGCCGCCTCTGCCGCCGCCGCTCGGAGCGCCGCTCGCACCGCGGCTGGGGCAGCTACGGTCGCCGCTGCCGCTGCTGCTGCCGCTGCTGCTGCCGCCGCTGCCGCCGCTGCCGCCACTCCGGCCCCATAGTCGTCCTGCCGCCGCTCGGCGCCTCCCACGCTCCTCGATCCCCTCTTCACACTCGCCCTCACACGCCCAGTACGGGCTTCCCGGCTCCGGCTCCGGCCGCCGCGGCCCCCGTTACCCACAAGCCCCCGGTGCGAGCCTCCCGCTCCTGCCCCTCCCGCCCCGCCCCTCCCCGGCTGCGCTCGCTGTAGGCGCGACTCCCTCCTCCCACTCCTGCTTTCCCCACCTCCGCTCCTCTCCTCCTTTCTCCTGCTCTTTCCTCCTTTCCCTTTTCTCCTCTTCCTCCTCTCGCTGCCCCCTTCCAGATCTTCCCCTTTGCTCTTTCTCCGCACCTTTCCTGATTATCTCCTTCCTTGCCCTCCCTCGTTCACTACTCCTCTCTCCTCCTTTCTCTCCTTTTTGCTCTTCCCTCTCTCCTTCCTTTCTCCTTTTTTGCTATCTTATCCCTCCTGTCTTTCACCTTTTGCTCTTCCCTATCTCTCTTTTCTTTTTTACTCTTCCCTCTCTCCCTCCTGTTTGCTCTTTTTCCTTTTCCTTTTTGCTATTCTCTCTCCCTCCTGTCTTTCTCCTTTTGCTCTTCCCTCTCCCTCTTTTCTTTTTTGCTCTTTCCTCTCTCCTCTTTCCTTTTCCCTCTTTTTTTTACTTTTTCCTCTTCCTTTCTTTTTCTTCTTTTTGTTCCTCCCCCCCTCTTTCGTCTTCCCTCTCCCTTCTCTCTTATTTCTTCTCCATTTTTTATGTCTCCCCTCTTCCTGCCCTACTCCTTTCTCGTCCTAATTCATCCCCCTTCACGTCTCCCTTTCCCCTTTTGCTATTCTCTCTACTCTTATCTTTCTTCCTCTTCTTTTTTCTCTCTCCTCCTTTTCCAAACCCCAGCGCTGAAAGATCAGGTAGTTGGCTTCCCAGTCACCTCCTAGTTTTCCCTGCTGGAGGAGTGGGAAGACAATGAGATGTCTACCAAGGAAGGGGTGGGAGTAACTGTCAATCCATCTTACCCCCATCCAAACTCCATTCCCCAACTGCGCCCAAGAATCCCTCATATTTTTATTTTGCTTCTTTTTTTTTCTTTATTTCTCTCCTAGTCTAGTCTGGGAGTTCTCAGCCTCACGCCTGGAAAGCTTTTGCAACTCCTGTTATAACCAGCTGCGAAATTTGGAGAAGGGGTAGGGGGCACAGGGTGGGATGTCGACCGGGCTGCTACAATAGTGGATGGAGCAGGTGAAGAAAAACGGCATTTTGCTTTGGGAAATGACTGTCATGCTGGAGTCCAAGCCTTGGACTGAAAAGGGCTGGACCTAGAACCCAGCCAGCCTATCCCCCAGGGAACACAACTGCTGGAGCTCTCCCAGGCACCACTGCGCAAATCTCTCTACTTCACTGGCATGAATGAAGCGTCCTCAGACTCAAAAGGCACTAGCTGACTAAGTGCCCTGCTATGCGGGGCTTGCATCACCCACACTAAAATAATAAGGATCAAAAATAAATTGCCTTCACGAAGCAAAGTACTTAGCTTGCAACAAGCCTAACCAAGCAGCAAGGTTTTTAATGGGGAAGGATGAAGTATGTGCCCCCGCCTCTGTCCTCCGTGAGCCAGGAATTTAGAGGGAAAAGAAGAGAGTGGTGTCTGATTTAAAAGGTATTGTCAAGGAGGAACCATTTCATACTAACCCCAGGTACTTGGTCCCTAGTTAATTTTGTGGGGCCTGTTGTAAATGAGCCACCCTATAAAAGAAGATACAATGTGAAAAGGTCTTGTAAACTCTTTTAATCAGCTGATTATGTATAAAATATAACTAAATAGATTTTAAAGGTAGTATTATAGCCCTGACCACATTAAAAAAAAACTCCATACTCAACAATAAGGATGTTGGAGCATATTGTTACATCCTCTGTTTGAGGCTAAGTACCAGCCCTCACAGAAAGAAACCCTGGCTGAATCCAAAAGATCTTTCCTTTCTAGGATAATACTCCTAGCTACTGATGTGTTTATTTCATAAATTACAGTATTTAGAAAGATGGAGGACAGGCTTCATCCTGTACTAGTAGCCACAAAATATGTAAAGAACCAGTGAGAGACCTCTAAGACATTGGAGAGATCAAGTCTGGAGTTTCTGAAAGGACACTGACAGAATCACCCAGAATAGGGGAAGAGAGGGAGGTGCCCACATAGATGAGATCATGGATCCACAGAAGTATATGTTCATCATTGATGTTTATCAGTTTGTCTTTGAGGTTATCTGCTTGCTGGCATATTCACAGATTTTTCTTTTGCTAGCACTGACAGCACTTAAGAGTGAGCTAGACCCTGTTCCCAGGACCAAATTACTAGATGAATTGTTGCTGAAGCATCTCCATTCCTGGTGAGGATGTCAGAAGCATCTACACAGGATGATTCCCCAATCCTAAATAAGTTTTATAATGTTATTGGTCAGACATCTTTCACTTTCTTAGTAAGCTCAGTGGGTCAACAAGCTGCCATGCTACTTAATTCTGTAACTGGGCACCAGAATAGCACCTTACTCACACACACACAAAAAAAATCACAACTGATCACAATATCTATTGAATTCCTCCTATATATAACCTCATACTGTTCTGATAGGCTATATCAGACAATAACTTTTAAAGATTTTTTCAAAGAATTAAGAGTATAGAATTACTCAAAGTTCACCTAAAAAGAGGAAAGCTTTCTTTCCAAATGCTTTAAAACCATACTTCAAGGCATTCCAGCTATGGAGTGTAAAAATTCAAACTTATTGCTCACATATCTTTTGCCTTGTATATTCCATATAAAGGATGTTATTTTAAAAGGATATTTTTAAAACACACACACAAACTTTTAAAATCTCATGTAATGTCTCAAGTGAGTTACTTCTGGGTGACGGGGAAGAACAGAAAGGGAAATGGTTACCTTGAACATGTTTGTGGGAGGCTTAGTACAAGAATGGAATAGAGGAACACACATATATATAGTATCTTCCAGTTTATAAATTTT
The DNA here is from genome assembly GCA_028627135.1 of Pseudochirops cupreus. Classification (NCBI taxonomy): domain Eukaryota; kingdom Metazoa; phylum Chordata; class Mammalia; order Diprotodontia; family Pseudocheiridae; genus Pseudochirops; species Pseudochirops cupreus. Next base: position 98,861,723 of record CM053581.1, on the reverse strand, counting down.
CCTTGCTACAGTTCTGAAATAAGTAATGCAAATATCATTATCCCCATCTGACAGATGCAGAAACTGAGGCAGAGGGAGGTGAAAGTGATTTGCCTGAAGTCACATTGTTAGTAAATGACACGGTCAGGACTCAACAAAAGTCTTCTGACTACCATGCTATTTCTATGACAACCCACAACCTCTCATCAATCTCCAATTCTTAGTCTAAATGATCTCCAAATGAAGTGTTCTAGGCTATAAAGAAATTTTGCCAAACAGATGCCAATGTCATGATAACAGCATCAGTGTTGATGGCTTGATGCCTGGGATACACATTATACTTCCTGGTAGGAAGGTACATGTGTGAGCAACTCCCCCATCCTTTCAACACTTGATCCTAACCAACTGTTTAGTGTGAGCTACTCAACATGCTCATTCACTACAGGACTAAGGTTGCAACAGACAGGAAAAGCATCCAGTACCTCAGCCAAAAGCAGTTACTCAGTCTGCCCGCACAATATGGAAAGGATCATACAATCATAAAATATCAGAGGTAAAAAGTCATCTGTCCCAATCCTCCTCATTTTATAGATGAGGAAACTGAGTGTCAGAGAAGATAAATGACTTACCCAAGGTCACACAACTGGTACATGACCAAGCTGGGATTCAAACTAAGGTCTTCTAACTCCAAATCCTGCACTCTTTTTACTACATATAGTCTCTATTCCCTCACCAATCCATTTTACAGAAGGGGAAACTGAGGGGAAGCAAATTGCCCAAGATCATAATAAAGCAACAGCACAGATTTTTCACTTGAAGAAACTAAGACCCAAGGAAATAGAGTTCTTTCCTGATTCTCAGTTCAGAATTTCTCTTCTATACTAGATTCCCTGCTAATTACCATCTTTGATCAAGTCAAGTCAACAAGCACTTATCATCTACTATGTGCTAGGCACTGTGATAAACACTGAGGATACAAAGAACGACAAAAGACATAGCTCCTGCTTCCAAAAAGTTCCATCTGATGGGGGACACAACATGCAAATAACTTTGTACAAACAAGATAAATACAAGATACAGTAAGGATAATGTCAGGAGGAAAACACTAGCATTAAGGGGAATCAGGAAAAACTTCTTAAAAAAGGTTAGAGTTTAGCTGAGACTTGAAGGAAGCCAGTGAAACAAGGAGGCAGAGAAGAGAAGGGAGGGGCTTCAGATATACCAGATAGTGGAATTGCTCAAAGTTCAGAGAGAGAATTACTTGCGTGAGAAACAGCAAGGGGGTATTGTTGATCTAAAGGCCCAAAACCAAGGGTGATATTAATAAGGGGATTCTTTTCAGGGTCATAAAAAAGACGAAGGCTCTGCCAAAGGCCAATTACCCAGAGTACTTCTCTGAGTGAGATATCATGTGACATGAAATAGCTTGAGGAGTACCACTGGGTCTCAGGAAAAGCAAATGACTCCAATGCTACTAACTCATGCAGTAATGTGTTTTACCCATTCCTGTTTCCATGACTTTGTGCATAGTATTCCTTTCTTATCATATCTATCTATTGAAATTGTACTCATCATTGAAGGTTTGTCTCAAATGTCATAAAGTCAGCTCTGACCTCCCCAACCAGAAACGTGTTCTCCTTCCTCACTCAGAACCACCTTTTGTTTGTGTTATATTTATAGGACTTTGAAACATACCGCCATATGTAAGGAGTACACCCTGTCAACACTTCATCAAGGCTGAAGGTCAGACAGGGAAAATGATTGACACTGAATGTAAAGGAGATTTCTTTTAATTTATTCCATAAACAGTTATTAAGTGCCTACTTTGTACCAAGTAGGGCAGATGGGCAACTAGGTGGCATAGTGGGTAGCATGCTGGGCCTAGAGTCAGAAGAACTCATCTTTCTCACTTCAAATCTGTCTTCAGACACTTACTAGCTGTGTGGCCTTAGGCAACTCTTTGCCTCAATTTCCTCATCTGTAAAATGAGCTGGAGAAGGAAATGAAAAAATATTCCAGTATCCTTGCCAAGAAAACCCCAAATGGGGTCATGAAGAGTCACAAAGAGACTGAAAAATGACTGAGCTACAGTAAAACTCTGTGCCAGGCACCAGAAAACAAACTTCTTCAATATCTTTGCCCTTTGTCATTCATTTGAATAAGACCCCAAAGGGAATGTAAGAGAACATATTTGTAAAAAGACATATTCTGAAACAGGAAGAGCTGTCAAATAGGGGAAACTAGACCTCTCCTACCTCTTTCCTAGAGGTGACAAACTTCAAAGACAAACTCTCGGGGGAGTCAAAAAGGAGAGATTTCTGCCATCCTAGGCTAAGGCATTACCCTTGCTAAAAAGAGCACTATTGTACTCGGGAGCTGGAGGTTAAAGATGGTGAAGTCTGTACCAGGCCATCAAAGACTGAGCCCAAGGGAGCCCAGCAGAAAAATCAGCAGCAGCCCAAATACCTGAGAAAACTGTCTAAACCAGCCCAGCTCAGCAATTGAGAAACCTACCTGACCCAGCCTAGCACCTGTCTAGCCAAGATACCTCGCCCTATAGGGAGTAACCTCCCCTAGCCTAGCTTCAAAGTTAGTTGGTGATTCCACCTTGTGTGAAATTCACAAAAATTTTCCAGAGAATGAGAGGATATTGAGATCCAGGCAGGAGAGTATTGGAGCCAGCCTTTACTAGCTCATTATTAAATTTTCAATATGTACATTTATCCCTTAGAAATCAGCAAATACTACAGATAAGCACTTGTTTTGTTGCTTTTTTTTTTTGATTGTCTAGACTTAGGAAAGCGATAGAGAAAATATTACTAATGCAGATTAAATTTAAAAGTATATTTTAGGTAATTACTTTTTTTCCTGAAAGTCCTTTGCCATTACACCCCTGCACAGAAGTTCCAGACTTGTGAGTTGCCTTAATCATGTATATTTGTTGCCATTGTCTTTTAAGTTTATGCCCACTCTCCTCTCTTTGGACTTCGTGGGTATTTATGGGAAAGCCCAAAACCCAGTTGAGGGGAAAATTCTTTATAGTTACTGTCCTTACTATACCATTTGAGTGAATGTCTTTTCTAAAAGTCTATTGAACACAGCAGCTGATCATAAAGGGGAAGCACACCAGTGGGAGCTCATATGATTCAGTGTTAGGTGGACAGTCACTCTGAAGGGTACCCCTAGAACCTGAGATAACAGCCATGCCTCTGGTCACACAACCTGACAGTGCCAACTTGGGATGGAACCTAGAAATAGTACTATACCTGTGTTTTAGTTATTGAGGTATCTATGTTATCTCACCCTGTAAAACATATGGCACTTGAGGGAAAGGAGTGTATTAGAAACTGAGTATTACAGTTGGAAGGGACCTGAATGATCACCTAGTTTGACCTCCTCATTCTATAAGGCTTATGGGACCATAGAATTTTGATCTTGAAGGGTCCTCAAAAGGAATCTAGCAATTACCTTCACTTTATTGCGCCCATCTTACAGATGAAAGAACTGGGGCACTCAGAAAGTAATTAATTTACCCAGTGTCACACAGGTAACCAAAAATGGCTAAGACAGGACTAGAACCAAGGCCTTTGTCATATATGTCTTTGTTCCCCGTAGCACCTGGCAAAATGTTATGTAGAAAATAATAATAATAAATATTTGTTGAATGAACAAAGGAATGAGTGAACAGAGCTGTGTAAATGGTCTAAGAAACATTGATTATGAAGCTAAAAACTGTACAGAACAGGTCAAGCAGCAAGGGAGGGAGGAAGCTTCAGCTACACAAATAAACCAAGATTTAATAGCAGAATCAAGGAGGGAACCCTCATTACTATGATGTCATTATTTTACAAAATATACTACGGTGAAGGGAGTGGAGTTTAATAGTTTATGAAGGGGAGTCTCATCCAGTTTTATTCATGATTCTAGTAATGACTTTCAAGCTGACTTTGAAAAAAATCATTTAACCTCTGTGAGTCAGTTTCCTCATAAGCAAATAGAAATAATGAAGCTTCTTGTCATTAGAGCTCTTTAAGATCTTCAGATGAAAGGTCAGAGGATTTAAAGCAAGAAGGAACAGTAGAGATCATCTATTCCAACACTTTCATTTTACATATAAAGGAACTGAGGCCCCAGAGAGGGGAGGAAACCTGCCCAAGAGGTCCTTGTAGGTAATGAGTTTTTTGAACTACCAGGATTCAGACATTTACTCATGTCTGATTCGTTACTTATTCTATTATGCTGCCCTGCCTCTCTGCTATATTAAGAAGGAATTTCAGAGGACGAAGAGCAGATTACATAGGCATAATTAACAAATTAAAGAAACGCCAACTTAAAATTGATATAAATAATTTACTTATCCTCCTCTTTGGCAAACTCCACCCCACCTCACCCCCCCCCACCCAAGGCTAGCATAACCTTGAGCTGAAATTTGGATCTTAATCTTGATTCTATTTGATTGAGAATGTTAATAAATGATAATATTTCAGTTGATCATTTTCAATTTCTGCATCTGTAAAGTGGAGTTGACACTGATTTGTGTCATAGGCTATCAAGAAAAATTTATGGACAACTGGAAAAGTCTTTAGTAATAGAAGTATTTCAGCATGAAATGAGTTTTTATTTAACTAATATCGGTACTTTTTCCGGTGGTACAATGTATAACCCATCCACACCTTCTCATCATGTATGACATCTGTCCACGTCCCCTTATAAATTTTCCATGGGACCTCTTTCTAAAGTGTTGAATGGCTTCCTCTAGATCTTTTTTAACTTGAGGTTACATAAGTAGCAATAATGGACACTGGCTAACTATCCAGGATATTTTGCTTTTCCTACATGAAGGTGAAAGGAAGGGAAACGTGGGATGGAATAAACATTTATATAAAGTTGATTATGTGTCAGGAGTTATACTAAGTGATTTTTACAAATATTATCTCATTTGATCCTTACAACAACTCTGAAAGCTAAGTGTTATTATTATCCCCATTTTGCAGTTAAGGAAACTAAGGCAGACAGAGATTAGGTGATTTACTGAGGGCCACACAGCTAGTAAGCGTCCGAGGCTAGATTAGAACTCAGGGCTTCCTAACTCCAGGTCTGGTGTCCTATTCACTGTACCACCAGTTGTTTCTACATAACTGGCCCATCTCCTTATCCAATGACACCTCTCTTTGATAATAGCTTTTATATTGTTTTGTATGCTTAACCCATCATTAGTAATGTGCCACAGCCTACTTATACCCACTATGAGTCTCTGCATTGCCCTTTGGGTTACCTGAAATTTTATTTTTTGGAGACTGTTGTGTTCCATGATTGACAACTGCATATCCCTGGAAAGATAATGATGTTGAAAGACAAGGAGTGGAGGGTGTCCCCAGAAATAAGTTTGAGGTGTTTAAAACTGTAGCACATTTTTCTAAAAGTAATTCAGCCTATTCTTCTTCTCTTATTCAGTTCTGAACCCAATTCATTAGTGATTTGCCGTTATCTCCCCAAGATATATGGAGATGGATACGATCTATGAGTCGTTGGTCCAACTTCACATGAAATGGACAATAAGACATTTTTCAGCCACTTGGTTTTTTCCCTCATGACTAATCGGACCAAACTCTTTTTTTTTTACACAATTAAATTTAATATGCATTATTAACATTTTCTTGATCATTTTAAGCTTATGCGAGCAACAAAACAACAAATCAAACCCTGGTTTCCCAGATTCACTGATTTCCAGGCATAAATGCTCATTCTGATCACAATTGGCTGGACTCTCTGAGCAGGTTAAAGATGGCTCCTTAACACTCTTGATTGCTAGAGGCTATTCTCAGGATCTCTTGACATCTTGTGGATCTCAATAGACTGGTTCATATATTTTTACCTGATCATACATTTCTCTGATGAAATGCTTTATATCAGTTCCCTTTCTTAATTCCTTTTTTATATATATCACGTTGCCCCTGCTTACACCCTCCTCTCCTTTTCCTTTTTGGGTATGATCCTCATCTTCATTTTTTTTAAGACATTCATGTTCCATGCCTTGAAGGTGGGAAACATCCCAGAAAAGATTTGTGTCAGCCCATGGAAAAATCAGATGATTACAGTAGATTAGCAGCTATAATTCATGTTTTGTTCAGTCATATCCAACTCTTCATGACTCCATTTGGAGTACTGGAGTGGTTTGCCATTTATTTCTCCAGCTCATTTGACAGATGGGGAAACTGAAAGAAACAGGGTAAAGTGACTTGCCCAGGGTCACACAACTAGCAAATGCCTGGTGTCACATTTGAACTCAGGAAGATGAGTCTACCTGACTCCAGGCCCAGCACTCCATCTACTAGATGATTACCTAGCTGCCCTGTAATTCCTAGTAAATGGAAAAAAATACAGAACTACCCAGTAAGCAGTACCTGGACCAAAAGACCCATGCCTCACTGGAAAAAAGGAATCCATATGTATGTCCCTAATTCGAAAGTGTATTAGCATTGATCAAATTTGGCTCCAAAGAAAGGAGAAGGGTGCATTTTTTTTTCTTCCTTGGTTTCTCTTCTGTCACATTAATTTTGTTAAATTACTTTTTTCCCTTTCTTTTTTTTATTGCTTCTTACAAGATGAAACTTATGGTTCAGTAGAAAGAGAACAGTCTACATTTAGTGAACCTGAGTTTAAATCTTGCCTTTGGACCAAACTCTTTTGAGATCTACAAATGTCATTGAGTATGCTCTACAGCGTTCCAGGACTTGATTCAATCAGCAGTATCTATTGGAAATAAGAACATCTAAAGAACTATTTCTGTGGAATCCCTTTTTCACTTAATCTCTCTGCATGGGATATCTTCTCTAACAGTAGAAAATAATATTGTCTAACTTATAGATCCTTGTTATGTAATTCATTTGATAGTTGTAATTAAATAATGATTAGTGGATCAAAATTATCTCTGTTGTTATGTGTACCAGTGAATGTTTTATGATCTTTACATAAGGATGGGAGATACTTTGCTAGAGGAGCATTTTTGCTCTATTGAATCCAATGCTTTCTTATAGTCAACAAATAATAAGCAGTGGGATCTTGTACTCTCTACTCCTCTCAGTCAACTAACTGTGTGAAAATAAAGATATAATCTGTCTTCTTCTTCTCAAACACCTTCAGTGGCTCCCTATTATCTGTGGGATAAAATTTAAACTCCTGGCAGTTAAAGCCATCCATGTTCTGGCTCCCTCCTACAATATTCCAGTAAAACCAGCCTACACCTCATACCTCAGATTCTGTGTTCCATCTCACACTGCTGCAAATTTGCTCTCCTTCCAGGAGTGTTTTTTTCTCATAATCTCCACCCCATAGAATTTTTGAATCATTGTCCTCTGTCCATGGTTCAACTAAGGTGCCACCTACTGCAATAAGCCTTCCCTAATTTCCTTGATTATTTGTTCTATTTTCTCCATTTCCTTTGCTTTGCATTTATTCATTAATATTTTGTTATCTCTCCAATAGAATGTAACCTCCTTGTATGCACAAATT
>CM053581.1:98818514-98854132 GCA_028627135.1 Pseudochirops cupreus | reverse complement strand
ATATATATATATATATATATATATATATATATATATATATATATATATATATATATATATATATATACATGTAAATTATTTTCATGTTCATATTCTATCATTTCACAGTCCTGTTTTTTAACAGATTTTTTTTAACCATCATCCCTATGACCACATTTACGTTAAAGTCATCAAGTATTAAAGTACATATTAACTTAATTTAATCATTGGGAGTGGCACATAGAATAGTGTTCTAGGCATGGAGTTAGGAAAACATGAACTCAAATTCAGCCTCAAATACATACTAGCCATGTGACTTTGCAAGCCTCTTAATCTCTGTCTACCTCAGTTTCCTCAACTATAAAAAGGGGGTAACAATGACACCTACTTCCAATGTGTTGTGTGGATTAAAAGAGGTAATATTGATAAAGTGCTTAACACAGTGCCTGACTGTTTACTGTTTGATTAAAATAGAAGGTGCTCAATAAATGTTTTTTGCCTTCTTCTTTTCTCCTTAATTTGGAATGTTTTTAACTTGATCTTTATGCAATTGCTCTACTTCCTCAGTCTCTCTAACAGACAACCAACAGATTAACTGCTATTATCTTCATGGTGGTTTTTTGGTCAAATGTCCCAGGAAATGAAATTTCATGTTGTCTTTGAAAACCAATTTCTAGTGTCTCATTCCAAGAAGATCCAGTGAGCTGTCCTCCTTATAAACTTGATTCTTAGCACCTCGTAGACTCTCCAGTGACACTTCTATGAGTATTGCAGAAATAGAAGGGGGTCATCAAGGACTAAGGACTGTTTTTTAATCTTTCTTTGTCTTATGGGGTGCTATGGTGAAAGAATCCATCACCAAGTGGCTTACCTATGGCTGATAAGCTTCTTCATATTTAGATGGGCTGATCTTTCATAAATAGACAGAATACAATTCCAGGACCATACTTGAAGCCTTTCTAACATGGTAGAGAGCTTGAGCTCTATTGCATCCAGGGGTGGGGAACCTGTGACCTTGAGGCCACATGTGGAGACTACATGCTCAAGTGCGGTCCTTTGACTGAATCCAAACTTCACAGAATAAATCCTGGATTTGGCCTTGATGCCAAACATGTGGCTGCAGGTTCCCTAGCCCTGGATAGCCTTTGAGAACCCAGGCTCACCTCTACTCCATAATGAGTCATGACAGTAGTACTTTGGTGGAAGATTAATAGAAAGCACAATATGAATGCTAATGGGTACTAATGAGATTTTCATTTTCCTTTAGACATTTCTAAATATAATCAGAAAGTTGAGCTTTCATGCTTCAAGGACTTTAGAGGCTTAATACCAGTCTAGCTTCTCTTCCCCATAAGAGGGAACAGAGGCTCATTGTAGCTTGAGAAGCCAAGCCAATGGCAATTCATCTGAGGCCTACAGGCTGCCAAGTAGCCATCCCACCAACATCCTAATTAGAACCTTCCAAATGATTAATTCTATAAACTCCTACATTCTACAGAAACTCTCCCTACTTAGTGCTCCCTGTGGCTAGCTTATCCTTCTAGCTCACCTTCCAACTTCCTAAATCACAGAATTTTATCACTGAAAATCTCAGCAACCATCTAATCCAACCCTTACCAATAAAAGAATCCTCATCATAACATGTCCGATACACGGTGACCAAGGGTTTTCTTAAACATATCCAGTGAGAGGGAACCTATTACTTCCTAAGTTAGAGTAGCTAGAATTAGACACAGGGGTTCTTGGTTGAACAAGCATTTATTAAAGTGTCTACTATGTGCCATGACCTAGGGTAAGAGCTTTACAGATACTTCATTTGATCCTCACAACACAGGGAGGTAGGTGCTATTATTATCCCTGTTTTACAGTTGAGGAAACTGAGGCAGACAGGGATGAAGGGACTTGCCCATGGTCACACAGCTAGAGAGTGCAAGGTCCCTCCCAGGTCTAAATTTGTGAGCCTATTAGGCACTCCATTCCTCTTGGGAATGTTCTAGTTTTAAGAAAGTTTCTCTTGACATCCATCCTACATTACTCTCTTCATAATTTCCATTCATGGGAGAACACAGATGTCAAACACATATGGCCAGAGACCAAGTGAACAGAACATGTGGAGATCACACACATAGAACACCCAGAGCCAGAGTGTATGTGTTGATAGAGCAACTCAACAGCATCCTCAGTTCTCTTCAAAGATCTGTTCAGGCATCATCTGCTATGGGAAGACTTTACTGCTCATCCATTCAGCTGTCAGTGATGGATATATTGCTTGCCTGGATCTAGTAATTCAATTAAAATGCTAGAAGCATTTCATTCCAGCAAATGTTTATTAAGCATATCCCACATGCAAAGCGTTGTACTAGGTGCTGGTGAGAGAAAGACAAAGGCAGAAAATAACACCTGTGTTCAAGAAGCTAGTTATTTTGCAGGAAGGGGAAGGGTGTATATGGTAATTATAAGAAGAGGAAGAAGAGGAAGAAGAGGAGGAAGAGGAAGAGGAGAAAACGGTAGAGTTAGAGAGATCAAGAAAGGCTTTCCATTGGAGGTGGGATGTGTGCTGAGCAGTAAAGGAAGCTAATTATTCTAAGAGGCTGAGATAAGGAGGGAATGCATTCCAGGTGTGGAGGTTAAAACTATGCAAAATCACAGAAAGAGAGGATGGAATGCAGAGTTTGAGGTTCAACAAGTAGGTCAGTTTGCATTTATCCTAGAGAGAGCTCCTTGATTCCAGAACAACAAGGTCAGGCTTGTACTTCAGGAAAATTGTTTTGGCAGCTGTGTGGGGGACGTATTAGAGCAGAGAGAAATTGAAAGCCAAGAGAGCAATTAGAAGGTTGTTGCAATAGCACGGGAAAGAAGGGATAAGGGCCTGAACTAGGATCATGACCATATATGTGAATGGAGAAAAGCTGCCCCAAGATGTAGTCTCTTTATAGGCTATGACAGTTTCCATTTTTATTTTTGTATCCTCAACACTTAGCATAGTGTCTGGCACAGGAAAAGGAAAACTTTTGTTGTGGTTCAGGTGTGTCCGACTCTATGTGACCCCATGGATTTCTTGGCAAAGATACTCAAGTGGGTTGCCATTTCTTTCTCTAGTGTGTCCCCATTTTACAGATGAGGGGTTACCTGACTTGCCTAGGATCACATAGCTAGTAAGTGTCTAAGGGCAGATTTGAACTCAGATCTTTCTGAATTCAGGCCTCAAACTCAATCCACTATATTACCTACGTCCCCTAAAAATAAAGGTTAACAAATGTTTGTTGAATATTTAAATGAGTTGAATGAATGAACAGAAAAGATGCTAGGGAAGTAAAATTGACAAGACTTGACAACTGAATGAATAGAGATGAGGTGGAAAGAAGGAGGAAGAGGAAAAAATTGAAGATAATGCTAAGGTTGCAAATCTAGTCATTGGAATGGAACCTTCAATAGAAATTGGTAAATTAGAAAGGTAGGTGGAGTTTAGGGGAAGATTATGAGTCAGTTTGACCTAGTAGAGTTTGAGATGCCTGTGGGATATCCAGGTCTAGATGGATAATAGGCAGCTGTTGGTGCATAACTGGGGCTTAGAAAAGAAAATAAAACTGAATATGAAGATCTGGGAGTCATCAAAAAAATCACTTCCCTCCTTTCCATTCAATTTTATTTTATTCTCAGTTCCAGAATCTCTCTCCCATCTGAGGTAATGCAGAAACTGTATTATCGATGTTTAAAAAAAAAAAAAACCAAGATGGGCAGCTAGGTGGCCTAGTGAATACAGCACAGGACCTGAAGTCAGGAGGACCTGAGTTCAAATTCAGCTTCAGTCACTTGACACTTACTAGCCATGTGACCTCGGACAAGTCACTTAACCCCAATTGCCCTGCCTTCCCCCCTCCAAAAAGCCAGAAAAAAAAAACCAACAAGAAAAAGAAAGGAAGAGAAAAAAGTATGCTTCCATTTGAATTCTGAGTCCATCAGCTCTCTGTCTAAAGGTAGAGAGCATTTTTTGTCATAAGTCCTTCAGAACTAAGGTGAGTCATTTTGTTGATCAGAGTTACTAAGTCTTTCACAGTTCATTATCTTTACAATATTGCTGTTTCTATGTAAATTGTTCTGCTGGTTCTGCTCACTTCACTCTTTATCAGTTGCTCATATAAGTCTTCTCAGGTTTTTTCAGAAAGTGTACCCAAAAAAAAAAGGTATAACCATCATCATTTCTTACAGCACAATAGTGCCGTCCATCACCTTCATATAACCATAACTTATTCAGCCAATTGATGTGTATCCCCTTAGTTTCCAATTCTTTGTAAAAATGATTTTTTTAAATGTCAATAACACAGGAGGAAAAAAAATCATTCAATAGAGCCATTCTTATCAGTTCCTCCACCACCCCCACATTCCCATGACTGAATGAATGCAATTTCCAACAGGCTCCAGAAAGATTACATTCTGATTCTCCACCCCTTAAAGCCCACTAATCCCCCCCAGTATATCAGGGGAAAGGCATAGTTTCTTCTGAACTTGTGGCCCAATGGTATTTGGATGTGTTCAGTCTGATTTTCCTTTAGGCTACCAAAAGGTCTGAAACTTAATTGTAAATTCTGGGAATTGTAGAAATGGGAAAACAGTATTCTCTCCCCTACCCAGAGAAAGACCAGGACCACTGTGAGCACTGGGCCAGTGGGCAAACTTCTCTTTCACTGAGAGTTTTGAATGATTCTGCATCAGTACGTAGAGAACTGACAGAAGCAGAGAAAAGGGTAGACAGTGACTATGATGAGTGATCAGAGAAGGACCGAGAAATTTCTGTAGTGCTCAGAACTAGTAGTTGTGTATGTCCCTTTGAGTTGATCACAAAAGGAAGTCCCTCATGCCTCTCCCTCCTTCCTTGCGGGAAGGCATTTATATATTATTTTCGCCCATTTCACTAAAATGTTTCTATTTCTTTATTTTGTTTCATAGAAAAATATCTTTGATCAATCATAATAGCAATATGATGCATGTCTGTATATTAATCATGTACAAGGAGAGGGCAGGTGTAGACTGTCAATGACTAGCTGGGATATACAGAGCTAAAAAATAAGTCAAAGGATTAGGTCTCTGCTCTGCCAGCAAGGATTTCATCCTGTCCTGGGGGATTCCATGAGCTGTAAATATGAGAAGATATTTTGGTTATGATTTTATTAATAATTGTTCCTAAACCTCCCAAATGGCAGAGCTAATTGGATCCAGGGTTGGTTTTTTTTTTCTCTTAGCTTGCAGGAATGAGCCATTGTTTACCAAAGTCAAGTGACTTAGGACCAGCATCTCTTATATAAAACCTCCAGTTTCTTATGTGAAGGGGGTAGAGAAGATACTGACAAAGAAAAGGTCATTCTGCCTGAGGCAACCCAATGGGCAAAAAAAGGTGTTTCATTTAATCTTGTCCTACTCTTTGTGACCCTGTCTATGAGGTTTTCTTGGCAAAGAGAATAGAGTGTTTTGCCATTTCCTTCTCCAGGGTGTACCCATTTGACAGATGAGAAACTGAAGCAAACAAAGGTTGAGTGACTTGCCTGGGGTGACACAGCTAGTAAGTGTCTGAGATTGGGTTTGCACTCAGATCTTTCTGACACCAGGCCCAGAGCTCTATCCACCATACCACCTTGCTGCCCTAGAGAAAAGTATGATTTGGAAATAATCTGTCCCTTCTACCTCATGAGAGAAAGGAGCAAGAGGCAGTTTCTACCCTTCAAACCCTGCTTTAAAGGAAAGGTTGCTGGTTATAAAGGTTTAGCGCCCTTTTGCCTCAAGGACATGTGGAAGCCTCTCACAGCTGACTCTAGATCTCTAGAAATCTCTTGCCTCAGATCTGAGGTGATCAGGATCATACTAGGACTCCAGGATTTGAGGAAGTCATGGGAATTTCACTCCACATACTCATTTTCTATCTTCCTTCTCTGAATATAGCCTAAGGGTTACCTCCTCCTCTCCATTCATCATCACTCCTAATAACCATGGTCTTTTTTTTAACCTCTACCTTCCAGATTTCCTACCAAACATAGTTCCCACCTGATGATGTCACTGCCCTGTGGTGAGACATACAACCTCCTAGAAAATCATGTCCAAAGAATTTCTCCCAATAACCAATATTCTAGACTCCCAAGTATGGTGGGGAATGAAGTCCTGGAAACTTTTCTTCTCAGTTATGACTGATGAGTTTCTATTAGTTAACAATATTAACTTACCTTTATATAGCATCTTAGGATTTATTAACGATTTTCTTCATATAAAACCTATGAAATATCAGGTATATTGTTCTCATTCCAATTTAATTTCTAATCCTTATTTTTCAATTATCAAGCATGCTTTCGTCATCCTTTCTACCCCCTCAATGCACTGAAAAAAAAAGAGAGAAAAAGAGAAGAGGTAAAGAAGGAAAAGAAAGAGAGAAGAAGAGGGAAGAAAGGAAGGAATGAGGGGAGAGGGAAGGAAGAAGGGAGGAAAGAAAGAATGGAAGGAGGGAGGGAAGGAAGTAGGAAAGAAGGAAGGACCCCTGTTTCACATAAACACAATCAAGTAAAACCATGAGCCAAGTCCAAAAATGTGTTTTTTATTCTGCATATTAGTCCATCATCTCTCTCATGAGGTAGACAGCATTCTTCATCATCAGTCCTCCAGAATTATGGATGATCACTTGATAACAGTTAAGTCTTTCAGAATTTTTCATTTTTACAATATTAGTGTTAAAGTACAACTTGTCAAGAACTGGAAATTGAGGGGATGCCCATCAATTGGGGAATGGCTGAACAAGTTGTGGTATATGAATGTAATGGAATATTACCGTGCTATAAGAAATGATGAACAGCTGTCTTTTCTCGTTGTTCATTCCATTAGTTATAATTCTTCTTTACAACTTGACTAATGTTTAGTGTGAAGGTATATGTAGAACCTATATCAGATTGCGTATCGCCATGAGGGGAAGGGGAAGGATAGGGAGGGAGAGAAAATTTGGAACTCAAGGGATTGTGGAACTGAATGTTGTAAAATAAAAGTTAATTAATGAATTAAAATGTTTTTAAAAGAATTTTAAAAATTAAAAAAAGAAATGATGAACAGGAGACTTCAGAAAAACCTGGAAAGACTTATATGAACTGATGCAGAGTGAAGTGAGCAGAACCAGGAGAACATTATACACAGTAAGAGCTACAGTGTGTGATGACTGACTTTGATGGACTTAGCCCTTCTCAACAATGCAAGGACCTAAAACCATTCCAAAGGACTCATGACAGAAAATGCCATCCACATCCAGAGAAAGAACTATGGAACCAAAATGCAGAGCAAAGTAGTTTATTTTCTTCTTTGTTTGTTTTGTTTTTTTCTTTCTCACTGTTCCTCCTATTCATTATAATTCTACTATAGAACATGACTAATGCAAAAATATTTTTAATAGGAAAGTATGTGTAGAGCTTATATCAGATTGCATGCCGTCTTGGGGAGGGAGAAGGAAAATATCATTGACACATTGTTATTTGATTTATGTATATGTTTGTGTGTGTATGTGTACCTGTGCATGTGAACAGGTACACGTTTATCTAACCAGACTGTAAGATCCAAGAGGGAAGGGAGGCAATGTTATATGCTTTTTTAAAATGTCTCATCTTTGCCACAAAAATCTAGCAGTCATGCACCAATATGAGCTGTCAATTATCTTTGTAACTCTCTTTTTTCACTTTTATGGTCTGTTAAAAATATTACAATTTATTATTATTATCATTATTATTATTATTATCATTCTTTTAAATCAAGGGCAGCCAGGAGGCATGGTGGATGGATGAGTGGGCCCAGAGTCAGGGAGACCTGAGTTCAAATCTCATCTCAAATTAGCTATGTGAACCTGGACAAGTCACTTAACCATATTTTCCTTAGTTTCCTCATCTGTAAAATGATCTGGAAAAGGAAATGACAAATCACTCCAGTATCTTTGCCAAGAAAATTCCAAAATAGGGTCATGAAGAGTTGGACAGGATTGAACAACAACAGCAACATTTTAAAATTTTGAGTTCCAAATTCTCTCCCTCCCTCCCACCTCCTACCCCATCTGCTGAGAAGGCAAGCAATATGATATTATTATGCATGTGAAATCATGCAAAGATTATTTCCATATTAACCATATTTTTTAAAAGCAAGAAAAATAAAGAAAGTGAGAAAATTATACTTAAAGTTTGTACTCAGAGTTCATCAGTTCTCTCTCTGGAGCTGGATAGCATTTTTTCATTATGAGTCTTTTGGAATTGTCTTAGATCATTGTCTTGATCAGCGAAGCCAAGTCTTTCACAATTGATCATCATAACAACATTGCTGTTGCTATGCCCAGTGATTTCCCAGTTCTTCTCACTTCACTTTGATCAGGTCATATAGGTCTTGCCGTGTTTTCTGAAACCACCCCCCCCTTGTCATTTCTTGCCACACAATAGTATTCCATCAGAATCATATGCCACTACGTATTCAGTCCTTCCCCAACTGAAGAGCATCTCCTCAATTTCCAGTTCTTTGCCAACACAAAAAGAGCTGCTGTAAGTATTTTTGTATATGTAGGTCCTTTTCCTTTTTCTTTGATCTCTCTGGGATACAGACCTAGTAGCAACATTGCTGGGTCAAAGGAAACGCTCAATTTTTTAGCCTTTTGGGTCTAGTTCAGAATTGTTCTCTAGAGTGGTTGGACCAGGGGCAGCTGGCTAGGTGGTACAGTGAATAGAGAGCACCAGTCCTGGAATCAGGAGGACCTGAGTTCAAATCCAGCATCAGACAAGAATAATTGAACCAGTTCACTACTCTACCAGCAGTGGAGTACTTATTTTCCCTCATTCCCTCCAGCATTTGTCATTTCTGATAGGTGTGAGATGGTACCTCAGAGTCTATTATCTCTTCTGGCACTTAGCACAGTGCTTTGTATATAGTAGATACTCAATAAATGATTGTCAAATTAATGTATGACCAGACCTCAACACTACAGGCAGTCCCTCTCACTTATATGACTTCCTAACATCAATTCAATCTCATTGCAAAATGAAGAACTTGAACTAAATTACTTCTAAGGATTCTCCAACCCTCCACTTCTACAGTTCTTTTCTGTGGTGTGTGGCAAACTAAAGATCTCAGTAATATATCTCATGCCAGAACAATCCCCAGGTGATGGAGGTAATGATTAGGAGGACAGAAGACATGGAACCACAAATGCATATTGTTGGTTGATAGGTAAATTAAGTGCCCACGTAAGATTATATCTATGTGGATTGTCTCAATATATAGATGCAACTCATAAGTGCCATGGTTAGATATGATCTGAGGTCTGGCTTACCTGCCAGTTAGAGGACAGTATAACCAATACCACCAACACAGTGGCTGAGGGGACCATCAGGTAAAGTCCAGGCCAGTCAAAACTGAGCAATACCTCTCTTAATTTTAAGGGGTATATTGGACTAGAAGCGTATCTATCTGTCATTCTATCAATATCTCTGGTCTAATAGTATGATAAATTCAGAACAAAATCCATTTCACTGATCTCCTTTAAGGGAGAGGATAGCCCTTAGTTTTGATTCACCAACTTATCCCCTCCCCACCAAATGCTAGTTATACAAAAGGACCATCAAGATTTTTGAAAAAGTGAATATTGAAGCAGAAGGGCAAACCCAATTGAGGGAGTTCTGCAGATTAGACTAAACCAGGAAATCTGCAAGAGTAAATCCCTTCTACACTGGGGGGAGAGGGGAAGGGAATGGCACACTTGAAATTTGAGATCTGAAAAATCCATATAAAATTTTTTGACCCTACCTTCATATCAGAGAAGAAGTCTGCATTTTTTCTTTGGTTTTTACAGTACTTTATTGTAAAATTTTGATCACAAGCTCTATGTCCTCTGCTGGCCTTTGTGTATCATCTACAACTTCCACAAAACTCCCCCAAAATTCCTGTTGAATTTCTTATGCTGACCTGACCCGTGATCTATTGAAAACACAATGGGGAAAGTTGTGATGTGGAAGAGATGACTGTAGAAAGATAAGCTCTCACCTCAACACAAGAGAGAGGGAACAATCTCATCCAGGGGAGAACCTGTCTTGGCATTCTCTAGAACTGCAGACCTTGGAGGTCAAGGAACATATGTGAGGCTGGCTCCTATACATGTCCATGGCTCTGAGGCCTTTAGTCTGCCATTCAAAGTTTTTCTTTCTCTTCTACCTCCTTGGAACTCCTCCTTTCTCTCTCCTGAGAGTTGGTGTCTCTCCTGAGTTGGTCTCAAACCAACTCAGGAAACTCTTAAACACATAGTAGGTAGCTCAGTGGAGAGAGCACTGAGCCTGCAGTCAAGAAGACCTGAGTTCAAATTCAGCCTAAGTCATTAACTTTTGTGTGCCTCAGTTTCTTCAATGATAAAATGGGAATGATAACACCTATCTCCCAGTGTTGTTGTGAGATCACAACACGGTTATTGTTGATACTATTGGTAAAGTGCTTGGCACAGTACCTCTTTACCTGTTGAATTTAAATCCTTTTTTTAAAGTATACCTCAATTGCTACCTCTTCCAGGAAATCTCTGATTTCCATATCAATGAAGATCTCCCTTCCCGCTGCCCCCCTTCGCCATCTTCCAAAGCATTTGGTTTTGTGACTTATTATGAAAGAGAGTACTTAATAAATACTTAATAAAGGTTTGTTTCCTTCTGTTCTTTATCCAGGTACACAGCATCACGCTCAGCATTCTCTCCACCAGGATCCACCAAATGAGAAGCCCTGTTTCTTTCCAAGTATGCAGCAGCACGCAAAACTGCCCCAGGCCTGGGTGGAAAGCAGCTTACATTCTTACTTGTGGTCAGAGTAATGTTCATTTACTGAATAATTTGGACTAACTGCTTTCTTTTTGTCCCTAAGTTTTTCTACTCGTGGAAGAAGGGCGACATCTGCCACCTCTTATGTCATGGAAGGTACATTGACAATGACCTCTTGAACTAAAGGTAATTTTTCAAAACCAAATCTTGTGTTGCCGTATCAGTCTGTCATGAGTGTATTCATCATTATTGAGCTGGTTTGACTATCCTGCAGGGACTCATTCAAGTGCATCCAAAAGTTCCTCACAGTGAGTCTCCCCAATATGCTGGGGGCATTACTTGCTTCCTCCTGACATTATAAAGATAGCAGGGGAGCAGATGAATCATCTGACAATTAAGGGGGGGTGGGGCGGGAGAAAGGGATAAAGAAGGGACTAAGCATTTATGAGGGGGTAGCTATGTGATGCAATGAATAGAGAACTGGGCCTAAAATCAGGAAGACTCACCTTCCTGACTTCAATTCTGGCCTCAGACATTTACTAGCTGTACGACCCTGGGCAAGCCACTTAAACCTGTTTGCCTCAGTTTCTTCATCTGTACAAGGAACGGGGGAGGGAATGGCAAACCACCACAGTATCTTTGCCAAGAAAACCCCAAATGGGGTACGAAGACTTGGATGTGACTGAACAACAATGAATAAAGTACTTCTAATGCCCCTACTATATAGCAGCTACTATGATAAACACTTTACAAATATTGTCTCTTTTCATCCTCACAGCTATCCTGGAAGCTTGGTGCAATTATTATCCCCATTTTACAGCTAAGAAAACAGAGTTAGATAGAGGTTCAGTGACTTGTTCAGGAATTTATAGCTAGTAAGTATCTGTCTGAGGTTGGATTTGAACTCGAGTCTTCCTGACTCCAGGCACAGGGCTCTATCCACTGTACCAGGTACATTTATTATGTGCCTACTCCTCTAGTCTTCCAGAGAACTTCTATGAAACTCCTTGAGACAGGCATTCAGAAATTGCTGCTTGTTAATGATTATGGCATCGGAATTTTACTTTCAAATTCTTATCATTTAATAGGTCACCTACTCAGTTTAGAAGAAGGACTTAGTTTATAGAAAGAGGATCTTTGCTTACTCTGAGGTGTAGCAGCTCCAGGAGGAGATCTTTTGAGTTTAAGCAACTACACCACTGACTCAGAGAAGGTGAGAGCAAATAAGGTTAGAGAAAGGTGACCTCTGCTCCCACCTAGTGCTTTTCATTCACCTGGGAAGTGGACTGTGGATCTGAGAAGAGTAGCAAGGTCTGGAGGGACTAACTGGACAGCATTCCAGCTTTTCTAGACTGCCCCTTTCACAGTGTGGTCCCATTTTTTTGATTAAGATGGTGTAAATTTTCACCAGATTCATTAAAATATAAGTACAAAAGTCACATTCCAAAGCTAAATAAAATTATTTGAAGGTTATCTGTCCCAACACTTACCCTTCCAAGTCTGTTTCATGTTCTTCCCTTCCACAAAAAAAATACTCTTTCTCCAAATGCAAAAATCTCCATATGCAAAAATCATGCGTGCTTTCACTTCTCTACCTTTACTTATACTGTTTCACATTATTTGGAATGTCCTCTTTCTCCCTCTTCACCTGTTGAATTTAAATCCATTTTTTAAAGTGTGTCTCAATTGCTACCTCTTCCAGGAAATCTTCTCTGATTCCCCTATCAATTAAGATCTCCCCCTAGCTTTCCAAAGTATTTGGTTTTGTGACTTATGAGAGAAAGTTAGGCAGCTAAGTGGTACAGTAGACAGAGTGCTGGGCCTACAGTCAGGAAGACTCTCCCTGAGATCAAATCTGGCCTCAGGCACTTACTAGCTGTGTGACCCCTGGCAAGTCACTTAACTCTGTTCGCTTCAGTTTCCCTATCTGGAAAAAGAGCTAGAGGAGGAAATGGCAAGCCACTCCAGTATCCTGACAAAGAAAACCCTAAATAGGATCATGAAGAATTGTATACAACTGAAAAATGATTGAACAACAAGCACAGTTAGTACACGCCAGAACCAGGATTAAACCCAGGTCTTCTTACTCAAAAGAATAATAAGAGCTAATATTTATTTAAAATTTTAAGGTCTGAAAAATGCTTTACATGTTTACAAGTGCTCATTTGATCCTCACCATAACCCTCTGAGAGTCAGACACTATTGAAATGCCTGGACAACAAACAACATGAAAGGAAAGCATGGTACATTAGCAAGAGCGCTGGCTCTGAGTTAAAATCCTACCTCTGATACTTACTACATGTCACCTTGGATAAGTCACTTAATTTCCTCTTGCCTCAGGTTCTCATCTGTAAGATGAAGGCATGGCCCTGGGGGGTTTCTGAGGTCTCTTCTAAAGCTGTGATCCAGTGAAAATGACTATTTTGGCCATCTATGGTGATATCTTAGTCTCACTAGACTGTAGGGCAGGTACCATGTCTTACCTAAGCTTTGTACCTCAGCAGTACAGTAGGTGCTTAATAAATGTTTATTTAATTTGTTTAGTAACATTCCTTTCCCCAGCTCAAAAAAATTGAGAGTAGAGTGTATTATTCAGGCACAAGGATGATGACATTGTTAGGTGATAATTATTAATTCCACAAACATTTATTAAGTCCTATCTTGTGCAAGGCATTGTTCTAGATGCTATGGAGATTGAAAGAAGGATAAGATATTCCCTGCCCTCAAGGACTTCATAGTAGAATTGGGAAAAGAAGATAAGTACACAAAAAGATGACTAAAGAGATAAACCAGATGAGTGGGAAAACAATAGTAACAGTAAACTTTCATTCGCATAATACTTTATAATTTATAAAACACTAACATATATTACTTGATTTCCAGGGTTGTTGTGAATATCCAATGAAATATTTCTAAAGCAATGGTTCTCAACTTGTGGATCACAACCCTTTGGGGGTCGAACAACCCTTTCACAGTAGACACAGGGGTTGCCTAAGACGATCAGAAAACACATATTTCCGATGGTCTTAGGAACTGAGACACCGATCCTCTATCTGTCTCCAGACGGGTCCGCCCACATGAAGATACACCCACATACAAGTATTAAAGAGTTGGCATTAGGAAGGTTGAGAACCACTGATCTAAAGCATCTAACACATAGTAGGTCATTGGCACATAGTAGGTGCCATATAAATGCTAGTTGTTTTTATTGTTGTTATCTTAATTGATCTCTGTAACACTGAAGGTAGATATCTGTCATTATGATATTTTGAGGATTAAGGAATTCAAGAATGGAGAGGTGAAGTGACTTATCTAAGGCCTCACAATTAGCGAGTTATGGACCTAGCAAGGAAAAGATTAACTTGGGCTTTTCTACTCTGGGAAGGCCCCATGGAAGAGACTGGATTTCAACTGAACCTTTAAAGATGAGTAGGATTCGGAGCACTGGTGGCAAATGCAAGTAGAAATCTGGGTCATTAAAGCAGACTGGATCTTGCCATTCTGTGTGGACTTGGAAAACCACAGATTAACATTATCAATGCTTTCTTATATTTTTATTTTGTTAAATATTTCTTAATTACATTTCAATCTGATACAGGCAATGCTGGTGAACTGACCTTGTATTTGATACCTCTGGTTTAGAGAGACCACAGAAAGGAAGAGGAGGAACATTTCAGGTAGGAGAAGGACTACCGCAAAGGTAAGATGCATGGCAAATACTATCCTGGCAATAATGAGTAGACTAGGCTGACCAAAGGAGAGTTTATCAGACTGGCCTACCATCAAGAGTCATTACCTACTACTCAGGCTGGAATCAATACAATTCAAGGGAATTCAACCAGTTATCTGTGTTCCCCAGAGGGATACTGAGATAAAATGAAACTATCTCCTGCCTTCAAAGAGATTACATTCTAGTGGGGGAAGAAGAAGCCAAAGAGAGTTCTAATTTGTAATCAATATTTGTGGTTTTACCAGTGTGGGGATCTCTGTCTAAGGAAATATCCTTTACTGAAGCAAATCTGCACCAGGTTTGGAATCTATAGCCTTTGAGAATTGCCTTAGGGGTAATAAGAGCTTAAATTATAACCACAGGGTCACAGAGAAAAGAACCAAACACACATATGTGTATAAGAAGCATGACTTGAATCCAGGTCTTTCCGAAGAGATAGGTTTCTCCTCATTTATTTAAAAAAGGAACCCAAAGCCCAGGAAGTTTAAGTGATGTGTCCAAAGGTACACAGCTAGAATAGGGCAGCTAGTTAGAGCAGTGAATAGAGTGTTGGACCTGGAGTCAGGAAAACTAATCTTCCTGAGTCCAAATTTGGCCTCAGACACTTACTAGCTGTGGGCCCGTAGGCAGGTCACGAAAAGTCAGATACAACTGAAAAACGATCAAGATTCAAATACAGATCTGACTCAAAAGAATAAGAGCTAGTATTTACCTAAATTTTAAGGTTTGAAAAGTATTTTACAAATATTATCTTATTTGATGCTCACCACAAGCCTATGAAATAGGTGCTATTACCATCTTGAGGCTGAGAGACATTACCCAGGGTTATACAGCTCAAAGTCAGGTTTATCTATCATTCCACTTAGCTGCCTCTAAATCCACAGCGAAAACTCCTTACACTGCAAATAGATCTTCCTCCTAGTCACATACAGATGTCAATCAGATAAGGTGAGGGTTTGGAAAGCAGGTTGAATCATAAAACCACAATACAATGTCACAAATAAAAGCCAGATCAGTTAAAGGATCTTTAACAACCTGTGAAGCTGGATCTCAGGTCAATATATGAGTCCAAAGGTCAATAGAAGTTGTCCCAACTACGTTAGAACTAGGAATTTCATGGAGAACTCCCTAAGCAGACAACTAGGAACTTTAGATTCATCATTGAATATACAAACCACACCCTGAAACAGTCTGAGTTGTCATAATGATAGATGATGAAACATTAGGCAGGATTTATTACACTCTGAAGCATTTGGCTACAACTCTCTGTGGGCTTCCACCTACCATATACATTTAATAGAATGTAAGTTCCTTGAGGACAAGAAACAGTTCTTGTCTTTGGGACAACTGCGCCCAGAATCAGGAAGACCTTAAATGCATCCTCAGACCCTTACTCGCTATACTAGCTGAGTGACCCAGGGCAAGTCACTTAACACTCTGTCATTTGTAAAAGAGGTCATAATAGCACCTACCTTGAAAGGTTGTTTTGAGGACCAAATGAGATAATATTTGGAAAAGTGCTTAGCACTGTGTCATTGTGGGTGCTGTAATAATGCTTATTCTCCCCACACACTTTATACTAGTCATGAATGACAATTAAATAATACTTTAAAGTTTGCAAAACACTATTTAGTCAATCAGCAAGCATTTCTTAAACATCTGCTATGGCCAGGCATTAGTTCACAGCCTAATTCAGAGACAACATGCAAACAACTATGTACAAACAAGATACATTCAGGATCAAACTGGAGATAATCTCAGAGGGCAGAAACTAGCATTAAGGGAAATTTGGGGAAGGTTTCTTATAGGAGGTGGTATGTTAGATGAGATCTGACGGAATTCAGTGAAACTAGGAAGTGGAGATAAGGAGAGACAGCATTCTAGTCACTGGGGATAGCCAGTGAAAAATGGAGTTGGGAGATGGGCTTTTTGTTCCAGGGACAGCAAGGAGGCCAGTGTCACTGGATTGTGGTGGGGAGAGAGGGAGAAAGGGGAGGAGTAAAGTACTGTATAAGTAGTAAATGGACTGGAGAGTGCCAGTTGTGAAGGGCTTGAGTTTGAACATAGAACAGGATTTTATATATGATCCTGGAGGCTACAGGAAGTCACTGAAATTAATTGAATGGAGGGTTGGGAGAGAGAGGGAAGGGAGAGCGTTGGCATGGGCAAACTTCACTTTAAGGTCAGTTTTATAGCTGAGTATTGGACAGACTGGAGTTGGGAGAGAGGAGGTAGGGAGACCAACTAGCAGGCTATTGCAATAGGGCAGGCATGAAGTGTTGGCAGTGTCAGAGGAGAAAAGCAGGGGTTTACAAAGAGATCCTAAAGATAGAAAAGACAGAACTTGGAAGCTGATTCAACTTGACAGCACATTATCATATTTTTGCCTCTGCAGTAATTCTGTAAGTAGGTGTCACCGATATCACAATCCCCATTTTACAGATTAAAGCTCAAAAACGTTAGGTGACTTGCCCAGAGTCATGAAGATATCACATGTCTAGCCAGAAAATACCAGAGGTGGACTTTGACTGCATTTGTTCCTGAGACCAAGTTGATCCTTGTATCCGCTATATTACAATGCCTCTCTTTTTATCTTCAGTGCCTAGAACAGTGCTTTGAACATAGTAGTCCTTAATAAGTGTTTGTTGAATTAAATCTACCATTTTACTTAAAATGTGAATTTTACCTGAAATTTTTCCCTAAGTCCATGTCCTACACCATAGTCCCCACAGCCGACAATTACCTGGTAGTATTGTAAGCTGCCTAAGCTGACTTTCAGACCACCCTCTAAAGGCCAAGGTAGAATACAAGCAAGAGACTGATGTCTATCCCAAGGTCAGAAAGACCTTACCAATTTGTGGACAAAGTTTCAGGCCATCTTAAACTTACACTGACCAACTCACCAAAAAGTTGACCAGGTAATGAGCCCTTTCCTAGTAAAGAGGGTAATTAGTATTATGGCCTTTTGATAGAAAACACTAGGTTTCCCTCTGCCAGTTGGGTTAAACTAGTTTTGTTTTGTTTTTTGTTTTTTTCACCTAAAAATCAGCAAAGATACCTCTGGGACTTAAATGGCCTATGGTGCTAAAATATACCTCTTTGATGTAGCTTCCTGGTAGCCTCTTGTCATATTGATATGGATTCCCATTTTTCTAAGAGCTTAAAAACGTCCAGTCACTTGGAGTCCAGATTCTTCAGACTCTGTTGAGATCCAGAAGCCATACAGGTCACCACACCCTGCCCTGCTGACCAGATGAAATTCCAGAAGTAGGTGAGGTATGTACCAGAGCTAAATGCTACTATATTCTTGTTACATTAACCTTTCTATGTTAAGGCTGTGTGAGAGGAAAGAGTTCAGAGTCTGAATCTAAGGTCAGAAAAGGTCTTTATTCTTTCTCGTGAGAAAGGACTCTGCCCCTGTTGTCCAACATGGCGTCTGCAGGGAGAGAGCGACAGGCAGAAGCCAGCCTATGGTTATATAATCTTCCAATGCGGAAACCCAACCCCCCCAACTGGCCTTCACTCTTATTGGTAGGGGGGCTGTCCCACAACCTAAGCTCGGGAATCTCTCTGAGACAAAGGACCAGGAAACATGTGGGTGTCCAATGAAAGCAGTCTTCACCTTATTTGGCATGTCTTCTACTGAGTTGGCTCTGGGGGAGGGTCTCCATTGCTCTAATGCTTGAAGGACAGGTGACCTAACCCTAGGCCTAGTGAATACTAAAGCCATTCTAGATTTGATTTTTCAAAATGGGGAAACTTCACTATAAATTATCCCTCACAAGGCTAAGTAAATCTCCTTTTGTTCATTGTTGAATCACCTATGATTATCTCATTTCACACCAATACTAGCAATCTCCCTCTAGTTTCCTTCATTTTCATAGGCCCCTCTTCCTTCTGGAAAGGACCAAAAGAAAGAATTGTCAAAGCAATCCTGGATTTCTGAAGATATCACAATCACTTTTTCCATTTTTCTGATATCTTACTTCCCAGTTTGTGGGAAGTTCCATCCAGCAATAGTAGCCTCCTCGCTGTTGCATGAACAAGACACTCCAGTTCTCAGCTTCAGACATTTTCTCTGGCTGTCCACCACTCCTGGAATGCTCTCTCTCCTCCCGTTCTGACTACTGACTTCTCTGGCTTACTTTAAATATCATCTTTTACTAAAAGTTCTCCCCAACCCTTCTTAATTCTAATGCCTTCCTTCTGTTAATTTCCTGTTTATCCTATATAGAGTTTACTTTGTATACATTTTTTTCATGTTGTCTCCTCCATGAAGCTCCTTGAGAATAGAAGCTGTCTTTTGTCCCTTTTTGTACCCCCAGTGCTTAGTGCAGTGCCTGGCACATAACAGACCCTTCAGAGATGCTTATTGATTGGTTGGTTGATTGGTCACCTCTAATTCTTCATATTCAATCAATCATAGTCTGGGAAAGTTATGAGTCTGAAGGTAGAACCTGAGAACCCTCTTGTAACCTGTATGATTTTAATACTGTGGTCCAGAGTTATGTTAGATTATTTCATCCAATGGATAAAACTCTGTTAACTCAAATTGACATATCTAGGTCACACATTTTATTGGTTGATTCAATCAAAGGACTAATTCTTCTGTTATAATATTAATTGGGATGGGACAAAACTCCCACCTTTATGCTTCCTTACTGGTGGCCAGCCTTGCTCTTCCCCTGCCCATACCTTTTGCTTCGAAGGAAGAAACTCAAAGTACTTGCAGAACCACAGGGTACAGGTAAAGTTTATTTAAATAACGTTTCCGGGCCCTCCCCGTCTCACTTCAGACTTGTTTAATTGAATTGCATAGAGGAAACAATAAATTGTAAAAAGCAAACTCAGACACTCAAAAAACTGAGAGATCTGGGCTAATTTATCACAGGAGTAAATAGCTTTGTTCACTTCAATGAATCCTTAGAAAGCTCACCAGAATACAACATAGGATAATAATTAAAATTTGTAATTGTGGTCCTATATTAAAGAATCTAATGGCATGAATGGGCCAAGAACATTCGAGAACTGGAAGAAGTCTTGTGGATTCTAATCCAATCTCTCAATTCACAGCAGGAAAAAAATATGAGACCCAGAGAAGCAATGAAATTGTCCAAGGTGATGCTGGCCAGAGAAGGGCTGGAATAAGGAAAGCGAGAGCTATGCTCCCTACTTCACAATAGTAGAGCTAGGATTAAAAGTTACTCATAAGGTTTATTTAAATAACTCAGACTCCAAACTCAATGTTCTTGCAACCCTACCACATTTCCTTCCACTTAAAATATATTCTTTTAAAGAAGGCAGAGAAGGGTTGTTTTTGTTCAGTGACTCCCATGGACTTTCTTCTCCGTGGGGTTTTAGCGTGCCCCCATTTTCAGATGACAAACTGAGGCAAATAGGGGTTAAGTGATTTGCCCTGGATCACATAGCTAGTAAGTGCCTAAGGCTGGGTTTGAAGTGAGATCTTCCTGACTCCAGGTCAGTGCTCTATCCACTGCACTACTTGGCTGCCCCTGAGAGAAGGGTTGCCATATGCCAAAATGACTAAAAATGACTAAAATTGAAAAAGTTTTGGTGCTAAAAGAGGTGAGAGATTCAGTTACTTAGGAAATTCACTTATAGACAGATAAGTAAAATGCTCCTATATTTACATTGTTTATCATCATAAATACTGTGCATTGCTAATGTTGCCTGTTTTGTTCATATCTTCACTACCTGGTAGCACTGAAGACCAGTGCATTCCTTACACAGGCAGACCACACACAGGTTCATTCAACAGAGGCTCATAATCTTTAGTGCTACAGGAGATCTTAGAGATCATCTTGGCCTAAGGCTAGTCCCTTCATTTTACAGAAAAGGAAGATACTCAGAGAGGAAAGATGATTTTCCCGAGATCCCATAGCTAGTAAGTGACAGAGCAAAGATTGAAAATCAGCTCATCTGATTCTAAACACCACCCTTTCTTTAAGTCTTTCTTTGATCTTATCTTTCTCATATAAATCAAAGTCAAGTCTGAACTGTGTTTAGCAGGGGCAATTCTTGGAAAAAGGAAGTGATGGTATTGATTAGAAACTGTGAGATCTTTCTATGAGTCAGTCCAGAATCAATACATGATGTTTAGGAATGAAAAGCCATATGGTATTTTGAATGCAATTTAACGCTAGAATCTTGCTGACTGTGATTTTCAAAGTGTTTGAATCTCTCATTTAATTTCATCTTAGAGAGCATCAGGTCACTGCATCCTTAAGGCTGACTATTTCCAAAACAGGAAGTAATGTGGTCTAGTCGAACAAACCCAGGGCTTGGAATCAAGAGACCCAGAGCCTCCTTTTCTCATGAGTTATGTGACCCTGGGCAAGTATCCATGGCAGTAAAATAGGCACAATAACATTTGTCCTACCTACCTTGAAGGAGTGCTGTGAGGAATGTGCTTTTGTCAAACTTCCAGTGCAATAGAAATATGAGGTTTGGGGTTTTTTTTAATCATGGCAACAGTCAGAAAACCTGGAATTTAGTCTCAGAACTGCCCCTTAAGTAGTTGAATAACCTTCAATAAGACATTTCACTGTTCTCATCTTTACATTCCTTGCTTATAAAATGAAAGGGCTGGACTAGATTTGTTCATTCTGTTCATTCAACATACATTTATAAAGTGCTTACTGGCTATAGAGTCTTGTGTTGAGCTCTGCTACAAAATTTATATGACAACATTCTCCCCTCCTGGAGCTTATAGGTTGGCAGGGAGTGGGTAAGACGCAAACATAGATAACTCAACTTCAAAACATTGAATGATACGTGCAAATACTTACCGAAGGAGTTGAATAGTTGAAAGCGAAGTGGCATTTAGTAGGTATGACCTTAGAATGTCAGCTCCTCCAAATTGGGATTATTTCCTTTTTGTTTTTGAATCCTCAGCCCAAAAATAGTTCCTGATATAGGACAGGCACTTAATAAGTGTTTGTCGATCAATTGATTGATTGCCTTTGGGCAAATCAACTAATTTCTCTGGTCCGCAGAAGTTTGGACTAGATGGCTACTATGAATGCTTCATTTCTAACATTAGGATTCTATCTATGGTCTGAGGAAGAGAGGAAAGTATTCTGGGATTCCTGAACAGGGAGTTCTGAAAAGCTTGTCTTTTGAGCTGGACTTTGACCCCTTAGTCATATGGGTGCTCTTGAGGACCTAAAGGACCACATCTGGCCTCAAGGCCACAGGTTCCCCACCCCTGCGTTAGGTATTTAGTCAGTGAAACTGCTAGAGAGGGATTGTTTATTCCCTTCCTATTCTAACCTTCTAGGACTCTAAGGGGAGGATAGGAATGACTCTAAATTGGGAAGAGTATCCCAATACTTGGCTTGGGTCAGAATCCATGGGTCATTTCAATTCAATCCAAGAAACATTTATTAAGCACTATGATATGCTACGTGCTAGAGGAAATAAAATGACTGATAAGAAACCATACTTGCCCTGATGGAACTTACATTTTGTTGGGGCACAGAGATATAATTTACATATATACACAATTACAATACAAATTAGCATGTGATAAATGCATAAGAGAAATGTAAACAAATGAAGCAGAATGGGGTAGTAGAAAGGGTGCTTCATTTCAGATTTGAGGGCCTAAGTCCAAAACCAAAATGTTTCTGCCATTTAACACCCATGTGACTATGGGCAAGTCACTTAGTCTCTCTGAACCCCAGTTTTATTCTCTGGTTAAATGAAGAGACTAAAACACCACATTTAGCTCTAAATCTATAATCTTAAAGGTTGAGGAAAGAAAAAGCCATTTCCAGAGATTAATAATAATTGCAACATTTACATAATACTTATGTACCAGGCGCTGTGTTAAGTGCTTTACAGTTATTACATCACTTGATCTTCACAATAACCTGGGATGTAGGTGCTATTTCTCCATTTTACAGATGAGGAAACTGAGGCAGAAGTAAAGTGACTTGCCCAGGGTAATATAGCTAATCAGTGTCTGAGGCTGGATTTGAATTCAGGTCTTTCTGCCTCCAAGACTGGTACTCTATCCACTATACCATCTAGCTGCCCCATGGTTAGGATCCTGGAAAGCTTCATGGATGATGTGACATCAACGGAGGGGGAGTGGAACAGGGAGAAGTATTCTACACTTGGGAAATGATATAACCAAAGTTACAAGGCACAAAAACACAAGGCATGTTCTAGGGAGAATGAGCATTCCAGCTTGATTGATTAGTAGAATATATAGTGAAGGCATAGTGAAAAATAAGATAAGGTAGGGGTGGCTAGGTGGTGCAGTGAATAGAGCACCTGCCCTGGAATCAGGAGGACCTGAGCTCAAATGCGGCCTCAGACACTTAACACAAAAAACTAGCCATGTGACCTTGGGCAAGTCACTTAACCCCAAATGCCCTACTTTCCCCCCTCCAAAAAAAAAAAACCAAAAAAAATAAGATAAGGTAGCTTTGTACTAGATTGTGGAGGGTCTTAAATGCCAGTCCAAAAGTCTGCATTTAGGATCCCAGACTTGGAGTTAAAGGGTACTTTGGATGCTATCTACCCCAACCCTCTCATGCAGATTCATAAATTGAGATCCAGATAGATTGGAGGACTAACCTGAGGACATGTATAGTAACTGGCAGTGCCAGGGTTCGAATCTGTCCTCTAACTCCAAATACAGGAGTCTCTCCATGACCCCATGCATCCACATTTTTTTTGGTAGGCAGTTAGAAACTGCAAATCTTGGACCCAGAGTTTAGACGTTGACTTCCTATAAAACCATGAATGACTCCAATTTTGGAGTCATTAAAACAGGAGACTGTAATACTTCCTCAAGGGAACATTTATAGCTTTCAAACATGAGGCAAGTATGCTCTCAGACAATAGTGACCCTAATTATATAGAGGTGCCACTCATTTGCCACTTCCTATATACATAGCTAGTGTTTTAAGTTACCATTTATATGTCTGTGTGTCTTCTTTTCCACCAAAGCTATAAACTTTTGAAGGCCAGGCACAATCTTATTTGTCTTCAACAAACTGCCATGGCATCCTGAACAATGTGTACTTTACAGAATAGGTCTTTGTAGATGTATCATGTGTAAAGGGGGCAGGTCCAGGCACGGACACCACCCTATTGACTCTAGAACTACCTCTCCCAGAAGCCTGTGTTGCACTTATCAGCTTTCAGTGAGACCTAATTTGAAAGACCAAAGGGAATCTTGTGGGGAGACAGGATACAGGAATGAGAAGTCCAGAGGATGGAAGTAAAGAAAGGGTAATCAGGCCTTACAGCAGTTTTCCTTTGGTTGCTGTGCCAATGAACAGCATTTTCAAAAAGAATGACTCTTAATGTCATTGTTCATTCAGTTCCCATCAATAGGTGGGGAGGGGAGGGGAGGAGGGAAGAATCCAAACTTCCCACTACAAAAATTTTCATTTCCCATGCTGACACCTTGTCATGAATGCCCCTAGCCTGAAGTGCCGTGCTGAGAAACCCATCTCACCCCATAATGCTGCTGTGGGCCCAAACCTAATATCCCATCATGAATAACTCATACATTATCCCAGTTGTGTTAAAAAGATGGTAGGAAAAGACCAGAGTGACCAAATGACAGTTCTCCCTGGGAGATGAATGGGGAAGTCATGGTTTTGGGAATAGGTGGCAAGAGGGCTTCCTTCTTGATTTAACTCATTATTTACCTTGCACTGTCTTTTAAGCAAATGTCTTTTGCTTCAATATGATGTCACATAATTATTCTGGCTTGGTCAGGGAAAAATTCAGCTGGAAAGGGGACTTGAGCTATTAGATGATTTGCCCTTGAGTGCTATAAACATAAAGGTAGCCAACGGACCCATGTTAATGTGAGTACCTGGGTACTACGTTGGCATATACTATTGGGTTTTGGTTTAACAAAAACTGAATAAAGGGAGATAAATTACAAACTCAGTAACATGCTTTTCAGTCTTGTAATGGCCCTACATTGCGTATTTTATCTGAAATATGTCCCATTCTGTTGATACTTGTTGGATAAGAGACATCTAGCATGCCTAATAATAATAGCACAGAGTACTTTATAATTGACAAAGATGCTCACACCCATGAATCCAATTCACAAAGTGCCATTTCTTGGTTTTGTAAAGATGATCATAGGATCTATAGTGCACAGTACAGAACAGGCCCTTAAAGGTGTATCATATGAACAGAGGGCAGGTTTAGCCATGAACAGCACCATGTTTATGCTGGAATTATATCTCCCAGAAGTCTGTATGGAGCTCAGCAGCTTTCAGTGAACCTAATTTGAATTTGAATAGGATCTAGAGCTTAAAGGAACCTGTAGACCAACTAGTCTGAGCCCCTCAGTTTACATGTGGTGAGACTGACTGGGGAAGTGAATTGTTCAAGGTCACAGAAATTGAATCCACAAGTCAGGATTCTAACCCTGGTCTTTCAACTCCAAATTCACTGTTCTTGCTACTTATTCCAGCCTCAAAAATTTGAACTAGGAGGCAATGCTCACTCCCTTTTTTCAGACCCTCAGATTTCTAATCCAATGCAACATGCAATGCATCTAAGGCCCTTTCTCTCATCGTTAATGATTGACTTTATTTTTCCATTATCATATTGTTTATAGACACAAGTAGTAAAAACACAAATGGGAGTTCTTTTCTAAGCCTGGTTCCTTGAAATGGGAAGCAATAAAAAATCAATTTATAAGCTTTAAAGAGATTAGGCAATAAGTCTCAAAATCTGTTAGAAGTTAGCTACAAAACCCTGGATTTTCACTCTCCTGCAATAGTTTGTTGAGACTAATCAGGGTGGATTTAAAAGAGTCATTTCTAACCATTACCAACAAAAGTCCTTCTCAACAACTTTGCCCAATACTTGCAAAGGCTAGTCAATCTTGAAAAATAAATAGGATTTAGAGCCAAAAGGGGGCAATTCTCACATTTTGCAGGTGAAAAAAAATGAGATCCAAAGAAGGAAAATTATTTGTCCAAGATCATACAGATAATAAGTAGCATGGCCAGGAATTAAATAAAGAGCTCTAGTGTTCATTCTGTGATAACAACAGGTAAGATTCATAGAACTATTTGATGAGAGTGACTATATTACACCAAACTCAAAAACTTAATTAGATTTGACTCCTACAAGATTAGGACAACCTTGATTTTCATCCTAAAGTGTTTGAACTTTATCTTCCAGAGTAAAAAACTTCTTTAAAACCAAGGGGGAAATATTTCTAGGTATAATATATAAACTAGGCATATAAACATATGGTACAACATGTAAATTATATGGTATAACATATAAACATATAAACTATAAGCTAGAACATGAAAGAAGTTAAAGACACCTATAGGAAAGTATAAAGTTTTAATGGAAAGCAAAATAGGTCAGATTAGGGTTCTCCATCATATATTGGGTGCTGGCCTAGTAATTTCATCTTAGTACTAACTTGTTAGCTGTGAGGTACAGAGATGAGGAAAATAGTAGATGTCAGGCAATGAAAATGCACTTCAGAGGTTCTAGCCACAACTAAGTTGGAGAAAAAGAAGTATAAAAAACTGTAGACTATATAAAATACTTACCCGCCAAAACAAACTCAGGGACTATATGAACACAATTATGAAACACTTCTCACACAAAGACAGATCTAAATAATTGGAGATATAGTCATTGCTCATGGGTAGGTCAATCCAATATAACAAAAATGACAATTCTATCCAAGTTAATTTACTTATTCAGTGCCATACCAACCAAACTAGCCAAGAATTATTTTATAGAAAATAACAAATTTCATCTGGAAGAACAAAAGGTCAAGGATATCAAGGGAATAGATGAAAGAAAAAATGTGAAGGAAAGCAGCTTAACAGTACCAGATTTCAAACTATATTACAAAAAAGCAATCATGAACACAATCTGGTACTGGTCAAGAAACAGAGTGTAAATCAACGGAATAGATTATGTACACAATATACAGTAGTAAAGGACCAAAGTAATTTAATGTTTGATAAACCCAAAGATCCAAATCCACCATTTGACAAAAATTGCTGGGAACACTAGAAAGCAGTTTGAAAGAAACTAGTCATAAACCAGCATCTCACATAATATCCCAAGATAAGGTCAAAATGGATAAGTGATTTAGATGTAAAGGTTGATGGCAGAAGTAAATTAGGGGAGCATGGGGAAAAGGACCTGTTGGATCTATGGACAAGAGAAGAGTTTAAGGCCAGATAAGAGATAAAGGGGACCATAAAAAGTAAAATGGATAATTTTGATTATGTGAAATTAAAAAGCTTTTGTATAAACAAAACCAGCTCAGCAAAAAGGAAAAGGAAAACAGGAAACTGGAGGGAAATTTAAAGCAATTTTCTCTGATCAAATCTTCATTTCTCAGATATATAGGGAACTGAGTTAAATTTATAAAAATAGAGCCATTCTTCAATTGATAAATGGTCAAAAAATATGGACAGGCAGTATTCAGAAGAAGAAATCAAAGCTATCAATAGTCTCATGAAGAAATGCTCTAAATCACTGCTTATTAGAGAAGTACAAATCAAAACAACTATGAGAGGCCACTTTTGTTGTTGTTGTTCAGTTGATTCTGCCTCTTTGTGACCCTATTTGGGGTTTTCTTGGCAAAAATACTGTAGTAGTTTGCCATTTACTTCTCCAGCTCATTTTAGAGATGAGGAACTGAGGCAAACAGAGTTAAGTGACTTGCCCACGGTCAGAGAGCTAAGGAGTGTCTGAAGCCAGAATAGAACTCAGGACAATGAGTCTTCCTGACTCCAGGCCTGACATTCTATCTACTGAGCCACCTAGCTGGCCAAAAGATACCCTCTTATTCCTATTAGATTGACTAACATGACAGAAAACGGAACAAGCAAACACTAGAGGAAATGTAGCAAAAATAGGACAGTAATGCATTGTTGGTGGAGTAGTGAACTAGTCTAACCAAGCTAGAAAACAATTTGGAACTTTATAGCCAAAAGGTTATAAAACTATGCATACCCTTTGACCCAGCAATACTGCTACTAGGTCTATATACAAAAGAGATTTTTTTTAAAAGGAAGGGAAAAGCCTATTTGTACAAAAATATTTGTAGATTTATAACAGCTCTTTTTGTGGTGGCAGAGAATTGGAAACTGAGGAGCTGCTCATCAATTGAGGAATAGCTGAGTGAGTTGTGGTACGTGATTGTAATGGAATACTATTGTGCTATAAGAAATGATGAGCAGGATAGTTTGAGAAAAACCTGGGAAGATTTATATGAACTGATGCAAAGTGAAGTGAGCAGAACCAGGAGAACACTGCACATAGAAACAGCAATATTGTATGATAATCAGTTGTAAAGGACTTAGCTAGTCTGATCAAGATAATGATCTAAGACAATTCTGAGGGACTCATGATGAAAAATTCTATCCACCTCCAGAGAGAGAACAGATGAAATCTAAATACAGAGTAAAGTATACTTTTTTACTTTCTTTATTTTTCTTGTTTTTTTCTGTTTTCTTTTGCAACATGACTAATATGGAAATATGTTTTGCATGACTTTACATGTACAATCAATATCAATATCAAATTGCTCGTCTTATTAAGGAGTGGAGAGGGAGGAAAGGGAGAGAATTTGGAACTCAAAAAATTTTTTAATGAATGTTAGAATTTTTTTATGTGCATTTGGGAAATATGTAATGGCAGAAAACATACTCAAAGAAAAAGAGGTATATTTGTTAGGTTCTTTTCAAGGTCATATTATGGTCTCATTAAGATGCCCATAAAGATGAAAATGCCTAAGAGAAACAGTATAATGTGATAAGTTCAAATAATCAGTTTGTAAATCTAAAACATAAGCTATATCAGCCCAACATGAGAAATAATCATCATCATCTATAGCACTTCGAGATTTTTCAAAGCCCTTTTATCATAATAATCCCATGAGATAGAACTAAGATAAGATGTTACAAATGTCAGCTCCGACTTTTGTGCACCAGAATGTCATTCATATAATGCTTATCTTTCCCCTCAGAGTATTCTAGGGCTGCTTAAATCATCAATTATTTCAAGATTGTTATAAGTGGGTTCAGCATTTCAAAGAAGAAAGACAAAGCCTGACATTCAGCAAATCTAATTACAGAATTTATTCAATAATGTGCACACCACAAGAAAGGTAGAAAAAGGCATGTACATGCTGGTTCACTGCTCCCTCGTGGGTTTCTGGTTTTGCTGCTTCAGGGAAAATGATGCTACATTGAAGAACTGCTCCCAGGAGGATAACATAGCCCTATCATAAGATGGCCTATAGAGGTTGGGTGCTGTTTGGTTTTCTGCTACAGTAGACAAAGGGTAAGAAAACACTAGCTACCTTTGCATACATCAGTCCTGAGTGGGATGTTAATTTCAAACTGTCTCTATTTACATGACCCTTTTCCCCACCTGAAACTCCTTCATACATACATATATACATACATACCTCTTCCAGGTGAAGGGACTACCTTACCTGTGTCAGTGCTTCCAGAAGTGGATGGACCAAATGGCTTCTAAAATCCCTCCCAATTCTAATATTCGTATTCTAATTCTTTTTTTTTTTAATTTTTGTAGAGGGGAGAGGTGAGGCAATCAGGTTTAAGTGACTTTCCCAAGGTCACACAGCTAGTAAGTGTCAAGTGTCTAAGGCTGGATTTGAACTCAGGACCTCCTCCAGAGTTGGTATTCTATTCACTGTGCCACCTAGCTGCCCCCGCCCATTCTAATTATTAAGAGGAATGCCTTCTGCTCCCAAATACACTTTGTACTCTTCTGCTTTTGTGCTTTCACTCATAGTGATTGCTCCATCTGGGATGTCTTCCCATCTCCTCCATTTCTATTAAATTCCTACTCAATGCTCAAAGACTAGCTCAAGTTTTGACTTTTCTTTAAGGCCTTCTCTGAGCTCTCTGTTTACTTAACAACCTTTTCCTTTGGACTATGTTTTGTTTTGTGCCTCTCTGGTACATTAATATCGTATTAGATATTATAACTTATCTGTGTATATTATCTCTCTACTAGACTTTGAGTTTCATGAAGACAAGAATTATCTTTTCTAAACTTTGTGTATCTCCCAATGTTAATACAGAGCTTTGTATGTATTAGATACTTGATATCTGAATGGATTCATTTCTTCAGTCATGGAATGGAATGAAATAGAGAAATGAATGAAGTGCTTACCATATGAAAGTCTAAAATCTCAATAAATATGAGGATATTTCATATTACGTAACACAAATAGAATATAAATATTTGTTCTAGGTCAGGTATAAAGGTATATAAGAAATATTCCTCCATTCATCACACTTACAGTTTACTTGAAGAGACAAAATATACAGAAATGGAAAAGGGACAATATTGGGTAATAAATTATAAGCCATATTAGTGATACTAACTTGGTGTCATTAAAAATTAAGAAGAGGGCACCGTGGAGGGAAATGCTCAGGAAAAGTCTGAGCTGGGCATTGAAGAAAGAATAGGTGATGACAATGATGATAAGTGAGATGATATAGTCCTTTAAGTTTATTGAGGGTTTTTTTGTCTTTTTTTTTTTGGAGTGGGGAAGGTAGAGCAATTGGGGTTCAGTGACTTGCCCAAGGTCACCCAGCTAGTTAAGTGTTAAATGTCCAAGGCCCGATTTGAACTCAGGTCCCCCTGACTCCAGGGTCGGTACTCAATTCACTGGGCCACCTAGCTGTCCCCATATAGTCCTTTAAGTTTTGAAAAAAACTTTTTATATACATTTCCTTATCTGATTGCCTCAATGATCCTTTGAGGTATGCATTACTATTGCCCCATTCTAGAGATGAGGCAAATAAAGCTCAGAAACAATAAGTGGCATTCCTAAGGTCACATGGCTAACAAGTATCTTGAGGTAGGATTTGAATTCGGGTCTTCCAATTTTAATGTTCCATGTAGGGCATTATGGAGGTGGGGGATGGGGATGGGAATGATACAATCATTAACTCTCTAATTAATCCATTCAGAATTGATTATCTCAATATACACTGGTCTGTGCTAAGTGCTGAAGGGGGGTACAAACCCCTGCCCTGCAGGGATCTCTAACCTAATAAAAGAAAGAAGATATATGACCATTGCTCACATTTATATATCACTCTATTTAACCTTGAGATTCAGGAAATATAATTTTATCTAGTTTACAGAAGAGGAAGCTTGGCGTAGTTCAATGGTGTTGAACTCAAATAGAAATGGATCCCTGGGGCCATGCTGACGCCACAAATTAAATATCAAACACCACAAATCCCCATTATCTATGTTGTATTCTATTTTTATTTATTTCGTTAAACATTTCCGAATTATAATTTAATCTGATTTGGCCTCAGGAGTTTTGTAGACCACATGCAGCCTCTGGCTGTGAGGTTGACACTATTGATAATGGATGGAGAGCTGCTTCAAAGTTAGGGAGACCTGGGTTACAATCCCACCTCTGACACATATTGACTGTGTCACCTGGAACATCTCATTTGACCTCTCCATGCTCTAGGATATTTTCTAAGACTAGGAGCTGAAGAGAAAGTGCTAACTTGCCTAGGTGGAGACATTTTCCTACACGCATAAAATCGCTAATCCATTCTTATTCCTTCCAGAAGAGGAAACTAAACCCTGGAGGTTAAGTTATGTGTTCTAGATCATCTATATCTAGTAGCTATTAAGGAAGTAACAGTTAAGTCTCAAACTCAGGTCCCCTTACTGTAGGGGCAATGTACCTCATTACTTCTGAATACAACGCAGAGTGGGTATGTGTCTAAGGGAATTACAAGCCAAGTGTCCTGGGAGTTGAGAGAAAGGGTAGCTCATTTCCATCTGGGAGGATCAGGAAAAACCTTCTTGGAGGATATGATGAGCTGGACCTTAAAGTTTTAAGACGATTTCAACAGTTTGAGGTGAGGGGAAAAGTTGTTCCAAGGAAATGAATACACTGATAAATAAGGGCACAGGAAGCATAAAAGGACAGGTCTTGCTTGGGAAATGATATACAGCCATTTGACTGAAACAGCACTGGAAATGGGAGTTGTAGAAAATAAGGCTGGAGAAGTAAGGTGAAGACAGATTTTGGTGAGCAGGCTGGAGTACTCTTTTACTTGGTAGGCCATGGGGAGCTATGGAAAGTTACTGAGGAAAACATTAAACAGCTAGAGCTAACAAGGACCTCTGAGGCCATCTAGGCCAATTTCTTCATCTTACAGATGATGAAACTAATTTCCAGGGAGGATAAGTGATTTGCCCAAAGCCACACAGGTAGCAAGAATTGGCGGTGAGATTTGAACTAAAGTCCTCTGATATCAGAGGTGTTCATTCATCTTTCCATTGTACCACACTGCTCCTAGAAGGACATGGTCAGAGAGCTATGCTTTTGGATCAAAATCCAATGGCCTCACTGTTATAAAACACCATTGTGCAGAATAAAAGAATAGCACAGCTTAATCCCTCCTGACATTACAATTTGCTCCGTAACAACCCTATGACAGTGAGTGCAAGTGTTTTCATCTCCACATCAGAGATGAAGAAACTGACATTTGGAAGAAACTTTAATTGACTTGCTGAAAGTCACACAGGGCAGCTAGGTAAGGCAGTGGATAGAGTGCTGCGCCTGGAGTCAGGAAGGCTCATCTTTCTGAGTTCAAACATGGCCTCAGACAGATTTGTGTGACTCTGGGCAAGTCACTTACCCCTGTTTGCCTCAGTTTCCTTATCTGGAAAATGAGCTGAAGAAGGAAATGACAAACCACTCCAGTATCTCTGCCAAGAAAACCCCAAATGAGGTTACAAAGAGTGAGCTACTACTGAAAAATGACTGACCAACAATAAGGTCACACAACTAGTAAGTGTCAGAACCAGGCCTTCTGACTCCAAACCCAGAGCTCTTCCATTACACTGTTGCCTCTTGATATAGTCTTTAGCTGGAGCTACATGATGCTAGATGAAAAATGAGGAGTTTATCCAATTATCCAGCTATTTGTCTCCATGTAGATAAAATACAGGGCAGTTAGGTGGCAAAGTAGATAGAGTGGTGGGCCTAGAGTCAGGAAGACTAACTGTGAGACCCTGGACAAGTCACTTAACCTTAGTTTCCTCATCTATAAAATGAGCTGGAGCAGAAAATGTCAAGCCATTCTGGTATCTTTGCCAAGAAAACCCCAAATGCAATCACCAAGAGTC
This sequence comes from Pseudochirops cupreus, assembly GCA_028627135.1. Lineage (NCBI taxonomy): Eukaryota > Metazoa > Chordata > Mammalia > Diprotodontia > Pseudocheiridae > Pseudochirops > Pseudochirops cupreus. Next base: position 98,821,432 of record CM053581.1, on the reverse strand, counting down.
AAAAACAACCGAATAACAACAGATAAAATACATTTAACTTTGCCAATAGAGCAACAGCCATGGTTAAGTTAAATAGACACCAAATAATTTCAATTGTTTTATTACAACAAGGATGACTAATTTATTGAACATCTACCCTGCTTTCTGCACCGTAGAGACGACAGCTATAGCCAAGGTTATTAGGAATGTGAGAAGTTGCTGAAAACATTGTTCTGGTTTAAAATGACCAAATTACCATCATGGAACAGCAATGCACAAGGACAAGAAACATCATGAAAGTTATTCTGGGCTTATAAAAAAAAAAAGAGAGAGAGAACTAACAGCTTCATGCAGAATATCATATTCTTTTTCATCTTCAGAAAGAACAGAGAGTGAAACGTCTCCAAAAAGGGACCAAAAATGGTCAACAATATGGTGAGAGAGAAGCTAACAAATACAGGGTTTCTTTTGCTTGGAATGAAGGGTTTTTTATTGGGAGTGCAACTGAACTTTTCACTAAGCAGGGAGGGCTTAAGGGAAAACCACCTTTCAGACCTTCTTTTTATCTTTTCTCCCAAAATTTGAAGATGTAAAGTGAGAAAGTTAAATGCAAAACAAACATAGCAAATGCATCTTTGCTCAGCCTTTGGAATTCTCAGCTGCAGAACGTTATCAAGATAAACCCTTCAGCCAGATTGACTCAAGCAGGGTTAACTGTCACGCCATTAACATTGGCTTCCCTTCAAGTTGAGATAAGATGGTGCTTCAGGGTATAATCAGGCTGACTGTGGGGTCCCTAGGGAAGTATTTTTATAGCATCATAGATGTGGAGCCTGAAGGAATCTAGAGATCATCTAACCCAAGCCCTTCGTTTTAAAAATGGGAACCTGAGACCCACAGGAGCTGTGAGATTTGCCCAAGGTCATAGAGGTAATAAGTGACAGAACTGAGATTAGAGTCCAGGACCTCTGATTTCAAATCCAATATTCTGTCTCCTCCCCCCCCCCCCCTCTCTCTCTCTCTCTCTTTGTCTCTGTCGCTCTCTCTCATTCTCTCTCTCTCTCTCTCTCTCTTTCTCTCTCTGTCTCTCTCTCTCTGTCTCTCTCTCTCTCTCTCTGTCTCTCTCTCTCTGTCTCTCTCTTTGTCTCTGTCTCTGTCTCTCTCTGTCTCTCTCTCTCTCTGTCTGTCTGTCTCTCTCTCTCATAACAACATTATACACTCAGAGTGTTTTGTCCCATTTTCTTTTTCTCTGATAAGATGGAGGCTAATGACATCAGGTTAATACAATTAAAAAAAAAAAACGCCCTAGTTCTTTCTGGTCTTTTTGAGACCAGCCTCTTTTAACAAGGTGCCTTTGATCTAGTCTAAGAGTTCTTTTTTTGTTGTTTTTTGTTTGTTTGTTTTTTTAATCTAAGAGTTCTTAATCTTCCTTGTGTCATGATCCCCTCTGGGTTCACTCTATGGACCCCTTCTCAGAATGTTTTTAAATGCATAAAACAAAATACATAGATTATAAAGGAAAATATGTTAAAATACAGTAAACATGTTTAGAAAGCACAAGTTAATAAATCCCAGGTTAAGAACCTCTATTAGAGATACACCACTAGCTTCCTTGTCCTTTCCTGGAAACTTCTGAAATCTTCTACAGCTAGAATTTTCCATTTGGGAAGCCTATATATCCCATGTTTATAAGGTGTGAGAGGAATGATGCTCATGAGCTAATCCCCAGCATCCCCTTTACCTGTGACATCACAGATGGGAAACCAATCAGACACTCATAAGCAAGACCCTCTCCCTCCCTATAAAATTCATGGTCTTCCCCCAAATCATAGAGCTTCCTCTAGCATGTCCTACAGAATTTCTTCCTTTCCTTGGTTTGGTATTGGTTACTGCCAGAGATGTAACTAGGATGGGGTAAGAGAGACTTTGCCCCCAGAGTATTATACTCTAGGGTTATGCTTTCTCCTCCAAGAGTCCTTCCTTGCTTTTCATGGGTCCTCCATGAGTCTCAATACCGTATTTTGTGAATTGAAATCACAATCGTATCTTTGCATGGCCCTAAACAAACACTTTACCTTACTCTAGTTCCACAGTCTAATGAGTGGTAATTGATGATTTCCAAAGCTAAAGAAAATAAACTCTGTCTCCTCCTCCTAACAGCCCACTAACAGCCTCTCCTTTGCCAGGGGTAAAGGATTCATTGGTTATGTTGGGGAGGTATAGGCTGGAGTCTCTGGGGAAGCTGATGACCCAACAATGAATTGTATGGTTTGTCCTTTGTTCTTGAAGAGGACCATGGCATCAGGTTGATGATGACAAGACTTGCAATTGAATTTAAGTGAGGGGGGGGCAGAGCCAAGATGGCGGCGTAGCAGCAGCAACATATCGCAGCTCTCACATAGCCACCCCAAAATACCCATAAAATATGACTCTAAACTAATCCTAGAACTCCAAAACACACACAAATATACCTTCCACTAAAGTCAGCTCGGCTACGAGGAACCATATCAGCACTGTGAACCAAAACCAGCCTGGCCTGAAGCCCCAGCTGTGCCCTGGGGGCGGCTGGACAGGAGGAGCAGAGGAGCCTCTCTGGTCAGCGGATTAGCGGCAGCTGCGAGCAGCGTTCAGAATTAGGTCAGTGAGACTTGCAAAATCAGGGGAGAAAAGCGTCTGGCCAAAATGCCTCCAAGGTGGGAAAGTGAAAGGCAGAGGTTTTGCACCCGCCTCTGTGTTGCAGCTTCCATGCCTGCGACCTGCAGACAGCAGGGGGACTAAGCGATTGTTCAGAGGCCGAGTGCTGTCGTGTTGAGCGGCCTGGATCTGGATCACGGTCTGGGGCTTTCGGTTCTGGAGTCTTCATTATCCAGTGAGCTGGAAGTAAGTAGGAAGGGACCCAGCACCTTCCTGAGAGCTACGGCAGCCGGGGGGACCCCAGC
>CM053581.1:98800041-98818014 GCA_028627135.1 Pseudochirops cupreus | reverse complement strand
CCCAGCTGTGTTGTGAGGATACTGTAGAACATTTTGTAAAGCACTCTGGAGAAGCACTGAGATGTTATGCCAGGAAGTTTAGACTTGTCTTCCTTCTGCCCCTCATCTATAAATTTTATTTGGAGTGGTTTTGAATGAATGATGAAATGCACAGGTTACATAATCATTACACCAATATTTGATCAGATGCCTTTTTTCCCCTCTTTTAAACATCAAACCAAAAAAAAAAAAAACCAAAAAAGAATCACAGCCCTTGGATTTAACTTTTGGAAACTTTTGTCGTATCTTTGTAGCATTGTGATTGTATCCTATGCCTGCTTTTGAAAAGAAAATTAAATAAAAGGAATTGAGAAGTATGCATTTTCATAGTTTTCCTGTGAAAATACAATTCTGGAATGCTTCAGCTTCTTAAAGCTTACCACAGGAATTTTCCTTCAGTGAAAGATGGGTGTAGCAGACATGCTTCTGCCTTAGGTAATTAAATTTGGGACTGCTGCCTGGGAGTCATGGAAAAATATAAAACAGAATTTCAGTCAAGAGCTCCTCTTCATGACCAGGCATTTTGGTGGGGTTTCTATCGTGTCTTCTCTGATAAATTTAAGATACTAGAAATAGTTCATACATAAAATTAATGGGGATGGGGGAAAGGAGCTTGATCAGAAACTAATACAGGGATCCCATTAATTTCTTAATTTGGATTCAAGGGGTTCTTTTCTTAAAATTACAAAGGCAGCAATGACAGATCTCCACAGGCATCAATTCTGTAGTTACTAAATTTAGGCCTGCACCCTAACTATGCCTCCTTCCAATTGTGTGAGCATAAGCAAATCATTTCTCCTCAGGACCCTGGGTTCCTCACTTAGATCACAGAATTCACAGAGTGATTTAGATGAAAGTATTTACTTGCTTTGCAAACCATGATAGGTTAAAAATACACTAAGACTTTTGGAACACAGCATTTTAGTTTATTTATCACTGTGTCTTCATAGTATGCTGGAAAGCACTGCCTTTGGAGCTAAGAGGACCCAAGTTCTGCCTCTGACACTTTACTCATCTGACCCTGAGCAAATCACAACTTGTGGATCTCAGTTCCTCAACTGTAAAATGAAGGAACACTGAGATCTTTTCAAGTTCCAGATCTGAGATTCCATAATTTTCAGGGTTTTTTTCTCCTTCCTATCCATTTCTGGTAGGCATTTGGGGGGTTGGATATGTCTCTATTATTTGAGTTTTGTTTGATAGTTGCCTAAGCTCCTCCTTATGCTCCCACCCCACCATTTTACCACACTAGACCAGCTCTTTATTCCTTTTACTGGCTAAAGTAACCTTTGACTTTTACTATGGAAATCTAGCTAGAAAGAACTCACTCATTTACTACTCTGTGATTACAAAATATGTACAATTTGCCTGCATGGGAGAGGTGGTTTTTAATACAAGTAGTAATAACATCATGATGTAATTAGCAACAGAATAAGAATACCATTTCACAAATGTCTATTGAGATATAGAGTATTTTCTCTTTTTGGTCCCATCATACTATTCTGAAAGAGCTGACAACTATTTAAGCAATTTAAAAGCTACCAGGTATATAATAACACTCGAGTCTTCCTGAAGTGCTTCACCATGACTTGGGTTCCCAAAGATTTGCCAACAATAAGCAAGCTTTGGCATGCCCCGCTACACTGGAAAACCACAAGTATAGGTCACTTGATTAACTGTCTTAAGGAGACAAGCTATCTAAGGGCAGAAGACTTGACCCACTGAGTGATAAAATTTTGTCACAAAATCTCTTAATGTCCATTAAGTTATAGAGATAGTACCCATGCAGATTTTTGAAATCTATGTCCTTACCCTTCCCTAGACATTTATGAGTTTTAAACCAGCCAGTGTTCAAAGTATGAATGTTTATTTTACATGCTAATTAAATTTAAACCTTTTTTTAACCGAATTTGCATGCAAACAAGCAGTGAGAAAAGTTCACACTACATTCTCAAATATTTTACTAAATTATAGGGTCAAATAAGAAGGAAAAGCATACAGAATATATGGGAATTGTGCCAAAATGGCAGCAGTGGATATAGTAGAAAGCTCATATTCAAAATCCTTGAACCAGTCATTAACCTGTGATTTAGTATGACCTATGTTCTAATACTGATTCTACCTCTTGGGCCAATTATTTATCCTACCCTGAGCTTACTCACATTATAGAATCAATAAATTATTTACTTTTTATCTTTGGCTATATCAGTGCCCTTTTTTAGATTGTAAAATGAAAAGTCCCTTCTGCATAAATCTGAACATGTATTTGTTTTCAGAAAACAAAAACTGGTATTGCCCAGCTAGATTAAGTTTCAAAATTCAGTTAAGATAACCGTCCAAGTGTTCTTTCAAATATGAAACCAGGCACCACAATGGAATTGCCACATGTAATTTCAAGTATAATCTCATCATCCTTTAGGAAATGACCAAGGCACAGTGAGATTTTTAATGACAGAATTTGAGGCTAAGTGCTTATGATGGAAAGAACACTAGCTGAGGAGTCAAATCACTATCTTAGGTCTAAGGCTCTGTGGCTCAGTTTCTCTGTAAAAGTCAGATTTGGACTAGCTGACCAATAAGATCCCTTCTGGCTCTTAATCTGAAATCTGAGATACATCTCAGCTCACCCACAGGAAAAATGGGAACAGTACATACTTCCTAGCTTCAAGCTGAAAGGCTGAAAAATGTGCTTAGATAGTAAGGTTGCCACACTGATTTTAATATCCAAATGACCTTGCTTCAGTCATGTTGGAGAAAATAAGTTAATTCTCTTTTGGTCCAGTTGGAGTTATGTTTCATTCTGGGGATGCTCTGTTATTCATCCTTTCCAGGTGTTTTCCGATAGTGAAGTACTGTAGCTGTTACCCATATGTTTAAAGCCAGCATGGTCAGGAAACGGACAAGAACTGAAATACAAAAATAATGTTAAATATTAACAGAAATGAAATTTTTAACAATGTTAAATATGAACAGTTCTCTTTTATATGGAAGACAAAATCACTTATTAGACCAAATTTGCACATACCCAGGGAAATGAAGTCATGCTGTGATGGTTGAGTCATCATAAAATCAGCTCCTCTAGTTGAAATAGCCCCCAGACCCAACCTGGATACAATTCGTGACCACAAATTTTGAAAACAAATATGGCAATATCTTAAGCTGCAAACATCTGTTTTCAAATGTGGAAGCTTAAGGAGTATTGAGTTACTCTGACTGTTTATGCCAGAGGGTGCAAGTGCCTTTAAAACCTTTATTTCAGGTGAAGAAGTTACGTTACTTAGGTTAAAGTAAGGAACAGAAATCTAAGAGTCACATCTAGGTTCTCTGATCTTAAAGCCAGCAAGCACGTCACCATACTGCTGACTCTTCTCTACGGGCTGGAGAACACATTCCACACACCCAGCGTGAGGAGGAGGAGGAGGAAGAAAGAGTAGACGGCCTACCATTCACTTCTTTTTGCCCTAAGGAGGAGGATACCTATGAGATTTACCAGAGCTGGAATGGACCTGGGAGATAATCTAGGAAATCCTTTCATTTTATAAATGGTTTTATCTATAGCTGTGGGCATAAAGTCTTGCCTTTTAATACATGAACTGATCAAAATTCACAGCACCAGTAGCAACTGCTTAAGACCAGGGAAAAGCTATCCTTGTTTACTAATTTCTAAAGCACACAACAAACTCACAAGAGCTAATGAGCACCTGAGATCAAGTTGTTCACATGCAGTCAAAACAAACACCACCCCCCTCACCGCTCCCTAGCCCCCAGTCTGGATTACAGAGTAATTACAGATAAAAGAGTATGTGTGATTATCTTATGGAATAAAAGGTTAAGTGTGTATTGGAGAAAGGCAAGAGGCGAGTGCTTACCCATAAGATCCTGTGTGGTCATTAAAGTTGTTATTACTCTTGCTATAAGTTAAAAATAACCAAAGTTACTATTCCACCTTTGCAATAATTTTTATAATAATGTACAAATTCCATTAAAATGCCAAAAACAACTTGGTTAAAATTCATAATTCACAATTGTAGAATGTTAAATCTGGAAAGGATCTCAGAGATCATGTAAGCTGAGTTGTTTTCCCACCTCCCTCATCCCTGCCAGTTTTTCAGGAGATAAAACAGGCTAAAGTTTCAACAGCAGCTGACACTGCAAAGCTGACTCCAGCCTCACAACAGCCTGGAGAGTTAATGTAAGAATATGGTATTATCCCTGTTTTACAGATGCGGATACTAAGGTTCAGATGTGTTCTGTGATTTGCCCAGTTACAAAGCTAAAAAGTGGCAGAAATGGGATTTGAATATAGGGCTTCCTGATTCCCAGTCCCACACTATATACTGCAAGATGTTCTAAACCAAACGGAGAAGGGGCTTTCCTTATATACCCACATGCATAAAATGCAATCACAGAACATTGGAAATGAGCTCTTCCATGTAATCTTTGAACATCGAATAGCAGATCACAAATCTCTCTGAAGATCAATGATCTAGCAGGAGTAATTTCTGGGCAGTTATTTACAGAGCACTGTAGAATGTTTTAACAGCATGTTCACTCAGTTCAACAATCTTCTAACGTACAAGCAGTACAAATATTACCACTAATGATGGCTATAAGGGACTAGCCTAAGGTCACCGAGGTTAGGACGAGGGTGAGGAGCCTGCGGCCTTCTAGGTCCTCAAGCACTGCCTTTTGACCAAATCCAAACTTCACAGAACAAATCCCCTTACTAAAAGGATTTGACTTGGTCAAAAGGCCACACCCAAGGACCTAGAAGGCCACAGGTTGCCCACCCCTGCGTTAGGATCACAGTCTTGAACTAATCCCAAGCTCTCTAACTACTATACCATCTTGAATCTCTATAGAAAATCAATTATTTAAACTGACTTTCATGAAGAAATTTTAATGACATCATTCAGAGAAAAAGCACAGGATAATTAATATTGGGCCAGATCTTTGTTTTTAAACCATTTTATCTTTTTGTTGCCAGAAAACAGCAAAATCCTGCATATTAGAATTTCCCAAACTATTCTGGCCTTCAAACATTTTTGTACTTGGTCTATATAGAGGAGATTCCTAAGTGATGGTCTGGGACCTCTGTGGGGGTACTCATTACTTCTTCAGAGAAAAAGTTGAGCTGAGGAACTTTTTAGAACCAAAGAGGCCTATTTTCAGAAGGAAAAACTATGCCTTTAAAGAGTAATTTTTTATGTTGACATAATCAGTTAAGGAGGGGCAGCTAGGGAGCACAGTGGATAGAGCACAGGGCCTGGAGTCAGGAAGATATGAGTTCAAATCCAGTCTCAGGACACTTCCTAGCTGAGCTGTGCGACCCTGGGCAAGTCACCCTGTTTGCCTCAGTTTCCTCATCTATAAAATGAGGAGAAGTAAATGGCAAAACACTCCAGTATTTCTGTCAAGAAGGCCCCAAATGGGATCACAAAGAGCTGGGCACAACTAAATAACAACAATCACATTTAATATTCTAGAGGGAGGAAATATTGCTAGAGCCTCAATACTATCTCCAAGAATGCCTACTGCATCTTGCAAAACACCAGAGTTCATATTTTAGTACATTAACCTTCTAAATATATAATAATGTTTTTTTCTACCTGTGGAGCATAACCATTGCATGCCTTGAGCACGGAGCTCTCATATAGCTGGATTTTACTTCCAGACAGATGCATGAGCACATAGACAGGGAGGCTGGTGTAGTGCTGGACCTTGAGTCTAGAAGACCTGGGTTCAAATCCTGCCTCAGCTACTACTTACTAGCTTTATGTCCCTGGATAAGTCACTTAACCCCTCTCAATTTTCTGATTCTCGGTTTTTCTGATCTACAAAACAGGTAATAATGGCAACTACTTCCCAGGGTTGTTGTGAGGATCAAATAAGTTATGTTAAGTGCTTTGCAAATCTTACAGTGTTATATCCATATATATTATACATATTATTATAGGTTATATCATATATTACATGCATATTATATACTACATTACTATGATATTAATAGTGCATTTTATTATTCCTAAAATTTTACCAAATTCAGCAATACCCTGCTCTTCCCACCTCCGCCCCTCCTTCCTTACTTGCACAGGTATAGGCAGACAGGCTCCAGGTCAGGGCACTCACTGCACCAGAATCCTTTGCCTCCCACAAGTACTGGAGCTGGGCAAACTTGCTGGCAGCACTAATGAAGGTGCATAAATTCTGTTTCAGAGAAAAGGGGAAAGAGTCACAGCCAAGATCTACTTGGTTACTAACAGCTGACCAAAGTGAGAGCCTAAGTTTCTTTTTAAATAATAGGCAAACTGTGAGGTCACAACCTCTGCATGGTTTAATCTCAAATATTTGGAAATTAAAAACTTCAGAAGAGAGATTGTTTCAGTCTTTGTGTTTGTTTCCCCAATGTCTAGCACAGAATCTGGCCCATGGCAGGCACTTAATATATGCAAAGGACTGAAGGATTAAATGGATACTTTTTAAAACTTAGTTGCTGAATGGTACCTGAATTATAGAAATCAAGAAGTGGCCAGAGTCAACTTTTTAAAGCCAGGTATTCTGCAATCAGGTGATATAGATTCAAATCTCAGCTCTACTTGTTCCCTGCATAACCACTGACAAGTCATTCCTCCCATTAGGTTCCACCTCACTTTTTTTTAATGTGCAAAAGGAGAAAGAAAAGGCGCTTAATGTTAGAAATGAGAATGAAATAGCCTCAATGTTAGCCCCAATGCCTTATAGCTAAATCCAGTGCCCTTCATCCTACACCACAATTTCCTTCCCCAACCATTTCATCGTATAGAGGCCAGTGAGGCCCAGAGTCCTGAACTTGCCTATATTCACAGGGCGGAACCTAGAATGAAAGAAACTTAGGTCGTCTACCATTGGGAATAAGTGTACATGATAAGCACTGTTTAAAACGTGATACTTTTAAGTACTCTGCATAGGCAGAGATACACGCCTAACCAGCCAAGGCAACTAAGGGTCTTTTTTTTTTTAGCAGGGCATGAAAATTTAGACAGCATAAGGCATAGTTACTGTAATAATGAATTCTCCCTCTGGCTCAACTGGGTATCTTAATTACATCTGGTATTCTTTTCACATCATGAATTATAAAGTTAATCTGAAAGTACTTTCACTTTGCTTATCCCAGGCATACTTCTGTCCTGGTACCAAAATTACTAATTACAGCTCTGATAATTAATATTATTGATGTGAAGCACTTAAAATAACTTATTGATGCCCCATTGTGACATGGAAGTCACCCTGGGTTCTCAAAGGCCACCATGCCAGCAAAACACAAAGTGTGGCAGGTCTTAACCAACTAGAAGAGCTTCAGATGCACACTGTGCAAAGCCTAGCACCCTAGCAAGGTTTGGAGATGTTCATTACCAGAAAGAAGGCTGGCCAGCAGAGGGTCTTTGGGGAGGATTGGCGGATGGGGGACAATAACTCACAGGGATGGTCTGCTAACACCTGAAGTGGTGTTATGGAAGAAGTACCAACATCCCTGTAGTAATTACAGAAGCACTTAAAACAGTAATAACAGCTCATATTTTACACAATACTTCTTAAATTGCATTGCATACATTACTCATAGGATTCTTCCAACAAGCCAAGAAGGTTGATTATATCCTTACTATTCAATCAGTTAACACCAACTTTGCCAAATACAGTGCTAGGCACTTGGGATACAAACACACAAGTTTGTATGTGACCTCAATAGGGATGGCAGCATGTACCTAAGTAGATATATGTATACAAAATAGATTCAAGGTGAGTTAGGGGGAAGGGAGGGCACTAGCAGCCTTGAGGATCAGGAAAGGCATCCACCCAGCAGAAGGTGGCAATTGAACTGAGTTTTGAAGTCTAGAAATTTTAAAACTATGGAGGTAAGGAAGGAGTATTTGTTTTCCAGGCAAGGACAGCCAGTGCATGGGATGGGAAATGAAATGCCATTGCCTATGAGGAGAGTGATTTGGCCAGGAAGACCCAACAAATGACAAAGTAAGGCCTGGAAACCAAGTCTCCTGACTACAAGTCTAGTATTTTTTCCACAGTCAAGTGCCACTAAGCCACATAAGGTGCTCAAGTGCATCATTAATTCCCAAATCACTTAGTTGAAATAACTGACATTTTTCTGAAACTTATCATGGAATGTTAGACTAGGGTGGGACCTTTTAAGATCAGCCAATCAAAATCCTGCATATTATCTTAATGAAAATCAAAAAAGAAATGAGAAGGCAGAAATAGAAAAGAAAGAACAAAGTCGACCTTTCAAGGGGTTCCAAAGTCTGAGTCTACCCAATTATGTGCAAATGTTGTCACCAAACAGCCCAAGAGTCTTGGATGTGGTAAGCAGGAGGTGGGAGTATCTTATCAGTATAGGGTCCCTTTTCTTTTAGGGTTGGGTCAAAGTGTTTTAAGGACAATTTTCCTAATGATCAGTAAAGTCATACTCCCTTTTGCCAAAAGTAAATTGCCAGACCATCCCAAGGGAAGAAAATGTTTTTTGCTGTTCGTTGTTCACCTATAGGTCCTATCTATGAAATCTAGCATGGTCTAGTGGACAGAATGCTAGGTTCAGAACTGGAAGACATGGGTTAGTGACTTGCTCTGACACTTTCTAGTTTTATGACTCTCAGCAAGTCATGGAGCTCCAGTTGCCTTATCTGCTAAATAGGGATAATAATATTTGCACTACCAACTCACAAAAGTTGTGAGGAAAACAAATTTAAATTTATAAAGCTGACATTATTTATAATGGCCAAAAAACTAGCATTCCTTGATTGGGGAACCATGGAATAAACTGTGGTAAATAAATATAATGAGATATTATTACACTATAAGAAATGGGAGAAGACTTGGGAGGTGCAACGACAAATACAGTTATGCCTTCCACACTGGGGGTGAGGGGTGTGGTGCCCTGCAATCTGGAGAAACCACGTAAAATTTTTGACCCCTCCCTTTATACCAGAGAAGTCTGAATTATGATAGTAAAAGATAAAACATGTTGATGTACAATACTATAGGTATACTTTACGCATATCTGAGTCTCTAAACTTTTTCTGTGTCATCTGCTGGCCTTTTGCACTACCTGTGGCTTCCACAAAACTCCTCCCAAATTCCCATTTAATTTCTTATACCAACCCATGAAACCGCAATGGGGAAGGCTGTGATGTGGAGGGGATAACTAACAGATAAAGCCCCAGCCTTGGAGTCTGAAAGACTTGGCTTCAAGTCCTGCTTTAGACAAATACTAACTGTGTGACCATGCCTGGATTGTACTTATTTTGAGAACTAGTTTCCTTCAGCTGCCCCCTATTAAGGCATGTCCTCATTCCCTCTAGCTGACAGTGCCTCCCCTCAAAAGAATTAGTGCATGTGTGTGCGCGTGTGTACATATATGCACATACTGTTGTCCTACACAGAAAGCTCAAAAGGGACTGTCTGGATTACTGATTTTGTAATGCCTAGAGCCTACCATAGTAGGCACTTTAATAAATGCTGATTAATTAGCTTCTCGTTGCCCTCTGGCAGTTCTCAAAGGACTCATAGGCAAGTTGCTAATATTGAAGAAATCACAGGTTTAAACCAAAAAGGGGAGGGAAGACTTGATGTAAAGTGAAGAAAGCACACTAAAAACAGTATCCGACCAGTTACAAATATAGGAAGAGCAGCAAAGCTCATCAGCTAAATACACAGAAAGGAAGTCCATAAGGATAATATTACTGTTTAATCTATATACATTTTTTTAAAAACTGAAAAAATTGATAGAATATATAAAGAAAATAAAAATTTCAATTTCATATTATGACTTAAAATCTTACTCATGTTTTCTTTTGCTCTTGTTTGTGTATTTCAATATTTGTGCTCACTGATCTTAAGTATAATTTTTTTTAAATTTTTTTTTTGAGGGTGAAAGGCAGGGATATTGGGATTAAGTGACTTGCCCACAGTCACACAGCTAGAAAGTGTTAAGTGCCTGAGGTGGATCTGAACTCAGGTCCTCCTGACTCCAGGGCCGGTGCTCTAGCTCACCTAGCTGCCCCTTAAGTATAATTTTTAAAAAGGAAGTGTGAAGCTATATACTTACAGCTATTTACTGGCTCCATTACATGTTCTGTATATTATTTAATCTCTGCCAATAAGCACTAAGGCTTCAAAAACCAGAATCTACTCCAGGTCAGGGCCTTCTTAGAAGACATGCATCTGGGTTACCATGAGACCTATTATGATGACAATGTCCAATCCATATCTACTTAGAATAAATTATTCTAAGAATCTGTGAAATTTAAAATGCATTATCTGAAAAAAATGTTTTGAAATGGTGACTATTTCCTAGAATGATCCATAAAAACATAACAAGTTCTCATAACACTGTTTCTATTAAAAATGAATTATGTAATGCTTAGCACCATGTTTAAAAAAAAAGGAAGTGGGAGCATTTGGCAAAGATATGTACATGACAAGAATAATAATTCATAGCATCTATATAGAACTTGTTTTTTTAAAAGAACTTTTGCATCCATTACTTTATAGTAAATGCTCAATAAATGTTGATTATGACAATGAAAGTTTGAGATACACATTTTCACTGAAAGATGAAAAACTTACCATTGCCAAGTCTATTATCCACTTTTGAAGAGTCAGGAGGTACCATCCACCCAGAAATCTGTCAGAGTGTTAAATCACACAACAGCAGCATATGGTTTGTGACAGCATCAGAACAACCGCTCGATCAATAGTAATGGAATCACACGTTGCTGCTGGAAAAAGCATGACAATGTACTGTCCAATAGCTCTGCACAGTCTCTGTGGCTGCCTCGATAAAGCTCCTGTTTTTTCTAGGCCACCCCTTCCCAATATGTATTCTATTCCCATCAGAATGTCAACTGCTTGGGTGAATAAATGGGGCGGAGGCTGAGGGAAACACATTTATTAAGCCCCTACTATTTTTCAAGCAGTTTGCTAAGGGACTTTTGCATTTGTACCCTCAGCCGATCCTTTCCCCTTGAAGATTACCTTGTATCTACTTTGTAGCCATCCTATCCATACCTATTTATGTGCTTCCCCCTTAAAAGTATAAGCTTTGACTTTGTATCCCTGGGGCTTAGCACTGTGCCAGGCGCATAATAAATACTTGATAAACCAATTCAAAATTTTTGCCTTTCAAAAACAAAATAAAGCACAAATTATGTATTATGGTTATCTGTTTCTAATCTTTCCTGGAACAGAAGCTCCATGTGGGGACCAGGAAGGCAATATAGGACAGTGGAAAGAGCATCTGCTCTGGAGTCTTTGGTCAAATCCTGCCTCTGATTATCACCACCTGTGTACCCTTACTTGGGCAAGTAAATCAACCTTCCTGAGCCTCAGGCTTCATAACTGGGAAATGGGGAATGACAGTGAACTAATGGTCTCTCAAGTCCCTTCCAGCTCCACAGTTATAATCCTATGATCCTTGGCTAGATTATAAACTCCATGTGGGGAAGTAAAATAGCCTTAGAGAATGGAAAGAGTGCCAGTTTATTCTCCAATAAGATAAATGATCAAAGGATAGGACAAACAGTTCTCAGAAGAATTACAAACATAAAAGCCACATGAAAGAATGTTTCAAAAGCAGTAAGGATTAGAGAAACAAAAATCTGCGACAACTCTTGACGTTTTACATCACACCCAGAAAACTGGCAAAGATAATAAGCTGGGAATAGTTGATGCTGGGGGTGGGGGTGGGGGTGGGTTGTGGAAAGATAGGTGCACCAATCTAATGTTTTGTTGGTGGAGCTGTGAGCTGGTACAGCCATTCTGGCAAATTCTTCTTCATTTTTTTTTCTTTTTGCTTTTTGGAGAGCAATTGGGTTTAAGTGACTTGCCCAAGGTCACACGGCTACTTTTTTTGTGTTAAGTGTCTGAGGCTGGATTTGAATTCAGTCCTCCTGACTCCAGGGCCAGTGCTCTCTTCACTGCGCCACCTAGCCACCCCATTCTGGCAAATTCTTAACCATGCAAAAAAAGTAACTACTATGTCCATGTCCTTTGACCCTGAGATTCCACTGTTGAACATATACTCCACAGAAGTCAATTGGCAAAAAGGTCTCATATAACACTAAAATATTTACTGTGGTTCTTTTTGTAGTAGCAAAGAACTAGGAACAAAGTAGATGCCCAAACTCATACATGAATGTAATGAAATATTACTGTGTTATAAGAAATATTAATATACAGAAACATGGAAAAAGACTTAACTATATTAATACAAAGAGAATAAGCACAACCAGGAAAAGCACACATTTTATCAAGACTAGGTCTTCCCTATCTTGCTCAGACTGGAAATGCAGCAGCCACTCAGGCCCAATCCCACTGCTGATCAATAATAATAATGGCTAATAGCTAACATCTGAATAGTGCCTACTATATGCAGGCACTACACTAAGTGCTTTACAATTATTATCTCATTTGATCCTCACAACAACCCCAGGATAAGTGCTATTATTATCCCCATTTTGCAGATAAGGAAACTGAGGCAAACAGGTTAAGTGACTTGCCCAGGGTAACACAGCTGGGAAGTATTAGATGCCATATTTAAACTCAGGTCTTCCTGACTCCAGGCCCAATACTTTGTCCACTGTGCTAACTGCCCTAGCACAGAGAAGTTGACCTAATCCATTTTCCTGACCTGGGCTGGTTTGCCCCTCCTATATGGTAGCCTTCCCCAGGGGCATTCACACATCCAGACTTAGTATGGACACCCCATTGAAGTTAGCCCTCCTGCAGCTCAGAAATACAGATCTCAAATGAGTTCTCCAGCGTTATCCTCTCCCAGAAGCAAGGATTAGATTAAGATGTGCCCCACCACAACTGGCAGGAAAAATAATGTATACAATGACTACAAAAATGTGGATGGAAAGAATACCACCAAAACAATTGAAACTAATGTTGTGAAATTATAAGGGCAAGCTTGGCCCAAAGAAGTGATATGAGGAGGCACCCTTCCCCTCCCATTTACACATGTCTGGGTACACAGGCATGGAGGGCTACAAAGGATGTCAGATTTTTTTGATGTTAAATTTTTTCTACCTTACTCTTAAACTTTTTACTATAGGGGATGTTTCTCTAAAAGGGGGCAGAGGGAGAGATACAGTGGGAAATTTAAGTGGTATCGAAACAAATGTTATCAATAATGTTTTTTTTTAAGAGTACCAGCTCTAGAGTCAGAGAATCTGGGTTTAAATTCCACCTTTGATGCTGACAACCTGTGAAGTCTAGGGGAGATTTGCTTAACAACTCTGAATCTCTTTCCTTATTTGTCAAATGATGGGGTTGGATCAGTTGGCCTGTGGGGTCTCTTCTAACCCTAAATCTGTGATTTGATAACAATGTCTTATCTACACTTTGTACCTTTCCCACTACCTAGAAAAGCAGGTGCTTAACAAATGTTTTGGAATGAATCAATGAAAACAATTTAAGAAATAAAATGCCTCCTCCTCCTCCTCCTCTCACTATGGGCAGGGCACTATGTTTCTGTGCCTGGAGAGATGGAGTAATTTGCCCAGAGCTGCACAGAATCTAGTTGATAACAGAATCCTCACTAAACTCTTCCTTACTCTCAACCCAGTTTTCTCTCCATTATCTCAGGTTGTGTCTCCATTTTGTGCTACATTTGGGAAGACACTCATTTAGCTTTTCTCCTTTAGAAAAGACAATGGATGATTTTAGTAAATACCTACTCAGCACTCAATAGGACAGAAACAAGAACCTTTTATGTATGCAATATTTTCCTACTTCTAAGTACATTATCAGGGGCAACTGGAATGGAGAGGGGGGTGGAAATATAGAGTTAAGAGTTTATAAAGTGCCCACTATGTGGCAGTTACTGTGCTAAGTGCTTTACAAATGTTATTATAACCTAGCAATTCCTGAATTAGAGACATTATACCTATTTTAAAGGCAATCTCATAGTAGCAGTTAAGCATTCTATTTTCCCCTCCCCCCATCCTGGCCAATGTCAAAAATAGCTGTGTTCAATCAACTTTAATGAATATGGAGGCATCCCACTAAATGGGATACTTTGTGGGATACCGATGCACCTACGAATGGGTGTGCAAAGCACCCAGTCAGATCCAGGCAGCCTACCTACTTCCCAAAGTGGCATAAATCTCCAAACATCCTTTCTGGCATTGCTGTGAACAGGCACATCCTCAAGTTGTGATAGCGGTAAATCCCAATACTAGAAGTAAGCAGTCTTGGATTCTGCTACCCCTGCTGAGATTAATGCACTACGTGACCTTCAGCAAACTAATCCATAAACATTTATCATGAATCTACCCTATGCCAAGTATTGTGCTAAATACTGGGGATGCAAAAAGATGCAAAAGACAGTCCTCAAGGAACTTGCCATCTAATGGTGAAGACGACATGCAAGTGTAATACATACAAGGCAAATGGTACAAGATAAATAGTCAATAATTAGCAAAAAGAAGGCAGTAGAATTAAGGGGAGCTGGCAACGGCTTCCTGTAAAAGTCTAATCTCTCTCATACATGCTCCCCTTTCAAATACTTAAAGATAGCTGACATCTTTTTTCCAGGTCAAACATCTCGCTTCTTTCAGCGAATGCTCCCGTGGCACAACCTGGAGGCCTGTCACCATTCCAGCCATCTTCCCTCTGAGCATGTCCTGGCTTATAAATGTCCTTCTAAAATGCATAACCCAAACCTCCTGATTTAATCTGACCAGTGCAGGACACTCAGACCATCTCATTTTTGGAGACTTTTCCTATTCTACATCCAGTGACAACTTTTATACTGCTTTTCCTATGCAACCCATGAAACAGTTTAAACCAGGAAGAGACCTTAACCTGGGCTCCACAAACTTTCTGGTAACTGTTTTGTTCGGTCATTTTTCAGTTATGTCTGACTCTTCACGACCCCATCTGGGGTTTTCTCGGCAAAGATAATGGAGTGGTTTGCCATTTCCTTCTATCATTTTACAAATGAGGAAACTGAAGAAGACAGGGTTAAATAAGTTGCCCAGGGTCACACAGCTAGTAAGTGCTGAGGCTGGATTTGAACTCAGATCTTCCTGACTTCCTGGCTCCAGGTCCATCACTCTATCCACTGTGCCACCTAGCTGCTCCTTTGATAACTGTATTTCAATATACTTGGCCTCCTCTGTAATCCTAAGTACTCATTTTATGTATTTAAAAACATGATTCTGAAAAGAGGTCCACAGACCTCATTTAGTCTACCCAAGGGATTCCATGACACACAAAGAATAAGAACCCCTGATTTAAACTAATTAAGTTGTAAACCACTGTTTTTAGTAATGGGTGATCTGTCACTAGGATTTACGGAGAAATAGACCCTTAAGGCAAGACATGGAAATCTGGTCAATAAGGCATAAGAGGCTGCCATCTATGCTGGAGAAAGAAAGAGTCACTTTTATGGTATAACATCAGTGAACTTAAGGCATGAGTGCGTTTTTGTCTTCATTAATGCACACACATCATCCAGAATGCCGACTCCCAACTTAGTTCTGCCACCCAAGAAAGCCAAGCAAACTCCAGACAATGAATAATAATACCACTGGGACTTCAGCTTCTTAAAGATACCAAAAGGATACACGACAATATATGGGATGGCCTGCTTCATGCTTCCATTATAATGAAAAACACACAGCAAGAGGACGACATCTGAAACAGAAAAGTTGATAGTTAGAGGTGAGAGAGAGGAGACAAGAGAACGTTGCAAATAGAAGGCAACAATGACAGAGGCAGACTCAGGAGGGCTGGGTTTGAGTCTCACCTCTAACACACACTAGCTGTGTGACTCAGGATAAGACACCTAAGATTCCAGTGTCCCCAGGAATTCTTTAGGACTAAAGTTTGCAGAGTTTGCCCTTCTGAATTTCAGAGGAAGTCTCCTCCCAGGGAATTCCTTTTACCAATGAAAACACAGCACTGGTCCAAACTCCCTCTCATCCCCCCAAGGCAATGATTACCTTGTGCAATGAGGATTGGATTCTCCACGTAGGTCAGCAGAGGGTACCCGTAATAACTCTGGTAGCGTAAAAATACAAGGAATCTGGATGGGAAAAAAATGGATTCTGCTCAGAATGGACTTTTTTAGAATTGATCGGCAAAGATAAAACATCATCAGTAGGACTAGCCTCTGAAGAGACTAAGACTAAGAAGAAAGGGAATCACTGAATAGTTTTTAAGTGACTCCTTCAAGGCCCTGAGTTAGTTTTATTTTTATCATATGGATAAACAGAATTCCAAAATTCTCAGCGAAATTTTAAGCTAATTTTGGGATACTTTGTATATATATATTTGTGTAAGCAATCACCCCACAATTCCTGGGGAAAACAACACATGAATAATGCAATTCTCTTTGGTCCTCTTAAAGCCATAGTCTCTATTTCACCCAGGCTGGAAGTGCTAAGACGGCAGCCACTCACGAACCCAACCCCACTGCTGGGAGGTGCAGAAGTTTTGACCTGCTATATTTCCAACTTGGGTCATTTTGTCCTTCCTTAGGCAGCCTGGTGTAGTCCCCTGATCCCAGGGGCTCATCATATTCATGCCTCATTTAGTATGACTGCAGCTTGGAACCCCCAAGCTCCCGTGGGCCACTAGCCTCAGCCTCCCCTAAACAGGGACTTCAGATAAGCCCTACAAGTTCTGGGCATATACAATTCAATTCAATTCAATTTATATTTATTAAGCCCCTCTGAGGTGCCAGACCAGGACAGCTAGATGCTGCAGTGGATACAATGCAAGGCTTGGAGCCAGGAAGACTCATCTTTCTGAGTTCCAATCTGGCCACAGATTTAAACTAACTGTGTGACCCTGGGCAAGTCACTTAACCCTGTTTGCCTCAGTTTCCTCATCAGTAAAATGAGCTGGAGAAGGAAATGGCAAACCACGTTATCTGTGCCAAGAAAACCTCAAATGGGGTCATGAAGAGTCAGACGCTACTAAACTACAACAAGGTGCTGGACTCTGTGTAAGCTCTGGAGACACAAAAACAAGAATAAAAATGCTCCCGACCTCTAGGAGCTTATTCTCCTATGTAGTGTTAATCACTACATCTAAAAGTATCTATCTGGGGAAGCCAAGTGGCTCAGTGAATAGAGCACTGGCCCTGAAGTCAGGAGGACCTGAGTTCAAATCCAGCCCTAGATACTTAACACTTAGTAGCCATGTGACCTTGGGAGAGTCACTTAACCCCAATTGCCATGCCTTCCCCCCTCAAAAAGCAAAAAAATAAAGTAAAAGTATCTATCACATAAATGCAGCCAAGGAGGCCCTAAGGTTCAAGGAGAGATTTTGAGATATTATTTTTGCTCATCTTAATCTCATTAATTTTTAAGAGTAAAAAAGGGTTCTGAGACCAAAAATTTTGAGAGCTGTTGCTCACTGGTAACTTTGTTTCTGGTTACAAGTTTTTGTTTTTGTGGTTTTAAAATTCTTATTGTTAAGCCATTTCAGTCTTGTCTGACTCTTCGTGATCCCATTTGGGGTTTTCTTGGCAAAGACATTTGAGTGGTTTGCTATTTCTTTCTCCAGTTCATTGTACAGAAGAGGAAACTGAGGCAAACGGGGTTAAGTGACTTGCCCAGGGTCACACAGCTAGTAAGTGTCTGAGACCAGATTTGGACTCAGGAAGATGAGCTGTCCTGACTCTAAGCCTGGAACTCTATTTACTGGACTACCTAGTTTTCCCTAGGTTACAAGTTAGAGATCTACACAGGATCATACACAGGATTTACAAGTAGATGGGACCTTTGAAATAATCTAGTCTAACTTCTTCATTTTACAGAGGAGGAAACCAAGGCTCAGAGTATAGGACTTGGCCAAAGTGGTTTGTTATTTCTAAGTGGCATGAGAAACAAAAAGAGGAATTCTATTTCCACAGGATTAAAACTACTA
>CM053581.1:98747013-98799541 GCA_028627135.1 Pseudochirops cupreus | reverse complement strand
TATCCTCACAACACAGCTGGGGATTTAGGGAGGCCTGAAAACTCTGCAAAAATTCCAGGGCAAGAGGAAGGAGCCAAATGCTGGTTTATAAATTCAGATATACCTGGCTCTGCTCTGATCACTGGACCAGTGCACCTTGGGCAGGAGAAATGTTTATAGAATCTAATGTTTAAGCAAGTATCAACAGTAAGTCAATGCACTCTTTATAATTATCTCCATTTTCCTACAAAGGATAGCAAAAGACTTGATTATCAATAGCAGTATTCTTTCTTAAAATGTAATTTGTATCCATTTTGTTTACTGTTAAAGATTTTCAGTGAGGTATAGGGTCATAAAAATTAAGTCACTTAAGATTACTATGACTCAGCTTTTACATATAGGCTACCCTTTATTTTATTTTTATTGATATACCTATACACATATTCATCAGTTGACCCCAGGTCTCTTTACTTTCAGATGGATAAAAGAAATGCTTATTTGATGTGTACTTTAAATCTGCACTAAAATCATTTACATTACAGATAAAGATAATGGTATGATTCCTCTTCCATCTGGCATTTCCTTATTCCTATGTCCATAGGAAATATTTGTGTCTATAATAGAGGTTCTGCCTGAGGAAATACAACAGGCATTATGGATGAGCTATTTTTGAACTTAAAAATATTTTAATCTGAGTAGTGTAAAATGGAATAATCCATAGAATGTTTAATTTGAGGATTTTGCCAAGACAGTAGGAAAATGGAGATTGGCACAATTAGGTATCCATGCCAAAGGAATGTCATATGCTGAAGAGATTGCATTTGGATAGGTACGTGCATGCACAGAGCATGATTTAAGGTTACAAAAGGGGAAATGGCAAAATTCTTACCTGAAGCTGGAATAACAATGAGGTGGGAAAATTATCATTGTTTGAAATGGGAAACCAACTTTATAAATCTTGACTATGTCAATAAAATGAAATGTAGAAAATCTCCATGGGAGAGAATTTTTTTTCCTTAGCAAATTATCTAATTTTGAGAAACTTCACATTTTCCCCCACATAGAAGAGATGCTATGATTCTTCATACTCTCAATTATTTACATCTTCCTAAATTTACTTTTTACCACCCACTTTTGCCTTCTATATTCAAATATTTCAAATACCATGTGTAAACTTAAAACTATTTCACCTTAAAACAGTTTATTTAAAAATATATATATTTATATATTCTCTCCAATTCAGAATAATAGGATAGAACTTCCCACAATGTAACAAAATCTTTATATAAAATATTTATGCATTCAGTCTCATTTAAACAAGTCTAATGAATGGAAATAGTTACTCTTATATAAATTTTATATATTTTTTCACACTTTAAAAAACATGCTGTGCTTTAAAACTAGATTGCAACAAACCAATATTTGAAAATGAAGTGGCATGCACATTCTAGTTTTAAGGGTCCACACAGCCAACATGAAAGAGTGCAGATTCAATAAATCAATTTTGTTAAAGGTGAGAGGAAGGGGGTGGGAGGAGAGAAGAGAGAGAGAATTTAGTTTTCATACATTGATGGGCCAAAGTCTACTCTTCAGCTACCCATGATAGTGTTTTATAATTGTGGTCTTAATTTTCCAAACATTTCTATGTTGTCCCTAGGGAAAGGAACAATGAAATGTCTGCTTCCTTCATTGAAATGTTAGATGACATATTTTAATTATCACACACTCTCTATAGATATAGATATACAATCTATATATATCTATAGATATAGAGTCTGACCAGTTAGAGGTTACATAATTTCTTTACTCACAATATCTTTAACATTGTAGTATACTGTAGTTGATAGAACATGCAATTTTCTGGGATGGTGATGAATACAACTTGAATGAGCCCACAAAATTCTACTTTTATACAAGATTGAATTTAAAAAATAAATCCAATTTAGTGCTTCTAGGCTCCTTCTTCCCAGGTTATCAGTTCTCATTAGCACATAACTGAAATAATACACACAGCCATATCCTTGAGAACAGTATAGAAAAATTTAAGATATATCTACAGTATGATTTAGTTCTTTTCAAAGTTTGTGATAACGCTTGAATACTTGTATTGTGTGAAAATGTA
Organism: Pseudochirops cupreus; assembly: GCA_028627135.1. Classification (NCBI taxonomy): domain Eukaryota; kingdom Metazoa; phylum Chordata; class Mammalia; order Diprotodontia; family Pseudocheiridae; genus Pseudochirops; species Pseudochirops cupreus. The sequence continues at coordinate 98,797,440 of CM053581.1, read as the reverse complement.
AAAGATAGAGATGACCCTCCCTCCCCCCCCCCAACAAAAACAAAACGAAACTGAGGCAGGATACAAACAAGGCAAAACAAAGCTTCATAGCACTTAATGAGAGTAATACGAAGTCACTGAATAATACTGAGGTTTGTAAAAAGGGCTGGATGAAAAATTACCAGTACACATTGAAGTTATCTTAGTTCTCATACTATCAATTATTGTTTCTGGTAATCAATGCTTTCCTGCCAAAACAAAACCCATTCACTATACATTCAAAATAGGCTGACATTGCTATAACGATTATGTGTAAAAATAGTGCTCTATTTTTCTTCCACAAAGCAAATTTGTATTCTAAGAGCTGGTAAACATTTTTTTTCCTTTATCATTTTAAATACATAAAGTGGGCTGAGACTCAGGAGTAGGGGAAGGGAAGTGGAAATAAAGGACTTAAATTAAGGCATTCAAATGGCAAAGTAGGGTTGTCCATCATGAAGCAATATTAAACTGATATGATTAACTTCAAAGTTTTCATTACATTAACTGCTCAAACACATTGACATGCAGCTTTTTTGGATATATACGAATGAATATCAACTTCAACATTATGGCTTTATACAAGTGCATAGTTGCAACTGCAGTAAGTAATGGTATCTAATCAATGTGTATAAAAAATAAAGTGGAAAGTCTTAAAAATCCTCTTGCAGTATTACAGTACTATATATATACACACACAGTATAATGGTCACTTCTTAAGGATTCAGTCTCTACCACTATGGTAGAATCTTTCCCAATCCTCAATTCTTCTGGTAACCTTAATATGCTGGTGAAATCTCTCCAGTGAAGCTGAAAGATCGCTTTTATTTCAATTCTTCTCAGTCCTCTTGTGAAATGTAGTGTCGTCCAACAGAGTTTTGTAGAACAAGACTTTGAAGAAGGGTCTCCCTAACAGTATCTTTATTCTGTTACCAATGACTCTTGGTTTAATCAGTCACATTTAAAGATCTGAGGAAACCTCTCCAAGATTACTGATTTATACTGCAGCCCCCCCCCAAAGTAAACCACTGATTTATACATACATATGTATATGTATGTATATATTATGTGTGTGTTTGTGTGTGTGTGTATATATATACATATATATACATATATATACATATATATATATATATATATATATATATATATATATATATCGATCTTTCAAGAAAATATAGCTTCTTTCTTTCATTTAATAAATTTGGGGATATCACATTTCAGTCTTGTTTGTAACAGGCAGAAATGATCACCATGGATAGTGACTGCATTCACAGAAGGCAGTTAGCTGAGGGGAAAAAAAAAATTGTCATTGTCAGGAGCTGCCTTATCAAACTAGAGTTATCTCCAAATTCTTTCCAAGCCAAATTAATTTAAAAGATATTATGACACATCACTGTATGTATACCTTCAAAAAAAATCATACCTTATCATCAGTGGGCATAGTTATTAAGCCCTAGTGGTACTATAATTTTCATAAACCCCACTTAATGGTAAAGTTACAAGTTAGACAGTAGAGTACTGCCATGACTGATGTGGTAGCAACAATTTGAGGGCTTGCAAAATTAAATCTATTCTGGCAACACAAGCTGTATTGATGTTAACTAATAAATATAAAAATATACTTCAAAATAAACAAAAGCATATCCCACTTTTACCCAGCACAGTTTTGACAATTACGTGGCTACGGTGAAATAAGCACTAATTCTTCCAAACTGGGTTGCAGCTGAAAAGGTAACATATTAAGGTTATTATCTCTTAGACAAACATAGCAGTGATTATTTGAATTACTTTACATTTACATGTCAGCAATCAGGACAATCAGCATTATTGCTTGAATTATTCTCCAAGTACAGAATTATAAACAAGCTAGCAAACACTTCACACCACTAACATAAGCCAAGTCAGAAAAGGATATTTCACAGCATTGTCAAGAAATGGAAAGCTCTTGCAGTTTCAACTTTGCAAGTCTGAAGAAAAGGGGACAGGGAGAACATGCTATTTTCACGGATGAACTCAACAGCAAATAGAAGAAAACAATTTTAATGTCCCCTTCAAAGCAACTTGAAATGGACAGTTCTCAAATTACCTTTTATTATAATCTTTTAGAGACTGTCCTCCAAGTTGCCATTCCAAGTACACTAAAATTTGTCAAATGCATCTGTACACATTACTAAACTAACGTTTAAAGAGTATTTTAAAATACATGGGAAAAAAAGACTAGGGAACATAAAAGCCCAAATCCAAACCACATGCTCTAGGCAGAAAAGGAAAGCATCCATTTCTCATTTGAATTACCCCATTCATTTCTTCAGAAATCAAAAACATCGTCATCATCATCATCATCACCATCATCAATATCATCAAATGACCAATCCCAGTCCTTAAATGCCAAATCAAGCAATCTGCAATAGGAGGTTTACATATTTACACTTGGCTATACTCTGCATTTTAATGACCCTGTTATATAATCATCATATATGGCACTCTTGTAAACATTTTCTTTAATACTTAACTTCCTTATCAATCACCATTTAAAATATGGATATAATTTATAGAGCTATTAGGTGGAAATCTTTGGTTATTAAAAAAACAAACTGCAACTTTCCAAGAGGCAATTAGTCTTTATGTACAATTCTGGGCCCAATTCATTGTTCATTTGCAGTATCTGCCCAAGGTACAGATACATATTCTGATGGATGGGCTCTATGATTTGTCCATTCAACTGCATACCACAGTCCATAATGTCTCCTTCAACAAAGTGTTCCCTCTGTCTTCCCCACTCTACCGCTTATTTTCAATCTCCCTATTGTCTCTTTCCCTACTGCTTACAAACATGCCCATGGTTTCCCTTATTCTCAAAAGTCTCATTTGATCCTTCCATTCTAAGCTCTTGTAAAGGCCATCTACAGTAGATATCTCCACTCTCTCCTTAGACTTTTCTTAAGCTCTTACAATCTGGCTTCCAACTTTATCATTCCACCAAAGTTACCACTGATCTCTTGTCAAATGCAATTGCCTTTTCTCAATCTTCATTCTTGAACTCTGCAGCCTTTGGCACTGTTGATCACTCTCTTCTCCACAATACTCTCTTCCCTTTAGGTTTTCAGACTTCTGGTTTTCCCTTTATCAGATGGCTCCTCTTCAGTCTTCTCTGCTGGATCTTCATCCAGCTCATGCAATCTCCTTCTTTACTACTTCCTTTGGTAATCTCATCAGCAACCATAGATTTAATTATCAAATCTATGTTGACAATTCCCAAATCAACCTATTGCACCATAATCTCTCTGCAGACCTGCAATCTTGAATCTCTAACTGCCTTTTGGACATCTCAAACTGGATTTCTGGTAAGATATTTCAAACTCAATACATCCAAAAGGGAACTCATTATCTTTCCCTTTAACTTCCCCATTCCTGTAGATGGTAACACCATCCTCCCAGTCCCCCAGGCTCCAAACTAGATCATTCTTGACTTCACTCTCTCTCATCCTCCAATATCTAATCTGTTGCCAAGGTCTGCTACAGATTTCACCTTTGCAACATCTCTCAAATACAACCCCTTCTCTCCTCGGACACTGCTAACACTCTGGTACAAGCCCTCAGCCCCTCACACCTGAACTACTGCAATAGCCTGCTGGTGGGTCTGCCTTACTCAAGTCTCCCCTCATTCTAATCCATCTTCCATTCAGTCACTACAGTGATTTTACTAAAGCACAGGTCTGATCTGGAGGAAACTCCAGGGTCTCCCTATTGCCTCCAGGATCAAATACAAAATCCTCTATTTAGTGTTCGATGACCTTTTCCTGCCACATGCTCTTTGATCCAGTTACATTGGCCTCCTGACTGTTCCACAAAGAAGACACTTTACCTCTTGGTTCCAGGCATCTTCTCTGGCTATCCCCCATGCCTGGAATACTCTCCCTCCTCATCTGCTAACTGGATTCCTTTACATTCCAACTAAAATTCCCTTTTTCTATAGGAAGCCTTTCTTAATCTCCCTTAATTCTACTGCCTTCTCTCTTTTAATTATTAATGTTTGTACATATTGCTTATTGACTCCTCCATTACATTCTGACATCCTTTGTAACAGATACTGTCTTTTGTCTCTATTTGTATCTAGTAGGTACTTAATAAATATTTATTGACCAACTGATATTTTGGATAGTAGCTGTTTACCAGTCAAATCAAACGACACAACATATGTAAACTTCTGAAAGCCTTAAAGCACTCTATAAGCACCACTGTTTTGTTTTGTTGCTTTTCCCACTTGTGTGCCAAACTCTTCAGAATGATTCCCGGTCTCACTTTAGAGATTATGCAGCATTCTGGGTGTTGACACAATCCGTACAATGTCACTAACAAACAGGAACTTCCTGACTTCTTGATCCATAGGAATCCCTCTTCAACTCAGCATCGGCTCTGAATGGCATTCCTGACAATGGTAAGCATATATTTGCTCTGTTATCCCTCGCTTGAAATTATTGATCAGAATGCTGAATAAGGTTATCTCTGTTCTTATGTATCGTTCAAGGAATCTTACATGATTGTGACACATGCATGGAAGACACCTTGAAGTGAGATTTAACTCCCCCCAAGGACTCAAATGCTCTTTTATAGTCAACAAACAAGTACAGTTGATTCTTGTATTCTCTATGCCTTCCCCTCAACTATGTGATGGAAAGATATAACCTACTAGTAGAAATACTGATTAAGAAAGGCTGCTCGTTCCCTCCTAATACTTACATTCAAGAACGTCCTTAATGCGTGTACATTATTCTCCATTTTATACAGGCACACGGTCGATGGCTGTTTCTGTTTCCTTTGTTGTTTCTGTTTGTACTATGGACAGGGGTGTTTTCTCCCCATATCTTTTGAATTTTTCCTGCTTTTAAATACCTTGATCGCTAAATACCCTCAAAACTACATCAATGTCAGCATGCATCTCTTCTGTGGATAGTTTGCTTCGTCCAAGTGCTTTCCCCATTTTCATTTTCTTCAGTGCAATTCCCACTTCTTCTACAAGCACATCTGGGAACGTCACATTAGAGTCTGAATGGGGTAGTTCATCATACTTGAACCTGATGGCACAAAGCTTGTGACAAAAATTTCTCCTAACATTTTCCATGTTTTTTTCTGTTGTCCTACTTCCTTAAGCTAAATACCTTTGAGAATATTTTGATTAGCTGAATCTTCACCAAACTTTTTCTTTTCTACCCTGCTTCTTGCTTTTCAATAGGAAATATTGTTTATAATCTTGCACTATTCTTCTTCATAATATCTTGACAGATGAATTTGTATTCTAGAACAGTATTGCTTCTGGATGCCGTCTCTCTCCATTTGACAAGTAAGCCCAGAGTTATGCCTCCTAAGATACATTTTTCTCTCTTCTTTTCTCTGTTATGACAACTGATTCTCTAATAAATATATCCTTTTACTCAGAGATGTATCAGAGTGAGATTACCTACAAATATAACTGAATTAAAGTGATAAAGACTCAGATGCTATAAATAAATATAAAAGATATAATAAATAATAATTAAAAATAATAATAAATAAATAAATAAAGTATTAAAAAAACCAATAGTACATAAGTTCCATAAAATCCAAAATAATATTTTTTGAATATATGAAGAATTCTAAATGAAAGATCTTTTCTTTATTTCTAGAAATTTTCATAAGCTATCTATTAATTTTATGGGTAAGTTTTGATGGTTAGTTTTACTCTACATGCAGCACTGTACAAAAAGATTCCTACTACTTACTGTTATGACAAAATGTACAAAAAAAGTCAATGAAGAATAATTCGAAGGGGAGGGCCAGAACTAAAAAAAAATTAACAAGATTTTTAAATATTACATAGCTTCTGTAGGTTTTTTCTCCCAAAGAAAGCATCCATCAATTAATAAACCCCAAAAGAGTACTCCATAGCAAGAAAAACAGCACAGTCCATGCTGCCACAATGATTCGTTCTGCCTGCTGCCGCCCCTGGAGTCTCTGCTGAGACAAAACTATTCTCACTGTCCTCAAAAGCTACATGTAATAGCAGGCCTGTCTTGTGCACTACTGTTTATTTGGTGACCTTCACACATTAATTCACATAAAAATATCTATGTTCTGTTATATTTAAATTAGGAACTCTGTTGCATAATCTGTATATGAACTTGATATCAGATTGACTGGTTCCTTTGCTCCAGATAGCTCCTTCTTTTATGATAAATAGGGAGAACACTTTAGCTTACACAGTGATAATTGCTGGTACTTATATATAGTACTTTAGAGCTTACAAAATACAAAACAGGTTACAAAATATAGGTGATCTAAGTTGATCATTACCTCACTGAATAATTAAATGGATCCTGTTTTCTAAAAATAGTCAAAAAAATACTTATAAATTCTGTCTTCAACAATTTAAACATCAAATTATAAGAACTGACTGAAAAACCTCTGTTCACATTTCCTACCATACAAATATATTTCAATACATGGCTCAAATTTGTTAAATAAATGTATAGCATGTTCATACAAATCAATATATGTGATATAAGGCTGACAAGTTTCTAGGATTTGATATTCAAGGTTTCATTAGAATTCTGAACACAAGGAGAAAAATGGGATGTGACAGGATTAATTTCAATAATGGTATTATATAAAATTCCATTAAATCATTTGAGAAAATTAGTTTTGATGTTGTTGGACTTTTTAAAATTTACCTTGGTTTGCTTGGAGGAAGCTGTCGACTTGGCCGTCTTATAGACTGGTTGGGCTGTACCTTCATAGAAGTTCTAGGAGATGACCGAGCAAAAGGATCTGGTGCTGGGGGTTTTTTGGGTATCTTTTTTACCAACCGACTGACCCACTTCTGCTGGTCTTCTGTAGAATTAGCTAATAACAGCAGATTCTTTGCCGATGAAATGTCATAGTATACTGAAATGAAATATTTCAAACAATAACAGTATTTTTAATCATGAATGGTACATGCTCTCCCACATACCTAGATTTATTCTAATAATCTAACAGGTGGCTTCTCTACTCTCTCCTTCTTAAAGTATCTTTCATACTACTGCCATGAAAGTCTTTTAAATACATAAATCTGATTATGTTATTCTACTAATTAAAAAATCATTACCCCCCCCCCTTTTTTTTTAACTGTTTTCTGAAGTTCCTTTCCCTGATATTTAAAGTCCTGCACATAACAGGCAATACAATACCTTTTCATTACTTACCCTCTTCTTTGTACCACCCCCTCCAAAACCCTACTCACCCCCATTCCCACCCCCAGCCATGTTCTCTATGCTCTAGTCAAACTGATTTTCTGCATTCCCTCTCTCCTCAAATGCACTATGATCTCCAGTCTTCATGACTTTCTTTGTTTATGCTAGTGCTACCCCTGGAAAACTTTCCCTCTATTTCCTGTTGAATTTCCAACAGCCTAACTGTACACCTAAATGCCACTTCTTTGGGAAGCCTTCCCTGATTCCCTTGGTTAGCAACGGCCTTTACTCTGGAGGACAGACAACACTGTTTTGTACCTCTCTAATACACTTTGTATGCAATATTGTGTAGTACCGTTATTTTTAATGTCTTTTCCCCTTACTAGTCTCTAAGCTCTAGGAAGGATTATCCAACTTTTTATCTCCCTCAAAGCCTAAAATATCACTCTAAAGATAGTAAATATTCACTATAACAAATATTCAGGAGGAATGGATGCTTCTGTTTATCCATATTCTCATTAAAAACCCATCAATGATTTATACCTAATTTCTACAGAATACAATTTGTTTCTTGGAGATAGGTGGCGTGAGTATATTTAGTTTCACTATTTACCTTTGCAAGGTGCTATGATTTCCTCCTTTTTGTCCATGTGGTCTTTATGGCATTTGATATGGCAGCGGCGGCACTCAAGAGCAGGTGGAGGTTTAAACATGTGCCAAAGTGGCTTCGTACAAGCCTCACAGTTAGTTGGGAAATGATAAAGAGTGGGAATAAATTCATGTCCTTTGTGGCAAATGCAGTTTGACTTCTCTCCAACAGGTTCCATAGGAAATTCTTGTTCTTTTTTGCTTTCACCTTCATTAGCATACAGGATCTAGATATATCAAAAGAGAACCACATGTCATTTCTAGATGAAAGTTACCCACAATAAAAAAGCCATCTTTGGACAGGTCAAGTAAAAATTATATCAACATAAAGTATGGAATAAGAAATTACAACTTAAAGTCAAAACATGTAATTTTGTCATATCACAGTAAATGTTACTTAGGGGGAGGAAAAAAAATCATTAGACTTTTACCAATCTTTAATCTGTTTAAACCTCAATAAAAGAAGTCTTGACACTTCAGCAGCTCCCTGTTTTCCCCTTGTCTTTCATTTTGGATTTTTAAAAAATTATGTCATAGAAATTTCAATAGCAGGTGAAGGAACAGAGATATTTCAATCAAAACCTCTAAATAGCTCACTACTCCACTGATAGAAAGTTTTAAGTTTTGGGGAAATGATGATCAATAAACATTCACTGGTGCTACTTGTTTCATTCTTAAATGTTACTGTAATTATGCTATAAATTGGGTTTACAAACAGAAATGTAGGTAAAAATAAATCTATTGATAAAGAAAAATAAAAACATGACAATGGAACAGGCAATATTCTTAAAAGAGATAAGAAACAGTAAGTTCCTTTACAGTAAAGAATATATCTTGAAATTCCAAACTCTCATTAGAAAGGAAAAAGCAAAAGTTTTAAAATCTGTTGTCAATGAATAACAGATTCTAGTATGTCTGAAGGACCTAAGAACATCTCTGAAAATGGCTCACAAACTCTCTAAGTAGGAAGCAGAAAAAGCAAAGACAGTGAAAGCTTTGATCACAGGCACCTTCCATGGTATATCCTAAGGAGGAGAGGGCAAAAGAGGTTACATGTTACCTGGAATATCCTTGGAATCTCTTTGGAATCAGCTCTATATACATCTGTCTGTGTGACTGGCCGGACATGGAACAACTTGCTGTAATAGATGTTAAGTAAAGGAATAAAATGTCAGAAAAGGATAAAATTGTGTCAGTTATTTCAAGAGGCATATTAAATTAAATTAACTTCATATACTGTACAAGACTAGAATATATAGTATTTCACATTGCTTGAGATTTTTAGAAATTATACTTCCAAATTCTAAATTTCTATACTTCCACAGTTTAGCTTCAAATAAAATAATTTTTTAAAAAGACAAAATAAAGATAAATCTTCAACAATTTTTAAAAACTAAATAAAGCCTAATAGATTAATAAATGAAATAAAATAAATTAATAAAGCCTTAGACTATGTACTATCACTTGTTTGAATAATGTCCCAAAGGTATAAAAAAAACAACAATGGCTACATTCTACAAGGCACATTCCTAAACGTGATACTGGCATCAATTTCTTCAATGAATAGGAAAATATATATCAACTACTCAAAAAAAACCACCTTAACTTAATATGTAAAGTAAGAAAATTTATATTTACTAACCATCCTGTGTTAAAATACTTACTCTATATCTAATACCATGTAAGGATTAGACTGTTCTTTATCTTGTTCACTATCATAGAAAAGAATCTTCTTGCTGCTTACAATCACATACTGTTAAGAGAAAAACAGCTGAATATTAAGGTTTGTGTTATTATAGCTTTTGTTTTAATTACTCTTTTTTTTGCAAGTATACAAAATTCTTTTACAGTAATAAAAATCAATGCTAGCACACAAAATAAAATGGAATTAAAAGGATGTACTTAAGGGAATTTAGGAAAAATGTTATTATTTAAAGCAATAGTTAATTATTTTTACTTGAAATACTTTTAAAAAGGACATAATCTCATAGTATGATAAAGATGCTTCTAAAGTAAGATGGGGTCCTAGAGTTGAACATTAATTCCAAATCACTGAAACTAAGATGAAATGAAGGGAATGAAGGGAAAATTTAAGGAAATGAATAACCTTCAGATATGCTTTCTATCTGAAACTGACCAAACAGCACTGTTGTTTCAAATAATGAGAACCTATAAACATGTCATAATCAAATCTAACAGTGGTAAATATGACATGAAAAAGAAAGTTAAGCTTTTGCTAACATTTTATTTTCTTGTTCTACCAAATAAAATAACAAAATAAAATTGAAATTCCAAATTCTCATTAGAAATGAAAAAGATATTAAAATTAGCTGTCAATGAGTAACAAATTCTAATATGTCTGAAGAACCTGAGAACATCTCTGAAAATGGCTAACAATCTCTCCAAGTAGGAAGCAGAAAAAGCAAAGACAGTAAAAAGTTTGAAAATAGGCATCTTGCAAGGTATATCCTGAGGAGAGGGCAAAAAAAGGCACATTCTCAAATAAAAGCCCATCTAAGGGTCATATGGAGGATTTTATTCAATGATCTTCTAATCTAAAAGGATTTAAGTTAATTTGTTATGTTCAATAACTGTGGTCCCTTTTTTGAAGCAGTCACTGTACAATCCCCATCTGTTACAACCCCATTCTGCAATCAACACAAATATTTTTCTGATTAGCAGCTAATATATTAAGTTTCTTACATATCTGCATAAGTACTATGGACCAGATTTGTCACTTCCAAGATTTGGACCAAAAAAGGACTGTATTTAAGGCAGGATCCAAAGATTAAGTAAAATGTGCAAAAGATCAATACTATTTCTGGGAAAATAATGCTACAACTTAACCACATAGTACTAAATTACCTTTTTAACCCATCCAAACTTCTTAGTGTTGTTTCGTACAGGCAATGAAAGCCATCCCTCTAATCTTGATTCTGCACACAAGCAAAGGATTATACCTCAAACAACAAATATTTTCTAGGTTTTGTAAGTACATGATTTTCATCAAGATATATAAAGCATATTCATCTGTTCCTCAATGTTTATCACTGTGGTTATCTACAATCCACAAATACTATAGTAAGCAAATGCAATTTTTTCAAAAGGAGTATTACAATGAAAATAGACTTGCATCTTATAGTTCTTTTACTCAGGCACAAATTCCCATTGCTAGGACTTATCTAAAACATGCATTTGTGATCTTGGAAAGCAGCAGTGAACTAGCTACTCTAGTTGTATTTTGATGGCATATCTCCTTAAGAAATACCTATCATATTGGAAATAGCTGACGTCAATTATAATTGAAATTTCCTTTGAAGACAATGCACCTTTTAAAGATGAAACATTTGTGAGCAGAAAGGCAGACTACACTGGACTTTTAGAATAAAGTTTACATGAAAATTAAAAAGGAAAGATACAAATTACAAATCAAATGCTGCTACGACACAGGACAAAAATCTCATTATAAATCAAGCAGACATACTTATCTTAAATAATACTTAATAACAGACAAAATTCCAGTTCAATAGCAGAATCTGGATAATACCTTGTAATTCACTGGATTTGGTCTATATTTCCAAGGGTGTCATTTATAATCCTTTTTTTTAAATGGGAAATGATATTAGCATAGAGATTTCATAGAATATAGCACCTAGATCAGTGGTTCTCATTCTTCCTGCGACCCTTTAATAGTCTTATGGGGGTGTGTCTGCATGTGGGCGGACCCACCTGGAGACAGATAGAGGAGGGTCCTAAGACCATCGTAAATATGTGTTTTCAGATGGTCTTAGGCAACCCCTGTGACCCCTGTGAAAGGGTCATTCTACCCCAAAGGGGTCATGACCCACAGGTTGAGAACCACTGATCTATATGCAGTTCTAAGAGGAACTACTATCATAAAAATCAAGATATAGCTTTAATTATCTGACATGACTAAAACCTGGTCATTTACTAAGACAAAGAGGCTACCTCACCAGATAACCTTATGATTCTAGGATTTAATGTAAGATTAATAATATCTTATTTAAAATCAAAGCTGGTACTTTAATGACATTTTCTTACGTTTTATCCTGGTGATTATCTTAGTATGGGATGAAGACAAAGAAATAACCTACTACAAGAAAATGAAAGAATAAATATGTTCCACTGCACTTATTTCACTTTATAATCTTCATTTAAAATGACATATAAGCTTCAGAAGTCCTACCAAGCAATCTGGAAAGGTTTCTTAGTACAGCCTAGTGATAGAATGTGTGTCTTTTATCTAAGGACCAGCACAGCTATGTTGAGAAAGTCTGATGATCAGATGATTAAAACCATTAGGTGAGGAATGTTTTTCTTCACCACAGCAACTCATAAAACTAACTACAGATATAATGCATGTGTGGATAGAATATACACAGGGATATAATTACGGAATCTTAAAATACAAAAATGTTTACCTATTATCCCCCCACTGAGGTTGTAAGCTATTTTAGAACACAGACTACATAGTAATTCTTTCAGATTCCTCATAGTACCCAGTTCCACTGTGCTGAGGGTATAAGCACACTGAATATGCTTATTATGTGCTTTTGTTGATGAGAAAATGAAAAAAAAATTCTCTATCTTTAAACCACGATCAAACTTTAACATTCACATTCATTTGCCTGAAAATAGCTCATAGCAGAGAAATTCTAGGAGCTCTGAAGCCATGCCAATTTCCCTACTTCTCTTGCATAATCAAGATAATTCAATTTCTGCATTGTAGCAAGTTGGCAAAAAAAATCAAGTTTTAAAATTTATTTTATAATTAATGGGTTAGAAAAATATTTAGATAACAATTCTCTGTGCATGTAGTATTTTTACTAGGTGTAATGAAAGGCATAAGAGTTAGTGGATATAGCAATATAATGTTATGAAAACTTTTCAAAAGGAGCGAAGTTAGAAGAGGGGGAAAAACAATCCATGAGTGAAATGGTTTTCAGGATGTCACCTGCACTATCAGGTTCCGAAGAAATGGGTGCACAAGATAAGGATTCTTCCTCTGAGTCAGAATCAGAGTCGAGAAGCATGTGAGAACTGGAAGGCTTAGTAGCAATATTGAGAGAGGTAGAAGAACGTTGATAGGTGAAAGACATGGATTCCATAGTACGTGACTGAGTGATATGGACTAAATATCCAACATAAAAGAATGGAAAGTGCAAAAGAAAAGGTTAACAGAAAAATTAGATATAGAACAGCTTTTTAAAAAAATTAGTTATTACATTACATGATAAGCTATTAAAATAAATGTGAACGTAAATTAGTTTTCCTTTTTAAAGCATTATCAGAAGTAAAAAAAAATACAAGATGAAGAATGGTAGAACCAAGATACATGTTTTCCCATATATAAATTTACTGGCATTTATATCTAAAAGAAGAAAATCTGTCACAGGTCTTGAGATAATCATTTATATGATTTTGATTCTGGCTCAGAAGCTTTTTTATAAAAAATAATTATAAGTGCTGAAAACAAACCTGTACCTGGGAAACCATCATCTGTCTCAGCATCCCCTGGTCCACTGCCTATACTGGAACTATCCATACCAATGTGTAAAGCTTGGAGCTGTGATCGAAGCTGTTCGATATCACTGTCTTTACTGTCTAGCGTCATTTGCAGTTCAATTCGAATTTGGCTTTCTTCAGCTATTTGCTGTAAAAGGAAAAAAATTTTTTGGCTTAAAGTTAAATGTGGTACATGCAAAAAGAGTGTGTGTGTGTGTGTGTGTGTGTGTGTGTGTGTGTGTGTGTGTGTGTGTGTGTGTGTGTGTGTAGATTCACTCCACCAATATAAAATAACAACTTGTCCCTAACTTAGTAAATAATGGCTCCAGAGGAGAAACTGAGGCTGAAGACTCTGCACAACCCTCCCATGGCATCACTTCCCTGATTTCATGGTCCTCTTTGACAACAACGGATGAGCAACAAGAGAATGCCTGCAGTACACAGGTTAAGTTACCTGGCCAGTATCTTAGAGCAAGTAAATAGAGAAGGGGAAGAAAATCAGACCTGAACTCAGTATTCTATTCACTATGATTCACCTGCCTCTAGGGATGATATGTAACTCATCAATTAGTCTACTTATTCTTCAAGTAATATTTTTCTGAAACAAGTTAGCAATGAAAAACAGAATACACAAAAATGTCAAGGTGCCATCTAGTCACCATAAAAGTCCCCCCCCGCCAAAAAAAGGGTTCTTACAGCTTGCATTTCATTCAATTCTTTTTGATATTTGATCATCTGCTGAGTTAACTTTTCACGTTCTGATTTAAGTTCCATATGCAGCTTTCTGTTTTCTTTCTCTTTCCTCCTTACGTCTGCGTCAGCACCACGCCTGGGAGGTTCTTTTCGATTCATGATCTCAGCCAATTTATTCACGGCCTAGAAGAACAAAATAATAAAACTGTTGACTGACTATTGTTTTCCCTACATCCCACCATTTGCCATGATGCACAAAATACTATCTACAACTTTTTAATAAGATGCTCCTGTTCTTTGGTCACTTTAAGTACAGGAACTTGTACATACCAGTCACATTCATTTACTCTCTATTACCTCCAACCCAAACCCTATTGCTGTCCCTTAGAGTTTTCTAAGAGTTGTAGAGTTAACTGTCTGAAGACAGGACTGGGTTTCATTTGCCTTCTTGCCATTTTCAATTCTTAAGCTCTCAAATAGTTATACAACAGAAAAATCTCCACTATTGTTCATGAAAGAGGAAGTTTTGTCTGAAATCCATTAGCACTATCAATAGTTTAAAAAAAACTAAGTGAGATAAGTTTGATTATGTAAATTAAGTCATTCAACAACTGAACTGGCCTGAAGCAAGTCACTTGACAACTCAAGACTTAGTTTTTCTCCTCTAAAAAATGAAGATGACAGTTAAGATGATCTCTAAAATTCCAGATTTAAGTTTTCTGTGAAAAACACTTTCTTTGAAATACTAACACAATTCTTACAAGCTGGCTGAAGTCATTATATAAATTCTCATAAAACAGAAAAAGTTAAATATGAGTTTGCAATAAAAAACTTAGGCACAGGAAGAAGAGAGCAACAAATTAAATACAGCTATGTCATAAACAGCATACTGGCAATAACCTCTACACCAAACTGAGCCTTTATTAATTAAAAGCTTACAAAAAGTAGGAATAGAAACTTCATCCCCCACAAAAAAAAACAAACCCTTCAGAACCTTATGCTTGAATGAACCCAATCCATAATGGACCATAAGAGTTAAATAAGTTCAATATGCAATATGCAGGATATAAATATAAAAACTTAACATAAAATGGACAAATCCAGAACATACTTGTATTTTCTAATACACTTACCTGAGTTTTTAGTGTTCTCTCATTTAATAGTTGTTTCTCAAATTGTGCTTTAACAACTGATATGTTTGTTTCTTCATCTTTCAACCTTGACATTTCTGAAATTTTAAAAAATGTAGTTTGCTTATAAAAATAAAATTTAAAATGAACCCTTAAGCAGACTAAACACATATTTTATTCTTAGTCAATACATACGCTCTTGGACTTCCTTGACTTTATTATTCAGTTCTTCTTTCTCATTTGCGAGATTAGCCACATCACTAGTTAGTGTCCTATTAGCCTCCTCAAGCTAGGAAATGAAAAGAAAAATAAAGCAAAATCCCTTTAAGTTCTGGTTAACTGCTAAAACTTTTCTGTCTTTAGTACTACCTTCTGGAAACTCATTTACAATTCTCTCATTGGTCTGTTTCCTCTGAACATGCTACTACCCAAATGATTTCTTTTTCTTATTAATATGCATGTTATAAACTAAAGAAGATTCACTCACATATCAGAATTACACAGGTTTTGGAAATGAAATTATGTAACTTCTGACTTCAAATAGGCTTCCTAGAGGAGGGGGATAGCAGCAGCCATATGAGTTAGATAATTTTCTCAGATCTCAGAAGCATTTTGAAAAATATAAGTATTAAGAAGCATAATCTTCTACAACTCAGGCACCAAATAAAAATTCTAACTTTATCTTTTAAGTATAGTACTATTCAGATTATAAGCTTAAAATTTCTCCTGTTAGTAATTATTTGCTTTTTTTCATATATGGTCTTAAAATATTGTATGGGATCACAAAAAGATGACACAATTGAAAATGACTAAACAAATAACAAAAATGTTTTACCCCTTAATCTTCTATTCTTTTCCATCCATGCTTCCTTACATTTTTAATAAACACATGAGATATCAAAGTCTCTCTCTTTTGTGATATTCAATGTCCAATACATTGTCAATGATATGTAATTTAGCAGCAATAATATTAAAAAAACAAATTGGTGTACATATGGAAATGTTTCCATTTTATAGCAAGCAGCACAAGGGCAGGAAACAAATATGATTAGGAAGAATTTGATAGACTGAGTCCTAAACTTCACTGAACATTTCATTAACAAAAATAGCTATACTGCTTTAATGAATAATTTGCCTTTATTTTCACTCTAGTAATACCAAAGCCCTAAGAAAGGAAGGAGGAAAAAATATTTTGATCTACATATAAGGTGGTTCAATTTTACTTAGCTTTTTTTTCCCCTAACATTCCTACCTTAGTAGAACTCGCTTAAGGGTACCTTTCAAAATGTGCTTTTTAAAAAAAAATAAGCATAGAAATTTCTCTATAATATATATATATATTACATATTTTATGTATATATAATATATATTTCTCTATTTTCTCTCTATTCTCTATATATTTCTCTCTCTATAAATTTCTCTATAATATATTATGTATATATTATATATATTATAATATATATATATTTTATATAATATATATAAGATAATATACTTCAGTTACATAATACTTTATGATTTAAACAGTGCTTTCATCTCTGTGTTTTAAGGGAGACAGTACAAATACTAGAAGCCCCATTTCAAAGATAAGACAAGTGAGGCTCACATAAGTTAACTGCTTGGGACCACACTGCTAGTAAATATCAAAACTAGTTCTCAAATTCAGGTCTCCTAATTCTAAGATAAGTGTTCAGTTAATTCCCATCTTCTTCTGCACCTTCACTATATTTGTTTAGGTTTCTCCTGGAATTTTTCTTGAATTGTCACGAGGGAGCTGAGAGTTAAATAAGTTCAAAATTTTAATACTAGTATTTGCTTAGAACTGTGAAATTTTTATAATTTCTCTGGAAAAGATTTATCATAGAAGAATATAAATTTTACTAAATTAAAATTGTAAAAGAGATAATTTACTTACAGATGCTATTGTAGCATCTTTTTCTGCAAGTTCCTGTTTGTGTCGAGCCATCATCTCCTTAATTTCCAGCTCTTTCATGATCTTCTCTTTTTCCAAATCAGAGTACTGTTCTTCCGCAATAGAACGGGCTAGCTGCTCTGAATCAGCCTTCGTCAAGGTGATCTCAAGCTGTGCAGCCAGGGAGTCCCTGCATTTTCAGAGATACAGCAATTTAGTACAAACATGTCTATTGCTTTTGCCTAGCATCGTGCCTGGCACACAGTAGGTGTGTAATAAATGCTGGCTGGGTGACTATGAATTCTTTGGCTTAGTTTTCTTTTGTGCTGCTCCTTGTCTTGCTGGAGAACAGAATTTAACCCTCACCTCTCATCCTGTAATTCCTGGCTCTTCTGCTGCATTTCTTTGCAAAGCTTGGTCTTCTCCTGACATTCTTCTTTAAGCTCTCGAACTTGTGTTTTATAGAGAGTCTGAATTCCAAAATATAAGAAGAAAATGTAAAAAACCATTATTACTGCCACAAAGAATGGGACTTAGGTTTCCATTTTTAAGATGACTCAAGATGTCCCTGTTCTTCCTGTGGGCAAAAAAAAAACCCTGGCTAAAACACAGCATCTTTTCTAGGGACTTAAAAATAATCTACAGAATCATGATTTTAGAAAATAGTCTGTCAGGAAATACCAATGTCACATGGTTCAAAGATCATAGCAGAAAACTTCTGGTGAACAGAAGAGTCATTTTATATTTATTTATTTTATGTTCGTATTTCTGGGTGCTTGACTGAGAATGGATGGTGATCAGTGAATGTGGTTAGAGGGGTCTTGTCTAATGGAGACGTTCTGAAGTACTAAAGAGTAGAATTAGTAACAATGGATTGCAGGAGCAGACTGTGGCTTGATATTAGGAAAAATTTTGTAACATTAAACCTGTCTAAAAGTAAAACAGTTTGAACATGGAGTCAGTGGGTTCCCTATAACATGAAAGTTTTGAAGTAAAGACTAGATGACCACTTGTTATAACTGCTACAGAAGAAATTCCTGTTCAGGTATGGTTTGGACTGACTTGAATTTCTTTCCAATTCTAAAATACTGTTTTTATGGTTTCTGAATTAAATATTTATTCAAACAAAAATTCAATGTACACATAAAGCATTTTATTGATCTTAATTTTCCCTAAAGAAGTAACTTCAAATAATAAGTAGTTACAAGATCTTAAAAACTGGGAAGTCCTTTTAAAGTTATCTGGTCCTATGTGAAATTTTCATTAGTTTTTTCCTCTTACTAAAGGTCAATTGTTTGATTTTATTACCGTTCATTAAGCTTGAGATGTGACTACATCTGAGTGTCTTGGGGAAGTTTCAAAGAGGTCTCCACTGCAGAGATGAGTATTTTGGGGAAGGTCATATCATGAAGGGGAAAAACCAACAATTTAGAACCAAAATTTTGCTAGTTAGTGGTATATTTATACTACTGATACTTTTATTTATAATTTGGAAACAGATGGAAAAATTACATAACACAATTAATTTTTCTTGTTAAATATCCATTCCTTCATTATAAAAATATACTCTTCATACTCTACAAAAATATCATTACTGGCCCATTACCAATAGGATATGTGCCTACACTTCTTCAATACCTTTCTCCACCAAGGAAGAGCAGTATATTTGATTTGCACTAGCACATCTGTACTCTTTGGTCTAGTATTCTTTGTTAGGATTTGGCTATATACCCATAGAGGTCTTGACTTCAAAACATAGAAGATTAAATAATATTGTAAATGTTTAATTAAAAAAATTCAAAAATTACATTAATCCTATGTTAATAATAGTGATTTCCCCACCCCCCTTAACTTGTGGGAATAATAAGCTATATAAAATAAAATTTTGGTTTGGTAAAATTTTTTTAATCATATCGAAGGAAATGACTCATTCTAGGTAAAAACTGTATCCTCTAGTTTCATAGAAAAGGGTAAAAAGTCCTACCAACCAAAAAAATGAGTTAGTTTTTCAATGAAAATATTTGGTACCTACTGAGAAATATTGTTCTGCTTCAAGCTGATCTTGGAGCTCTTTCATTTGTCCATCTGCATCTTGCCGTTCTCTATTAGAACATAAATTCAGGTTATCTTTATTTAATTTAACACATATCCACAAAACATAGCCATGTGGTTGTAGGAGAGATTAACTAGTTTAGCTCTTTAACTCCTTTAGAAGACAAACAGATCTAGAGAGGTGAAATGAATTAACTTGGGCCACACAATTAATCAGTGGTAGTAGCTATAGGAGGTCAATCACGTGAAAAATAAACTATAATCTAATAATCTAGTTTTAACAGTCAAAATGAGAAGCTAGAAGAAAATGATGCAGTCATTGACCCACTCTCATTCTGATGAAGCAGTGAAGAACCTAACATTACAGAGAGTGCCAGTTCTGCCACTCACTGGCCAGGTGACTTTAGAGAAGCTTTAGCTCAGCTTCCCCCAACACAGCCTGGCGATTCTACTTCTAGAGGTGGTGTGAGGTGGTGGACAATGAGCCAGTTCTTGGTTAGGAGACGTAGGTTCAAGTCCTACTCTGCCACACAACTCTGAGGTCATGTTTAATCACTCATTTCTTGGTGCCTTGGGTAACTTTTTAAGATTCTAAGTTGCTGAGAATGTACAGATTTGTATTGGCAAAAGACATAAAGACATAACAGCAAGTACTTACTATACTGATAAAATCCAGTCTATTTAAAAAACACACCATAATACTTGCATTACATATACCTGAAAGGGTCATAAGGAATAAAACTTCATAAATCCTAAAGCACTGAATTAATGAAAAGCAATGAGACTTCCTAAGTGTAATTTAGACCAATATACCATAGACCATACCAATAGACCAATAGAATTTTTCTATATGAAATTTTAAAATATTATGTATGCTTTAGCATTACTTTTTTGGGGAGAAAAGGGGAGGTGACATAATTGGGGTTAAGTGACTTGTCCAGGGTCATACAGCTGGTCAATGCCAAGTCTCTGAGGTCACACTTGAACTCCAGTCCTCCTGAATCTAGTGCCAGTTCTCTATCCACTGCACCCCATCTGCCCCAATTTGCATTAATTTAAAAACCTAAATAATCAGACTGATTGAGCTATTACTGATGACTAGAGGAAGAAACCCCAGTAATTTTTTCCAAATGAAACTGACAAACCACAATAACAATGAATTTGTTATTTTAGTAAAAATTACTGAAAGAATATTTTGAAAATAAAAAACTGGCCAATCACTGTTGAGTCACATAAGAGTTAAACTGGTGATATAATCCCCATTTATAGTACACAGAAAATTCTTAGGAATCTAGGAACTTAATTTCTATTCATTTTTGTGAAGCCTATATAAAATAGGATTTTCAAATTTGGTCTATTTAAATGGTCTGCATAAACTATTCTACAATCATGATAATCCTCTCCCTCACTAATTCTACTAGTGCAGAATATCCTGTATTTTAAGGATAATCCATGAATGGAAAATTGGGCATTGGTTATTTAAGGGGTGTCAAGATTTACTTACTTCCGAAGTTCAATATTTTGCTTTTCCAGACTCATTTTGATTTCCATAAGATGATTATTTTCTTGTTTCATTTGTTTTTCAGACATTTTCAGTGTGTTGACTTGTTGTGTTTGCATCTTCAGGTCATTTTGTGTGAGGCAGCGCTTTTGTGTTTCTTGCTCTATTTTTAAGGTCAAGTTCCTGACCTAAAAAACACATTTTCCCCACCTTGGTATATTAGATAAATGTAAATAATTTCCTTGCTAAATAAAGATGATACATGACAAAGAACAAAGATTTTCCTGTCAGACTGTTTTTCACTACATATTCGATGTTAAAATTATTTTTATATTTATGAGAATTTGGGGAAAAAAAGTTTTTCTTCCCCAAATGGAAGGTCTTATAATCAATTACCGATTTAAAAAGAAACTGAAAATGATAATGACTAGTGGATAAGAAATGACATTTAAAGAGACCTTTAAGGCTCATAAAGCATTTTCTTTATAATAATCCCATTAGGTAGGTAGTATATTATCATACTGATTTTGCAAATAGGAAACAGACTAAGAAAGGTAAAAATGGCTTGCTTGAAGCCAGAGAAGTAATAAGTGACAGAGGCAAGATGTAAACCTGGGTCTTCTGACCCACTTGCTTTCCATTCTACCATACAGCTTCTCAACATACAGCAATATATAAGATGTACAGTATTATACCACAATATACTATCATACACCTGTAAAGCATGTATAATCAGAGGGATTATTCCAAATCTATAAGTAATTTTAACACTGATCATTTATAAAAATCCTTCTTACATCCTCATTTAGTTTGTCCTTCTGTTTCAAGAGTTCGTTGACTTTCTGTTGGGACTGTTTGAGGTCACAGTCTAACATCGAACATCTTTTTTCGGCTTCCAACAGAAGGTTTTCCACCTTTTGTTTTAAAGTTCTTTCTTCTAGGAGTTTCTTCTCCATTTCTATTGGAGCATGGGAAGGGGGAAGAACGGGGGAAAAAATGTTAAAATAATGAATCAATTTGAGCAAAATGGAAGGATATCAAAGAGAACCTAAAAGAAAAAAAGAAGACTAGGCCTCCCTAATTCACTTAGGTTTGCAGGAGTTGTTCACAGGCCTGAGCTCCCACCTGCTCTGTTTCTGACTGGAGTTGGTTCTCCTCTGCCTAGCCAGCCTGCTAGTCCCCCGCTCCTGAAGGCCACTGTATCAAATGCAGACACCTGAGTGGTTTATTGGCTCACTGTAGCTCAGAACTCCCAAACTTCAGAGATCTGCCAGTCCCACCCTCCTTGTAGCAGAGATTACACACATGCAGCACCATATATCCAGCACAGAGATTTTACTTTAATTTTGTATAAAGGCAATAGTCCAAAAAATTATTAATTTCCACTATTCAAAAGGTATTCCTATCTGGCTACTCGATTTCCAAATATTTAAAATTCTCATTGACTTTCTAGTTCATATAATCTGAAATCATAAAAGTTTTGGTATATTTGAGCAATCATTCAATTTAGCAGGAACAAGCTACTAAGAATTCTGTTTATCTAAGGCTACACTTTTATAAGATGATTTAAACAATTCTTTAAACACAGGTTCCAATATTCTGACATGCCCAGTTGCTAGGAAAAAAGTAGAGACTATTTTCTGGTAGCTCCCAATCCCCCTTTTTGGTCTTAAAGAACCTCTACGTCTGTTATACAATTTCTATTACCTACTTGTACAGAGAGCTCTTTCCTACTATTCAAAAATTATTTTAACCTAAAAATCTTCTATGGCTTGCATAGAGCATTAACAACATAAATGAGGTTATCTTTTGATGTTTATCTTGACTATAATTTGCCCCTACTTATAAACACACTGATTCTTTATGTGTGATATACAACATGAAACATGAGATTGCTGGAAGACTACGTTAAACAAGATAGTTCCTACTTACTACAATTATATGTTCGTCTTTGGTAGTGTTAGAGGACGGAACCGTACCTCATCTGAATCATGATTCAAGTCAAAATGAGGGCAGATTAAGTTGTGTTTTTCTAGACTGAGCTTCATTCTACTCTGGATGTGTATATAGAAATCCATACCCATCATATCCACTACTTTTGAGAAAACCTGATCTTCATCTAAACATAACAATGCAGAAGTTTGTTTCACCACCTTCTCCTGGGTCAGAACAGGGATACATAGGAGATATTAATTAGAAATTTTTTCATTTATCATGTCTACCTGGTACTTAGGATAGGCATGGTGACTTCTTCCTTGGACAGCTACATTAACATTCTTTTGGATTACATATTTTATAATAAAATGCAATATTAAAATCAAAATGGTGGTGTACATAATGTCAGTCCACCTTTCATTTCTGAATCTCCAGGTTTTAAACTAGATTTAAGTGGAAATTATCTTTAGTTATATACACAAAAGACATTGTGCCTATCAAACCCAAATGATGCACTTTAATATGAAATACCAAAACTGCAAATATGATAATCAGAGAGGAAGAATTATCTATAGTCATTCTGAAAATGTTTTCTCAATGCTCACTTTTTTGCCTTCAAAATTCTGGCTTTAATTAATATACTGGGGCTTGTTTGCTGTCTTATCTTGGTCAGAGGTATTAATAAAGAAGTTAATTTTGTGCGATATTCAGCACTGAGTGTAAGTTGTTCTGTGACTAAACAAGGCTGAAATCTTTGTCATGCCAAAATTTAAATTATAAAGTGAGAACTGGTATACTAGATTGGCTTGTTATTTTTAATCTTTCTCTTATATAATCCTGGAATCCTATGGTTCAATATTTTTCAATGATCCTAACAAAACATTAAACTATTCTAAATGAAAATGAATTATATTTAGTCCTCTTCGTAATACTGATTATAGGAACTACAAACATAGTTTCAATGATAACTTGAAAAGGCCTAGTTTGTAGTTCCATTCATTACTAATTTTGCCTATGAAGGTTTGTCTTATTTTAACCAACGACTCTTCTAAACTTCTCCAATGTGTCTACTTAATCTCTTACTCACAGGCTCCTCTTAAAATCATCTCTTATTTATTTGTGAATTCTTCAGTTAGTTTTTTTTTTTACACCAAGATGTAATTTTTATACAAGAGCATCCCCAGATGCAATAAAATAGTAGAAAGATCATAATAATTATCAATATATCTGAGCTTACTATCTTCTGACATACTGAATTATAACATCCAAACATAATCACACAAGTTACCCAAATGAAGAAAAAATGTGGAATGTTTCAACTGTCACTCCAAAATACAACCTTACCTAGAGCTAGTTAAATATGCTAATTATTTAAATATATATTTACAATTCAACAAATTTCAGAATTTCAGATACCCAAATCCTTGTCCAAAAGACAAGGATACCCAACACAACACTATCCCTACTCAAAAATGATTCACAAGTGTTTTTGTCTAGATCTAGGATTGCATCAATGTAAGGAGTGCCAGGTGAGGAAAATTCCTCTAGATCAGAAATTATTTTTGCAATTTATATTCTTAATAGCTAGGAGGGGAAGAGAGAGAAGATAATACATTATAATACATTATAAATGAACTCCACTATGTCATTTGGCCATTTGTCCAAAATATAATGGCTGGCAATGAACTCAACCAATGCCTATATGTCAGGAGCATAAATTCTCCTAAGCAAAAATAGCCACATCAACACCATATGGTAATTGTAGACGCATAGACATGGTTTCTGTGGAACAAAATACATCATGTAACTTTGTTTCATCTCATACTATGTTTTCTAAGGCTCAAGTGGATAGAATAGCAAGGTATATTTACTGAACTACTGCGATACAGGAAGAAGCTGTGAAGGGCATATTGAACACTGCTAAGAACAAACATCCAAATCTGGATTCCAAAGAACTAGACACAGCTTTCCCAATTCTCTATTTTTTCTCTCTGTGGTAAGGCAAAGGTGGAATGTGCTAAACTTCAAGCATGACACAAGATCTAGCAATTACAAGTGGATAGATGTGCTGCTTTTAATTTTAAAATGACTCTAGACTTTTAAAATTACTCTAAAATATCTGAATTACATTGCTAGAAGGAAACTCCAGAAGTCACTGAACTAACTTTAATCCCACAGTAAGAATTATAAATCAAAACAGTATGGCTCATAATAACTTTAAGTAAAATAAGTAAATAATAAATAATATGATACCTTGATTCTGCCAAGACAGAATTAACAATGAATGTAAAGTATATAGATCTATGGTCTAGCAATTCACATTCTGTAAATCCATAATCCTAAGAAATCATTTAAACTTGTTATTAATACACATTTTAAAAAGAAAAAAAGCTGTTGTAAATAGATTTTTTTCAGCATATAAACTAGTATACTGTTATAAAATACTGAAATATCTTCAGATCGCAAAACCTGACTTTTTCTTTTCTTCCTTTCTTTCTTTTTTTTGAGAGGAGAGGGGCAAAGCTGGAAGGCATCCTGGAATAAAATACTTACCTTTCATAGCTTCAGACTTGGCCTCCTCAATAGATTCATATATCTTATTCTTATCTGCTAACCGTGCTTTTGTAGCTTTATGTTCTGCTTCTTCCTGTTCCAAACTCTGCTGTATAACTTTCAGTTTGTATGTCATGTCTATTTCCATGTTACTTTTTTCCTATTAAAGAACATTTCAAATAAACATTCAAATAAAAAATTAATGTGAAGGGGGAAAGGAAGAGAATAAGGATTTATTAAGTGCCTACTATATGCCAGGCAAGTAAGACAAGTATGAAGACGAATGTCTTACTTGCAATAATTATTTCACTCAAGATAATTCAGGGACCTATAGTTTACAAACAGGTTCTTTGAAGCAGGGTATTTTTTTAAGTAAGATAAAAGTGAACTAGATTTAATGTAGAACAAAATATAAGTTTAATTATTCAACTCCTATATATCACAGGTATGATTTACTGCTTTGTCATGTTTCATCACTTCAAACAATGAATAATAACTTAACAGTTTTCAGAGTGTTTCCATAAAGTTATCTTATCTGATCTCCCAACAACACTGTGAAGTAGGAAGGATATGATCTCTATGTTACAAATGATAAAACTGAGGCCCAGAGAGTTTAAGTGAATTATCCAAATAAAACAGGGGCATAGTCAGAAGAACTATGGTCTCTCTTGATTCCTCGGCACTCTTTTCACTGAATCAGAATATCACTTTAAAGGCCAATTTAAATGATGAGAAAAGTTGTAATTCTAGATGTTATTTTTTCCTTTAACCTATGAAAATATCCCCAAAAGGTCTACTTTCATAACTTGTGTAAGCAAGGAGCTCTATGTAGGAGTCAAAGGACCTAGGTACAAACACTGGCTCTGGTACTTCACTTGTGTGACTGTGGGCAAGTTATCTAACCTAAGTCTCAGTTTTCACCTGTATAGAATGAATAACTCTAGAGTCCCTTCCAGTTTTAAACTCTATCACCTAAACACGACATATATTTAAAGATTTTCCATAGAGTCCTTTCATCAAATCAAGAGTATTCCTTAAAACACCTTCATTTTTCATTCCCTGTGAAATTCGCTATTTTGGGAGGATTCTAATAACTGTAAAGGCTGTTTGAGCAACACAATTATTACAGGAGACACCTCAACCATTCATTTACACAATCAGGTATTTTTTTCCCTGTACTTTGGGTAAATATCCTTCACTTTCATCTTCTTCACTACATTCTTATTAAAAAATGTTCACAATCTCATCCATCTCAAACCTTAGAAGATTCCATGAAAGATAAAATTTGTCCTATTTTAAAACACATTTACCTTTTCTAAATCTGTAAATCTCTCCTGTAGTTGTCTCTTCTCTAACTCCATTTTTGCTAATGAAACTTTACCATTTTTAATATCTTCTTCCAAACCAGATATTCTACCTAAAAAGGAAAAATTACTTGCTTAAATAAATGATCTCATGAGGTAATATTCAACCAAGTAGCAAGTATGAGAATATAAAATATATTATACTTATAATTTGTTATTTTAAAACTTGTTTGCGTGTCTGTGTGTACTTACAGAGTATGAATTCTCAAACTATGAACAGAGCTCTGGATTGAACTAGGTAGGCTCCATAACCTATTAAAAATACTTCGAACTACTGAAGAATTAAATTTTTCTTCTGGAGTATCTTGAATAAGGCATACATTCTATATTTTAAATTTGATGCAATAGTAATTTAAAGAAGAAATTATTTTTAAAACTGGCCAAAAAAGATTTATCTAAAACTATCAATAAAACTTGAATCACTACATTTCAATTCAATACATCATCATACCTTGTAAATCATTGATCATCTCAGACCCATGGGTCCTATCTCTCCTTTCAGATTCTAGAGCTGACTGAAGATTGATGAAGTCCTTTTCAAGTTTCAGTTTAGCATTCTCTAGCATGCAGTTTTTGTCTTGTAGTTCCCTATTATTAGATTCTAGCTGCTGAATTTGTTTTGAACTTTCTGTCTGGTTTTTCCGTAACCTGGCCGCAGTATCAGACTCAGTTCGCAGCAAAGCATTGGCTTCATCCAACTATTGATTCAGAAAACAAAAACAAACACATCATGTCCATTGGAAAAAAAAACCAACATACGGATCTAAGTTAAAGTATAATATTGGAAAATATTTGCTAGAAACTTCTAAAAGGCATGTAAAACAAATATCTAAGCATAGGAGCTGTGTACCCTATGCTAAGAGCCTATGATTTTATTTAGCATAGGTTACAGCTCCTAGCCAGGAACATGAAAATTCCGTCACAGCTTGGTAGACAATATTTGTGAGTTACTATTTCTGAACACATTTAGATTGCTCCTCCAACAACAGACATATATGAATCTAACATTAGGCCTGTGCTTATCAAAATAGTCTAACTACAGTCTTTAACTTCAATCACTTTCTACTCCAATTCACCATATAAATCACTGGCAAAGTAATTTTATTTTGATCATATCACCCTACTGAGCACAAACTTCCACTTCCAATAAGATAAATGACACATTCTTCAGCCTATTAGTTAAAGTTATCAATAAAAAAATATGGCAACAGCCTAACTTCCCAGTCATATATTAAGACTAGACTTTTTTTCAGTTCCCAAAATATTTCTCAAATTTATTACGCTATATGATGGTTATTTTCATATATCGTTCATTTCCTCTAGTAGATTTTAACATCCTTGAAGGTAAGGACAACGTTACTCATCTTTATATCTTCCAGGGCACAGAACAATACCTTACATAAGTATGCTATAAGTATGTGTTGAATCAATACATTCTAATTTAATATCATTACCACGAATTCATTGATAGCTTACTTGTCTCTGGAGCTGACTGACTTGTTCATTAGATATTTGGGAGTTTTGATTTCTTTTTTTCAAATCTTCCAGCTGATCTTTCAAGCTGTTAACTAAAAGAAAAAGGCGTTTCAATGGGAAAGTTTAACACACCTCTCTAAATGTTTACTGATGGCAGAGGAATATTAAAGTTAACTTAATTTTTTAAAAGCATTTCACATTTAATAGGCTATATCACAAACCATCATTTTCCAGACTCCGTTTTTTGTCTGCTTCATGTTCTGCTTTCCGCTGGTATTCTGTATTTTTGTGTTGAAGAAGAGCCTTCTCTCTTTCTAATTGTCTTAATGTAGATTCAACATTCTTTCTTGAAGTAACCTGGAATTATCACAAAGCTTTGGTCAAAGAAACTAATTCTATAAAAACTTTAATGCATTTGTTAACAGTTACAGATATAACTAAATGACAAAGGCTATAACATTTCATTTACTACAAAAGGTATTTTTATTATAACTTATTTTACTATTACTAAACTATTATTAATATTTGCCTAATGAGCTCACATCACATTATGAAATTAAGAAGAGACTGCTTTGGGACTACAGCCTAATATATATATTACCAACAGAATATCATTATAATATAACTGGCAATTACATTTCACATAATTAGTAAATTAGTCAATGAAAGTCTAAAATAATATGGATATTCTACAATGTGAACAGGTCCTGTCTCACAAATGAGTGCTATTAAAACATTAATCACCATATCCCATAATATATGATACAACTCTACTAATACACTTCTATTACAGGCAACTTTAGGGAAAATATTTTAGAGGAAAACATTTTAAAAGTCAATCTGATAAAAATTTACCTCCTCTTCTAGTTCTTTTGTTATCTTCTCTAGTCGAGTGGTAGCCAATCTGAAGAATTTCAAAAGAAATAAAAATAAAACAACAAAGACTAAATAACATTTCTTATGTTTATATCATTACTTTAAAATAACTCTCCTGCCCACAAAAATCCGAAGTTTAGTTATTTAAAAAACATACTTGCACTTCTGGTCCAGGTCCTCTTTAGCTTGTATCTCATTTTTGAGGTGTTCTTCTAGTAAGTACAGTTTTTTTTGAATCTGTACAGATTGCTAGGAAACAAAGCAAAGTACAAGTATAATTTCTAGTCATATAGAAAGGTACAAGGTATATAACAAAGTAAATCAATGATTAATCTTTAAGGTCAAAAGCAAGACAGTATCATTTGTACTAAAATGTTCTTACAAAATCAGATACCTTTAAAATAAAACATTTTTTAAAGATTCTTCTTAATGACACTTTTTCAAAATGATATATATTGTATTAGTTTTAATACAGGCTACATTTTTTAAAAATCTGAACTTTAAAAGCTGAGTGACAGCCTCTTGCGGTGGTGGTGAAATGATAGTAAAACAAAGCGTTATGTTATTGTTCAGTGGGGAGGGAGTGGGAGGAGGGAGGAGAGAAAATAAATGTATGCAAATAAACGAAATGTAAATTTTTTTGAATATTTTCTTTATTTTTAAAGAAAGGGTTAGGATTGAATCCGAATAACTATGAATCATATGCTATATATTATTCCATCTCTCACTAACTGCTCTGCTTGGACTCCAGTAACATCATAACTCTCCCAAAATAAATTCATTACCAGAAATCTCTTCATGAAGATTGCTTTTACCTTTGGTCCTGAACACCAACTCAGTACCTCAGCTGCCTTTCTCCACTAATCAGAGGGCTGAAAAGTGAGCAAAAAACTCTCCCCAGGGCTCCTTTATGAAAGGCTCAGAATTTCCAATCAATTCATTTTCCAACAGCTGTTCTTGCTGGGTTTCCCTCTGTGAACATCATGTCCCATACTCACCCCTTTAGCCTCCTACTGTATTATTGTTCTCCCCTCCCTCCCCCCATTAGATTGTAAACTCCTTGAGAGCAGGGACTGTCTTTCTTTTTTCTTTTCCTTACTTATTCCTCAGTGCTTAGGCACAGTGCCTGACACAAAGTAGGCACTTAATAAGTGTTTTACTGACTACTGAATATATACATATAGCTACTATTAAAGTCTTCAGACAAATAAAAATTAGAAAAAATGTTTCGTGTACCCTTAGCATTTAGCTGAAAGAGATCTCATTGTTTTGTTTTTGTTTAGTCATTTTTCAGTTGTGTTCAAATCTTTAATCCCTTTTGTGGTTTTCTTGGCAAAGATACTGGAGTGGTTTGCCACCTCTTTCTCCAGCTCATTTTATATACGAGGAACCAAGGCAAACAGGGTTAAGTGACTTGCCCAAAGTTACAGTAGAAGAAGAGTCTTCTTGACTCTTGACTCAGAGCTCTATCCACTGCACCACCTACACATGGCTGAAAGAGATCTCAAGGGTCATCAAATATCCTAGATGTTCTAGCAGTCATCATAGTCATCTACTTCTTGTGAGTAGAGATTGTTTTATGCTACAGTTCTTGTAGCCTCAGCATCAAGTACAATGCCTAGGGTAATAAATGCTTGCTAACTGACTGATAAACCACATAAAAAGAATGCCTGCTATAACAATCTAAATGGTATGAAATATTTTAGTTTTTAGCATTTTTAGATGCCACATTAAAATTTCTTCTTCTTATTATTATTATTGCTACCATCAAATAAAGTGGTATACTATGCATCCTTCTGTATGTTGATACATGTTTCTATCATAATTATGGATAGCTGTGACACCGTGACTGTATAAAGTATGACTTAATTGGCAGTTATGTAAAAAAATTTTTTTATTTTAAAACACAAACTTATCTCCTGATTTTTCCATAAATAACACACATATGCAAAATAATAAAACAGTCCCCTACCCCCATGTTTATTTGTAGCTAAGTGGCCCAGGAAATAAGAGTACTGGGTCCGGAGTCAGGAAAATTTGAGTTCAAATACAGCCTCAGATGTGCACTAGCTATATGATCTGTAGCAAGTCACTCAATCTGTTTGCCTCAGTTTTTTCAAATGTATAATGAGGATAAAAAATAACACCAACCTCCCAGCGTTATCAGGAGAATTTAATAAGATAATATTTATGAAACATTTAGCACAGTGTCCAATAGCACACTATGCAAATGCTAACTATTATTATTATTATTACTATTACTAAATAACCTCATTGAACTAGTCTATGCATCCACAAAATTCCTTTATATTTAAGTTATTTGGAGGTTTTATCTGTTTTAAAACCACTTCCAAACTTCAAGGATCTGTAATTTCATTCCCTCTCCTAACATACACGGTAAACCTTCAATAGAGTGCTTTCAGAGCCAACCTAATGAGGATCCTTTCCAATTACCTAGGCATGTACTTGAAAAAACAAACGTAAAGTCTATTACCAGGCCTGTTATTTTAATTTTTTAATTTGTAGAAACATGTCACAAGTTAAGCTACTTAGCCTTTGGGAACCCAAGGTCATTTCTACAACACGAAAAAAACCATGTATGTATGATTTACTAGAGAATTGGGGGGAGAAGATAAGAGATGGTTGAGGGCAGTAAGGCTGAGGGAGAGGGAGAAAGGAATTGTAAATCTCTAATGACAAAAGAGTAAACATAAAAAAATATTTTAACATTACTGACCTTACAGGCTGTTGTGAGGGTCAAATGAGAAAATATATATAAAGTATCTTTCAAATCTTAAAGGGATTAGATAAAGTGATTACTATTTATTATTATACATAATACAACTTTCCATTAATTCACTACCTATAGAATATGACTAACTATAAACAAACTGTTTTCTCAAAAGTAACTATCATAAATATGGGACGTAATTCGAGGTGCTTTAGCATTTGGATAACTCAATAAAAATTATGTCAATGCTGTTGGGTGGGAGTGGGAGATGAGGGGAAATGGGGTGATGACAATTTCATCAGCCCCTAATACAGTCACTCAGTAGTTCAGAAGTGAATGTTAAAGGCAGTTATGAGGGAGCTTCTTTTTATGCAAATACTATAAAATACTTAAATACATAATTTACAGAACACTTAAAAATATACTGACCTCATTTTTCCCTGACTGTACTGAATCATTTTCTGTACAGGATGAAGGAGAGTCACCTAACAACCTGAAAATTTTTTAAAAAGGCAAGTTAAGTTCCCCTTAATTTAAATACTACCAGGATGTTGCGAATCTCCTAATTACCATGCCTAATAGCATTTTATCAATCTTTATCCTCCTTGATCTAACTACTACATTTAATATTGTGAATTACCTTTCTTTCCTCTGCAATACTCTCTTCTCTTTGGGTTTTTTTGGACATTGCTCATTCCTGGTCCTTCTCCTACCCATGTGACTGCTCCTTCTTAGTTTCTTTTGTTACTATCCTTATGATGCCCACTAACTATGAATGTCTTGGATGCTTTTTCTCTTTATACTCTCTCATTTGATGATCTTGTCACCCCCAACAGGTTCAATTATCATCTCTATGCTGACTCCTAGATGTACATTTTTAGTCCTAGTTTCCCTTCACCAACTGCCTACTAGACATGTCAAACTCGATGTCCCAGAAGCATTTTAAATTCAAGAGGTCCAAAATCTATCTTTATACCTTCCCCCTAAAGCCCAGTGTTCTTCTAAATTTCCCAATTACTTTCAAAGGTACTACTTTCCTTCCAGTCACCCAGAATCACAATCTTCTCATCCTCAACTTCTCACTGATGTTTACTCCACATAACTGAGCTGCCAAATCATGGTCTTTTCTATCTCCAAAATACCTCTAGCTTATATATCCTCTCTTCTCTACTTAAAGATTCACCACCCTAGTTCAGGCCCCCATCACCTCTGATTTGACCTACTGCAACAGCCTGCCTCAAAGTCTCTCTCCATTTCAATTTATCACATAGATAATAAAATGAATTTCCTAAAGTACAGTCTAAACATTTTACCCCTCTACTTAGCAAACTGCAGGATCAAATATAAGCTACTTTATTTGGCATTTAAAGTTCTTCACAAACTGGACTCTGTCTTTCCGTCCTTTTCCTTTACTCCTTCTTCTTCACTTTGTGATTCAGTCATTCTAGAATACTAGCTTTTCTAAATACTACAAGTGCCATCTCCCACTTCCTACTTCTATACTGAAGTATAGAACTGGCTGAACCCCAGGTCTTGAATGCACTCCCTCCTCATCTTTGCTTCTTGGATTCTTTAGTTTTCTTCTTGACTAAGCTCAAGTGCCACCTTCTTCACGAAGTCTTTATTCAACTCACAACTGATGGCACAATCTTTCCAAAATTTCCTTTTATTTATTTTGTATATATACTCTACACACACTTATATGTGTACATGGCGACTACCCTATTAGAATATTAAATACTTGGAAATTATGGTTTCATTTTTGTTTCTGCATTCATAGTGCTTAGCATACTACTTGGCATATATCAAGCATTTAATAACTGTTGATTTGTTAACTGATGTCTGTACACATCTCAAATTCATAGTATCTGAAATTCAATTACTACCCCCTTAATGCTGCCCCTCTACTGACTGGCCTATTCCTGTTACAGTTCCACCATTTTCCAGGTTATTAAAGTTCACACCTAGGAGTCATCCTCCACTTTTCACCTGCATTCATCTCCACAGGCAGCAGTTGCCAAGACTTATGGGTTCCACCTCATTAATCTCTCACAACTGCTTCCTCTCTACTCACACAAGAAATCACTCTGGGGGCGGCTAGGTGGTGCAGTGAATAGAGCACCGGCCCTGGAGTCAGGAGGACCTGAGTTCAAATCCAGCCTCAGACACGTGACACACTTACTAGCCATGTGACTCTGGGCAAGTCACTTTATCCCAACTGCCCTCCAAAAAAAAAAAAGAAAAGAAATCACTAATTCAGAACCTTTATTTCTCATTTGGGCTATTACAAAGCCTCCTAATTAACTGATATACCTATAGTCTCATTTCTATGCAATCTATCTTCCAGCCAGCCACTAAAGTTCTATTCCTAAAGCATTTTTTCTGTTCAGTCATTTTTCAGTCATTTCTGACTCTTCTTGACCCCACTTGAGGTTTTCTTGGCAAAGATACTGGAGAGGTTTGCCATTTCCTTCTCCAGCTCATTTTACAAATGAGGAAACTGAGGCAGACAGAGTTAAGAGACTTGCCCATAGTCACACAGCTACTAAGTGTTTGAAGTCAGATTTGAACTCAGGAAGAGAAGTCTTCCTAACTCCAGGCCTGGCACACCATCCACTGTGCCACCTACACTTGACCATATTACTTTATGCTGATCAATCAACAATTATTGTACAAAGTGCTTACTACTTTCCAAGCAAACTTCTAAGTTCTAGGAATACAATAATAAAAATGGAACAGCCCCTTCCCCCAAAGAGTTTACATGCTATCAACCGTGTTAAGTATTTTGATTTGTCAGAGTAAGGAATCCCCTATGCAAGGGTAGAAACTCTATCCATCAACAGAATTGCAGCCTACAGATCATAACCACCAAAAAAGTAGGAGATAAGTCCTAGGAAGTTGCCTGAGGCACAATAGATTAAATGACTTGTCTAAAGTTGTATAGCTAACAAATGTCAGAGGTTGACTCTGTATGTAAGTCTTCCAGAATGTAAGCATAGCACTCTTATTTACTTAACTAAGTTGAGGGCAACACAGTGGTTACTCCTTCAACTTCCCTCACTCTCTACTTCAAGATCCATAGAATCACTCATCTTAATTCCCATCTCTTGGAGACCTTGTTTCATCAATTATCTTTCATCCTGCTGATGGGTCTGCCTGTCTCAAGTTTCTCCTCACTACAAGCCATCTTCCATTTGGCCATGAAAGTAATTCTCCTCAAACCCACGGATGATCATGTTACCTCCACTAGTCAATGAACTCCAGTGGCTCCCTACTGATCCTAACATCAAATACAAAATGTTCTGTCTGACTTTTCAAAGCCCTTCATAATCTAACCTTCCTCTTATCTTTCCAGGCCTCTTAAACATTACTATCTGCAATATACTCTGATCCAATCATATTGGCCCCTTTGCTATTTCACAAACAAGACCCTTTTCCTCTCAGCTCCAAGTCCTTTCTCTGATTGTAGCCTAGGAATGGAATGCTTCTCCCTCTTCATCTCTGCCTAATGGCTTCCTTTAAGTCCTAATTAAAAATTAAGACAAAAATCTTCTATGTAAAGCCTTCTCCTACAATAACTCATGTTCTACAGAAAACCCTTCCCAAGCCCTCTTAATTCTAATGCCTCTCTCTTTATTATTTCCTCCTTATGCTGCATACATCTTGTTTGCATACATCTGTTTGCTTGTAGTATCCCCCATTAGAATGCTTGCTCCTTGAAGGCAGGGACTCTCTTTTGCCTCTTTTTTTTTTTATCTCAAGCACTTAGCATAGTACCTGGCACAGAGTAGGTGCTTGAAAAATGTTTACTGATGATGCTGAAAAATTATCTTCTCTTCTATTTCTTTGCTGAAAAATTATCTTCTCTTCTATTTCTTTACTGCCAAACACACTGGAAAATGGTATATACTAATATCATTTATTTCCTTAGCACTTAATTCTCTACAACTTGGATTCCCATCTTTAATTATTTCGTCAATTTTGTTCTTTTCAAGACTATCACTAGTCTTCTATTAGAAAAATTCAACAATCCTTTTTTCAGTCATTGAGAAGGAATGGACTCTTTTATGGCCAATGCCTTGCACATTGGTAGGCACTTAATAAATGCTTACTGACCTCTGGGATAATCTAGTTTCAATCGTTTCATATCTAAAGGAACAGGACATCCCTTACCTAATCTATCACATCAGCGCCAGAACAATCTTCATAAAATACATGTTACTTTCATCTGGAAAATGTTAGGGGCTTCCCACACTATCTGCCAAATTACATCTCACCCACCCTCGCTTGATATTCAAAGCCCTTCATGAGCTAGTATCGACATTCATTTTCCACCATATCTCTTCAAAACTTTCCCTTCTCACACTCTGCACTCTACCTGAATTCCTGCAAAAGTTCTACCTCTGCATTTCCATTCATACCATTTCTTTGACCCAGAATACCATTTTCCCTAAATCCTACTCATCTTTCATAAGTTTAGTTCAAATACCACCTTCTCCATGAAGATCCCTCTGCTCTGGGTCTAACCAGAGCTCCAATGAACCTGCATTGCACTAAGAACATTACTTAGGATTACCTGTGCACGTGTCTTATTTTACCTACTCAATTTAAAGCTTCCTGAGACCAGGGCCTACCATTTGTCTTTGTATGCTCCAGAATACCTTGTAGAGTCTTGCACTTAACATATATTTGTACAATGAATGACTCATAAGGCAAATAATAAAAGCAAGTGAACAAAACTTTTGTATAAGTTGTGCAGAATGAGGATATAAGACTTCTAATTACATATATTAGATGTCTCTAGGTTTAAAAATATTAACAAAGCACGTTTCAATATTATAAAATTAATTATTTCACATTCTAATTCTGAACAATATAAACTAAAATCAATCTGCTGAACCTTTAAAAGACAGTAAAAATTTTAGTAAGTTAAGAAAACACTATTTTCAATGAATCACATACAAATTTTCACTATAGTAGGTAAAACCTATAAAAGGCAGCTGGTTTCCCACAAAGGCTTTAGGAATTGGAAAGGTTTCCACATCTCCTTTATCATCTTCAATGTCATCAAAATTGCTGCTATCTATGTCACTGCTGAGCTCAGGTACTACTGGAGCTGCGGCTAAAAGGAAAAAATAAAATATTGATTTTACTACTTCTCAAGAAAACTTTTTTTATAGATTTGGCAATATCACATAATACATATTTTTAATTTTATATTTTGTATTATGATATAAATTTATATTTTTAAAAAAACCGAAAGGTTTGAAATATCAGAACTGTTTTAAAAAGTAGGAACCAAGAGACATACCAGGAAGCAAACTGATTTTTACCTGAAACTAAAAAAGGGGAATGAATAATCTAACTTTAATAAATACTCCAACTGTAACCTTAAGCTGCTTAACATTCTCTTTATCATGTATTTGTCACTTTAGTATAACAGTATTAAGAAAGCACTTGCTTTAGGATAAAAATCTGATGCCAAATTAATACATTAATTTTGCACAAACCTCAAGAAAAGTTTGATATCACATAAAAAGCACCTCTTTTCTGAAGCAAATAGTTAACATAGAAAGAATGTTTTTACAATTATCAGGGTTTTTTAAAAAAAATCAGTCTAAAGTAGAAAAATAAAATCTTTCCATTTCTACATTATAATTTTATCAGTAAAAAAAATATTTTCATAGAAAACTAGAATTAGGTTAACATAAATTCAATGTGCCTAGCAATGCTTGTCACACAGAGGGTCTTTTAATAAATAATAGTTGACTAATATATTTACATTTTAATTAAGAGACTATTTTCCTTATTCCATAATAAAATTCCCATGATTCCTTAAACTAGACTAAATTTTAAAGGCTTCTTTTGATGCTGCGGAACTACAATTCTAATATCTTTAAAGCTGTAGAAAAATATTACATATAATTATGAAAAATGCTGTATAGAAAAAGTATACACATGAAATCTTTTAATTTAGAAATTAATATCCTTATTAATCCAAAACAGGAATCAACTTGTGAATTTTAAAATGACATAATTTTAAATGAAATACTTACTCTCTCTTATGTTATCCCAATTCCACTGATCACTTTTAAAGAAAGAATGTTGTTTGATTTCTTCTACCCCATTTCTCCCAAGTCGCACTTCCCTAAACATACCAATTGATTCAAAGTTACATTATGAAAAGGAGAAAAAAAGTCTCTGGAAGTATTAAAATAAAAATAGATTCTTTTCTGCAATAATCTGATAGCTCTTTAATTATTAAATCCAAAAGAGAGAAAAGAGTTAGGAACTAATTTTATAAAAGTTACTTTATCAGCACACAAAAGATGCACCAAAATGGCTGGAAGGTAAATGTGCCACGTGAGGGAAACATTTTTCCATCTCAATTCCATGTGGAAAGAGAGCACACACAGTACAGAGTTTTGAAATTAAAAAAAAAATTAAACCATAAATTTAGAGGCTGCCAAACCACATTACAAATTATAAGAGGTACATGAAGGGAGGTCTGGCTTAGAACACAAAGAGTTATTCAAAATTTTTCTAATATTTATATTTTTTAAAACTCCACCATCCCTTTCTGTTAAAAAAAGAACTCTCAGTATTTTTGTGAAAATATTTGAAGTAATTAAAAAATGGAAAATTTTACATATGACTATCGTCTATTTATATGTAAAAGCTATGGCCCTGGGTATGACAGGGATAAATTGTGCAAATAATTTCATTCTTCCTTTTTACTTTAAGTGCCTCAATTGTAATCATGCAGCTATAGAGAGTGCCTGTTTTTAATAAATTTCATTATGTTTAATATAAACAGGAAAACTTGCACACATTTTGGGGAAGTACTCCTGGCCACATTTATGGCATTAAACTGTACTTAAGTATCTCTTCTCTACAGCTAATCATTCCTTCAACTATAGAAGGAGGAAAGAAGCCCTTTCATGACAGAAGCTTCACACAACATGCTTATACAATCTCTTTTTTGTGTTTGGGAACAGAGTACACTCCATCAGATTTTTAAAAAACCTAAAATACAGCATTTCAACTTTCTTCATTAAGTTGAGAGGTAGAGGATTACAGGTACAACATACTGAATATAAACTCTGGCACTGTAATTTTACATAATTATTTTTCTCTGTTGCAACTGCAGGAAGAGATCATTGGGCAAGTGAGTGATATTATATCCAGAAATGACTGTGGTTTAAGAGCAAAAGGCATCAATAAAAATAAATGTTCTTTCCTAAAAAGAGAGATAGCATTCTACAGGAAAAGTATTAGTCATTCCACATTTACAACAGCTAAGCTTGCTTATCAGTAGTTAGAAATTTAATTGTTTCTCCCCAATATGCTGCTAACATGTTTAGACTTCTACAATTTAGAGCAATTAAGTTACTCATTTAAATTTACTAAAAAATTATATGAGGAAAGGAAGCTAGAATTGAATAAAGTGAGACTCAAAGATATATAAATAATTTAGATGTTAAAATTTCTATTCTTTTTTCCCCTTCAGACGACTGGTAACAAATTATGCCTTCCTCTTCTTGGCAAAAAGAAAGAAAAAAGAAAAAGTGATAGGCTATAGGCGCTGAATGAGGCACGTGTGTCATTTTGTTTTGCTTAACAGTACTTCTTTGTTAAAGGGAGGGATCACTGGAAAGTGGCAGAGATGTTATGAAAAGCATTGATAAAACATATTTATATTGCATTTACACGATTGAGTCAATTTAAATACCAGTGTTTTTCAACAATATAAAGAACAAAAATTAAGACACTGTCCAAATAACTGCTGGGTCATTTCTTTACTAGCCAGTAGAAAAAACATGTTACCTAAAGATTTTCTATAAAGTTCATTTTATCTTAGAGTCTCAATGGATTTCAGAGCAGGAAGAGACTATAAAGAACATATCATCCTGGAAGGTACCTTAGAAGTCATTTAAACCAATGATTTCCTGTTCCAAATGAAAAAATTCTGGTCCAGAGAGATAAACTGCTCACAGATACACGAAGTATAAGTGATTGGGGCAAGAAATAAAGTCCCGTGACTGTAAATGCAGTTTATTCCTCTAACGTTCTATTCTGTTTCTCACAAAACTTTCACTAGAATTATTGAACAATTTAAAAATTTAAAAATTAATAATTTAAAATTAGACTTTAAATTTCTCTCCCCCCCCCCCAAAATAGCTCTATTGTAATTTACTTTGAGGTACTTATGATTTGGGTTAAATCTAAAACTCAGCTACTAAAAAAGTCATTTTGAATCTAAATACTTCACCCATTCCAAGGGGACAGACAGTGAATGCATGGAGTAAAGAATGACTAAATCATGAAATTTTATAGATGTGAAAGAGGAATCTAAGCTTTTCATTTTACAAAAAAAGAGGCTGAAGCTTGAGAAATTAACTGATTTGCTGAAGGCAAGAGAGCAAAAGTTGGTATATTAGTTCTCCTGGTTGAAGGTAGGATTCTACCTTCACCTAAAAGGATATGCTATGTGTTTATTAATAAAGGATGACATCTGGGAAAGAGTTGAGCAGACAGCATTTTAGCTCTATCACTGGTCTTCAGAGCATGGATCAATTACATAACTTCAAAGGTTTATGAATTTGCAGCTCACAATGTCTCATATTCAAATGTAAATTAAAAAGCATTCTAAAGACATAGAAATAGTTTTAAAGTCTAGGTGTGTTGGGGGCATTTTACCACACAAACAGCTCTCCTTCAACTAAGAAGGTACAATTAATCCTATTAAAGGAGGCAAAGTACTAATCATTCATTTAAAAGAATAACTGTCTTTAGAATGCATTATATGATTAGTTTTTCAGAAGGTTTACCATCTTAATTTATTCGTTTAGGTTCATTTTAAAATAAATTTTGTTCTGGTGGACTAATAGGGCATAATTCAATAGCATTCAGAGCATCTGGAAAAGGCCAACCCAATATTTTTAAGTAATTCAGATTATCCTCAAAGTCAACATATAATAACAACAAGCATTTCTATAACATTCCTATTTGTAAAACAAAGAAGGTTTGCAAAAAACTTTATGTATATCATCTTATCTGATCCTTACAACAACCTGGCAAGTGACAGAGATATTTTCAGGCCAATTTTACAGATGAGGAAACAAACTGAAGAACATTTTTCCTAGGTGTTAGTGTGTCCTATTTCTTAAACTACCTTGTAATGAAACTACTTTGTATTAATTTGTACTTAATTTACTAATTTTATGTTTTTATGTATATGCTTATACTTATTTTATTATTTTATTCTGCACATACTTATTTTTTTTAAAAGAAAATCCCCCTTTCAATGTAGGTCAGCACCTGCTCTATATTCCATACCTCAAAAAGCACTGCCTGGTATCAAGTGAAGAGACCCTGGAAAAGTCTCTATGGCAGGCTGGTTCAGCAATCTGCCACAGGCAAATCCCAGAGTGAGTGTAAGTCACAGAAAAGATCTCAATTCAAGTCATCATCTTGACTCCAAGGTAGGATCCCTATCATGGGGTGTGGAACCTGCAGCCTCGAGGTCACATGTGGCCCTCTAGGCCCTCAGGTTGGACCTTTTGACTGAGTTCAAGTATTACAGAACAAATCCTTTATTAAGGGAATTTGTTTGGTGAAGTGTGGATTCAGTCTACATGATTTTACATGCTAATAATTGGGAATTTACTAAATATTCATTTATTACAAATTTCAAAGAATTTATCTGCAAAGCAATTTAAATGTACACCTACCTGTCGGTCAAGAAAGCACATATGAGATTCTTTGCATGCTTGGATATTTCTGCATCTTCTGGGAAATTTAGTGAATTTTTATGATCCATAATTTTACTGTATGTTCCCACAAGTGAATCTGCATAAAATGGAGTGTCCCCTAAAATTTAAAGTAACAAAATAATGAAAAGTAAATTGATCCAAAACATATTTAAAATTTGGAACTCAAAGTTTTAAAAACTGTTTTTACATGTAACTGGGGAAAAGTTAAATACTAAATAAATGCCAAAAAATAAAAAAATAATCATGTTAGATACAAAATTCAAATGCATTTATTTCTCATATGGATGTGGATAATGATGATATAAAAGATACAGTGACAGCTAAATCAGAAAAAAAAAAACCAACCCCTTAATTTGACAAACATCACTAGATCAGGTTAAATTACATTCTGTTCAATTCTAACTAAGTTTTCAGTTTTTAAAGTGTCAAGAACTTTAATAGAACCAAAAAAATATTCTGAGTTCATGAAAAAGAACTGGTTCCTCTTTGCTTAAACTTCTGTCTGTACCCTATTCCATTCTAACTTTCCTTCCCTGAATTATGAGGATATGATATTACAGCTAATTTTTTAAGGATTCACCTTCAAACTACTAGAGCTAACAGCCCTTCTACTGCCTTAACAATGACTGAGTCTCTTGTTCCATGAATGTTCTTGATTGTAATTCTGTTAGTCCTGAATTAAACTAAATGCTCAGATCAGCAGGGTCGGGGAATCCATGGTCTCCTACATCCTTGGGTGAGGCTTTTTGACTGAGTTCAAGTTTTACAGAACAAATTCTTTTATTAAGGAGATTTGTTCTGTGAAGTTTGGATTCAGTCAAAGAATAGCACTTGACAACCTAGAGCGGTGGCCTTGAGGCTACAGGTTCTCTACCCCTGAACAGTGGTCCCCATCCTCCATCCACCTCACCCCCAACTCACCTTCCACCCCCAGAAAGGATAATTTTAAAAATATATTTATATATTATATATTTATATATATATTATATATTTATATATTATAAATAAAAGCTATGGTGGATCCTCCTTATAGAGTCCAAAGTAACAATTTAAATCCAAGAAACTGATTGAGAAACAGATCAATCTCAGAAATACAACAAATTCCTATCACTAAACTAAACTGAATCAAGTGAAATGTGACAATTCTAAGTGGGGTCATGGGGAAGTTATGAGAAACAGTATATTATGTCTTAAACAAAATGTAAAAGAAAGATAGCTGCCTTCTCCAAAATAGGTAAAATTACTACTTCCAAAAAATACTTTTTTAATTACTGAAGTAGAATTTGGGTATGGTGATATATAACAAAAGGGTATTGGATTCACTCCAATGCATCAGCAGATGAAAGAGGGAAGAGGGAGAACCAGTTAGCTGGGAAAAGAGAGTATTAACAAAGAGAACAAGTACAAAGACTATAAAACAAAGCCATCAAATGAAGAAGGCCATTCTCTTACTGGGTCACACTCTGACGTCTTGAGAAGAAAGGTAAAATGATCTGTCCTGCATACCTATTTACAGTAGTCTAAGAGATCAAAGAAAATAACTTGCAGCTCAGGAAGCCACTTCAAACCACAAGAACAAAGTCCTACTACTCCTGTTATTTGTCTGTTTTAACAATGATTCCTAGCTACTGAATTTTTTTTTTCAGGCTCATCTTCTCTAGAAACCATTTTATCTAATAAAACAGTGCACTCCCCTATTAAGTTTCCCAAGTTAAGTGTTATACAAGTACTAGTTTTAACATATTTTTATCATGAGAAGTAGTCCCGATTAAGCCATCTAATTTAGTCTCTTATAACCTTAGCCCAATCTCCCTATTTAAAAACAAGGAAAATTAATGAATAAAGCATTTATTATGTACTTACTATGTGGGAAGCATTGTGCTAAGCACTGAAGATACAAACAGAAAATGTAAGACAGCTTCTACTCTCAGGGACCTCGCATTCTATTGAGGGAGACACCAGATAGGGAAAGTTTTGGCTGCAATTAATACAGAAAGGCCCCACAGTACTTAAGGTACAGTGGCAAAGCAGATAGTAATGCTTCATCTTTACTGTCATTTCCAATGATAAAAAAATCTCATCAGTTTCTGATATTAAATCATTTGACAGTGCTAAGAGTTTTGTTGGCAAGAACTTTCTTTTTTGGGTTTTCATTAGCTGTGACTATAGCATGTGCAGAAGTCATCAGCAGGCTAAAGGTCCACAGGGGTTGCTTCCCAGGATGGTGGTTGAGGGCACTGGGTTGGAAACATGGCTATTCCCAATCCTTCTGGATTCAGGGTCCTAAGCTATCTTCAGCGTCTGAGAGGAGATGATGAT
The DNA here is from genome assembly GCA_028627135.1 of Pseudochirops cupreus. Classification (NCBI taxonomy): domain Eukaryota; kingdom Metazoa; phylum Chordata; class Mammalia; order Diprotodontia; family Pseudocheiridae; genus Pseudochirops; species Pseudochirops cupreus. Next base: position 98,753,719 of record CM053581.1, on the reverse strand, counting down.
CAAGGTAGGTGGGGGGTTGATTTGCCTGGCACATGCTTCTTTCTATCTCTCCCTCAAGGTGCCTTGTTGCCTACTCTGATCATGGAAAGTGGGGAGGCAGGGGGGAGGAGAGGAGGGAAAAGGGAGGAAGCACTATGGGAAGGAGGAATGAAGCAAGAAGGGGGGTGGGGAGAGAAGTAGGGGAAAACAAGGGAGAAAATGGAGAGATACTGAGACAGAAAGCGAAAAAGAAATATCCTTAAAATTGTTCAAATCTTGATTTGGTCAGAATGAGAAGGGAAATATTAATGGATCCAATTCTAAAATTTTATGTTATTAAAGTTTAACTATTAAAAACACCAGATAAAGGATGAATCTCTCTAATACCAGAAAGATTCATTTTTCTAATAAAGTCTACTTTCCTTGGGCTAAAAAATAAAAAAATGCATCACACAAATAATTTAAGTAGAATGAGCAACATTTTAGATAAGATCAGTTCCATATGATGAGAAGTTAATTACATCTGGTGTCCAGTAACTAGAAACCTGAAATATAAATGCTTATTATAATAATGTGTCATATTACTTTAGCTATTTAAAATTCAATCTAATTCACGCCCCTGACCCTTTATAAAATTTGTTCCCCTGACCCTGAATAGAACTATACTTGGTTACTTATCAAAGATCACAATGAAACCACTATGAAGTGAGAATCAAGAGACCTGAGCTCTAATCCTAACACTGCCACTACTTGATCTTGGACATATCAAACTCGCTGGGTCTCTGTTTCTTCATCTTTAAAATGTATAGATTTGAGTAAATTAACTATCAGATCCTTTCTACTTCTAAAATTTCATGATTCTCTGAGGAATAAGATGTTTTCAACCAATATCCTTGATCTATGAAACACCAGAATAGAAACTACTTCAGTTATAATCATATTTCTTTGGTCAATCTGACCTTAGCACAAAAGGCTTTTATGAGAAAATTAAGAATCTTCCTTCCTAGTAGGATTCTTTCCATACTTCATTCTACTCAAATTAAATCCTGGAAATAAATCTTGAGATAGTTTCCCACTATGCTAACAAGAAAGGAGATATCCAAACCACAACTTAATCAAATTCTCCTAAAATTTTGCTTCATCTTCCATATTTCTTAATTACAAGGAAGTACCAGAGTCCTTCTGATTACTGCCTTACTTAAAGATAAACCTGCTATGAGGTCAGTACAGGCAAGGACAACAATCAGTGCCTCTACTACCTTTCCCTCACTCTTTCTAACTCTCTTGCCTTCTGATCTCATGAACTGAAAGAGCTCTCTGCAGCTACCAATGACCTCTTAATTGCCAAATCTAATTGCCTTTCCTCAATCCTTATCCTTCTTGACCTTTCTGCAACCTTTGACACTGTTAATTATTCTCTTCTCTTTGACACTCTCTACTCTCTAGGTTTTCCCAATGGTTTCTCCTCCTTGCCTGATCACTTTTTCTCAAGTCTCCTTTAGGGAATTTTGTCCAAGTTGCACACTGGGTGCCCCCCGGGGTTTGTCCTGGGACCTCTCCACTTCTTCCTTTATAATATCTCTCTTGGTGATCTCACCATCTCTCACGAATTCAATTATCACCTGTGAGATGACTCCCAGACTTCCTAAATTGATCCTCCTAAATTCCTAATTGATCTTCCTAAAGTGCAGGTCTCACCAAATCATCCCATAGTCAATACATTCCAGTGACTTCATATTGCCTCCAGGACCAAGTATAAACTCTTCTGTTTGGCTTTTAAAGCCTTTCAAAACCTGGCCCCTATCTAGTCTTCTTACATTTTAATCCCTCCAGTCTGCCCCCCAACACATTCTATAATTCAGTGACACTGGCCTCCTTGCTATTCCTTGAATAAGACATTCTATCACCTAATTCCACACATTTTACTTCCCTATGCCCTATAATTTGTCCACATCTCTGCCTCATGAATTCCTTCCAGTCCCAGCTCAAATCTCAGCTTCTGCATGAAGCCCTTCTTGATCCACCTTAATGCTAGTGCTTTCCTTTTGGGGTCATCTCCAATTTATCCTACAGATATCTTATAGGTACATAGTTCTTTTCATGTGGTCTACTTCATTGGTCTGTGAGCTCCTTGAGAAGAAGGACTGGTTTTTGCCTATCTTTTCATCCCAAGAACTTAACACAGTGCCTGGCATTTAATAAATGACTATTGACTTGACTTGCACACACATAATTTTGTCTACTCAAGCTCTCAAGTAAAACATTGTGGAGTGGGAGGAGAGAAGGGAAGACAGTCAGGAGAATGTGTTTACTCACCAACCAGCATCTCAAAAAGAAAAACACCTACAGACCACCAATCACACTCTCGTCCATAGCAGCCATCACCACCCTGTGACTTCAAAACTTCAGGTGATATGTAATCAGGTGTTCCAACTGCTGTATCACAACGTACCATGCCTGTCTGGATAAAGAGAACAAGTAAATGACATGGCTCAAAGAAAAGTTAACTTCAGCTTAAAATATAGTGAGCTAATGTCAACTGATATAATTCACATTTACATGAGGAGAAATTAAACTGGCATGGGGTCATGCCCTTTAGGAAGTGGATTTTTAAAAGAGAAAAAACTTCTGAAATTATATAAGTCCATATACAAAAAAGCACTTATTAAGTGCTTTCTATATGACAGGTACTGTACAAAATGCATTCTGTGTGAGATAATATTTGTAAGAAGTGCTAAGCACAGTGCCTGGCACACAAAGTTTATTATCTTTTTCTTCCCTGACAGATAAGAGAGCCATCAAGGAAAGCCACTGGCTCTTGGAGCAGAAGATTAGGGTTATCACCACCAGTTTCAGGAAGTTCCAAGAAAAGGCATGCTTTTTCTTATCCAATTTCCCCTCCTGATGCCTATGTAATCAGTGGTTTTATTAGTCAAATATTTTAGTAACTAAATTTTGCTTTACCACAAAGTGGGAAGGGGTTAGCTAGAGATCATATATCAATGTAAATTTAGACAGAGAGCTTAAGCTCTGTCCAAAGGCCTAAAAGAATTTCATAATCTGGGGGCTTATGGTAATTGTTATTGAACTCATAACTTTTTATCTAAAATAGATTCCTTAGAGCCACAATGGAGGAATATTTAGGGAATATATAATGGCTTAAAATGAACTAGTTATTGTAAGGGAGTGTTGCATCAACAAAGAGTACATTTTTTCTCTGCTGGACATGGTACCTTCACAAAAAATGACCATGAAAACCTCACAACCAAATAGCAGAAAAGTACAAATATTAAATGTAGGTTTTTTTAGACCATACTGCAATGAAAATCACAGTTAATAAAGAGTTGTGGAGCACAGATTAAAAGTTAATTGGAACCTAAATAATACTATAGGGTAGATCAAAGAACAAATCATAAAAACAATTAATTATTTTATTAAAGAAAATGACAACAATGAGACAACATTACAAAATTTGTGGAACACAGTCAAAGCATTATTTAGGGAGAAATTTATATCTATCTATCTATCTATCTATCTGTCTATCTACCTATCTGTGTGTGCAAATAAAAGAAAGAGTAAATCAATGAACTAAGCATGCAACTAAAAAACTATAAAATGCAAATTTAAAACACCCATTTAATTTTTTAATAAAACCAGGAGTTAGTTTTATGGAAGAAGAAAAAAACCAACCCAAAACAAATAAATAAAACATTGGTTAATCTGATTAAAAAAACAAACAAACCAAATTACCAGTATCAAAAATAAAGAAGTGGTAATCATCAAAACAATCTGGTACTGGCTTAGAAACAGAATGGTGGGTCAGTGGAATAGATTAGGTATATAATACATAATAGTAAATGACCATAGCAATCCAGGGTCTGATAAACCCAAAGATCTAAGCTTTGGGGGCAAGAACTCACTATTTGGGGAAAAAAACTGCTGAGAAAACTAGAAAGCAGTTTGGCAGAAATTCGGTATAGACTAATATTTCATACAGTTTACCTAGATAAGGTGAAAATAGGTACATGGCTTAGACATAAAGGATGATATCATAAGCAAATTAGGAAAGCATGGAAAATTTTACCTGTCAGATCTACGGATAAGTGAAGAAGTTATAACCAAACAAGAGACAACGAGCATTACTAGATGTAAAACAGATCATTTTAATTACATGAAATTAAAAAAACTGTACAAAAACAAAAATAATACAGTCAAGATTAGAAGGAAAGAAACTGAGAAAACATTTTAAACAGCAAATTTTTTCTGATAAAGGCTTCATTTTTCAAATATATACAGAATTGAGACTAATAAGAATACAAATCATTACTCAATTGATAAATGGTCAAAGGAATTTTCTGAAGAAGAAATTAAAGCAATTTATAGTCATGTGAAAAAATTCTCCAAATCACTACAGAGTAGAGAAATGCAAATTAAAACAATGCGAAAGTACCACCTCACACCTATCAGATTGGCTAATATGACAAAAGGAAAACGACAAATGTTGGAGGGGATGTGGAAATACTGAGACACTAAAGCACTGTTAGTGGAACTGTAAGGTGATCCAAACCCTTCTGGAGAGCAATTTGCAACTAGGCCCAAAGGCCTATAAAACTGTGCAAACCTTTTGATTCAGTAATACTACTACTAGGTCTGTATCCCAAAGAGATCTAGGAAAAAGAAAAAGGTTCTATATAACAAAAATACACTACCTCTTTATGTGGTAGCAAAGAATTGGATATTAAAGGGCTGCCCGTCAATTAGGGAATGGCTGAACAAGTGGTGGTATATGACTGTGATGGAATACTATTGTACTATAAGAAATGATGAGCAACCTGGTTTCGGAAAAACCTGGAAAGACTTATATGAACCAATACAGAATGATATGAGCAGAACCAAGAGAATATTATACACATTCACATACACAAATATTATATGATGATAACCTGTGAAGGAATTAGATACACTGATCACCATAAGGATCCAAGGCAATTGCAAAGGAATCATGATGAAAAATGGCATTTACCTCCATCTTGAGAACTGATAAACTATGCAAAGTGAAGTACAATTTTTTCACTTTTTAAAATTTTCCTTGCTTTTTTTGCAATATGGCTAATATGCAAATATGATTTCAAATATATAACTTCCATATTGCTTGCCTCCTCAATGTTCGAGGGAGAGAGAGAATTCAGAACTCATAATTTAAAAAACAAATGTTAAAAATAAACTGTACATATTTATATATGTACACACACACACAGACACACACACACACACACCCCCCATTTCAAAGTAGTTCTCAAGGAAGTTCTCTGAGATCTAAAGAGCTCATCTCCATAGTCTTGGAGACATTTTAATACACTTTTTGCCCAAGGGGCCCACAACTAGGTCCTAAATAAATCCATCAGCCCACGATAGGAAGTAATGTATATTTAAGGTGGAAAAATGGTCAGGATCAAGTTATAAAAAGATTTAAAAACCAAATCAAGGTGTTTATGTTTGACCCTACAAGCAATTAAGGAGCCACTGGAGTTTATTAAGTAGAGAAATGGTGTGGTTAAAGGAAAATCACTTTGATAGCTTTGTGGAGAATGAACTGGAGTGGGAAGGGACTTGAGGCAGGGACACCAATTCAGAGACTACTACAATAGTCTAGTGAAGAAGTGATTAGCTTCTGAACTGAAGTGACGGCTATGAATGAAGAAAGTCAGATAGGAGAGATGTTTTAGAGGTAGATATGGTAAGATTGGACAACTTATTATAAATACATTGGTTGAGAGTGAGAAATCTAGGAAAACACAGAGAGCCTGGTAAAATGGTGGTGCCCTTAGATATAGGAAAGTTTAGGGCGGGGGGTGACTACATGGTGCAGTGATGGGGCAACTACACGGTGCACTCAGGGTGGCTAGATGGTGCAGTGAATAGAGCACTGGCCCTAGAGTCGGGAGGACCTGAGTTCAAATGTGACTCAGACATTTGGCACACTTACTAGCCATGTGACTTTGGGCAAGTCACTTAACCCCAATTGCCCTCCAAAAAGCAAAGGAAAAAAAAGTTTGGGAGAATTCTATTTTGGATATGTTGAGCTTTAAGTGCCTCTGGGACATGCAATCTGAAATATCCTATTGGAGATGCTGATGTGAAACTGAAGCTTAGTAGAGAGAGAGTGATACTTTTTGGTGGGTAGGGGAGTGAAAGACTGACACTTAATATAAAAACCTAGAAGCCACCTGCATAGAGATGATGATTAAACTCCTAATAGCTGACAAAGACTACTAGGAAAGTATAGTGGGAAAAGAGGACCAAAGACAAAGCCATGGGCTACACCCACAGCTAGGAGGTTATGATAGGGATGAAGAACCAGTAAAGTGACTGAGGAATGAAAAGAGATTAAGAGAGCCAGAGAAGAGAGAGTACCTAGGAAGAAGAGTGATCAGCAGTGTTATATATAGCAAAAAATCTATAACAATTGAGTACTGAGAAAAGAACATCAAATTTTTCAGAGACTGCTGGTAACTTTGGAGAGAACGGATTCATGTGAGTGACAAGATTGAAAACCAGAAAATTACAAATCTCTATAGCATACAGCTTTGTAACAGCAAGCACCCCAGCACACCCAGGGCGGCTACTAGCACAGGTTCTTAGATCTGCTTTTCTAAAGGAAAGCAACTCAAAATGGGTTAACAATCTTACTTTAATCAATCAAATATCATTTACCTAGTTCAGGGGA
>CM053581.1:98714631-98746513 GCA_028627135.1 Pseudochirops cupreus | reverse complement strand
CTCCACGTGACCACATTCAGCCTATTAGGGAACAGAGTATACTTTCAAATATCCAAGGGTCCTCAGTCACGTAGGCACTTTAGCAAAGGGCCTAGGGGCAGGGAAGATCTTCAGATTCCCATAACAAGCTTACATCACCCTTTAGGCATATAATAAATTCAGCATGTACCACTTATGTGTTTTCTTCCTTCTGATCCCTTTTATGCATTTTTTTTAAATGACCTTTTCTTTTTTTCAATCTTTTATTTTGGGGGTAGAGGTAGGGGGAAGCATAATTGTATTGCTAGACATACATACTGCAAAAAAAACAAGACATAATAACAAACATGCATAAACAAAAGAAATCACCATTGCCTTGTCAAAAAGTACATTCATTAAGGGAATTTTGAGTTCATCTGTCAAAGAGGTGCTGCTTCATCATCTACCCTGGTTAGTCACTGCATTGATTAACATTCTTAAGTCTTTAAAAGATTTTATTGGGTAAATTGTCCTACAGACTGGGTTCACCTATAATTGTTACTATTATTAATAACAATAACAACAGCTAACATTTATATAATGTTTACTATATGCCAGGCACTAACCTAAGCATTTTGCAATTATTTTCTCATTTGATCCTCAAAACACTACGGAAGTCATATTATTATCCCTATCTTACAGATGAAGAAACTAAAGCAATCAGAGGTTAAATGACTATCCCAGGGGTCACACAACTAATAAGTATCTTAGTCTAAATCTGAAGTCAGGTATATCCTCACTCTGGGCCTGGCATTTTATCCACTGCATTACCTAACTGTCTACTTCTCTCTGCATCTATTCATATGTGTTTTAAACAATCCCCTTTGCTGTAATAATTCCATTAAATTCATATGCCCTAAACTTTTTCAGCCACTGACCAACTGTGGGGCACTCCCTTAGTTTCTGGTTCTTTGATATACCAACAAGAGCTCCTGTACATATTCTTATAATATAGGTGTCTTTGTTTTCTATTTACTCTTGCGGGAGTAAAAAGCCTAGTAGAAGTATCGCTGGGTCAAAGATATGAAGTTTAATAACTATATTTAGACTAGTTCCCAAATGTCTTCCACAATAGAAGATCAATTCACAGCTTCACCAACTACATACCAGCATGCCTTTTTTTCTTGCAGCCACATAACAACTGTCATTCTCTTTATGATGAGTGTGGAGTTGTTTTAATTTATGTTTCCCTTATTACTAGTGATTTGGAGCTTCTCTCTCTTTTTTTTTTTTTGACAAATTGGTGATATCCTGAATTTCTTTCAAGTACCTATTCATATCCTTTGAGCCAGAGATACCACTACTCTATACTAAGGAATTATACTTGATATATCTTGTATATTGTACTTATTTATACTTATTGTATATTGTACTTAGATATCTTGGATACCAGAATTGTTTCAAATATTTTTTCCCACTTAACTGTTTACCTTTTCATTTTAATTGCACCGGTTTTGTTTGTGATTCTGTCACCTGTTTAGTCATGAATTCTTTCCCTATCCATAACTGTGAAAGGCTACCCTCCTTCTCAGAACTGTCTTATAATGTTACCTTTTATATCTAAGTTACATATCCATTTGGAACCTTGGTATAAGGTGTGAGATCCTCAGCTGAACCCACTTTCAGCAAGACTACAGTTTTCTGGAAAACTACAGTTTCCCAGAAGTTTTTATAGAATGCTTAGTCCTTAACCCAGCAACTGGGGTCTTTGTGCTCTGCTGTATGTGATGTAACTAACTATAAAAATCTTTTTTTCTAACCAGGACCAAATTTCCAATGATTGCTTTGTACTATAATTTGATATCTAGTACTGTTAGGCTCCTTTCCTTCCCACTTTCTCCCATTATTTTCCTTGAGATTCTTAACCAAATGTTACTATTTTGCCTATTAATGTCTATAAAGTTTTGCTGTTTGAAGGTAAATGAAGGTAGGATTTATTGCCAGTTTTACTATATTGGCACAGCTGAACCATATCCAATTAATATTTCTAGAATTATTTGTTTGTATTTCTATAAAGAGTGCTTTGTAACTGTATTTATATTGTTCCTACGTGTGCCTTGGTATAAGGAGTTCCTAAAATTTTATACATTCTATAGTCGCTTTGAATACAATTTCTTTTTTTCTATCTGTTGGTTTTGTGAATCATACAAAGAAAGGAGATGATTCGTTTAGGTTTAATTCATATCCTGCTACTTTGCTGTAGTTATTATTTAAATTATTTTTAATTGATTCTAGGATTCTCTAAGTCGGAGATTGTGTATGTGTGTGTGAGATTCCTTTGAGGTAGTCAGTCTGTTGAAGACCATAGATCCCTTGTCCAAAAGAAAAAAAAACAATTCATAAATAAGTCTTAGGGGGCAGAGGAGAAGTAAGGACTCACCTGAGCAATCCCAAACAACCCTCTAAGCAAGCTTAAAATAGTGCGTCAAAATAAATTCTGGAGTTGCAGAACCAACAAAAAGAGAGAGCGAAAGAGTTTTCCTGCCCAAACAACTTAGAAGATTTGCAGAAAGGTCTTTCTTTCTGGGGTGAGAGTGGATTGCATTCCACACAGGCTGCCCTCCGCAAGCAACCCGGCACAAGCGAGCAGCAGGCCCTGGGGGTGCCTGAATTGGCAGCAGTGGATTGTGGGCTGATATTCTTACGGTCAGGTTCTTTTTGGTTGTTGTTGTTATTCGCTCATTTTCCCAGGCTGTTTCTTGACTTTTAACTTTATGCTGAAATTGAGCTTTGCTTCTGGAGTGAACGGGAGACTGCCCAAAACGTCAAGTGTTTTGTGCTGCTATTTACACAGCTGATTCTGAGGGTCTGTAAGTTTTCAATTCTTCCACAGATGGAAAGGGAGTCAGACAACTGGCCAGAAGGAAATTATACAGAACTGTTTGCTGGTATGGGGGGGTATAGCCCATATTTGGTTTAAAGTCTCAGTGTAAGGAGGGGCACCAACACACTGGAGCATGAAGCCACAGGGGAGCAAAGACCCTGATCACAGCTTCAGAGCAGAAAACAGTGTTTGTGGTCACTCATAGACTAGAGCACAGAGCAGGAGGACAGTAATCACACCACCTTGGAAGAACTGAAAACTTACAGACCCTCAGAATCAGCTGTGTAAATAGCAGCACAGAACACTTGACGTTTTGGGCAGTCTCCCGTTCACTCCAGAAGCAAAGCTCAATTTCAACATCAAGTTAAAAGTCAAGAAATAGCCTGGAAAAATGAGCAAATAACAACAACAACCAAAAAGAACCTGACCATAAGAATATCACTGGACCATGGTGACAGGAAAGATCAAAATAAGCTCAGCAGAAGACATCAAAGTCAAAACTGGTACATTTTAAGCCTCAAAGAAAAATGTGAATTGGTTTGGGGCCCAAAAAGAAATAAAGGAAAAATTGGGAAAAGAAATAAGAATGATACAAGAAAATTATTTTTAAAAGAGTCAACAGCTGGGAAAAGGAGGCACGAAAACTACTGAAGAAAATAACAAATTGAAGAAAACAAGAACATTCTCATTGGAAAAACAATTGACCTGGAAAACAAATTAATGAAAGATAATGCAAGAATCACTGGCTTTCCTAAATCACTGGCCATGTTCAAGAAAAGAGCCTAATCAACATATTTCAAGAATTTATGAAGGAAAACTACTCTGATATCCTAGAATCAGAGGTTAAAATAGAAATTGAAAGAATTCATCAATCACCTCCTGAAAGAGATCCCAAAATGAAAACTCCCAGGTATATTACAGACAAATTCCAGAGCTCCCAGGTCAAGATAAAAATACAGGAAACTGCTAGAAACAGTTCAGATATCCTGAAGCTACAGTCAGGATAACATAAGATTTAGCAGCTTCTACATTTAAGGAGCTGAGGGCTTGGAATATGATATTCTGCAGGGCAAAAGAGCTAAGATTACAACCAAGAATAATTTACCCAACAAAACTGAATATAAGCCTTCAAAGGGAAAAATGGAAATTTAATGAAATAGAGGACTTTCAAGCATTTCTGATAAAAAGACCATGACTGAATGGAAAATCTGACTTTCAAATACAAGACTCAAGAGAAGCAGGAAAGAGAAAATATAAGCAATTCAATAAGGTTAAACGGTTTACATTACCACATGGGAAGATAATACCTGTAACTCCTAAGAGTTTTATCATTATTAGGACATTTAGAAGGAGTATACAGACAGAAGGCATAAGTGTGAGCTGACTCTGATGGGATGATATCCTAAAAAAATAAAATTATGGAGTGCGAAAGAGGAAGGAAGAGGAAGGAAGGGGTAGAATGGAGTAAATTCTCTCACATGAAAAAAGGTACAAAAGAGATTTTACAGTGGCAAGGAAGAAAGAGGGGTGGAAGAAAATGCTTGAACATTACTCTCATCAGAATAGGCTCAAAAAGGAAATAACATATACATTTAGTGGGGTATAGAAATCTATCTCACACTACAGGGAAAGTGAAGGGGAAAGGGAGAAAAGAAGGTGTGAAGATAGAAGGGAGGATGGATTAAAGGAGGCAGTGGTCAGAAGCAAAACACTTCTGAGGGACAGGGTGAAAGGACAGAGACAAAAGAAAAAATGAGAAAAAAAAGGAGGGAATATACAGTTAGTAATCCTGTGAAAAAAATTTTATAGTAAGCTTCTCTAATAAAGATCTCATTTCTCAAATACATAGAGAACTGAATCAAATTTATAAGAATAGAAGTCATTCCTCAATTGATAAATGGTCAATGGATATGAATAGGGAGCCTTCAGAAGAAATCAAAATAGTCATATGAAAAAATGCTCTAAGTCACTACTAATCAGAGAAATGCAAATTAAAACAATTCTGAGGTACCACCTCACACCTATCAGATTGATAATATGACAGAAAAGGAAAATGACAAATGTTGGAGGGGATGTGGGAAAACTGAGCCACTAAAGCACAGCTAGTTGTGTTGCAAACTGATCCAACCATTCTGGAGAACAATTTGGAACTATGTCCAAAGGCCTGTAAGACTATACATACTCTTTTTAAAATTTTTTCAAATTCGTTTATTAATTTATTTATTTTTGGTTTGCACAATTCATTTCCATAAGATTTGGAGTTCCAAATTTTCTCCCCAACAAGCATATACCCGTTTAGCCAGCAATACCACTACTAGGTCTGTATCCCAAAGAGATTTAAAAAAGAAAGGAAAAAAGAAAACTACCTACATATACAAAAAGTATTTATAGCAGCTTTTTTTTTGTGGTGGCAAAAAACTAGAAATTGAGGGGATGCCCATTAACTGGAGAATGACTGAACAAGTTGTGGCATATGACTGTGATAGACGTTATTTACTATAGGAAGGAAAAAAAAAATCCATTTATGCTTCAATAGCCTTTTCTGCATCTCTTGATATAATCATGTGATTTGTATTGTTTGTTATTAATAAGGAGATTATATTTATATTACTTATAGTATTTCTCCTACTGAACTAATTGCATTCCTGATATAAATGCAATGTGGCCATCTTTTTGCTGTATTGCTATAGACATTTTACTAATATAGTTAATTCTCAATTTTTGTGGGGGCAACATTCTTAGAAAACAGTGCAAAAGTCAAAAACAAAAATGTTGACACATTAACCTATGGGAAATAGGAGATTAGGTTCTCAATTCACTAGAGAGTACTAAAATTAAACTATTCTGCATACAATTCTTTATAACAAAATGCTAAGTCTCACAATATGAACTCTTCCTAATCAACAGTAAACAAGAAATAACCTATAAAATAAGGAGAACAGGAGAGACAATGCTTGACAAGATGGGGAAGGGCACAGGTTGTGATGCTGGAAGAACTCCAAGGTAAAAAAGGGAAAGGGGCAACCTGCCATATCCAGCATCCCTTTCAGAGTGTATCGGGTATGTTCGGCAAGTACTAGTACTTCTGGTGTGAGGGCTTGCCAAGCACTTTTCGAGGCTACTTATCCACCATTGGTATCTATCTTTACCCAACTCTCACCTGTGGCTCCAAGAAGCTGTAGCAGGCTCAGCAATTACACACCTGTAAACCATCATGGAAGATGAATCAAAACAGGTTAAGGGTAACCAACAGGTCCCAAACCCATCAGTGAGTTAGAGGGTTGTCCGACCCAAGAATGTGAAGACTTTCCCTGGAGGAAGGTGCAGATGAGAAAAATTTGTTCCAATGGCCACGGCACTGTGGAGTGCTGGTCAGGTATCAAAGACACCAAGATCAGCCATACTGCATGCATACTGGACCGTCACCAGCTCTCCTGACTTTTGTCTTGTCAATGCACTTTGATAACTCAGGAAAAGAGCAAAGATGATGACTTTGTGCAATTTTGTCTCACTTATACTCAATTCATGGGTAAGTTAAGACATCACTCATGATGTCACTGGTCCTCTTCAAAAAATGAACAACAATCTTCCTTTCAGCTCCATGGCTGAACTAATCCCTAATGAAAAGCAGGGCCCCTTCTGAGCTCAGAGTTGCTTGGCCTGGTTTGGTGACAAGAGGGTCAAGCAACCACCATCTCATTTACCCACAAACTTAGCCGTTTTTCCACTTTTTTCAAATCCCTCATTGTGCACTTGAGATGTTACTTTAGCACTTTCTGAAAAGATTCACAAATACTTTTACAAGGATTTTTCTCCTTTTTGTGGATATAATGAATTGTGACTGTTTGTTAATACCCAACTCAAGGCAGCTGCAGACATTCCAGCAAGAAGTTTATCTAACACCTTTCTTTGTTTACCCCTTTTACTTGGGGGGGGTGGAGTGAGGGGAAAGCAATGCAGTTAAGTGACTTGCCCTGGGTCACACAGGTAGTAAATGTCTGGAGCTGCATTTGAACTCAGGTCCTCCTGACTCCACAGCTGGTGCTCTATCCACTATGCCACCTAGCTGCCTCAACACCTTTATTATTACTAAGCTACATCACAGACTTTGTATACTTGGGCCTGGAGCCCAAAGGAGCTGCATTATGCTTTGGGGACATAATTATAACACAACCTTGAGTCTTAAAGTCATTCAATGAAAATATGCAATAAATGCACTGGGAGCTCTTTACAACAGTAGGGTGTACAAGACCAATGAAATGCCTAGTAGGATACCAGTCATTCCACAAACTTGTGTGTGATGCATCTCTCATTTTTTTTTCTTCTACTGAACACAGCCAAGGTATGTGCTGGTTGCCAAACAAAAGTAATAATGAAGTTACTAAGAAAGTAACATAAATGCTTGAAGTTGCGAAAGTTAAACACACGAATGCTGAGGACTGACTGTAATTTATTTTAATCATCATTAGGGATATTGGTCTATAATTCTCCTTCTATAATTTACCTTTTCTTGGTTTAGGAAGGAAGACCATATCTTAGAAGGAATACGGCAGGATCCTTTCTTTTCCTAGATCTGTAAACAGTTTACATAATAAAGAAGTTAAATTTTTTTTTTTAATCTTTCACCTGTAAATCCATTCAGTTCTGGATTTTTTTTCCCCTTTAGGGAATTCATTATGTTATGTCTTATTCAACTTCTTTTCTGAGATTCAGTTATTTAAATGGGCTATTTCTTTTTTGTTGATCTATGCATTTTACCTTTTTATAGTTATTTGTCCATTTCGTTTATCAGTTTCATTGGTAGCATCCCTGTTTTTTTTCTTTTATGAAATCATGATTACAACTTATAATCACTATATCCCTTTCTAAATGTTCACTAACTTGAATTATGCTGAAGAATTTTGTTGCAAACTAAAGGCAAGCCCACTAGACTGTAGCTTGCAAATTGATTTCTTCCCTTTATGTAAAAATCAGGACATGTGCCCTTCTCCAATCCTCTGATAACTTTTCTGTTCTCCTTCACTAAGTGTAACTCAGAAATTCCATCTGCCAATTCTTTCATTATCCTGGCATGAAGTTTGGGTCTAGCAACTTAATTCATCAAGAGTAGTTAGGTTCAGGGCAGCTAGGTGGTGCAGTGAATAGAGCACCTGCTCTGGAGTCAGGAGGACCTGAGTTCAAATTCAACCTCAGACACTTAACACTTACTAGCCCTGTGACCTTGTCACTTAACCTCAACTGCCCTGCCCTCTCCCCTCCAAAAACAACAACAACAAAAAAGAGTAGTTAGGTTCTCACTACTCCATTTATCTTGCATTTCAATTCTCTCTTAGTTATTGTTGTTTTGTCATTCCGGTCCAAAGATCATTTTCCTTCACAGAGAAAAAAGAGCAAAACCAACAGGTGAATACCATCTCTTTACCGTCCATTCCATGATCCCATTCACCTAAAGCAGCAGGCCAATCCCTTAATCTGATCCTCATTTTTTTTTAACCAATACAACAGATGAAGTCCTTTTTCTCAGCAGCCTAAATCATTCTGAGTTATAGCACTCTCATTGTTATTCTTACAAAACTAAGCCACACTTTTCTATAACCTATTATCTGCCCTTGCCTCCATCATCTGTATATGTCTTTTAAAAATCTAAGTTAATAATATTCTTATAAATTAACAAGATACAAAATAAGTCCAAAAAGCATTTCTAAACATTATTAATAAAAAGCAAGGAAGTAACAACACAAAGAAAAAAAGCCATTCAAAACTACTAAATGAATAAAATATCTGTGGTTAACTTTGCAAAACATACTTGGTTTTTACCTAAATACAACTACAAAACAGTGTTCACAGAACTAAGGAAGGTAAATAGTTGGAGAAAGAAGCCTTATTCTTGGCAATTACATTAATGAATGTAATGAATGTTGCTGAGAATCAAATCCAGGAAAAAAAAAGTTCCCCTCATTGCTTTCTCATCTTTTTAAAAGATAAAATCTGTAAGGCGATCAATTATAAGAATTTATTAAGTACCTATCATGTGCCAGGTACAGTGTTAGGTTCTGGAGATAAAAATACAAAACTGAGACAGTCTCTGACATCAAGGAGTTTACATTCTGCTGAAAGTAAAATAAAAATTATTAGCTGCTTTGATTGTAAGTTTCAAAAAATATCCAAAGTTCTCCAACACTAATACCTTATGTCTCTGTGACAGGCTTATGATTTATTTTTTGAAAGCATCTGCTGCCTCTTTCTGCCTGGATGCCAGACTACTCTCAGGAAAATATACTGCTGATCTTCACCCATATTCTCTTTACTTTGGTCCTCCCTCATGTTCCTGGATTTTCTTCATAAGTATCTTTTCTTAACATAAAAAGTTCTATCCCAAATGCTGATTTTGGAGATGGAGGATGGACCCTAGCATGTTTATATATATGAAATATAAACTCTGTCAGATTCTACTATGCTAAGTATGAAGAAGCTCTTCAGCAGTAAGCAGGCACTTGGTGATGAGTTCTTGGTGATGGCAACCCATAAAACAAAGAACATTACAAAATGGTCCTCAAGTCTGTACTTACTTGTTTCTGAAGTAACAATGGCAGAATGGCAGAAAAGGAGGTTGAGAATACTACCACGCAATTTTTATACCACCTATAAACATGAATTTACCTGTGGATACTTAAAATGTTAAATCCTTATCCAATGACCAACTAGTGGACATACTACTGGAGAAACTGAGTTTTATAAATTTTAAGTTTCTCATCATAAATTAACCAAAAGGAAGGATGATGGAAGTATGACACAATGGAAAGAAAAACAAAACGGATGAGTTTGTCTCATTATGCCTATTCAAAGGCAACAGCTAGCATTTGAATAGGATTTTAAGGTTTGCAAACTGCTCTACAAATATTCTTACTTTATCTTCATGAAATTGGGAGGTAGGTGATATTATCATCCCCATTTTACAGATGAAAAAACTTAAGCAGACACAAGTTAAATGACTCACCCAGGGTCACTTTGTAAGTGAGGCTGGATTTAAAAACAGGTATTCCTGACTCTAGGTCTAATGATCTACACTATGCCACCTAGTTTTCTCTTATTGCATATATCACCTGGAAGGCTAATATACTTCCAATACCTACACATCATGACTACTTTTTTCAAGAAATCAAAAGGTGCTGGACAGAACATAGCTAAACATCATAAACAATGCAACCAGTTTATTTTAACACATTTGGAACATATTGAAAAGAAAAATGAAAAAGGTTTTCAGTAATGTTACAAGGGAAAAAATGGACTTTTAATGAAAAAAGGACTTCCAAGAATTCTTTATAAAAAGACAAAAGTTGTATAGGAACTCTTTAGAGTCACAAGAAACATAAAAAAGGAAACATGAATAAACAATTATAAGGGACTAAAAAGGATGAACTGCCAACATTCAAACATAGGGAAAAGATACGTGTACACTTTTGAACATCATCAGGGATCACAGAAGAAATGTTTTATCTTGAGGGTCTTAAGAGAAGAATGGAAAGAGAGGAAGAGGAACACAATGGAAGAGGGAAGAAGAGAAAGGGAAGTTAGGAGGAACCTTATGTATCCTGACTGTGTACATCAGCGTACATAAGTAGACATCTATACAAAGGAGGTATATAATTAGGGTACAATCAGGGTATATAAGTAGACATCTATACAAAGCGGGAAGGATGGTTAGGGTTAGCAAAGGAGCAGCTGACACTTAAATCTCATTCTCATCTGAAAGGGTCAAAGGAGGGAAGAATACACACATACACAGAGTTGGGTACAGAAAAGCATTTCACTCCACAGGGAGATTGAAGGGAAGGAGAAGAAGGGGAAATTTGAAGGAGAGTAAATTAAGAGAGACTATTCCAAAGAAAAAATAAGGATGTACAAAAATAACAGCTCTTTCTGAGGTGACAAAGTAGAAGCATTTAAAGGGGTGTCCATAAATTAGGAAATGGCTGAACAAGATGTGGTACATAAATATAATGGAATAATATGTTGTAAGTAATGATGAAGAGGATGGTTTTAGAGACATCTGGGAAGAATTGTATGAACTGATAAAGAGTGAAGTGAACAGGAGAACAATTTTCCCAACAACAACTTTGAAGGAATTAGAAATTCCGATGAGGATAATGACCATTCATGATTCCAGAAGACCAGTAATGAAACTTGCTATCCACCTCTTGATAGAGAGGTGAAGGACTCAGTGTAGAATGAGACTCTTTTTTGGTCATAGCCTAAATCAAAATTTGTTTTGTCTGTTTGTCGCTGTTCAATTGTCTCAGTCATATCTGACAATGACCTTATATTTAAGGTTTTCCTGGCAAAGACAATGGAGTGGTTTGTCATTTCCTTCCTCAGTTCATTTTGCAGATGAAGAAACTGAAGCCAACAAAGTTAAATGACTTGCCCAGGGTCAAACGGCTGGCAACAGACTGAAGCAAGATCTGAACTCAGAAAGATGAGTTTTTCTGACTCTAGACCGAGCACTCTGTCCACTGAACCACCTTGCTACCCTTTATTTGACTACACATTTGTAATAAGGTTTCTGTGTTTTTTCATTCTCAATGTGTATGGAGTGTCAGGGGTGAATCCGAGTGAGAGAAAAAGAAGGCAGATTTTTGCTGATTGAAAAATAAAAACCCAAAGAGGTCAAAAGGCACACAGTTTAAGCAAACATTATAAACACAGAATTGCAAAGTAGAGACAGTGTAAAAGATACCATCGAAGAAATGTACAGGCAAAAAAGAAGAGCTGATCACATGATAAGAGCAAGGAATAGCTGGTGAACAGCCCATATGTTCTACTGGTGTCCTCCAGATATCATAAGAAAGTAAACACCTCCCCCAAGTCCCCTTCACCTTATATAATAAATCCCTCTATAGCAAATTCATGGAAAGATATTAACAAGAGTTACAGGATGGACAGGTATGGATGAGTGGCAAAATGTATTACTGCAGAAAATACATTGAGGATATCACAGATCCACATGAGCATTTCAATTAATAAGCATTTACTAAAGGCCTACTACATGACAGGTACCATGCTAAGCATAGTAGATATAAAGACAACAATGTCATGTTCTTTGTCCTTACAATCTAATGGGTAGAAAATATGTATATATAGGTATATATAAAATACATATAAGAGCAGATAACAGGCAACCTTGGTAGGAAGGGAAAGTCATTAGTAACCAAGGCCTTATATGCAGATACTGGCATGTGAACTGACTCATGAAGTAAAGCAGATTACAAGAGGCAAAGGTAAGAACTGATTATATAGCCAGTGCAAAGGCACTGAGAGGATTGATGATGGTGTGTCATATGTCAGGAATGGCAAAAAAGGCCAATATAGATGGACCACAGAGTTCATGAAAGCAGAAATAACATCTAATGGGAGTGAAAGAAAGGTTAGGGTCATGTTGAAGAGTTAATAACTGATTTCAGCTTGGAAGAGTTAATAATTGATTCTAGAAGCAATAAGAAGCCACAGGAATTCACTGAGGAAAGGGGGTGGGGAGGTGACATGGTTAGGCCTTCATAAAAAAATTATTTTGCTGGCTGTGTCACCAAGATGAGTTGGGGTGCAGAAAGGTGACTTAGGGAGACAAATTAAGAGTCTGTAGAATGGTCCAAGGAATAAATATTAAGCATCTATACTAAGGTAAAAGTCAATTTACAAAGGATTTGGAAAAAATGAGAGGAAATGAAATAGAAACAACTACCATATCTGGCTTTTTACAAGTTTGGCAGAAAAAGGAAGAAGAGAGTTGGGCTAACAAGCAGGTGAGACAGGATCTAATGGAAGATTTGAAGAGTGGGAGAGACTTCGGTGTGTTTTTAGGCAGCAGGGAAATAAAGTTTAGATAAAGGTAGACTGAGTATACTGGGGAAGGGGATCATAGTGGGGACAATCTTTTGGGCAAGTTGGGATTGAGGTTACATATGCAACACTGCCCCATTCTCATTCCCCAAACCTCAGTCTCTTTTTACCTGTTCTGTTCCTCCTTTGTGGGCCATATTCAAATTATAGATTTCAACCACGAAAAAGCATCATGTTGACTACCTATGTTTTACATATTTGTACATAAAAGGCAGCTAGATGGTGTAGTGGATAAGTGGTGGACTTTGAGTCAGGAAGACCTGAATTCAGAACTTGCCTTAAAAGCTTACTAGTTGTGTGAGATTGGGCAAGTCACTTAACCACTTTCAGCTTCAACATTTGTAAAATGGATATAATAACAGCATCTACTAGTTACTGTGAGGATCAAATGAGATAACAAAGTACTTTGCAAATTTTAACATGTTACATAAATGCTAGTTATTATGAAAGGATACAAGATTGGTTATTGCGCTAATTCTATTTCTTTAGTCTTTCAAAGTTGCTTTCTTTAACATATCACTGTCCTTCTATCACGTCCTCCTGGTTTTCTCACTTCATTCTACATCAGCCAATAACACCTACAGTTCTCTGAAATATTTCATCATGTCTTATAGTGGAATAATGCCATTTAATTCATATGTTACAATTTGTTCAGACATTCCCCAATTGATAGGAATCACCTTAAATTCTGGTTCTTTTTTTTTTCCTTTTACTCCCACATTCAGGATCAGGGACTTTGTTTTTCTTATACGTATTCTCTCTTTGGTATTAACTTCCCTCTTAACCAAACACCTACTTGTTTCCCTGCTAAACACAATGCAATCCTACACCAAACTGTTTGCATGAGTGTACTCAACTTTCGTTTGTCCATTTTCAGGTAAGAGTGAGGTCCATCTGGTGCCCACTGCCCTCATATTTCCTCCATATTTGTATACTCTTCTTACATATTCCAATTTGAGAAACTCCAAGTTCTACCCTTTTCTTGCTCCTTTCAAAACTAGTAGATTCTTTTTATCCTTCCTTCTTTCTCCTCTTCAATTTTTCAGAACAGAATCAATCTGCTCCATGGACTTCTGTTATTCTTATTTAACTTTCTACAATCTGAGGGTACTAAGGGACACTTGTTTCTTCTTCCCTATCAGAATGTAAGTATCCTACAGTTGCTTCCAATTGCTCAAATAAATTTACTTTTTACAATTTTTCTTGATTCTTGTGTTCTAGAGATCATAGTTCCTACTACAATGTGGTATTTCAGTAAAAAATTATTTGAAAGTCTCTTGTTCCACAAAAGGCCTATCATTTTCATCTGTAAGGTTATATATTCAGCTTTGCCAGTTAAGTTTGTAAGGACAATCTTCTTTGCCTTTTGGATCACTATACTCCCAAACCTTTCATTTATTAGTGTAGCTGTGCAGAATTATTTTCTATACCTAGATTGATTTTTTCTGGATGCTTACAGTATTTTTTCTTTGACATGTGAGCTCCAGATTTTGGCTATGAAATAGGTATTCCTAGGATTTTTCCTCTTTAGTGGCTCAGGAAGTAATTGTTTGGATATTTCTAGCACCACTTTGTCCTCTATTCCTAATATATCTGGGAAGTTTTCATTTATGATTTTGTAGAGAGTCCAGGGTTTTCTTTTTTTTTCTTTTTCATAAGTCATGATTTTCATGGAGTACTATGAATTTAAATTATCTCTCCTTGACTTATTTTTCAGGTCATTAACTTTTTTTTAATATACCATCTTACATTTTATTCCATTTTTTTTCAAGTTCTATCACTGTTCTAATATTACTTGCTGCCTTATGGAGTCACCTATTTCTGATAGTCTTATCCAGGTTTTAGCGGAGTTTATTATTTGGGTGAAGCCTACCATTTTCCGTTCTAGGTTTTTTTATTTCCCTTACAATTCTTTCCTTGAGATCTTATTTCATTTTTAAATCCAATCCTTCATCTCAGGGTATTCATGTAGTCTTTAGGAAACATATATCTTTTCCTTTGAGTGTCTCTTTTCAATTGTTATACAACTTCTCTCTCCTACTTTCAGGGGATCTCTAGATTTATTATAATTTTTTAGAGTATGCTGTATATTTATTGTTTTACAGAATGCACAACACAGATAATATTCAGTTATGCAAATTTTGTGTATACAGGGGTTGTGTACAAATGAGGCATGATTTTTAAAAAGTAAATACTTAAACACAAATTTACAGTCCTACAAAACAGCACTGATACTAGATGGCCTAATGTTCCTTGATGCCACCAGTAACGTATTTTCCCAAAACAAAAAGAATCAATATCAATTCCACTGTGTGAATACTAGGTCAAAATAATTTTTTTTCCTAACTGCCTTTCCTTGTTAATCTATAAACATGTTCTGTCCTGGATTAAAAGACCTTTAGGAATTTCTTGACAGTCAATGATCTAAAATGCTAAGCACAGCTAAGTATTCTACATGATCTATAGTCACTGTTTCCATTTTTAGTCAGGATGTAATTAGATTACTTTCTTTAATAGTTCATATAGGACAAGCACAAAAGTTCCTCCTGTACACTTTATTAGCTCCTTTGTACCTATAGTATATTATCATTCATAGTCTCAATATATCAAAGGGATAGAAAAACACAAATGCTAGTCACTAGAATGTCCGGTCATCCAACCTGCCACAATATGAATGTCCTTAGGATCTGGGACCACATATTTTGCTGAATCATAGATTCCAGAGTAGTTCAAGCTGATAGATAATAATACCCTTCGCTAAGACACTGAAAACTTGATATAAGCTGTAAATTCCATTAGATGTGGTGATTTTCACATGGCAATTTTCTAGACCTTCAAATTTTCTCAGTTCCAGATTTCCCAATATCAACTACCAAGCAGGTTCTCACAAAATTCAATCCCACCTAGCTATACTACTTTGGGACTTATCTGACTTCTCTTTTGGGCTGCTACCTCCTTACCTTTTCAGCCCCACTCCCCCCCTCCTTTAGACAATCAACAGCAGTCAATAAACATTTATTTGGCACCTACTCTGTGCCAAACACTATGCTAAGCGCTGGAGCTACAAATATGGGGGAGAAGGGAAGGGAGAGAATTCCTGCACTTAAGAAGCTTACAATCTCATTGGAGAATATAATACAGAATGAGAAGCTGAAAAGCCCAAAAAGCAGCGGGGGGGGGGGGGGGGGTAGAGAAGGTAAGGGGGTAGCAGCACAGCAGAGAAGTCAGGTAAGCCCCAAAGTAACGTAGCTAGAGGGGAACTGAGATGTCTGTGCTGAGTCCCTTCTTTAAATGGAGATTTCAGAGTTCTTGGCTCTACCCTGCAATCTACAGTAGTGATGAGATATCAATCCCTTTGGAATTTTGTAGGATAAAGAGGTTTGCCCAATGATCAGCTTCAGAAAGAAGTGGCTCTAGTGATACCACCAAAGGCAAGATCACTAGCAAAATATCCCCAAAATTGTGTGTGCCTGTCTACTCCATCAAAACACCTGCTTGCATTTAACCTTAAAGGCAAAGTTAAGGGCCTGGATGTAGAAAGATGTGATGATAATTACTAAGTTATGCTTCCAAAAGAAAAATACCCCCTTGCTCCTTTGCAGAATTCCAATGGAATTCAACTATACAATTCATGGTTATATTGTACTTTGCAATTTGTTTACTTGTATGCTGCACCTGCTCTAATAGTCTAACTTACTCTTTGGGAGTCACGTACAGTCTTAAAGATGGTAATGGTGACGCCACCACCAAAGAATTCCTTGTCAAAGGAATGTTCAGTTATGGTTACAGTGTGGGCAGGTAGAAATTGGAGGCAGAAAGCCAGTGTAGGAGGGCACAGAGACAGGGATCACATCGCTCTCTACATAGCCCCTTGCTATAGCTCTGACTCGTAAGTGATGTTAGAATTTTTGGTATCAATTTACTTGTCTATCTAGATTTACTTCCTGAATTGGGGCTTTGTGCCAAGGAAAGACACTGACCCAGGAGTTTTCTAGTAAATTGATCGACCCTGCTTGATCTCTGGGGGTCCTATATTGACGTTCTCTTCTGAGGTTAGCCTTAAAAGGACACCACAGGGTATCCTTGTCTGATCTACACCCATAATGGTTGCTGCAGTGTCTTTGGCTTTCCAAGGGCTCCCCTGTTGTGAGTTTACAACTACCCTGGACTTTCTGGGGAGGGGAAGGGGAAAAAGAGATATTTTTCTCTTGCTGCCTCAAGCTATAGAGCTCTGCAGGCTACTTACAAATCTGATTCTTCTGTGGTAGCACTGAGATGCCATATTTGCCTATGTAGGCACTGATTTTGTTGGGATCCTCTTTTCCTATTGCCCTTGTGATAACATTTTATTATGGCATTTTGTCCAGTTCTGAGGCAAAAGAAATCACTTACTGTAGTTTCTCAGTAACATCTTTCATTTTTTGAACTATATGGCTCCTCACTCTACATGCATGAATTTATTTTCTCCACATATGACTGATAGGAAAAATACTCTAAATATACTCTCAAACACAGTATTTCAAACTTGCATCACCAAGATGACTGGTGCACCCTGCTGCTTCCAGAAGAACAACATAATAATTCAGTTCATTTGTAGATTAGTTGAACCACTATCATAACAACCAAAACCTACCCTTCTTGAGAAACAATATTTTCTTCCCTTGGTTCTTTCATCCATTTTTTCAGACATGGGTAACTACCTAACACAGCTGGACACTGTCTTAGCCAATATGCAGTACAATTTGTTGGTACAATTCGGTCAGTAAAATGTACTGACCATGGTGGATGAATGGGGATTGCATAATGTTGGGGTTCACATTTGTCTGGGAACAAACAACAGAGTTTTAGATCTATTATGAAAAGTTTCAATATTTCTGTCATGTTATATTATAATCATAACCTTCTAGTTGTTTATGAACAGAATTTTTTAGACAGGGTTTTGTTCAACCATGAAGCCTTAAGTTCTATAAAATATTGATTACCTTATCACAGTCTTGGTGAATATATTACACTGGTTAGGGCAGTCCCAGGCAATCCTGAATAGTATGATTTACATGCCAAACTATAACACAGAGCTTTCGGGGCATGTAGAGAGGACATGGATGAGGGGTGGATGCCAATGGGCAGGTATGGCCTTAACACAAAAGGCAACTGCCTAAAGTATAAGATTTCCAGGGATTACCTGTGTTTGTTAAAGTAATACCACAAGTTTATAGGTGGTCTCAGATCTCATATATCTCTAAGAAGACCCATAAAAACTTCTGGTCCTTTCCACTCCTACTGTCCAAATAAGACCTGTTTAACCTCTGTACAGTATTTCTACCCGAGGCACTGTAGCTATCTTTTCCCAACGTGATCCTGAGAATGATTCAATTCAATTCAATTAAACAAACATTCTTTTAAATGTATGAGTTATGTACTCGATGCAAGGGATACAAATACAAAAGCAGGACAGTCTCTGGTAACCTCAGGAAGCTTACATTAATAATGGGATGAAACAATGTACATAGATAGCTAAACAAGAGAATAAGATAATATTCTAAATAGGAGAAGGTGGCATTTGAACCACACCTTGCAGGTAGCTTATGGTTCCAAGAGAAGGAATTGAGGAGGGAAAGCATTCCAGGCATGAGGAATAACCTTTGCAAAAGTATGGAAAGGAGGGGCTGCTAGGGGGCGCAGCGAATAGAGCACCAGCCCTGAAGTCAAGAGGACCTGAGTTCAAATTTGACCTCAGACACTTAACACAAAAACTAGCCTTGTGACCTTGGGCAAGTCACTTAACCCCAATTGCCCTACCTTCCCCCCTCTGAAAAGAAAAAGAAAAAAAAAGGCTGAGACAGAATTGAAGACCAGAGCAGACAAGGAAATAGTAAGAGGATATATGTCTGTTTTAAACTAGTTCAAGTATCCAGACTGGACAAATTATATTCCCAATACTGATAGATTTGCATATGTGAACTTTGAAAAACCATAGAGAATGAGAGAAATGCCATAAGACTGGAAACTGGGTAAATGTTAATTTTTTTAAAATGGAAAAAGTGAATTCTACAAAATATAGTGAGAGTCACATCAATCCCTGAGAAAATTCTCCAAGATTATTAACCAGATGACTTTAAGAAAGGGAAATGATAATTCTTTGGAGTTAAACAATTATGCTTTCTTTTTGTCATCTGTTAGAAACATGGCATCTACCTCAGTCAGTTCTTTTTCTACCTTATTCTTGCCTTACATGTGTCACAAGATTCAATTTATTTTAGGCATAGCTTTTCCTAGCAATATTTACATGAATCTTTGCTACTAATTCTCTATACACAATAGATCATAAAAATGAAACAGATCATTAAAAGTCATTTAGTCCACCTCCCTCATTTACAGATAAGGAAACCAAGACCCCAAAAGTTATGTGATACTTAGTTCAATGACACATAAGTATTGGAAGCACCACGTAAGAACAAGTATCTTCTGACCTCTAATCCAGCACTCTCCTCCTTGCTTCTCACTTTGTTCAATTACTCCTCCCTATTTTGTACATAAAATCTGAGTTCATCACATTTCTTTAGATAAGATTTTTTAAAAGCCAGTCTTTTTTTTTTTCCCACTAAAAAGTTGTGACAGCAAACTTCTTTATTTGCTTGAATGAATGGAGACAATATTGAAATACAGGCTGCAAACTTAAAATGTGGCATCTCTGAAGGATAAACTATATGTAGATTTGTTTAAAAGTTAATACACAAAATAACCATAACCAAATATTTTTACATTTTAATTCAATTAAAGTTGATTTATTAAGTACCTAGAACATTTTATTAAGTACCTAATATCTTACAGATAGTAACTGTTGACAAACATTTGTTGAAAAGATAAAATTTTATTCTGACTGATCTTCACCTTGATCACTTTCATTGTTGTTTCATTCTCAGTGACCTAACAGTATTTGTTATTAAAGCCCATGCAGATTATATATTAATAGGATTTAGGGGGTGAGGAGGGAAGTATTGCTGATACTGAGAAAACAATATATAAATATAAGACAAAGATAACCACAAAGGATTCTAATTATGACATAATTATCTCATATGCGTACCAAATCACAGATACTCAATCAGACCTGGGCTGAGGCTTATATCTGGATGTTTATTGTAATTCCATTTTTTTTACTAGATTATTAGGTTAGCATTAATTAGATCAGTCGACATCCTTATTATTATAATTTATCAACCTCCATGTCATTGTTGCAAGTTGATTAGGAACTTTAACACTTGATTCAACAAATTCAGAACTGTTTTCTAAACTGCATCTACTGTCATGATCTTTGCAGGACTTCATTATTCATGGTGAAAACCTTGCATATATCCTTTTCACATTTTCTCAACCTCACCAACTCCAATTACTTCCTTCTTTACCCCATGTCAGCTGTCCACTGATAGGGTCACACTTTAGACCTTGCAATCCGTCAAAACTGTGCCATCTCCAAGATGTTAAAAATCCATCCATAGACCCATCTTCCAATCTCTCCCACTCTCTCATTCACAATCGCCAATGCGATACCCATAGCAGCTGCTCTGAATATGCATATGTATTTCCAGGGTAAATTCCCAAAATGTAACAAACTCTCTTCCTCAAGGGCAAAATCAAAATATTTGTTTAGAACATCACTATTAAGATGCCAGGAAGTAAGATTTAACAAGGTACTCATCACTAATCCAGGGAGCACTGATATCTTAAGCATTCTTTCTGTCAGGCCTCCCCATAAACAAGTACCCCTAGGCAAGTTTCTCCCTCCCTCCCCTCTCTGCTCTGCCTCTCCTGCTCAGTTTCAGTCTCACTCTCTGCTCAATTGGGCAAGCTCCTCCACATACTGGGCTCCATGTGACTCAGGTTCCATGTGACCCAGGCTGTGTTGCAGCTGTGAGCTGGGCCAGAGCTCAAAGCAGGTCATATAGGCTTATTAATGGGCAGGGAAAATCTTCCTATTTCGTTAAGATCACACCTTCCTATTTTCACAACGTAAACAGCACATATTTGGGTCATTTATAAAGCGACTATCATATGTTTGAAGTATCTGAGAAGCCACTGATTGTATAACAGAATGCTGTAATGAGAACATGCAGGTATTATTACTACAACCCATCTACAAAGTAATGGAAGTGTCAGTATTATTTTTGTAACAAGATTTCACTTAAAATTAGTGTGCTCCATTAGTCGCATTTTTCATTAGGGCATGGGGAACACTCCACTCCTGAATCTCCAAGCTTCTTCCACCACAACTTATTACCCAGGAGGTTACTCTGACTCCTCTCTGACTGGTCTCATCCTCCAAAAACTCCCATTTTAAGTAAAGTGCCCAGGCTAGCCATGTCTTCATTCTTCAACTCGTCTCCAGACTTCTCTCTTCCCTACTCTCCACTCCCCTTTCAGCTTCCTGCTATGGCTGTCTTCCCCCACATTAGAATGTAAGTTCCTTGAGAGTCCAGATTGTCTTTTTTTCTGTTCGCATTTGTATTCCTAGCTCTTAGCACAACGCCCACTTAAGTAGTAAATGCTTAGCAAATGCTTGCAGACTGTTTAGACTACTGTGTTGGTTCTTCATCCATGACACCAACCATGTGTATCCCCAGAGCTCTTTCTAGGGCCCTTTTCTCATTTTACTCTATGTTCTCTCAGTGATTTCAGCAACAACTCTGGGTTTAATTATCATCTCTATGCAGATGATTATGATATAGCTATAGATCAGGTTGAGCAAAAGTCATGCATCATAAACTGCTCCTTAAACATTACAAATTCTATGGCCCAGAAACATCTCAAAAGAAACAAATCCAAACCAGAACTCACTATCTTTCCTCATTAAAGTTCCTCTCTTCCAAACTTCAAGGATATAATTCGCCTAGTTATTCAAGCTTGCAACCTCACTGCCTTACATAATTCTTCACTCTTAAGTCACCCAACATTTATATAATCTGTTGCAAAATCTTATTGTTTCTAGTTTCATAATATTTCTCATACATGTCCTCTTTCCACTTATAAAAATACCATCATACCAGATAATAAATTCTTGAATAAAAGAATATTTGTTGAAAGTTAAATGACTATGGGATGCTTGATCTTATAGGGGATGTTTCTCCAGGTTATCTTGCTGCCAACAGAATAGGAAGCCCAGCCATAGGAAAAATCTTCTGTAGAGAGATAAACAGAGACAGTCAAACAGAGCCAGAAAGAGACAGAGAGACAAACACAGACAGATACCAGCCTGGATTTTGCTCCTATTTTGTTAAGCCAAAGATGCAAGGTATCTTTACTCTTACTAACAGTTAGCCAACTTATATAGCCAGAGCCTGTGTTGCCTGGGCCTTTTGGTATTGGAACTTAGTGACAGACTTAGGAACTGTTGGTTAGTTAGTTTTTGTTTTGTTTATTTTGTTTTTTCTTAATAATGACTACAGTGGTACTAATTCACTCTATTACTAATTTATTGAGTGCAAAGAGACAAAATTAACTAGCAAAAGGGCACTGGATGTGAAATTTGAAGATATGGTGTTGAAACATGACTCTGCTATTTATTAGCTAGGTGACCTTGGGTATGTTAACTGTTAATCACAGGATCTCCGTGTTCTCACCTGCAAAATCAGTGGGTTAGAGAGATTATCTCTAAAGTCTCTCTCTCTCTCTCAGCTCTAAATACTATCATACTTTGACCCTATCATGTACTATGAGAGACAGAAGACACTACTCTTAACCTCAAAGAGCTTTCAGCCTTGACTGGAAACAAAGCTAATTTGTACAAAATACTTAATATATTTAATGTTTTTATAATAATAAATACAAGATGGTATAGGATTGAGAGCAAGAATTAGTGGTAATAAAGTACTACACTAATAACTTAAAAAAAAAGAATGCCACCCTAGTTCAGGTCTTCATTATCTCTTGCCTGGTCTATTGTAATAGCATTCTAACCTCACATTTCAAGCCTCAAATCTCTCCCCACTCCAATTCATCCTCCACTCAGCCTTGTTCAATTAGTTTAAATGGCTCCCTATTCCTTCCAGGATCAAATATAAATTCCTTTGTTCAGCACTGAAAAACTCTATACAATCTGGCCCTTCTACCTTTCTAATCTTCTTACACTTGACACCACGTGACACCCTCTGTGGTCCAGCTACACTGATGTACCTGATGATAATCTCATAGGATGCTCCATCTCCTCTCTCTGTGTCTTTTCATGGTTGATCTCCATGCCTGGAATTCTCTACCCCTACCCTCCCAAATTTCTTACACTTGACATCACTTGACACCCTCTGTGGTCCAGCTACACTGATGTACCTGATGATAATCTCATAGGATGCTCCATCTCCTCTCTCTGTGTCTTTTCATGGTTGATCTCCATGCCTGGAATTCTCTACCACTACCCTCCCAAATTTCTTACACTTGACATCACTTGACACCCTCTGTGGTCCAGCTACACTGATGTATCTGCTGATAATCTCACAGGATACTCCATCTCCTACCTCACTGCCTTTTCATGGCTGTTCTCCATGCCTGGAATTCTCTACCCCTTTATCTCTGCCTCTTGGATATTCTAGGCTCTTGACGACTCATTTCAAGCCCCACCTTCAAGAAGGGGCCTTTTCTGGCTATTCTATAGCAGCTAGAAATTCCCTTCTCAAATTATCTTCTATCTAGACTTCATTAATCTTTTATTTAACTATTTACATGTTGTCTCCCCCATTAGAATGGAAGTTCTTTAAGGAGAGGGATAATTTTTCTGCCTCTCTTTGTATTCTCAGTGCTTAACACAGTGCCTGACTTCTAGTAAATATTTAATAATTGTTTACTGACAGATGTGGTATACTGGAAAGAATGCTGGACTGATGTGAAGATATGGGTTTGAATCCTTGCTTTTACACTTATTGGCCTTGTGGACACCAGCAAGTTATTTCCCTGAGTTTGTTTCTTCTTGTGTAAAGGAGAAAATGTGGTACAATGGAAAAAACACTACCTCAAGAATTAGAGGACTTGAGTTCAAATCCCATCTCTGACACTTAATACCTATGGGAATATCTTTGTAGATGTCAAATTGATTATTTCCATTTCTGTAAAATCGGAGATTAGAGGTTAGATAGATTGGACTAGATGGCCTCTAAGATTTTTTTATGCTCTAAAAAGTGATGGTCTTATTGATGGTTTTGTTTGTATCTATTTATTTAGGTTATTTCTTCTAATGGAATGTAAGCTTGAGGTCAGAAACTATTTCATTTTTCACTTTGTATCTCCAGTGACTAGCACATAATGATAAAAATAACTAACATGAAATAGTACTTACTATGTGCCAGGCATTGTGCAAAGTGCTCATAATTATTATCTCTTTTGATCCTCAAAAATAACCTTGGGAGGTAGGTTATTACTATTATTATTACTCTCATTTTACAGCTGGGGAAACTAAGACAAAAAGAGGTTAAGTGACTTGTCCAGGGACACAGAGTTACAAAGTGTCTGAGGAGAGACTTTAACTCACATCTGCTTGACTCTAGGCCCAGCAGTCTATCCAGTGCTACCACCTAGCTGCCTAATAATAACAGACAATTAATAAATGTTTGTTGACTGACAGGCTGGCATTTTGAAAGTGGGGGGTAACAACACTTGTATAACCTGCTTCACAGGAAAACACTCTGTAAACCTTATGAAGTTATGTAAATGGAATTAGTTCAAAATTTCTTGCTCTTTGCTCAATATTTAAAAATAAATACTCCTTTTCAGGACAATTACACTTGGATAATTGTTGCAAATTTTAGACTTGGCTTATTTATTATTATTACTATTATTACTCTGTAAACAAGTAATAAATATGTGAACTATAACAATAACAATCATTTCTTATCCATAAAAGCACTGAGTTTGATGAGACCTTCAAACGTGGTTCAATCAAACTCATCCTTGAAGCATACATTCCTGTTACTGTAGCAAGAAGATAAGCAGTCATACTTTTTTTTCCTGATGGAGACTATGACATTTTAAATCTCTGTATATCAACTACTTAGTGCAGTGTCCGGCACATAGTCAGTCAAGAAGCTGTTATCAAGTACTTGCTATGTAACAAATACTGTGCGAAATACAGGAGATAAAGGCAAAAACAGTTCCTACCCCCAAGAAGCTCGCGGTCTAAAGAGGAAGACGCAACGGAGCCACGAGCAACTAAGACACGTACAAGGCAAACAGAAGATAATCGAGAAGATCTGTCCAAAATGCCCAGCCTTGCTACAAGTCACGAGCAGAGACACACTGGCGGGACTGAAGTAAGAACAGTAGTTCTTTGTGAGGTCTCTGGCCCAGGCACAGACACTAAAAGACTGCACATATAAGGAAGGAGACCATAAAATTGAATCTACGACCTACAAAACTCTGGGGCAGCAACACCTAAGCTTTCAAACAGGCCAACAGGCTGGTATAAGGATACTGGGACAAAGACAGGGCAGTCTGTCAACAAGCATTTATTAAAAGCCTATTATATGTCAGGCACTATACTAAGCACTAGGGATATAAAAAAGGCCAAAGACAGTCCCTGCTCTGAAAATGTAAACACAGTCTAACAGAGGAGACAACAAGAAAACAACTGTGCAGAAACAAGACATATACAGGATAAATCGGAGACAGTCAGTATTATCAAGGAAGAGCTAGAAAGGTTTCTTTTAGAAGGTAGGATTTTAACCAGGACTTGAAGTCATGAGATGAAGACATAGAGAGAAAGAAGACCAGGCATGGAAAACAGCCAGTGAAAATAAAAGAACCTGGAGATAAAAGTGCCCTATGAGAGGAACAGCAAGAAAATGAGGATCAGAGTACGTGGAGGGGAGTAAGGTATAAGAAAAATGAAAAAGTAGGAAGGAGCGAGGTTATGAAGAATTTTGATCATTAGAAAGAGTACTTTATATCTGATGCTAAAGGTAATAGGAAACTACTAAAGTTTATTGAATAGAAGTTTTCATGGAAAGATTAATTTGATAGCAGAAGATGGACTTCAATGGGAAAAGTTTTACAAAACGGGGAAACCAACCAGCAGGCTCAAGTGTGAAATGATAGGGGACTGTACGAGGTGGCAGTGTCAGAGGAGAAAAGAGGATGTACAGAAGCAATGTTACAAATGTAGAATGTATAGGACTTGGTAACAGATGAGATGATAATGATGTGGGGTATGTGGGTGTGTGTGAGGGGAGAGGAAGAGGGAGAGGGCGGGAAAGAGAGGGAGGGAGGGACAGAGAGAGAGAGAGCGAGCAAGCACATCGGGGCAAAAAAAAATGTGCACAATGAGTGTTTCATGATACCTAGGTTGTAAGCTTCTTCTATTTAAGTGCACATAATATCATCTCACTCATGTAAAACAATATAAACAATAGTTGGTTCACTGGCTTTCATAAAAGAGAAAATCGGCCAATGACAATATTTTCTCCTTTTTCTTCTCTACTCAAGAGAACTGAAAATGTGTATAGTTAATAATGAACTTACCTACAACCAGACCACCAATGCCCAAAGTATGTGAAAAAGGAAAGAATTGAAAGCTAAAGTATTAACTGAAATTGCTACAAAATGTAGGTTTATATTTCTAAAATTTGAGTTTACTTATTAACATATTTTACATTTATCAGAACAGTGTAACAATTTTAGCTGTATACTTACTTCATCCATTTTCATACAAGTGCCAAAATCTGCTAATTTCAAATGTCCATTTTTATCCAAAAGCATGTTGTCAGGTTTCACATCTCTGTGTATTAAACCCATGGAGTGTATTGCATCCAAAGCAAGAACAACTTCAGCTGTGTAAAATTTGGCCCATTTTTCAGGTACATCATAGTTACTCATAAGGTTTACAAGGTCTCCACCAGGCATGTATTCCATTACCATGTAAAGATATCTATCATCTTGAAAGGCACAAAAGAGCTGGAAAAAAGAGAAGTGAGAGATACATTACAATTACTACTAAGAAAAACAAGTAATTGGTTAAAAACATACACTGAAAAAATTATTTTCAATCTTTTGTTTTAGATTTTGGTCTGTCTTACTTTGTTCTGCCTCTATGTAGAAAAAAAAAAACCCAATCTGTACAACACAAAACTTCTGTATATGCCTCCCTATAAGCTCACATTCAAAATGAACATAAATCAATCACTGCCCTTTTGGAGGAAGATAAAGAACTTTTTTTTTCAACAGAAGCACTTTGAAAAACAGTGTAGATGTGGGAAGGCAGGCATAAAATTCACAGTCGGCATTCAATTAATATTTACTGAACAAACTTGCATGTATTAAGCTTTAAAAGAATGGTAGTGGCAAAAATATTAAATAATATACTACAACGGAGATTACAGCAATCTATCAAGCTGTCACAAGGATCATACACTATGACCAGGCAGGATTTATACCAGATTAAATATTAGGAAAACTATCATCATAACTGACCACATCATATAACAAACAATTGACCATATCAATAACAAAACCAACAGAAATCATAAAATTATCTCAACAGAGGCAGAAAAAGCTTTTGACAAAATACAACAGTCATTCCTATTAAAAAAACACCAGAGAGCATAGGAATAAATGGAGCTTTCCTTAAAATGAAAAGTAGTATCTATCTAAAACCAAAAGCACGCATTATCTGAAATGGGGATAAGCTAAAAGTCTTCCCAATAAGATTAGAGGTAAAGCAAGGATGTCCATTATCACCACTATTTCTCAATAGTGTACTAGAAATGTTAGCTATGGCAATAAGAGAAGAAAAAGATATTGAAGGAATTAGAATAGGCAATGAGAAAACAAAACTATCACTCTCTGCAGATGATATGATGATATACTTAAAGAATCCTAGAGAATGCACTACAAAAATGTTGAAATAATTAACAACTTTAGCAAAGTTGCAAGATACAAAATAAACTACATAAATCATCAATATATCTATGTATTATCAACAAAATCCAATAGCAAGAAATAGAAAGGGAAATTCCATTTAAGATAAAACCACAGACAATATAAAATACTTGGGAGTATACCTCCCAAGACAAACCCAGGGATTATACGAACACAATAACAAAATAATTTTCATACAAATAAAGTCAGATCTAAACAACTGAAAAAAATATCAATTTGTTCATGGGTAGGCTGAGCCAAGATAATTTTTTAAAAATTTTATCCAAATTAATTTACTTATTCAGTATCATACCAACCAAACTACCAAAAAATTATTTTATAATTAGAAAAAAAACATAACAAAATTCATCTAGAAGAACAAAAGGTAAAAAAATATCAAGGGATAATGAAAAACAATTGTGATGGAAGGTAGCCTAACCATACCAGATCTCAAACTGTATTATGAAGTGATAATCACTGAAACTTCCTGGTACTGGATAAGAAATAGAGTAATGAATCAGTAGACTAGTTTAGGTATACAAGATACAGTAGTAGAAGACCATAGTAATCTAGTATCTGAAAAAATTCCTAATTATAAACAAATACAGGCCTAATAAGTTTTTCTGCTTTTGAAGGTGGTAATATTCATAAGAGAAGACAACTTTTCTCAGAAATACATTATTTCTATACCTAAATATTTCTATAATAAATTAAAAGAATCTAAAATAAACTGTAAACCTTAAAGCACCACATAACTTATTATTATTTGTACAAAATGTTATTACAGTTATAGCTATTTTTAAAAGTAATGAAAAAAAAGGAATATTATGAAAGAAATAAAAACTCACACTACATGCTCACAGCTTCCAATAGGGCTCTTTATCTTCAGTATGTGTAAGAGTCAAATGTTCAATAAAGTCAATTAGGAGTGATCACTACCTAACAGTAATTCCCACTAAAACCTGAAGTGATAGTAAAGGGATGTGCCTGTAACAGATACTTAATTTTCTTATTTTATCATGATGATTAACTCTGACTTATTTATGACCAAAAATGACAGTGCACTCAGTAGGGGGAAACTACAGAGATGCAAATTTAGGTTTGCAGTAAGGAAAAACTTCCTAAATATCAGTGCTGTCCAAAAGTGAACTGGGCTGCCTTGGGAGAGAGTAAGTTAACCCTCCCTAGTTAGAAGACTCATTTTCCTTCTCCCTCTCCTATCCCACCTCCTGTATGTATGTGGTTTGTTTGGTTTTTTTTTCCAATTAGAGGCTTGCCTACCACCTTGGGTTATTATGGAGCTCAAATGAGAAGTCATATGACATTACTATGAATGCAATCAAGCTATGCATCAAAGGAGATTACTATTATTCAATTGTTTTCTTTTTTTATTTAGCATTAAATTTTTCCCCTGTTACATGTAAAAATAATTTTTAATATTTATTTTTAAAACTTTGAGTTTCAAATTCTCTCCCTTCTTCCCTCCCCACCTCCCCCTCATAGAGAAAGTGAGCAATTCCATACAGGTTATATATGTGCAGTCATGCAAACCACATCCATAATAGTCATGTTGTGAAAGAAAATATAGACAAAAAAAACTCAAGAAAAATAAAGAAAGTTAAAAAACTATGCTTCAATCTGTATTCAGACACCATCAGTTCTATCTCTGGGGATGGACAGTATTCTTCATCTAAATCCCTCAAAGTTCTCATGGATCATTGTATTGCTGAGAATAATGAAGTCATTCACAGCTGATCATCTTAAAATATTACTGTTACTTTGTACCTAGAACATTTCATTTTGCATCAACCCATGCAGGTCTTTCCAGGTTTCCTCAGAGCATACTGCTTATCATTTCTTATTGTACAATAGTAGTCCATCATAATTACATAACACAACTTGTTCAACCATTCCCCCAATTGATGTGTATCCCCTAAATTTCTAATTTTTTACCTTCAGAAAAGAGCTACTA
Source organism: Pseudochirops cupreus (assembly GCA_028627135.1). Taxonomy (NCBI): domain Eukaryota; kingdom Metazoa; phylum Chordata; class Mammalia; order Diprotodontia; family Pseudocheiridae; genus Pseudochirops; species Pseudochirops cupreus. The sequence goes on along the minus strand of CM053581.1, from coordinate 98,716,910 downwards.
TAAACATTTTTTAACAGATAGGTCCTTTTCCTTTTTCATCTCTTTTGGGATACAGACCCAGTAGTGGTATTGCTATGTCAAAGGGTATGCATGGTTTTATAGCCTTTTGGCCATAGTTCCAAATTGCTCTATAGAATGGTTTAATCAATTCACAACTCCAACAACAGGACATTAATGTCTCATTTTTTCCCCACATCCCCTCCATCATCTGTCATTTACCTTTTCTGTCCTATTAGCTAATCTAATAGGTATGAGACAGTACTTCAGAATTACTTTAATTTGCATTTCTCCAATCAACAATGAGTTAGAATATTTTCTCATATGGCTATAGATAGCTTTAATGACTTCATCTGAAAACTGATTATATGTTCTGATCATTTATCAACTGGGGAATGGCTCTTATTTTTATAAATATGACAGCTCTCTGTATATCAAAGAAATGAGGCCTTTAACTGAGCAACTTGCTTTAATTTTTTTCATAGTTACTATTGCTAAATGTATTTCCCTGAATCCTATTCCCTCTACCCCCACTTATTCTATTCTCTCTCGCTCCTTTCACCTTGTCCCTCCCTCCGCAAAAGTATTTTGCTTCTGACTATCTCTTCACTGAATCTGCCCTCCTTTCTATCACTCTTCCATCCCTGCTCTTACCCCCTTCCCCTTCTATTTTTGCTGCAGGGTAAGACAGATTTCTACGCCCCTTGCTTGTGTATCTTATGTCCCAGTTACATGTAAAAACAATTTTTAACGAACATTTTCAAAACTTTGAGTTCCAAATTCTCTCCCTTCCTCCCTCCCTACCCACTATCATTGAGAAGGCAAGTAATTCACTATAGGTTATATACATGTAGTCATGCAAAATACTTCCATAATAGTCATGTTGTAAAAGACTATTATTTCCCTCCATCCTATCCTACCGCCCCCATTTATTCTATTCTCTCTCTCTCTCTCCTTTCACCCTCCCCTTCCTCAAGTATTTATTTCTGATTACCTCCTCCTCCAATCTGCCCTCCCTTCTGTCATCTTCCCCCTTCTCTAGGCCTCTTCACCCCTACTTTCCTGTAGATTAAGATAGATTTCTATGCCCAATTGAGTGTGTATGTTATTCCCTCTTTAAGCCAATTCTGATGAGAATAAGGTTCATTTATTACCTCTCACTTCTCCCCTCTTCCCTTTCACTGTAAAAGCTTTTTCTTGACTCATTTATGTAAGATATTTTACTCCATTCTACCTCTCCCTTTTTTCTTTCTCCAGTACATTCCTCACTCATTCCTTAATTTTATTTTTTAGATATAATCTCTTCATATTCAACTTACCCTGCGCCCCCCGTCTATATTTATATATATATATATATATTTCTTCTAACTACCCTAATGATGAGAAAACATCTCATGAGTTACAACTGTCATCTTTAAATGCAGGAATATAAAGTCCCCTGTAGTTTTTCTTTCCTGTTTACCTTCTCATACTTCTCTTGAGTCTTATATTTGAAAGTCTATCTAAATTTTCTATTTAGCTCTGGTCTTTTCTCAAGAATGCATGAAATTCCTTTATTTCACTGAATCTCAATTTTTCCCCTGAAGGATTATACTCAGTTTTGCTGGACAGGTGATTCTTGGTTTTAATTCTAGCTCCTCTGACTTCCTGAATATCATAGTCCAAGTCCTCCAATCCCTTAATGTAGGAACTGCTAGATCTTGTGTTATCCTGATTGTACTTCCACAATATTTGAATTGTTTATGACTGCTTGCAATATTTTCTCCCTGACCTGGAAACTCTGAAATTTGGCTACAATATTCCCAGGAGTTTAGCTTTTGAGATCTCTTTCAAGAGGCAATCAGTGGGTTCTTTCCATTTCTATTTTACCCAGATCTGTTTCTAGAATGTCAGGGAAGTTTTCCTTAATAATTTCTTGAAAGATGAAGTCTGGGGGGGCGGAGCCAAGATGGCAGCGTAGGAGCAGCAACATATCGCAGCTCTCACATAGCCACCCCAAAATGCCCATAAAATATGACTCTAAACTAATCCTAAAACTCCAAAACGCACATAAACATACTTTCCACTAAAGTCAGCTCGGCTATGAGGAACCATATCAGCACTGCGATCCGAAACCAGCCTGGCCTGAAGCCCTGGCTGAGCCCTGGGGGCGGCTGGATGGCAGGAGCAGAGGAGCCTCAGATTAGCAGCAGCTGCGAGCAGCCTTCAGAACTAGGTCAGTGGAGCTTGCGAAATCAGGGCAGAAAAGTGGTCCCCGCCAAAAGGCCTCCAGGGCTGGAAAG
>CM053581.1:98680335-98714131 GCA_028627135.1 Pseudochirops cupreus | reverse complement strand
AGGGTGGGGGGGGAGGGCTGATTAATGTTCACATTTCTGTAGAGGGACAGGGACAGGGTGGAGAGTAATTGGGGGGGGGCAGGATAGGAAGAAGGGACATGTAATCAGACTCTCACAGTGTGCTCACTATGGAGAGGTTCTGCATAATTTCACATGTTCAGCCTATAATTAATTGCTTGTCCTTCCACTGGGGGTGGGTGATGAGGAAGGAAGAGAAAGAATCTAGAATCTAAAGTTCTATAATCAAATGTTATAAATATATATCTATATATCTATATGCAATTATTATTATTATTATTCCATCCTGCCCTACCGAAACGTCAGAGAGGTGAGGGGGGAAGACATAGGAGAGAATAGACTGAGGGAGTGGGGATACACTGGGATGGCTGTTTTGGGGCAGTGGGTAGGGGTAAGATGGGGAGAAAATAAGTAACTCAAAATCTTGTGGAAATGAATGATGCAAACTAAAATAAAATTTAAAAAAAAAAAGATGATGTCTAGGCTCTTTTTTTGATCGTGGCTTTCAGGTAGTCCAATAATTTTTAAACTATCTTTCCTGATCTATTTTCCAGGTCAGTGGTTTTTTCCAATCAGATATTTCACATTGCCTATTTTTGCATTCTTTTGCCATTTGGTCTAGTCTATTTTTTAAAGTGTTATTTTCTTCAGTATTTTTGGGGGTCTCCTTTAGCAAGCTGTTGACCCATTTTTCATGCTTTTCTTATATCACTCTCATTTTTCATCTCAATTTTTCCTCTACTTCTCTTACTTGATTTTCAAAATCCTTTTTGAGCTCTTCCATAGTCTGTGACCAACTCATATATTTCTGGGAGACTTTGGATGCAGGAGATTTGACTTTGTTGTCTTCTAGGTATATGTTTTGAACTTATCACCAAAGTAAGTTTCTATAATCTGAATATTTTTCATTGGTTGCTCATTTTCTCAGTGTATTACTTGACTTTTTAACTCTTTGTTAAGGTAAAAGGAACCTAAACATCTGATCCAGGAATCAGGCTGTTCTTTGATAGTTAGCTCCAAGTTTTTCCCGTGATGTGGCCATTCTATATGGCCAGCTCCAGGCTTTCCCACTGATGTGACTGTAGATCACAACTCACCTAATATCCTGAGGTCCAGGGCTCTGCCCTGTTCTGGGATTCTAGCCATAAGGTGTTAGCTGCCTTTAAGATTACTAATACATTTTAGACACTATTCATTTGTATGGAAACAACAAGGACATGATAACCGTCAAAGCCTATTTGACATCACTGTCTGGCATCTTGGAATTGAACAAAGCAGTATTAGAAAGCCTAGTGACCTACAGCTACCTTCTTTGTCCTTTTACTCTATAAAACCCTTGCTCATGGTATCAATAAGTAGATTGCTTTGATAATCTCGCCTGGCCCATGTTATTCCACACTTCTCTGTTTTAGTGCATCATTTAATGCTGGTCACATTAAGGTAGGACTCTGCTTCTAGTGTGGAGGATGTACTGTCCCAAGCTTTCAGGAGTTTGGTGCAGCTGTTTTCCAGAGATACTTCTAAGTAAATTTTCAGTTCTTCCAAGGCAGTATGATCAAAGGTATCAGAGAAAAGTTCCTGAAAAATGTGGCACTGGAACTGGGCTTCAAAGGATGAGTGAAAATTCAACAGGTGAAGAGGGAGACGGAGGGCATCCCATTCAGACTGGGAAAGGCCTATTTCTTTTCATATGGCAGTCAGCAACCAGTACTGTTTCCCCACAGTAAGCATTCAATAAATGTTGAACTAAGAATGAATGACCAAAGGCATCAATTTATGATAGTAGGTTAAGGTTAACGGAACAGTCTGTGACCAAAAAACAGAAAATAGCAACTAGCTGATCCATATAAATATAAAATATTCTTTCAATACCCCCCCATCTTTGCCAGCCACATTGTATATGTATTTTCCTAAAACACTTAATTGTAATAGATGCTTCTAAGAATTCCTATTCATAAGCTATAAAGAAAGGTCAGCTCAACAAGCATTAACTAAGTGACAGCTATGTGACAAGGCACCAAGCTAACAGCTGAAATAAAGTAAGGGGGAAAAAAAGAGGGAAAATCTTGGTAACATTCCTTTTTTATTTTATTCGGTTTTATAGCATATTTTTAATCCTATATTGGATTTCCTTGGCATTCACCATATTTCTGAATCATTTCTCAGCTGAAATGTTTGCATACTATCATTTTCATGCATTATTTTATAACAACTCTGAGTTTCATATTTCCGTTGCTGAACTATAAATTCCAGGAAAGCAAAAGTATGTCTTATGTAAGCTTTCTATCTAATCTAATATACAACATTCTGTATACACAGCAGGTATTTCATAAATACTTATAAAATTCAACTGATATATGATGAACTGTTTTAATGATATAAATTAAATGGTAATTTTTTGAGGAGGGAGAACAAATATAGTTAATGTTAAATGTTTGAAAATGTTTTAAAATTATCTATACAACATTATTCTCCTCCATCCCAATAATTACAAATAATTCAAAAATCTCAATTAAAATTTAAATTTCTAAATTTGGCCTTTTTATTTCAGAAACAGAGTAATAAAAGATACTGTAAGATACTGCCATGGAAGCATTAAAGATGGCTTAATCTGTCAAATCCTGTTGATATTATTAAACTTCAGTGTTGGAACTTTATAAACATCATACAACAAGCAAAAACATTCAGCAAACAAAATATGCCTTCTCATGTATGATTTAAATTTACTGAGTATATGATGCTTACCTGAACAATCCAGGGACTATTGGCAAAGGCCATGATATCTCGCTCTTCCCAAAAAAAAGCAGAATCTGATCTTTTTATCATTTCAAATTTACTAAGAAGCTTCATGGCATAAACATTCTGTGACTCTTTATGACGAACCTGTTGATTTACAAACAGGTAAAATTATTATTACTGCTTTTGTAACAAGAAATACTAATGACTGGGCATTTGATATGCAATGCTATTATTAATTATGTCAGTTGCAAAATATGACATAAAGCAAATCTCTAATGAAAAATAACATAAATTCTTAATAAAGGAAAAAATGCCAAGGTACCTTTGATAAATCAGTGATAAAATACCTGTCCGATATTAACTATAAGAGCCTCATTTTATTAACAAAAACTTAACATCAGTTCCATAAATTGCTTGCTTAAATTAAAAAAATAATAATAAATCACCACTTCAAAGAAAATATGGAAATGTTAACTAATGGAGATGAAGTATATTTACAAAGATTAAAACATGGGTATATACATTGTTTTAAACAGTAACCTTACTAGAAACCTGGTGTTTCTGTAAAGAGAGGGGCAGGAGGAAAGGAGAATAAACATATTTCTGATAAAATAGTGTTGTATTTCTAACACTGGACCCCACTCCCAAAGGGGAAAAAAAACTACCCAAAAAACAAAGCTTTAATATCTAATTCTTCCTCTAGGCAACTTTTATTTTCTTATGGAACGTAATAACCTAGGCAAAGTTTAATGTACCTCTCATTTCCATCACAAATAGTAGAAAAAAAGTTTTTTTATAATGAAATTACTGGAAAAGAAATCTAATTTGACATGTAGGGAAAAGGAAAAGAAAGTTAGGCAGAAAATAGAGATAAAAGTAGGAGTAGGCTAAGTGGTCAGCAGCTTAATAATTAATGGTTCAATCTTGCATTCCTTTCTGGCCTCCACTCTTGAAACTATGGACTTCATTCCCCACCACACCAAAGCCTTGCAGCTCTTTACTCTGATTGGTCGGCTCTTTTGGGACTCTCCATTTTAAGAAAAGTGTCCAGGTCAGCCATGTTCACTCTTTCCTTCTTTTCTGGGGTGCATTATGGACTGTTTTTCCCACAACTCCTCTCCCTATGCTCTAGAAGGTCTCTTCCAAAACTCCCTTCTTTTCAGTTTCTTTTTATTTGTAGTCTTCCCTCATTAGAATGTTAAGTTTCCATAAGGACAGGTGTAATTTTTCTTTTTTCTCTGTATTTGTATCTCCAAAAGTTAACCCAGTGCCTGGCACAAAGTAAGCACTTAATAAATGCTTATTGATTATGTGCTGATGATAATAATAATAATCATAATATGGAAAATGAAAGGTTTAAGTCGGGACCATTGACACAAGAAATTGCAAAAGGGTTATCCTTAAGGAGGACAGATTTAGTAATACATGTACATTATGTAATGAAATGGTGAAAACAGTACAACACATCATTAAGCATATACTGAATATGTATCAAGAACTGTTGTTAAAATAATACACCATAAATTCATGTTCTTTTATGGACTGACAGATGACATCTCTATACTATAAATACAGACCTCAAAATATCCTAGAGAACATCAATAAAGTACATCAGAACCACACCATTACAAAAGACCAACCAAAGTGTTACCCACAATGAACTGGATGTAACACTGTACTGGTTCCTAAAAACTTGAAAGAAAAAAAAAATTTTAATGCAAGTCTCAAATGAAGAAATAAAAAGCTTTCTAAATAGAGAAACTTGGCCAAGATGATCAAAATCAGGTGAGAAGAGGATAAAGTATATATTATCACTGTAAAAGTGTATCAAAAATGGGTCTTCAGAATATTAAATACAAAAGAATAAAAAAGGATATAATCTTGTTCCAAGACTGTTTGTTTCTACCAGGAGTTCTTAACCTGGTCTTTTAAATCATTTTTTAATATATTTTGATACGTATATTTTACTTCAACAGAATTAGTTTTCTTTGCAACTCTATGTATTTTATTTTGTGCACTCATAAAGAAAGGGTCCACAGGTTTCAGAATGCCAAAAAGGTCTATGATAGAAAAAAGATTAAGAAGCTATGATATAATTGAACCCCATCAAAAAAATAAGGACAAAAGAAAAATAGTAACTTTTATTTTTATAGCATTTCCAATGTTTGAGACTCTGGATAATTCGGTTTTTCTGATCCACTTTTGATATAATGTTGCTTCAGAAGAGAAACACTTGGACTTTTGAAAATAGAGGGCTGGAGGAGTATTAGAGTAAATATCTGTGAATTTAGCAATTTTTATAGTAGCTGCATTGTCTTGATCTTTATTGTCATGTTCATTAGCCTTCTGTACAGAGCTAACTCTCATGGAATTGCAAGCCATCAAAGTAGTGGAGAAATAAAAGGGGGGGGGGGGGGGAGCAGCTAGGTGGCACAGTGAATAAAGCACCAGCCCTGGAGTCAGGAGGACCTGAACTCAAATCTGGCCTCAGACACTTAACAGCTAGCCATGTGACCTTGGGCAAGTCACTTAACCCCAACTGCCCTTCCAAAAAGAAAAAAAAAGTGGAGAAATATCTTAAAACAGAAAATTCAACATGCTTTGCATAGATTGCCTTATTTGAATTACTATTTCTGCCCCAATTATATAGATGAAGACAAAGAAGCCCAGAGAGGTGAAGAGCTGCCCACAGTCACACACAAGACTAATAAAAAGCCAAAGTTCCAACTAAATTCATACCTTTCAGACACCAAGTCCCAAGAAGCTACCAATGGGTCTGGGGTAAGACAGGATATATTTTTCAATATTTTAAAACTAAATTCACATAATTTAAATACCCCCAAATCCAAATTTCTATCCTCTGTTTTGTGATAAGATGAAGCAGTCTGTGATAAGTAAAAGCACAAAGATGTGGATGAATAGTAACAGGAAGTAGATCTAAGCCACACACATACTGTGCCCTGCTTCAAACAAAAAAAAAAAACGATGTAGAACAAAACAAACATTTTGCTCCTCCCTTCCAAAGAAATGAAGTCACTTCCTAACCAGCTGCTTATACTGAATTCAGTACTTTAGAACAGAAGGCAAAACAAAAATGCAGATTAAATTTGAGTTTATTACAAATAAAAACATCACATAGATTCCATGATGGTTTTATGAATGGTAAAAAACAATGACAAAGTTCAGAATCACAATTTCCTGAATAGATTCCAATAACTATTATACATCCATTGCTAAATGCGACTTCTTTTTATTTTCTATTTTAACATATTTCCCCACTATTTTGATGGTTTGCAATTCCATGAGAATTAGTTCCATACAAAAGGCTAAGTACATGACAATAAAGACCAAGACAATTCAGTTACAATAAAAATTGCTAAATTCACAGACATTTACTCTAATACTCCTCCAGCCCTCTCTTTTCAAAGGTCCAAGTGTTTCTCTTCTAAAGTAGCATTAGATCACAGAGGGATTAGAAAAACTCAATTATCTAGGCTGAAAACTGTGAGACCTATAATTCTGCTTCCAAAAGAAATTTTTTTTTATTAATCAGTATTCAATTAGATCAGCCCAAAGCAAATGGTGAGTCCAGTAACCACGTTATAGAAAAGCAGATTTCTATTTTTATGAAGCTCTTTTTCCTGCTATATTTCTGTTTACTAAATGGGATTCTGAATTATTCCTAACTTCATTAAGGGAACCTCTCTTTGTATATTTTAGAGAACAATCAATTAATCCCTCTGTAATAATGCTTACATTTGATTCATGAAATATGTATAATAACTGTGGCTATGGAAAGAACAGGGTAGAAATAATTCTCCTTATTTACCAGCTAAACATAACCAAATAAAAGTAATTACTGTCCTTTATATTCAAAAAAACTAAACAAGTCAATAGGCAGAGAAAAGAATGTTTGACACGTTTGAGATACTATAAAAATACACAATAAACAGAAACAAAGTACTTAGTTTTTAAATGTTAGAAAAATGTCCACAGTAAATGTTCCTGATATGCTTCATAAATAGCACTACTAAAACTTTGAGTTTACAGCCTGTATTTTGGTCAGAAAATTGCTTTGAACAGTAGTTACCAACCCTTTGAACAAGGGTGAGGAACCTCCAGCCCACAGGCAAGATATACTTTCTGGCTTGATTTCATCTGAACTGTGAAGCAAGTTCCAAAACATGATGTGGTCATTTATGCCTAAAGGCATGAAAATACAGCACAGATTTTAAATTCTTTGATGGCAATACAGTAAAAGATCACGAAATATAAATTTTGGTCTATAAAAGTACTTCTGTCTCTTTTTCTTCCTATTAATTTTCTACCCAATTTGGTATAGTGAAAAGAATGCTAGACTTATGTGATGGACTTATGGACTCAGATGTGATCTGGGTTTGAATCTTGACTCCAGTATCTACTAATTGTACAACCATAGGTAAGTCACTTATTGTCTGTGGGTTTCAAATTCCTGATCTACAAAGTCCTATGCAGGACTTTGTCAAGATCAAATGAGATAATGTATTTAAAACTTCTGAAAACCTTAAAGTGTCAGATAAAGATCCCTTAACTATGATTAACTATGATATAAATAGTATATGATTGATTATTTTAAATCTGAAACAGAATTTTATGCTTTCAATTCTTAAAAATAGATTGAGTATAACATTTTATATTCAAAAAACAAACTCAGTAAATAAGCTACTTTTTAAATTGTATGACTGAACATATTCTCCCTCTGGCCTTGAATAAAGAAAAGGTTATCCTACCTCTACCTTAGGAATTCATAATCCCTCATTCATTGGGCAGTTACCAACTAGAAAGAGGACCTGGCTCCTGGATAAGTTTTCTGAACAAAGTCTTAAAACTGAGTTGATCGATAATTATTTATTAAACATCAACTATGTGCCAGGCATTGTGCTAAGTGCAAGGCACAGAAAGGAAAAAAAACCAGTTACCTCCTTCTCAAGGAGTTCATAGTCTAATGAGAGCAACAGCATGCAAAGAAGTCCTCAAAACTGAGCAATGACTGAAATCAGAATTGCTAGAAATGTAACAGACCAAAACTCTGGCACATTCAATTTTGTAGGCATAAGAGCTGCCCTGTATATTTCATATGCAGTGTCCTACATCCACAGTAACCTAGTTCAAGAAAGAAGCAAGGTAAAGTATCTTCTATATGTCTTCTTTGAGGTCAAACTTGGTCATCATAATTTTGCAGCACTGTTATTTTTCTATTCATTTGCATTATTGTACTTAAGCAGCATGTTGTTTTTTGATTCTAATTATTACTAACTTTTGGATCAGTTCATTTAAGTCTTCACATGATATGCTATATTCATTAGTTGTTACTTATAACACAATAATATTACATTCCATTCATGTACCACAGTTTGTTCAGTCATTTCCAAATCTAAGAGAACCTACTTTGTTTCCAGCTCATTTGATTCATTTGATACAACCAAAATCCTACTATAAATATTTTTATTTATATGGGGCCTTTCTTTTTGTGACTTTGAGATATATGCCTAGCAGTAGAATCTATGGGTCTAAAGGTATGAACATTTTAGTCACTAGCTTTGCATAACTCCAAACTGCTTTCCAGAATGGATGGACCAATTCATAGCTCCATCAACAGTACATTAGTGTGCCTATCTTTCCACAACTGGCCCAATATAAACTGTTGGCATCTTTTTGTCAACTTTGCTGGATATGAAATGAAACCTCAGGGTTGAGGTAGCAAGGGGGCAAAACAGAGTGCTAGATTAAAATTCAATAGCTGAGTTCAAATTCAGCTTCAGACATTTTACTGTGTGACCCTCTTAAGCAAATCAATTTAACTTCTATCTTCCTTAGTTTCCTCACCAATAAAATGGGGATAATAGTACCTAACTATCACACAGATGCTGTGAAGATCAAATGAGATATTTATAAAGTGCTTAGCAAGATGTCTGGAGCATACAGAAGGTCTAAATAAATGCTTTTCCCCTCCTACCTTATTTTGATTTTCATTTCTCTTATTTTTGACTTGAAGAATTCTTTCATATTATTGCTACTAGAAATTCTTTCTTTGACCACTTAATATTTCTTATATGTTTATATACCATCAATATCAGACTCTTACTTGAGACAGTTGATATTCCCACCCTCGGGGACCATTTCTTTTCTTACCCTACATGCATTAAATTTGTTTAATTTATGTAATAAAAACTTTCCATATTATGTTCTGCAGTTGCTTCTATCCCTTCTATATTTTTTTGTTTAAAATTTCTTTCCTATTCAGGAACTTTAAAAAAGTATATGACCTGCTCTTCTTTTAACTTTTTAATGACATTTTAAATATCATTTTTAATATTCATGTTCTATATTACAACAAACACAAATATCTCATCACCACCCCCAATGATAAACGTAAGAATGAAAAGAGGCAGACTAAATTCTTACCAACTGAACTTCACCAAAAGCACCTCTTCCAATTACTTTAATAACATCAAAATCTTCTGCCTTCATCTGCAGACAGCCAATTTTTGTTGCAGTTCTCTCATCTACAATGAATTGAAAAATACAGATATTCATAAAAACAAATACCATAATTAGTAATCATAATTGTAAAAAAAATGCAGCCCAATGAACTGGTTTGGGCTTTCAACTAAACCTGTGGGAATCAAGCTTTGGAAATTCATTATCAATGTCTTAAGGCAATTAATTATAATGCTCTGATCCATGGAATCACAATCTTCTTGGTCACAAATGTCTGACCTGCTACTGCTCCCTAAAGTCCTCAGAGACTTGTCACCTACCCTATGACTTTTCCTGTTAGAACCTATGTATTACTTGAACTTTACATCTGCTGTGAACTTAACAAGAACATAAGACCTCCTTTTACATATTTGTGTTCCCCCCATTTAGAGTATGAGCTACTTGAAAGTAGAGATTGTCTCAATTTTCAGTTATATCTCAAGCACTTAATACAGGCTTATCAGATAGTAAGCACGTAATAAACAAATTCGTTATTCAAAAGATAAAAATATTTTATGTAAGAAACATTTAAATATATCAGTCTTTGGCTTTATTTCAGATAACTTCAAACAAAACTGATTGCAAAGGGTTTTGTTTTTCGGTTTTTGGTTTTTTGCAAGTAAGTCACAGTAAAAGATAGTTTACTCAGCATTTTGTCAATACGAGAGTTCTATCAGAACTCTATCTTGGTTTGACTAATAGAATGATAGGTGACATGATGACAGTACATAATGATGACTCTTAAGCATATACTATAAGATCCTAGAGAGTTTATTTTGAATAACCACAAAAAGAATATTCGTGTGATAGCTCCTTTTTAAGACAGTAAGACCTGGGATCAAATCCTAATGCTGGCACATTACTGGCTGTAAGACTAGACAAATCTATCTGTGCTCTAGGCAACTTGGTAGTAACAGAACTTGAGGGGAAGGTATCAGCCTGCACTGATAGAATGTGTTTACTAATCTGAGAGACCTCTAACTCAACAAAAATCACTACTTATATTATATCTTTAAAATCCATTTGTTATAAATTATTTTGTTTCCTGTGTACTTATGTTATATTGACTTTTAAAAAACCACACCTTCATTCTTAACCCCCTTTGATATATTTACATCCCTGCAAGCTGTTATCAATATCATTAAATATGTATAAGACAATATCATTTACATGGCAAAAGACATTTTAATATTCATTTTTATTAATATTTCAAAGGAATGATTATATTACTGATGAATCCACAATAACTGAGCAAGTATGCTGCTTAACATAAAGAAAAGATATTACAGTGGTCAAAAAATAAAAATAACTTTCTTTCCAGAGTTCTTTTAATAACTCATAATGATGGGTATAAGCTTGTATAAGTGACTTCTCCACTTAGATGTAAGTTTCCCCATTTGTAAAATGAAAGGATTGTATTAGACAACTTCTAAAGTCCTTTTCAGTTCTGAACCTATGATCTAATTAACTGAGAAGTAATTATTCTCTACACTCTGTCAATATTCTTTAAAGTTCTAGGAAATCCAATTAGAAATTTAATTATGCATTATTTTGCCCTAAAATTAAAGGATACATAGTTCTAACAAAAGTCTAACTAAAATTGTAATACAATTACAATCTGAAGGTATTTTATGACTGTTTCAAAATAGCTATAGATGTCACTGAATAGATTTTTAAAAAAAAAACAAGTTTAATGCAACTTACATCTAATTAAGAAATTGTCTATATTCTTGTTTTTCCTCAGAGCAGGAAAATTCAGATCAAAGTACAAGGAAGTCAAACTATCCTGTTAAGAAAAATAAAAAAGAAAAGATGGTTAAAATTCTCAAATTTCTAAAAACATTGGTTTCAATCTTTAAACGTTAGTTCTATAAAGATTTTTAAAAACACTTTAAATGACCTGTGATTTTATTCATGTGTATAAAAATTCTACAAACACAAATTACAATCCCATCTAAAAGACTTGAGGGTTGCTTCAATTAAAAAAACCTACCTGATGGCCACTTTTCTGGTGATGTGGCTTTCTAAGTTTAATACATTTATTACTTGGAGTTTTCAAGCTCACTCCCACGATTACCATAGTTAGCGCACTACTGCCATAAGATTTAAAAAAAAAAAGTTTCACCTCCATGACAGAATAGTAATCACAGGAGTCTTGCATATTTAAATAAGCAAGATCATTTAGATTAGCAAGGCAGTTAAAATTCATTTTTAATAACATTAATAGTTTGACAAAATTGCTGCTATTATATCAAAACTTCATCTAAAAGGGTAGGTTATTGCTAAATGAAATGCAGCATGATATAACTGGATAAAGAAAAGAATCAACTTTCAACTCAGGAAGACCAGGTTTCAGTTCCCACCTCTGACACATACTAGATGTATGACTCTGGGCTAATGATATAACCTCTCAGTGTCCCAGGCAATTTTCTTTTTTTTTCTTTATGGAGGGGGAAAGGCAGGGCAATTGGAGTTAAGCGACTTGCCCAAGGTCACATGGCTAGTGTTAGGTATCTTGACGCAAATTTGAACTCAGGTCCCTCCTGACTCCCGGGCTGGTGCTCTATTCACTGAACTGCCTAGCCACCCCGAGACAATTTTCTAAGACTATAAATGCAGAGAAGATACCAAGCTGCTCAGCATTTCATGGTTCTTTACACTGATAAAATCACAGGCCCAAATACAGGGAATTTAATTATTACTATGTGCCAAAACTTAACACCATGTTTTAAGTTTTAAATACTGGGAACACAAATACAAGATAGACAGTCCTTATCTTCAAGGAAATTACATTCTAATAGGGAAATGATGACCAGAGTGGTATTTGTAAGGGTGAAAAATTATTAAAAGCATAGGACAATATGTCCAGGAATGATGTTATTAATTTCACTATTCTTCTTAGATTAAAGTGGCAGGGGGAACATAGAGGGGGAGAAGAATCATGAAGAAGACATGGAAGTACCATCATGGTCAAGATAAAACCAATGTTCCCCTGAGCCCCAGGGTCAAAGAAAATATTGACATTACTTTTTTTTCCCCCAGAGCCATGATTTTCTACCCTTAAGGAGTGATCTGCCCTGATCACACTCATTATGGATCAGAGGCTGGACTTGAACCTTTTATTCAGACTCCACTGGCCAGGCATTCATCCACGGTAGTACACTGCATGCCTCTCTTGTTGCTTTATCCATATTAAAGATATAATTCAAATTAACAAATATATATAAGGGCCTGCTAGGTAAATTGCACTGTGCTAGGCAGAGTAGATAAGATTAAAATGGGAAGATACAACATAACTTTAATACATTGTTGCTTCATGTAAAAATAATCTCTCTTTTTAAAAACTATTCTCTTTCATATACTTGTTAGTATCAATTTTTTTACTTCTTCAGCAAGGAATTTTCTATGCATAAGCTAAGATCATAGTGTACTTTTGTTTCCATGTGTTCCATGTGCCCCTAAAAAAGTGTTGCCGACTGGGCCTTGTTGTCAAGCTGCCCCAAATCTGGGGCATACAAGGCTTTGATGGTGATAAATATGACACCAAATGGTGACAAATGAATCTTTAACAATATTTTCTCAAGCCTTCCTGTTTCTCTTGGATATGCTTAAGTCAAAAGCCTTAATATCCTGGGCAAACCTCACTGGTGTCATCAAAAGAACCACAATTATCTCAATCAATTGTAGTGAGATATTTTTTTTTCCTTAAATGAAAAACAAACAGAAGTGGGATGGGGACTGCAGAAGTTTCCCGCACTATGTGACTTGTAGACCAAAAATGTCTGAAAAGCCACTTATTTAGAACAATCATTCAAAAAAAGATGAAAATATCTTAAATGTGTGATTTACTATGCATCTGTGTGTGTGTGTATATATATATATATATATATATATATATATGTATGTATGTATCAATAAATACAGTATCTACTTATACACATAAACATTGTTTCTCACATGGAATAAGCTCCTTGAGGTCACATAATCAATGCAAAATGTTTCCTTATGTAACTGATTCAAGATTCCCTGAAAGATTCAACCACAGAGATAACTTCATTCAACAATCTTCTTATAGTAAATATCAAGTAAAACACAAAACAGAGAAATTATCGACAAAGCAGTTTACTACTATCACAGATGACACCGTGCAGCGACCAAATATAAAAGAGTCTCTAAACAGAAGTGCCTGTTTGTTGTAAATGATATTATTCAGACTGCATTAATCTCCAAAATACTACAAAGACTACTCAATGGAATTCACTAATCCTCAACAGGGAAAGATCAAGTCACTCAGGAAAAACTAAGTGATCAAAGAATGCCTACTATCCATATGACATAAAATTTGTATAAGTAACTCATGTGACATTAAGTATATTAGTACTGATACATTAAAATGTACATGGATGACAAGCTGGGCCTAGAACTGAATAGGCAGAAGACAGAGAATACTAGGTAGTTTTGGGAAACCTGTGTGACACTTTGGACAAATTCAAGCTGCTTCATGACAGAAACTCCCATCTTTTTTAAACACTAGAATTCGTCCAGTGGTGTCATATAATATAGCAAATCACAAACCACAACAATTTCCCAAAATTGCTGACCAGGAGGTAGAAAAAAGCCTCCAGCACAATGAGGGATTAAACTATGATTCAAAATTTAACTTCCTTAGAAACAAAATGCAAGTATGTCCCCAAACACACTCAAGTGTGTTCTGTACTATATTTCAATATGCTCCCCCCAATAATTTGCTCAAGTGCATTTTTTTCCTTACAACTATGGCTAATTCTCTTCTAAATGAAATCTAACTTTGTTTCCATAGTCAAATCAGCTGCTGAAACTACCAATTTTACATCCCCATACCTTCCCCATTTATTCCATCTTTTTCAATCTTAATCCACCACTGGTTTATTATCTCTCACCAAGATTAATGCAAAGAGCCTTCCTAAATGGTTTTTACTGCCCCTAGTCTCAAACCACCTCCAATTCTTCCTTTTCACCTAATGTCAGATGACACTTTTCCTTATATGGTTGTGTCACTCTAATACACAAAACCCTTCAATGGCTCCTAATAGCCTACTAAATACTGAAATCTGCCCTTCAAGAGCCTTTATGATTTGGCAGTCTACCTTTATAGTAGCCAGGAATGTCCTCTTCTCTATCCCTCTCATCTTGATCTTTTGAAATTCTATCTCTCTTCCAAAATCCACGTTGAATACTACTCCAAAACCTTATCATTCTTTGCTTATAACATTCACTCTCACTCCAGGTTGCAAACGTCCTTTCCTTCTACAGAACTCTCACTAGCTATTTTCAAATGTATCTTACAAGGATTTGTGTACACATGATCTCCTTGAGTATGTATTTCTCCTTCAAGCCTACCATAATACTTTGCAAATAACAGGCACAGACTAACCCCTCCATGCAAGGCGGGGGAAGGGGGGGAGGGTAGCCTGTTCATCTAAACCTTTAATAACAACTTGTTATTCTAGGGGTTATTATCTTTTTAGAGTTCATGGATCTGTTTGGAAGTCTGGCAAAGACTATGAATCCCTTCTAAGAATTATGTTTTCAAATTCATAACATAAAAATACATGGAATTACATAGGAAATCAATTATATTGAAATAAAAATGAAATTTTTCCCATTCAAGTTCACAGACCTCAGGTTAAGAATCCCTGTCAAAATCTTTCAAGGTAATAACTTCTTTACAAAGCCTTCCATAATCCTCCCAGGAACTTTTATGTGAAAATTTTTCCCTTGTTTATCACACTTTACCCAATAGTGTGTATGTGTGTGTGTGTGTGTGTGTGTGTGTGTGTGTGTGTGTGTGTGTGTGTGTGTTTCTGTCTACATGCTATATCCCCTTTCCCTGTTCTTCCCAGGAAATTCCCAGATCCTTAAGAGTGGGGAATATGTTTCCAAATTAACTGATAAGCAGTCAAAGGATATGAAGAGGCAGTTTTCAGAATAAGAAATTAAAGCTATTGGGACAGCTAGATGAGGCAGCTAATACAGCATGGGTGCTGGAGTCAGGAGGACCTGAGTTCAAATGCAACCTTAGACACTTGAAACACTTACTAGCTGTGTGACCTTGGGCAAGTCACTTAACCCCAATTGCCTTGCCTTCCCCCCTCCACAACTAAAAAAAGAAATTAAAGCTATCTATAGTCATATGAAAAAAATGCTTAAATTACTATTGATTAGAGAAATGAAAATCAAAACAACTCACAGGTACCATACCATATCTGATTGGCTAACATGACAAAACAAGAAAATGATAAATGTTGGAGAAGATGTGGAAAAACTTGCACCACTGATGCATTGTTGGTGGAGTTGTGAACTGATCCAACCATTTTGGAGAACAACCTGAAACTATGCCCAAAAGGCTATAAAAATGTGCACACCCTTTAATCCAGCAATATCGTTTCTGGGGCTGTATCCCAAAGAGG
This sequence comes from Pseudochirops cupreus, assembly GCA_028627135.1. Lineage (NCBI taxonomy): Eukaryota > Metazoa > Chordata > Mammalia > Diprotodontia > Pseudocheiridae > Pseudochirops > Pseudochirops cupreus. The sequence continues at coordinate 98,698,406 of CM053581.1, read as the reverse complement.
TCATAGAAATGGGGAAAGGATCTACATGTACGAAGATATTTATAGCAGCCTTTTTTGTGGTGGCCAAGAACTGAAAATTGAAGGGATGCCACATCTGGGAAATCACTACACAAGTTGTGGTATGTGAACGTAATGGAATACAACTCTTCCATAAGAAATGATGAGCAGGCAGACTTTAGGAAAACTTAGAAAGACTTACATGAACTGATGCTGAGTAAAGTAAGCAGAACCAGGAGAACATTGAACACAGTAACAGCCACACTATGTGATGATTAACTTTGATACACTTAGCTTTTGTCAGCAATTCAAGGATCTGAAAAAACTAAAAAAGATTCATGAAGGAAAATGCTACACACATCCAGAAAAAGAACTATGGAGGCAGAATGCAGATCAAAGCACACTATTTGCTCTCTGTTTTTTTGTTTCTTCTTTCTCGTGGTTCTCCATTGAATCTAATTCTTCTTTACAAGATGACTAATGTGAAAATGCTTAATATGAATGTATTTTATAGCCTATATCAGATTGCAAGCCATCTTGGGGAGAGCAGGAAGAAAGGGGAGAAAATTCAGAAGTCAAAATCTCATAGAAATGAATGTTAAGAACTAAAAGTAAATAATAATTTTTTAAAAAGTGAGGATTATTGTTTTTCATCCTTGTGACCTTTTTCATACTTTCATCCCCTGGTCAAAGCATAGGGCCTCGTACATAGTTGGCTGTTAAATATTTGTTCATTTAATTAACACTCCCATTTACTTTGTCTGATGTCCCTTTTCATCAGTATAAAATCTCTTTAGATAGGGTATGAATATAGATAGGGTATAAATCATCCACTATAAAATGCTCTTTTGAACATATCAAATTGGGATGTCTTAAATTCATTATGTTCAAAATTCAACTTTCCCCTTCTTCCAAATGTCCATATTACTGTTGAAAGTACTATCATACCCCTGGGTCCTGAAAAATTCACAGCTTGAGAGCCATCGTTGTCTCCTCACTCACACTAATCCTTACCACGTATATGACTTGTTGTCAACATTGCCATTCCTACCTTCACAACATCTTGTGTATATCTCATTCTCTCCAGTCACCCTATATATTACTCACTGTACCATCAGTCACTTGGATTATTACAACAGCCTTTTAAACAGACTCCCTGCTTCATTCTCTTGTCATTTTCCTATGATTCAGTGCAGTAGTGATCATGTCAACTTCGTATTCAATAAACTCTAGTAGTTCACTCTTTCCTTCAGAATCAAATACAAAATGTTCTGTTTGGCATTTAAAGTTCTTCACAATCAGACACCTTCATATCCTTCCAATTTTCTTACACTTCATTCGTCCCTCTATGACCCGCGCACACTAGCCTGCCTGTACTCCCTCTATGAGATCTCTACATTTGTCCATTACTCACGCTGAGAATGATCTTCCTTCCCACCCTCCCGAGCTCCTTCATGATTCAACTAAAATTCCACCAACTGTACAAGGTCTTTCCCAGTCCCTCCAGATAATAAAGCCTTCCCTCTGAAATTACATTCCATATTTTTGCCTTTCTTCATACTCTCAGCATTTAGCTAAGTGCATACTTAACACATGCTTGCTAATATACTGAAGTCACATCTATTGTACAACACAAATATAAATTGTTTTGTAGACTACAGTCCACAGACTAAAAATTCCAACTAAATTAAATCTCAGAAATAAAGCTATTTTTACAAATTTAGCTATTAACCTTGATTAGTTTTATTCATATATATTTTTTCTTCTAAATAACAAGGCACTGATTAACATATAAGTAGGAAAACAACATTCAGGAAAACAGCTATCACACAGCTAAATATTTTAAGATTCCAGAAATGACTGAAGATAATTTCATTTCTAATTGGATTTATGCAGTCCCTATCTTTTAAGGCTAATAATTACTAAAAGTTTGACTAGTAATATTTTTTTTCCTGGAAAATCCATTGTCTTCCAATGGATTTCAGATTAAATTTAACTTTATCACCTATGCATTAAATTAAAATCCAACAACAATCTTATAGAGAAAAACACCTTATTTGCCACATTAAAATGTTTGACAATGTTTCAGAATTAGAATTCTTTTCCAGTTAATGCTTTATAATTATTATTTCATTTGATCCTCATAACAACTCTGGGAGATAGATGGTATTATTATCCTCATATTAAAGATGAGGAAACTTGGGTAAACATAGGTCAAGTGATTTTCCTAGGATCACACAATTAGTGTCTGAGGCCATATTTGAATTCAGGACTTCCTAACTCCAACTTTATCTACTACATCACATAGCAGGCTCTAAAAATGGTAGAGAAAAAAGGGCCCTGGATTTAGAGTCCAAGAACCTCTGTCACTTAACTTCTCTGAATCTAGTTTCTGGAACCATAAAATAAGAGTTGAATTAGATGACCAGAAACATCCTTGTCAGCCATAAATATTTGTTGCTATTGTGGAGGTATTATAAATAACATCCCCATGTTGTGGCTCTATCTCACAAATATGTTTATTGCTTTAAAACTTTAAACTTCTTTTGATTATAAATTATGATTGTTATTTTGGTCACTTGAAGAAATAGTGAAATAAATTCTGGGTTTTTATACTGGGAAGCAGGATGGGACAGTGGAAATAGCACTAGATTTGGCATCAGAGGCCTTGGGTTCAAATCAAGGTTCTGTTACAGTTGAAGAGTTTGTTATAGTTAGAAGAGTTTTTTGCCCTCTATAGGTCTGAATTTCCTCATCTATAAAATAAAGTTACTGGACTAGGTAAGTGTTTATACCTCTAAATTCTATGATATGATTTTACAACTTAAAATTATGATATAATAAACAATGACATTTTTTTCCCTTCAATTCTTCCAAAAGAAAAGCTACCTGGGGAAAAAAAATTAAGAAAAATGGAGAGGAAAAAATAAACATGTACTTATTCCACACCAACATAAATGATGTTATGCCTTCCATCATACAGATTCATCTCCTTTACTATATAATCATTTAGCCCACTTTCTATTTAATTAAGTATAAGAATAGTATCCTGACTTGCTTATCTGAAGTTCTAGGTATACAAAACCTGAATAAAAACAGCTTTAAAGGCATACTCTGGCTCAATCAACACCATAAATGTTCTTCTAATGAAGTACTGGATACTTATTAGGTCAGAATTTATTTATAGAAGGACTTCTGACACTCAAATAGAAGGTAACATTGGCCTACTGTAAATCAAAGGCTACAGACAGCTCCAGAACTCTGTAGGAAGAAGTAAAATGTGTTCCATTAATTAGAAAAATATTTCCAATTTAATTAATTGCTAATATTGGTTAAAAGTATAGAAGCTCAAATAAATGGAGAAGATTAGTTGTTTTAAATTCAAAGCAACAACATAACTAACTGCATAAACATTGACAAGAATTTACAAGATAAGAATGATTATGGTATGTTTTAATATAATTTTGTATACAAAGATTGTATGGAAGCATTATGGATACCTGAATTTACCACTTATAAGCTTGGACAAAGTCATAAACTTAACTCTGAGAGTATTATTTTCTGTTATAAAATGATAGAAATGAATACTTGCATTACCTTTCTTAAAAGGCTGTTGTAAGCACTTGGTTAAAACTTAAAGCAGTTTAGAAATGTAAGATGTCAATACTATTTCTCACAAACATCAATTGACCTTGGGTTCTCAAAGCCTATGTCAGGAAATCACAAGTTATGTCAGGTTCTACACCAAAGGTTCTTGGTTTCTTTGTAAGTAAGCCTCAGTAGTTTACCATATCTTCTACTGGAAGCCTTTCCCAATCCCTCTTAATTCTAGTTGCTTCGTAGTGTTAATTATTTCCTAGTTGTCAAATATACAGCTTGTTTGTATGTATGTATTTGTTTCTAGTCTGTCCCATAACATGAGCTGTTGGAGGACAGGGACTGTTCTTTGCCTTTCTTTGTATACTCACTGTCTTACACATAGTTGTTTTTTGTGTTTAATCATTTTTAATCATGTCAGACTCTTTATGATCCCATTTGGGGTTTCTTAGCAAATATACTGGAGTGGCTTGTCATTTCTTTCTCCAATTCATTTTAAAGATGAAGAAACTGAGGCAGAGTTAAGTGACTTGCTAGTAAGTGTCTTGGGCCAGATTTGAACTCAGGAAGGTAAGTCTTCCTGATTCCAGGCCCAGCACTCTATCTACTGTGCCACCTATGTCTATGTGAAGATTGGAGAATTCTAATTCTAATTCAAACATTTATTAAGTTCATACAAAATGTTGCTAAGCACTGGGAATACAAAGATAAAAACTACAAGTGACTATCCCTGAGGGCTTGGATTTTCTGTTTGAGTGGAGAGAATTCTTCCATCTGAATTATCAATATGGAAGAATAGCAACACTTTTGAAAATTATGCCAAGTATTACTTTACCCTGTTGATTTTGCTCAGATGGACACAAATGTGACTTTTTTTTTCCTCTTTCAATTTTATTTTATTTTCACATTCAAATTATCTCTTCCCACTCATTGAGAAAGCAGGAAATACAAATCTCATTACAAATATGAAGTCATACAAAACAAATATCTAAATTAGCAATGTCCCAGAAAAAAATAAAGAAAAAAAGAAAAAATAGCCTTCAATTTGCATTCATATTGAGTACAATCATCACTGTTTTTAAACAATGATAATGAGCAAAAACATCTTTCTTAGGCTTTAGGAATATATAAGTAACTACTATTCGTCACTTTGACAAGAGTTAATGCAATACATTCACTTTGTGGATAGGAAATTTGAAGGACTAAAAAGAAAAATTAAAGTGGACACATCCACTCTTCACTTAAGGCAAAAATTAGGATTCAATGCTGGGTTTGTGTAAAGGCAATCATGAGCAGCTCTCTGGAGAACTGCTGCTGTAAATAACTTTAAGGATCTAATCATACAGTATAGTTAGTTCTCTATTTATTCAGCAATAAACTAAAGTAAAACATTCAAGAAACTAAAGTACAACATTCACAATATACTATAACAACTTATTACTAAGGTGGCCACATATTCTTAGGCAAAATGTATCATTCAATAAGTCACAATCTCCTCAATCAATATGCAGTACCCAAGTCAAGTCTTCTTTCATCTTCACTCCAGGCTGGTTTCCAATCATCCCTAAGGGGTAATCATGCTTAAGGGATAGTGGAAAGGGCCATCTGCCCTAGGTCACAGTAAGTCACAATCTCATCAATCAGCACTGAGTACCCAAGTCAAGTTCTCTTTCATCTTGACTCAAGGCTGGCTTCCAAACCACAGTCACAAAACTACAGCATACTCTGCTCCCAGCTCTTGTGACTAGATTCACCCAGCTCTTGCTAGGATTCACCCAACTGTTGCCTGGATTCACAGGTAGGCAGCTCTCCTATTCCATATCACAGCTCATGGGGACTGTTCCACTCCAAGCTCTTCACAGTGTCTGTTTCTAGGAAAACAAAGCTCAACAGGGCTACGATGTTTACACACATTGCCAGCACTATCATCTCAATTCACTTTCTGTCTGAGAAATCAACACAAAACAGGGTACTTCTGGCTGACAAAATAACATTAACACAAATCAATACAGTGCTTCTGTCTAACAAAGTAACAGAATTCAAGAGACAGAATGTTTCTGACAAAGTAACACAATCAACAGTGTTTCTGTGTGACAAAGTAACACTAACACAAAACAACAGAGTGCCAACATCACAAACACTCTCTCTCTTAGTTCTGCTTGGTCCCAGCTTCTGCTTGAGGTTTTATCTGCTCTGATCCTTACTGTTCTGCTTTTTCAGCAAGCTCCTCCCACCATGGGCTCTATGTGATGATGTTAAGCCTATTAAGGGCAGTGAAGGTCTCCAAACTTCCTTAGGCCTATTAAAAGCAACACAATGTATACTGTATCCAACAAAGACTTGACACAATCAAAAGTGAGTCTCAAAGGCACTTGAATAGCTGAAACAAGTAGTAAAGCACTACTTTGCTTGCCATTACAGTTTGGGATCTATTGCTTGGATGAGTGAATATCTTTCATATTTTTTTAAAAGAAAAAGAAGGGCAGCTAGGAAGCTCAATGAATAGAGCACCAGCCCTGGAGTCAGGAGGACCCAAGTTCAAATCCTGCCTCAGACACTTAACACTAACTAGCTGTGTGACCTTGGGCAAGTCACTTAACCCAATTGCCCTGCCTTCCCCCCTCCAAAAAAAAAACAAATAAAAAAAGACAAAAAGAAAAAGTAAAGTTTGCCCATATGGCTTTTCACCCACAAAACCCTTAATAGAGAAAATCATTTTTTTCTTCAAGTATGGTTAAATTATAGTCTCATTTGTAAAGTGGTACTGTATGTACTAAGATTTTCAGTGTTGTTCATTTTCATTATGAGTCCTTATGTTCATGATTTTGAGATCAGAGTTATATAAAAGAGAATAAAAGGTTACTTTTAAATGTCATAACTACTCACATGTAATTTATTGATCTATAAGCCTTTCTACCCTTCTACAACAACTACACATGCTACCGAGGGGATATATATGACTTATCCTTTTGCTCTACCACCAACTGAATCTGTGCCCTGAGGGGAAACTCTGTACCTCACCTTACAGTCCCTCTAATTAAGCCAGTAATGACTGACACCTAAATCATACAGTTTTATGACCACTAATTAAGCATTATTTGTGAATCCAAATAAAAGATGTCTACTAACTAGTGGACTACCTACTAATACAATTTTATTTATGTGTTGTTATAAACAACAGAATTTTAATAAGAAACAATTTAACATCTCATAAAGGGAAAATATAAATTATACGGAAATATTTCATTTCCCAGTAACTTTCATTATTCTACCCTGGAATTTCACAGTTAAAAAGAATATTTCATTATTTAACTTAATCAAAGGAGCACTGTGAAGTACAAAATTAGTTACTTTGTACATGTTTTTCTTTGGAATACTTTTATGGATGACTCATTTCTCAGCCAGAAAGTCAATCTATTTTAAATTCAAAAAATCTCACTGTTTTCTTCCTCCTCCAATTCATATGCTGCTGTCTTTTCTTTGAAGTCTAATAATACAGCAAATGCATCTTCTTCTTACATCCATATCCAATATCCCTCATTTAAGGAAACCTATTTCAGTATGACTTCCCCTATCCCAAAATATAGCTGGTCTGGAAACCCCAACTATTCAGAACATATCCAAGAGCCAGAAAATAATATAAACCTTCTCCACACCCACCCCCAATCCAAAACAGATGTCTAGACATTCAGGCACTTGACCACAAATCTCATGCACTTTACTAAAAAAATGTGACATTCAGACCCTTACCCTGCCCACTTACTTTCTTTTAAAACTTCATATACAATTCTAACAAACCTGGTTATTATCCTTCCTAGCCTACAGTAGATAAAAATAGAAAATTAGAAGGAAGTAGAAGAGTGTTTCTAGAAAGCAAGTTGATAGAAACAAGACTTGATAGTCTAACATGAGAGGTAACAGAAAAAATAAAAAATTCAAAAAAGCAATCTGGTGTCACTTAGTATAAAGCCAAACAGACCTCAACAGCCCCGGGAATATCAGTGAATAATATAGAGAACATCACCAGAAGAGATGTTCATAATAATGACACTAAGTCATTAAAAACAAGTCTAATTATGTTTTCTGTTTAAGACGTTAGAGTGTATAACACATTGAAAAAAAGATGGTCAAAATTTAAAATGTTTTTGGTGCTAAAATGGTTAAGAAAAAAAAACTGAAAACCTTTCTGATCCACAAAACTCAACTATCCTGAACAACTCAGTCCCAGAGGGATGCAATTAGCCAAAATTTCACTGAAGAGAATATTTTATACTCAAATGGATCTGTGATCTCAACAATCCAGGAATTCTCTCCACTAATGCAGACTATAATACATCAATAACTGTTCATCTTTTTTGTCTCTTAGCTATGTTCTCCCAAAAGTTTATCAGAGTGACTCCATCAAACATGCTAAAGACATTCTTCAATCTGTCATGACATCACAGGTACACCATTGAAACACTATGACTGGGCACCCAACACCCCTTACTCTTCTAACTGTCATTCTCACTGACCTCTCTGCCATCTTTAACACTTTTGGACACCCTCTCTTTCTTGATATTCTCATCTCTCTAGGTTTTAGGGACAGCACTCTCTCCTGGTTCTACACCTACCTACCGCACCACTCCTTCTCAGTTCTCTTTACTAGAACTTCATAAAGATGAACAACAGCCTCCTTCTTGATCCATGAACCCAATACTCCGTATCTTTAGGGTCCTGGCATTCTTTCCACTTGTCTTCTTCTACTCCACATACCGACCTCCTTGGCTTCCTTTAAATCCCAACCAAAATTCCATTTTTAATGGAAGCCTTCTCCAAACCTTCTTAATTCTAGCACTGTTACTCTGTTAATTATTTCCTATTTATGATAGATAGATAGACAGATAGATAGACAGACAGACAGATAGATAGATAGATAGATACATAGATAGATATTCAGACAGACAGATAGTCTGTATATATCATTACAGGATAAGATAATGCTAACATTCTAAAAAAGAAGAAATAATTGCCCTTTCAGAACCTTAATGTCCTCCCAGTGTATTGAGAGTGTTAAAAAATGTGGGGGAGGGGAGGTGCACTGATTCTGTTGTATGAGGGGTATTAAGAGGGGAAAAGAGAAGTTAGAGTAGAAAAAGGAATACACTAGTGTAGAAAAGAAGAACATGTAATTTGCTGTTTCTCAAACCGAGGTACATGAACAGAGTATGCAAACATTAAGGAAAGAATGGGGGGAACAGCCATCAGATGTCCCTTATTTGAAATGGAGCCAAAAAGATTGAAGAATGGGGGTAGGGGAGGTACCCCAGAGTGGTAACATACAGGATGATATCAAGGAGCAGATATCATGTAGCGAATCTGAGGAACTAAGCAGGAGAGAAAGAAAAAGGCTGCATCATCTTTAGCAGGCAAAGGCAGAAAGTGGGAATATAGATTCAAGAAGAAAGTTTGACAGAGAAGAAAAAGCTAATTATGAGACACCAGAAAGCTGACATGTAAGCCTTGACAGTGGGGAGGAAAATGATCTGTCACAAACTGAAATGCAGCAAAGCAAACTCATATTAGTAATTCATTCCAAGGACAAACTTTCAGGGTACATTCCAGGGTATTTGGTCCAATCATCTATACTTTCTATTGAATAATACTAATTCATGTTTATACTATATTTTAAGGTTTACAAAATATTTTCCTCACAACTTAAAATATGTACTAGGAATGACCATGACAAGGGCAGACTTTATCAGAGATTTTAAACCACATGTAACTGCAGATTTATCTCAAATAAAAAGCACATGGGCACAGAAAATAAGACAAGCAGGTCATTCTCAGAAGCAATGATGTCCATCTTAAGTACAAAAAGATCTACAACAACTCTAACTGGACAATAAGATTATTAATAGAAAATCAAACTGCAGCTAAAATGGTTTATGTTTTTATTTCACTACACATGTACTATCATTTGTGTGGAGAATTACTAATAAGGAAATGCCTCCTACAACAGCAGATCTGTACCTAAAAAATCACCTAAAACACTAAGACGTTTAAATGACTTGTCCAAAGTCAAATGACCAATATTGGTCAGAGGCTGTATTTGAACCCAGGCCTTCCTGACTTAAAGGCCTGTTCTTAATCCACTTTCTCAAACTCTCTTTTTTTTTTTGGATACTGACAGTTGAGAATGAATGTTATGGTGATTCCTCTGAAAAAATACTGAGACCAAAGAAAAACCCAATTTTTTTTGCCAGACTTAAATGTAAAAGTTAATTAATTAAAACCAAAAGATCACATAACCATAGTATCTGGGGAAAAATTTACTGCCACATTTCCTTGGAAAACCTTAATGAGATTAGATAAATTAGAGAAACAACTATGGCCTAAAAAAATTAACTTTCGGTGTTAAAAATGAATACACACAACTATGTGCAAAAGGTTATAAAACTGTGCATATCCTTTGATCCAGCAATACCAATGCTAGGTCTATATCCCAAAGACATTGTTTAAAAAGAAAAGAACCTATTTATATAAAAAATATTTATGAAAGCTCTTTTTGTGGTGGCTAACAACTGGAAATTGAAGGGATGCCCATCAATTGGGGAATGGCTAACCAAATTGTGGTCAATTAATTGTAATGGAATATTATTGTGCTTTAAGAAATAATAAGCAGGGTTATTTCAGGAAAACCGGGGGTGACTTACATGAACTGATACAAAGTGAAATGAGCAGAACCAGGAGAACATTGTACACTATAACAGCAACATAGTGAAATGATCAATGATGAATGACTTAACTACTGTCAGCAATACAATGATCCAAGATAATTCTGAAAGACTGATGATGAAACTTATTATCTGGCTCTAGTGAAAAAAGTGATATTGTCTGAATACAAAGCATGCTATTTTCACTTTCTTTTATTCTTTTTTTATTCATCTTCCTGTACAAAATGATTAATATAGAAATACTCTATATGACTGCATATGTATAACCTACATTTGACTGCTTATCATCAGGGGAGGGAAAGGCGAAAGAGAGGGACACAATTTAGAACTCAAAACTTTTTTAAAAGTTTTAAAATTGTTTTAACGTGCAATTGGGGGAAAAATATTATACATCTAAAAAATAACAATAATAAACAGGGGGGAAAAGAATGAATACCCACTAGTTCATTTTTTACAAGAGATAAGAGTAAAATTTAAACAAAAGGCTCTAGTACAACATAGCACCTCAAATTGCTTTGAAATTTAAAATGGTTAGATTGGAAGCAACAAAAAGTGCTTTTTTCCCCCCATGCCCAATTCAAAGAGGTAAGGAAGAAGTGCTGAAAAAGTGAAATATAAATAATCAGGTACACACAAGACACACTTAGAACAGAATAATCTAAAAGGAGAAAACATTAGCAGCTAGAGGAAATCAGGAAAGGATTCTCACAAAAGGCGAAATTTGAGCTGAGTCTTGAAGAAAGTCAAAGAAATGAAAAAGTAGAAGTGAGGTGGCAGAACACACAAGGAATATAATATTTAATAAACTTTAGGTAGGTTAGTGCTGCTAGATTGTACAATATGTAGAGGGGAGAAAGATTTAAGAAGCCTAGAATGAAGAGATTAAGTCATGAAAATCTTTAAATGATTAAAAAAGACTATATTTGATCTTGAAAATAATGGAGAGCCAAGTAAGTTCAATGAGTGAGGAGACAGGATGGGGGTGACATGGACAAACCTATGTTTTAAACTCGGTGCTCACCTTGGCAACTGAGTGGAGGAGAAAGTAGAGGAGAGACTAGAGGCAAAAAGACTAGTTACTATTCCAGTAGTACAGGTGAGAGGTGATGAGGGTCTGAATCAGGATTATCACTATTATAAGAATGGAGAGAGGGAGAAATATATGACAGATACTATGACAACAGAAAAGAGGAGATTTAGCAGTAGATTACATATGTGAAGTGAGTTAAGAGTGAAGAGGCTGAAGATGACATTGAAGTTGCAAGTCCCCCTAACTAAGAGGATGGTGGTCCCCTTAACAGATAACAAATTCTGGTCTGAACTTGTTGAATTTGAGATGTCTATGAGACATTCAATAAATGTTCAGAAAGTCTAAGAGGTAGTTGGAGATGTGTGATTGTAGCACAGGAAAGAGATTAGAGCTGGGTATATAGATTTGGGAATCACCTTAGGAGAGATGGTCATGAAATCTGTAGGAACTGAAATCACTAAATGGGATAGTATAAAGTAAAAAGATACATGGGCCCAGGACAGAGGATGGGGAGGAAGGGGGGAGGGGGAGAGGATGTACAGTAAGCAGACATAACATGGATGAAGAAACAGCAATAGAGACTGAGAAGGACCATTCAGACCAACAGAAGGATAATCAGGATAGAGCGGTGTCAACAAAACCCCAAAGAGAGAATATCCAGAAGGTGATCAACAGTGCTAAAAACCGCAAAAGCTCAAGGGGAATAAGGCGGTTTTCATTTGAAAGATGAGATCAGAAGCCAAATGGCAAACGGTTTAGAAGAGGAAAGGAAGCAGAAACACCAATGGCGCACTGCTTTCTCAAGCAACAAATGGCAGGAGAGATAGGATGATAGCTAGTAGAAATCATAACAAGGCAGAGAGAGAAAACAATAGGAGTTAGTGGATAAGAAGAGGTTAAAAAATTAGGGAGAATGAAGGAATGACCAAAGGGCAAACTCCTGGAAGACATGGGAGGGAATCAAGAGGACAAGTACAGCAGCCATTCCATCATCTGAGAATAGGACAGAAGGGAGGATGGGGAAGAGTCTGAGGTGACATGAAGTATAGAATTAGGTAGGATAGGTAATCTATAAAATACAGCTCTTTTGTTTCTATGAACTACATAGTGCGGTCTTTTCTGAGAGAGAAAGTAGAAGTAATGGTATAATCATATACTATATGATCTTAAGTTGGTAAGAAGATAAGACAAGGTTTCAAACAAGTACAATGGAGATTGAGGCACAGGGTCAATCAGTAAAATATAAAATATAAAAGGACCTCTATTGGGCCAGTTGTATATTTATTAAGACTCTGGGCTAAGTACAAAAATACAAGCAAGCAAAGTAGTCCCTGCCCTCAAGGAACATATATATCCTAATGGTAGAAGACAATCCAATTTCCCTTCTGTCTAGCAAGGCCCCACAGGCCCAGAGGGCTGGGGGTAGGCAGAAGTGGCCCACAGTTTCCCTGTGGCTTTTCCGGATAACTTTTGGGGACCAAAACTATTTAATGGTTCAAGTATTCCTCCAAAAAATTCTGGCTGCAGCAAGTCTGGAAGAGAGAGGTCCAGAGAAACATCCTACACCTCCTTCCTGCTGTCTCCCCTCCAAGGAAGGGGGTCTCCGTTCATTCTGCACCCCTGACCGATTCCAGTTTAAAAATTCTAAGTTTACACAGTCTTGTGCCTCTCTCTCAAGAATAAAAGAAAGGTTTTATCACTGACTTCCCATTGGGACTGTGATTCTAGGGGGCAGTCTTCATTTTCTCTACCATACTGGTTGCTGGACTCACTTGTATTTTTAATTATATCATATGTATTGCATTACTCAGATTTACCTACCTATCTATGAGCAAAGAAAGCTTGCATTACTCAGACTTAGCTACCTATAAGCAAAGAAAACTTTCAAATCATAATATATAAAGCTACATTATGCCTAAAAGCTCTGAAATCAGGTCCCAGTAGCTGTAATGGCCCTGCCCATTTTTTATATAAGAAAAGTAGCTTAGTATATGTAGCAGTCACCTCGAATGTCTCAATAAAGAGCGTCACATGCTGCACACCATTAAAAAAAAAAAGACAATCCATAGAGCAGTGCTAGAAAGGGTTAGGAGACTCACATGGGGGCATAGCAAGGAGGCAGCTAGAAAGCAGCATGGAGGCCCAGACTCCAGAAGATAAGGCAAAAGTTCACTTACAAAGTGCCAAGAAACACAGAGGAGGAAATCAAGATTTGAGTGGGAGAGGACAAGGATTGACGGCATAGTGTGGGGATGCTGGGAAGACTGAATAACAAATTAATAGTGAACTTAGTCATCACAGTTGTGAGACTGCCTCCATTTCAGCATCACAAAAGCAGGAGTGAAGAAGGCTGAACACTGCAATAACAAAAAACTAGCATCTATAAATTCTTTTTTTTTTATTCGTGCGTAAATTGGATTTAAATGAAGCAGAGTTGCATGAAGTCATCAGCCTCACTGTCTCCTCCAGAGTCATCACAGGCCAGTGGCAGGACAGAGTCAAGATGACTGGAAATGAATCAAGATGCAGTACATGACCTTGGCATCTTCAACATCTAACCAAGCTCTAAGGGCTCCACAGCACCTGCTTCAGCTGTTTTCATGGCCATTGGAACAAACTGTTTTCATTCACGCTTTCCACCAGGAAAGTCTACACATGAATTCAATGGGTTTGAGACTCCTCAGTTACCCCCTCAACCTGGTTTAGCCCATCTGCCAGGGTGAGGCCACTGCACATGCTACAGCTTCTTGGAGCCACAGGTGAAAAATTAGGTGGAACAAGTGAACACCAAAGGTGGAAAGCAGCTCTGAAAAGGGCTCAACAGCCCTCACACCAGAGATACTAGTCTTCCCTGAACAGGGCAATAAAGTAAGGGATTTATGGGGTAAAGACAATATAAAGTTCAAGTGGTTAACTAAAGCGTCAATATTTTGAAAGGAGTTGAGAACAAAGTAGGGATTTCTGGAAAAACACTGAAGGATAGAGTGATTGAAGGTTGTGGTGAGATGCCAAATATATTTAAGAAGGATGAAATACTGGCAGAGATGGAAGGAGTGGAAGCTGTTGTGAGATAGGGGAATTTTTGTGTTATATATATTATGAAGAGAGAACTGTACCCAATGATAAAATCAAGGGTATGACCATCCTGAGTACAGCTGAGGTGGAGTGAAGATCATGAGTTAAGAGGCTGATAAAACAGAAAGCAAAGGTTGAGAGAACATCAACATGTAAGTGAAAAGTCCTCATGTAAAAAGTTTGTGGGGTAGAAAACACTACAAGCCTGAGGAAGGAGGAGCAATGACCTGGAAGCAGCAGCTAACAGTCACTAGGCTCTGGACAGGGTGACATATGTGGATGGTATGAATCTCAAAAATAGGTTACTGAGTATGGTGATTCAGGGAGGAGTCAGAAAATGAAAATAAGGAATAAGAACTGTATCTACTATCCCCACTAGAGATAGACCCAGGTAAGCAGAGGACAGAATATTAGCCCAGGAGTTAACAAGACCTGAGTTCAAATCTAGCCTCAGAAACTTACTAGGTATGTGAATGTGGGCAAGTCATTTAACTTTTATCTCCTTAGATTCCTCACCTATAAAACAGAGAAAATAACAACACCTACCTCCAAATTGCAAAGATCAAATGATATAATATTTGTAAAAGCATTTAGCACAATACCTGGCACACAGTAAGTGCTTAACAAATGCTTACTGTCTTCCCTTTCTCTTACTCCTGTGTGATGGAGTCAAGAGAGAAGATCCATCCACAACTGAAGAAGTTGGTCAAGTATGCAATAACACAGTAAGGGAGAGACAGGTTTCTGGGACTTCAAGGAAACGGAAGGAATATAAGAGAAAGAAGTCTAATATAAAGGGACGTATGCTTTTTAAAAGAGAACTAAAGTTTCACTGAGAATAATATAAAGGGAGAACAGCACTGGATAGGCACGTGGAGAGAGAAGACTGACACCTAGATCAGCTTGGGTCTAGTCAATCTATGAGTGAAGCCACAGGACAACAGAGTTCCTCCCTTTCTATTAACAATGGCAATGATGATTTGATTTCCTGAGCAAGAGGTGAAAAAGGAAGGAGGATAGACACATGGTGGCAAAGCAGATGACAAGATGCCCACAATGGTTATCTCTAACAGGGTAGCTGGATGAGATGAAGCCTTGTCTGTGAACAACTAGAAATCTTAAAGGGTTGAGGTGATATTTGATTCACTCTTGTCAAGCCAAGCCTGTTCTGCTCCATACTGAATCCCAAAGCTGAGGTGATAGAGAGAGTACGGAGGCAGACAAGGTCAGAAAATTTGCACTCAGATACAGGAAGGGGATTTTTATATAACATTGGGCAAGTAATGTCCCCTCACTGAACTTCAGTTTCCTCATCTGTAAATGGGGCTTGGGGCAGGGGAGAGAATTAAGTTACTTCTAAGTTCCTTTTCAGTTGCAAGTTCTATTAGTTTTTTTTGGTACATTTTAAGGAAGCGATTTATTTCTTCCATTATTTTACCAAAGCCATAGAAAATACTCTATGTTCCTTGAGAGCAATCCATACAAAACCAATATGTTTGCATGTGATCTATTACTTCAGATGGTATAGCAGAAAGAGGACTAGACTGGATTCAGAATATCAACAATTAATACATGAATTGGTCAATGCGGGAACTTCATCCACTCAAGTATATTGCAACCTGTCTATAAATTATAATAAGAGAGTTTCCCAAGTAACAGATATTCAGTAACTTGCCCATGATCAAACCCTAGTAAGAATGAGTAGGATTTTAACCTAGGTTTTCCAGATTGTAAGTCAAAAACTCTACCATATCTTCCTGACCTCCAGATTGCGAACACCTAAATTAAAATCCCATTTCTCGCAAATACTAGTTATAGAAGCTTGAGAAGTTCATGAGTGAGTAATTTAGTCTCCTTGGACTTCTTTTCTCCATCTATAAATAGAGAAGTTGGGCACATGATGTTTTCCTAAAGTCCTTTTTAGTTTCAAATATTTATTCCAGGATCATTCAAAATACCATAAAGTAAAAGATAAAAATAACATGTACCATAATAATATTATGGAATTAGCTATAGCACAGCTTAAGACATGAACTAGGTAGGGAGAACCAAACTAACCTAAGAACAAAAGACTACAAAAAAAAATATTAGGCAGTATCATGGAGTCACAGGTTTTCCCAAGGTCACTATATCAACACTATGGCATTGATATGAGACTTAGAAAGGTATAAAGTTGATTCACTAATACCAACATTAGAGAAGAATATCATTATGCCCGTTTTAACTATCTGAAAAGTGTAATCACCATAATATCCTGTTACGGTGATGATTATTACAAGGAAGTCTATCACTACAAACTTAACTTTTTTTCATTCAACATTGTTGCGTTCTGAAAATATATAAATGCTCCAAAATAATTTGTGGCAAATAATGGATAATTCTGTAAAAGTAATCAAATTGTCAAACAATTCTATAACACAATCTAATGGATCTATAATTTCATATACATGGACAATACCTCCACTACCAAGTACTTAAGACATTTTGGAAGATGAAATATATTTTTCTCTTTTAAAATGATACAAAATGATGTAATGTTAGCAAGAATGTCTATTATCACCATTATTAATTTTTTATTCATTTTAAACTTAAAACACAAAACAAGAAAAAAAAAAGGAACATCTCCATGTACACAGCAAAATTTGAGAGGATTCACCACAAAACAATACATTTTCATTTCAAGAAAACCTTTGTAATAAATACTACACATTGTTTTCAAAGCTATGCAGTTTTTTTGTGCTTCCTTCTAGGTTTTCTTTTGGTTTTTTGTTTTCTAATATGCATTTTTTATTTTTCTCCCTCCTTCCCCCCACCCTACCTTAGAAGAGGCTATAAATAAATATGAATATATCCATCTACAGATCAATATAGATATATACACATACACATATGTGAGTATATATGCATATATATAGCTATAAACACGCATATATGCACATATTTTGATTTATCAGTTCTTTCTCTGGATAGCATCTTCCTTAATATATCATGTTTTTCCAAATCAACCAGCTCATAATTTCTTGCATCACAGTAGTATTCCATCACAACCATATACCACAGCTTATTTAGCTATTCCCCAAGAAAAGAACATGTATAATTTTAGCCAATCTGATAGGTCACCATTATTATTCAATTTTGTATTCAATATGCTTGCTATAACAGTAAGACAAGAAAAAGAAACTGAAGGAATAAGAAAAGGCAACAAGAAAACAAAACTATCATTCTTTGCAGATGACACAATACTTAAGAGAATCCTGGGGGGGGCGGGGGGCGCGGAGCCAAGATGGCAGCTAGCAGCAGCAACATATCACAGCTCTCACATAGCCACCCCAAAATACCCATGAAATAGGATTCTAAACCAATCCTAGAACTCCAAAACGCACACAAAGATACTTCCCACTAAAGTCAGCTCGGTTACGAGGAACCATGTCAGCACTGCAAACCAAAACCAGCCTGGCCTGAAGCCGTGGCTGTGCCCCGGGGGCAGCTGGACAGGAGGAGCCGAGGAGCTTCAGGTGAGCGGATTAGCGGCAGCTGCGAGCACCTTTCAGAACTAGCTCAGTGGGAATTGCGAATCTAGGAGAGTTAAGCAGTCCCGCCAGAAGGCCTCCAGAGTGAAAAAGCGAAAGGCAGAGGTTTTGCACCCGCCTCCGCGT
>CM053581.1:98644934-98679835 GCA_028627135.1 Pseudochirops cupreus | reverse complement strand
ATCTAAGCTAATTTACTTACTCAGCGCCATATTAAACTACTAAAAAAGTATTTTGTAAAACTAGAAAAAAATTCTTCTGGAAGAACCTAAGATCAAGATATCAAGGAAATCAATGAGGAGGAAAAAATGAAGGAAGGCTGCCTAGCAGTACCAGATCTCAAGTTATACTTCAAAGTGGTAATCATCAAAACAGTATGGGACTGGGTAAGAAACAGAGTAGTGGTCAGCAGGAAAGAGTAGATACGCAATAAACAGACAGTAACCTAGTATTTGATAAACCCAAAGACACTAACTGTTAGTGTAAGAACTCTATTCAACAAAACCTGCTGGGAAAGCTGAAGAGCAGTCTAGCAAAAACTAGGCACAGACCAATATCTCAAAAGAAGGTCCAGATGGGCACATGATTTAGGCATAAAGGCGATATAAGCAAATTAGGGAAGTATGGGGAAAAAAATCACCTCTCCTATCCATGGATAAGAGACAAGTTTTACTGTGGGGCGGCTAGGTGGGGCAGTAAATAGAGCACTGGCCCTGGAGTCAGGAGTACCTAAATTCAAATCTGGCCTCAGACACTTATCACAAAAAACTAGCTGTGTGACCTTGGGCAAGTCACTTAACCCCAACTACCCTCCAAAAAGCAAAAATAAGAGATGAGTTTTACAACTAAACAAAAGATAGAGGATAAAAGGAAAATGTATCGTGATGAAATTTAAAAGGTTCTGCACAAATAAAAGGAAAGCAAGAAACTAGGAAATTTTACATCAAATTTTTCTGATAAAGGCCTCATTTCTCAAATATATAGGGGGGAAAAAAAGACCCATTCTCCAATGGATAAATGGTAAAAGGATATGAGTGACCAGTTTTTAGAAGGAAAAATTCAAACTATCAACAGTCATAAGAAAAAATGCTCTAAATCACTAATAAGAATATAAATGAAAATTAAAACAACTCTGAGGCATGACCTCACACCAACAAATCGGCAGAAAAAGAGAATGATAAATACTGAAAGAGATGTAGTAAAACAGGTACCCTAATGCACTGGTTTTTAGGGTTGTGAAACGGTCCTATCACTCCAGACAACAATTTGGAATTAGGCCCAAAAGGCTATAAAACTGGGCTTATCCTTTGACCCAGCAATACCACTACTAGTTCTGTATCACACAGAGATCAAGGAAAATGTAAAAGAACCAGAAGTACAAAAATATTTATAGCAGCTCTTTTTGTGGCGGCAAAGAATTGGAAACTGGGGGATTCCTATCCATTGGGGAATGGCTGAACAAGTTGTGGTACATGATCATGATGAAATACTACTGTGCTGTAAGAAATGACAGAGAATGATTTGAGAAAACCTGGGAAGATTTGTATGAAGTCATAACTACTCGGATCAATATAGAGATCAACAATTCCAAAAGATTCATGAAAAATGCTACCTCCAGAGAAAAAAGGTATGAACTCTGAGCACAGATTTAAGTATATTTTTTTCTACTTTATTTTTCTTTCTGGGAGTGGGGGTGGGGAGAGATGGGAAAGGTCATGGCTAATATAGAAATCTTTTTTGCATGACTTCACATGTACAGTGGATATCATATTGCTTGCTTTCCCAATGGGTACAGGGAAAACTGAAGGGAGAGTTTGGAACTGAAAATAATTTTAAAAAAAAATAAAGAAAACTAAGGATAACAAATAGGATTTTTAAACATTCATGTTAGGAAAAAAGGAAGTTTGAAGAAAGGAAAGAACTTCTAAGCTCAGTATGGATGGAACTGATAATAAACAAAGCTGGAAAAAATCTCCAAAGCATGCTGATTGGGCACTTTACAAATTTATGTTACATAACCTCAACTGGGCCTTACTGCTACAATGTAATCCTTATTACATCTCTCTAATAAACTCAGTATCCTACTCACCAAAGTGGCTCTTCCAACTCTTTTCAACCCTCCTCAAACCTCCCATGGCTCCTCCTCCCCTCCCCTTCTGAGAATCTTGCCTTATATTGCACTGAAAAAAAAATGAAGCCATTTACCAAGAGCCCCCTCTTTTCCTCTCCTCCTCATCCCGTATCACACAGATGCTTTCTGCCATTATCTCCTCCTTCACTCCTATATTACTGAATTCTAGAGTATACGGGGTGAAAGTGAGAAGTTTTAAAGTGTAGCAAAACTGGAAACATGCAGGATGTTACACTGATCATTCACTGAGTCTGTGACTTCCTACCCTCCAAATATCTGGTCTACCTGCCCTAAGTCTCTTCCCCAATCCAGGCTTATCCTCCACTCAGCTGTTGAAGTCTTACTCTGAAAACACAGGTCTGACCATGTCACTTCCCCCTACTCAATAAATCCCAGTGGCTCTCTATCATCTCCAGAACCAAATATTTAAAAATCCTCTGTTTGGCTTTTAAAGCCCTTTATAACCACACACACACACACACACACACACACACACACACACACACACACCCCTTTCCAGTCTTCTTATACCTTATACCTCCCTATTCTGTTATTCCAAAGGCCAGTGAAACTGGAACAAGACACTCCTTCTTCCAACCCTGGGCATTTTCAGTGGTTGCCCCCATGCACAGAATACTCTCCCTCTTCACCTCTGCCTCCTGACTTCCCTCAAGTATCAACTAAAATCCTTTTCTGATCCCTCTTAACTGAGTGTCTTTCCTTTGTTGATTAGTCAGTTTCATCAGCTTGTTTGAACAGTAGTTTGCATGCATTAAACTGTAAGCTCCTGGAAGGGCAGGAATTATCTCTTACCTTTTTTTGTACTCCTATTGCTTAACATGATGTGCCTCATATGTAGGTGCCAGTTAAATAAATGTTTACTGACTGACAAACTAACCACAGAGCAAAGATTAACTCTTACTTTTCTTCTATTTTCTCTGCTAAGGAAAATGATCCCTGGACTATAAAGAGCAGAACAAATACGACTAGTAAAAAGTTTGTGTTCAAGAGATGCAAAAGTTATAGCGAGGATACTTACATACCTGCTCTTTGTAAATTCAAGTCACCTGACCCAGAAGAACAACATTCTCAGGCACTAAAAGAACAAGCAGATAAAACTGCTTAATCACTGTCAGTGATTTTTTGAAAGGCCATAGAGAGTGGGAGAGGTACCAACATCCTCAGGTACTAAAAGAAATTGCAGATGTGTCTGTCAAGACACTGCAAACAACGTTTTAAAAGGACATGGAGATTAGAAAAGAAATCACAGTAATACAAAAGAGCAAATGCCATCATCATTTTCCAAAAAAGGAAGAAAATGGAATCTGTACACTATGGGCCTAACTTCAATTCCATATAAAATTATAAGAGAGATTTTTGTTGCAGAGTCATTTTTCAGGTCATGTACCACTTTGGAGGTTTTCTTCGCAAGGATACCTAAAGATACATTTCCTTCTCCAGGTCAGATGAGGAAACTGAGGCAAAGAGAGTTAACTGACTTTCCCAGAGTCACAAAGCTAGTAAATGTCTGAGGTTAAATTTGAACTCAGGAAGATGAGTCTTTCTAATTCCAGGCCTGGTATTCTATCCACTGTGCCACTTAGCTGCCCAAAGAAGTATTATAAAAGGTAATATCTAGAAAAGGAAGTGATGATCACCACCCATTAACCCCTACAGCCCCCCCCCCCCAAAGGGGAGAATGGCTATATCAAAAATAGTTCAGGTCAGACTTAATCTCATTACTTTTTTTGAGAGGATTACTAGAATGGTAAAACAGGAGAGTATTGGGAATATAATTTATCTAGATTTCACCAAAGTCTCTTATGGCTATTCTCACAGAAAATGTGGAGAAACAGGAGTTGAAAATCAGTATGATTAAAATAGTTCTGGAATTATTTAATGGACAGATTCAAAAAGGTAATGCCTACTGAATTTTCACTCTCAACTTGGGAGTTATGCCCTGGACACATACTCTTGACCCTATACCGTTTTATCAGTGTAACCAGTTGTATCTAGATACAGAAATAGATGGCATATTTATCAAATCTTAAGATGATAAAAAAAACTACAGTCAAGATTCATCAAGATCCTGACTAGCTAGAACACTGGGGTAAGTCTAGTAACATGAAATGTAATAAAAATAAATGTAAACTCTTGCACCTGGAGATCTTTCGTGAGCAGGTAAAATCAGATTTGTTCTGTCTGTCCCCAGAGGACAAAACCAGGAGCAATGGGTAGAAGTTACTAAGAGGCAAACATAGGCTTACTGTTAGGGGAAACCTCTTAACCTTTAGATCCCTGTAAAAGTGGAATAGTCTCTGAAAAGTGAAGGTTGACCTTTCTGAAGGTCTTCAGGCAGAAATTAGACAAAGCTTGTCAAATCTGTTATGGATTGGGTAGACTGGACTTGATGGCTGTTTATAAACTTTTTAACTGAAATCCTGTAATTCTGTAAATACAATTAGTGAAATAAAAGATAGTTTGGGGAATCAGATGGACCCATCCCCTAACAGATGGCAAGTTGGTAAAGTCCTTGAGATCAGGGACTGTTTTATTTTGTTTTTGTATTCCCAGCATCTCACATTATATATATTACAAGTAGTTTAAATAAATTGCATACACTTTACATATGGTAGATGCTTAATATATGTAATGTTTTTTTTAACTGAATTTGGTACTATAGGTATTGGCAGATGACTAATTCAAGGTCAGAGGCTTAAAAGGTGATCTTTTAGATTTCCACAGCTAGTAAGTAATTCAACCAGGACCACAGACCTGGTCTCCTCCCTCAGTCTACAGCTCCTACCAACACCATAAGCTGTCTTTTCATGTACCTTAAACTTCTCTGGTTCAGCTTTATAGGCATTTTTGTCAAAGATTCAAAATGCTATTTGCCATGGAATGATTTATTGTTTTATGGCTTTAACCCAGTAGATCAAGTTGTAAAACTATTTTATAAAGAAATGTCCTCTACATGGAATTGTGGGGCTAGACAGAATCAAAGCAGTCACAAAATCAATTAATGTTGGAAGGATCTCAGATATCATTTAGTATGGTCCCAACTTAAAAGTGCATTCCTGACACTTGATCATCCAGGCTTCACTTGAAAACCATCAGGGATGCAAAGCTCAGTATCTTCCATGGCAGTCCATTCCAAGTCTCCCAATTCAAAGGACTCTCAAATCTGTACATATCTACTAAACAATGTGACAACTGACTCAGGGATAAAAGAATGAAAATACATTTGGGACCAAAAAAAAATCCTAGTGTTGGGGTATTCATATGCAAATTAAAGGTGGTAGGGAAAATAAGGATTTTAAGAGTATTGAGTTCCAGCCACAGGTCTGCCAATCAAGTAACTAACTTTTACATCTCTTAACCTCGTTTTCTTAATTTGTAAAATGAGCCAGTTATATGGGATAATCTATAACACTAGTGTCAAACTCACATAGGAAGGATCCCTAACAACTGGCTTAGAAAACCATGAATTAACAATATTTATGTGGTATCATATTTTTACTTATTTTGCTAAATGTCTCTCAATTATATTTTAATGTGGTTCAAGCCTCACTGGCCAGTCCCTTTTAGCTCTCTCATCAAATTCACCTTATACTTAACCATACACAGTCATGTCCCTTTCATGCCTTACTATAAATATAACTTCTTCCTTAAGTAAGAACCATTCTTACTTTTCTGTTCATGTGATACAAATGGAAAACAAGTTGAGAATTCATGCATGCACAAAATATTGTAAAAGTTAAAATTTCAATCAGTACATTGTGGTATACTTTCATGCTAATTCCTTCTCTGGCTCCTGATGTCACCTTGCATTCCATATAAATATCATTCTATATTTATAATGATACCTCATCTAGAAAGACCTCTCTTAATGGAAAAAAAAATTTCATTTGATCCTTAAAATAGAACTCTTCAAGAATCTTTAATTTTTTTGTAAAGTTTGAAAATCACTTCACACACATTTTCTCATTTAGGTCTCTCAACAACCCTATGAGAAAGATATTAGCAAATTATCCAGATTCCTTTGTAAATTCAACTTCATACTGCAAGTGCAAATGAGACCAGTGACATTTTTTTTAAGTAGTCAAATTCATGCTACAAAATACTGATTCACATAACCAGGGAAAAAGAAGACTGAACTAAGTCTAACTTACTGCTATTACTTAAGTACACTAAGAAGCTGAGACCTCTTTTATATCAATTTATGCTACCAACATTCAAAGGCCTCTGCAAATTCTGTACAAACCTATCATTTCAATGAATTTCCCAAAGTACTTTCTTAATGATAGGAAGAGTCAAACACAAAAGAAATATGCTCCCTCCCAACCTCTTACCCCTAGTTCTGAGAAAGAAATAGTGCGTATTTACCCTCACATAATCTTTTCTGCAGCAGACTAACAATGTTCATAAATGACAGCAAATAAGAAGATTCGTAGAACTTAAGAAATCTAAGTGACCTTAGAAATAATCTAGTCTAACACCCTATCTTTACAGATGAGTTAACTGAAGCCTTCAGAAGTGAGTAATTATCCCAAGATCACCCTGGAAATATATAGCTGAATACAGTTTTAAATCCAAGTCCTCTAATTCCAAATTCAGCATTTTCTGCTATCCCCAATCATGCTGCCTCCCCTGTTTCTAATTTGCCAAAACCAGAATAGCAACAAAGCTTAACAGTTGGTTTAAGGTCTCTTTATATCCAAATACCTAGAAATAATTTTGTTTTCTTGCTACTACTGTATTAATTAGACATAAAATATTTTAGTTCAGCTAGGCAAATACTAAGCATGATTGTACATTACGACTTGTTATCTTGATTCAGTCTCCAGCAGTTGCTTATAATAGTTGACTTTGTATAGCATATTTAAGGTTTATAAAGAGCTTTACATTTAAGCCTCACAATAATCCTAAAAGGACTGTACTATATATACATTTCATTTTACATAACAATTACCTAAAAGTCATTTAGACTATTCCAAAAATTTAAGATTGCCTGACAATTATGGGCTGCTTCATTCCACAATACCTCAAGTTTTCATTTGTTTAATTGTTTTCTATCTTGTCAAACAAAAATAGGAAATTTGGTTGGGTAAAATGGGAACCTCCCCCTCCCCCACCATCCCCATCACACCCACCACAAAATAAATACTAAAACCGTTAAAAAAAACTTTTCAAAAATAAATATGTTAATAATACTCTATAACTATAAACTCCTGTTACCAAACCTTCAGAAGTTCTACTTTGAAGAGGACTGCTGTTTGGGATAACCACAGGAGTATACTCCAGTGAAAATATGCTATGAGAGCAACATAAAAGAATATCAGGATGTAATCAGTATGTAATCTATAATCCTTCTTCCTCTCCATCCTCAAACATAACAAAGATATTTGCCCCCAAAAGGGGGGAGGAGGAATTATGTTAATGAAAGACACATTTATGAATTGCTTTACAATTTACAAAGTGTATTTCTCAAAATAATCCAATGATATCGTCAGTACATATGTTATTACCTCCATTTTACAGAGAAAGGAAACCAAGGCTGGTTTCGCTCATAGCATCCTATGATTTTAGATTTAGAACTAGAAGGAACTAGTCCAATGTTCTCATTTTACAGAAGGAAATTAAAGTTCATAAAAGGGATGTGGTTTGCAGAAGGAAACACAGGCAATAAATTACAGAGGCAGAATTTGAACCAAGCTCATCTAATTCCAAAAATCAAATACCCTTTTCCACTGTACCATCATATCATTGTTAACTAGATGCCTTCATATTTTTATGCTTCGTTTGAGTCTGATAATTTAGAGAATGATGAAACAAAATAACCTCTGTAGTTACATCCACTAATTCCATAATGATTTCACATGGTCATAGGAGTTTTCTAGTTGGAGGCTATGTTTTAGGACTGCATTTTTTTAAGTTCCTGACCTGTGATTTCCTCAGTGTAGAGAGCTCTAAAGGAGGAAATTTCCTGTAAAATGGACAGTAAGATGATCCTGGACAACTGTTCTACAACTGACAGTTGCCTGGGACACTCAAAGTTTAAAGTGATCTCCGCAGAATCAGAGGCTGGACTTGAACACTGGTCATCCCAACACAACACCAAGAGGTTTGTAATACCTACAGATTATGTATTTGTTATTTAACCATTAAGTATCCAGGAGGCAGCATGTGCCAAGTTAAAGCTTTTGAAACCACTCTGAACACCATCTTCCCTCAGGCCATACTGGAGACAACAAAGGGCCCTAAGCCCAGAAGAGCCTAAAGAATAGCAGTACCAGGTCACCACCACCACCAGTAATCCTTCCAGTTCAGCTACTCGGCTCATTATCTCCCAGGAATCAATACTTGTGAAGATTCAACTAGCTTCTGAGCACCCGACTTCTCATGTCTATAGCTATTAAAGACCAAGAAGAGAAAATTAATTTACTTAAAGTCCTTAGCACAGTCAAATGATTAAACATAAAGAACAACTGTGGCTTTGATGGTGGAAAAAACATTAAAGAAGATTCAATACACTCTGCTTTACCACTGAACCCAAAGGACCAAAGGACCTTTCCATGTAATTTGCAGTTCAAACCTCCTATATATGTTGCCTCCTCAAAATTAGAATAAAGTCTTTAAGAGTAAGGCTGTCTTGCTTTTTATTTGTATCCCCAGCATTTAGCACAGTGTTTTGCAAAAAAAAGAAGTCCTTAATAAAAGTTTTTTCATTTATTCCTTCATTCATTCGTAATCATAGAGGAAATCCAGTGCACAAATCAAAAAGAAGAGAGATTCTCTAGAGATAGAAGTTCCTGATGTTCCTGAATGACTCTCACCATCTGCCTCCTCCACTCCTACTCACAAACTGCTGAATGAAGTTGGAGGAAATTCCACAACTGTGCTGAGAGGGTACAAAATAATTTGTGTTATCCAACCACACCTGGATCTTCACAACAGCAAGGTAGTCTTTTTATTCCTCCCTGATTCTCCTTTTTTTTTTTCTTTTTGAAGGGGGGAAGACAGAGCAACTGAGCTTAAGTGACTTGCCCAAGGACACAGGGCTACCTCCCTGATTGTCTATCTCATTCCTTGAAGAAGTTCTTCCAAACCTTTTGTTCACTCCATAAATCACCCTCATAGGGCCTTTTCCTTTTTAGTCAAAAAAAAAAAAATGAGGAGATGTCTTTCTATACAAGAAATCAGAAGGGAAAGGAGAGAAGGGAGAAATAGTAGATTAAGGGGTGGATTAGTTCTAAATTAAAGGAGGACAGACCAACAGAAAGACACTTTCCCAAGTGCCTTTCCCAAATTCACACAGGTAAGTGGCAGAAATAGAATTTGAACCTAGGTCCTCTAAACTCTACAGTCAGTGCTTTTTATACACTATATAACATTTGGTCAACAAAAAGCAATCCTCACTTATATAGATCGTCAACTTTTCAAAGCTCTTTTATAATAACCCCCTTATAAAGTAAGCAGTACAAACAAGTGTTATTACCCACATTTTGCAAAAGAAAATTGAGGTTCTGATAGGCTATGTGCATTCCTCAGACACACAGACAGGAAGTGAGGCAAGGCAATCTTGACTCTAAGTCTTCTTAATTCCATTAAATCAAAATATAACAATTAGCTTCTAAACAGAAGTGATGAGGCCAGAAACAATCAGGAATGATGACCCAAAAGGGAAATCTAGTTTTCATTTTCAGGTCATTCAATTCCTAGAGGTCTTGGTCAATTCTGACATGGAGCCAGGGATCTGTGATTCTCTCACAGACACCAGGAGCCAAGAATAAGCCACAATTAAATTCAATGTTAAGCTGTTTCCTTCTCTTCTTTAAATTTGGAATCATTTGTTTTTCTGTTTCTAGAGTTCCCTTCCCTTCTCCCCTTTCACTTCATACTGACAGCAGAAAGTAGAACAGTTATTGTAAATAAAAACAGACTAAAATAAGCACATATACCAATATATGTATAGATTAAACATAATCTAATAGTCATGATATGTTACAATGAAATTCAACCATCAATCACAGCACACATTTTGCCCAGATATAGGACATTTAACAGTATCCCTTTGTACCAGGAAGATAGTAACTAAAAAGTATTTCTGAGAGTCTAATATTCTTCCCTATTCACCTGAATTTGGGCAATTCAGATGCCTTTGCAAGCACACAATGAACAGTAAGACTGATTAAATGTTACACTCAGGTTGTATACAACCCAAAATTGTGTGAAAGTGTAACCTATATTCAAGACAATATAGGACCCACCTAACAAAAGACAGAATGATGTATAATACAAAGGGTCAGACTTTCTTTTGACTTGGGAGTCAAAAAAGACTTGGGTGTAAATACCACCTCTGACACTTACTAGCTAAGTGGACCAGGGATAATGGAGACAAACTACTTAACCTCTCTAAGCCTCAGTTACCACATCAGTAAAATGGAAATAGAGTAGCTACCCTGGAGTTATTCTGAGAATCAAATGAGATAACTTTGTGAAACATTTCCTAAACTTTAAAAGACTTACGTTTAAAATATTATTATTATTATTATTATTAAAAGTATCAACAAAATAGCACAAGGACCTTATTAAATACTTCTTTGGCACTACCCACATTGTATAACACTGTACTACACCAAAAAAAGTACTCATATAGTATTTGTCAGACTAAATGAGAAGCTACATCTTAATGATATTCTGTTTCCAAAGCATTATTTGGAATATTGTCACATACAATATCTGACAGAGGCAGAACAGATGAAAGCAGAGAATCCTTACCTTACAGGTAACAATACAGAATGACAGGCTCCACTACCCAGGATACAGACACACTGACATTCATTCTGATTCTGTTCATTCTACAGATGCCTTGCCAACCAGGAAGTAGCCCCAGCTTTTCACTTCAATCATAGTGTCACAAGAGATTATTTTACCTTGATAACAAAATTTACTCACAACTTCTTGTGTAAACCCTTTAGCAGGTGGTTAGGCCCTAGCTGCCTATTAGTCAGGTGATACTGTAACATGAGTATTCCCTAGGGAGGTAGCTTGGTCCAGCCGAAATAACACTAATTCTGGAGTCAAAAAACCTAGGTTCAAATACCACCTCTGAAATATACTACTTCTGTGGTCTTAAGCAACTCATTTAACTTCCTGGTCCTCAGTTTCTTCATCTGTAAAATGAGGGAACTTGACTACATGGACCCAAGTCACTTCCAGTTCCAGATCTGTGACCCTGTGTTCCTCTGATATGAACACTGTTCCATCCATACACAAGAGTTGAGGTTGTAAATGCCCTATATATTTAAATTCTCACATGAAGGGGTTCTACACCAAGTTCCTTCATTTTCCATACCGTACAAGTGAACCTTTGACACTCAAAATATACATGTTCTAATTCCAGTAAGTTCAACAAACATTTACTAAATACTAGTATGTACAAGGCACTATGCTAGGAACCAAGGAGATAAGACATAAATGAATAAGCATTTATTAAACTTTTACTGTGTGCATAGTTCTGTGCTAAGCCCTGGGGATACAAATGCAAAACTCTCTGTCCTTAAGGAGTTTATTATGTCTACTAGGGTAAGAAAAGACATATGAAGAGTAGTAGTGTCCAGAGAGAATTTTCATTTGTGAAGTTACCAGAATAATTAAAACTGCAATAAGGGAGCAGACTGACACAAATTTCCCACAAAATATACATTAAATGATGCTTTTAAAACCTAAAAGGTTGTGGACTACCAGGAGAGACACAGAAGTACATTAGCAAGAAGACAGCTAAGGAGTAAAGTGAGGACTGCCTGAAATAGGGGACCACCCATTAAACCAGTGGGACCACAGAGTGGGAACTCATCTTCCTTAAAAAACGGGGGGAAAATAAAAGGCTCTACCCTCAAGAATCTTACATTCCAACATGGAACACAACATACAAGTACAAGTTAATGTGAGTTAAGGAGATGACACTAACAATTGGGGGGATCAACAAAGTCTTCCTGTAGGAGGTAGCACCTGAGTTGGGCCTAGAAGTAAGACAATCTTGCAAAGATTCCTTTGAACAAGAATACTTTTAGTAGTATCTGACTAAATTATAATCTCCTTACCAAGACTGTATACCAAGAAAAGAAAAAAAAAACACATACAGTCTAACCTCTCTTGGTCTCAATTTTCTTATATGTAAAATGGGAAGGCTAGACTAGATTATCTCTAAATGTTCTTTCAGCTCAAAAGCCCATAAAACTATAGGGCTACATTTTTGTACCACCTGTATATATATTGGATAATATGACATTTCTTTCCATAACAACTTAAAAGTTTTTTTCCTGCCTAATACTCAACACTTCTAACTTTATAATTTCCACAATAAAACGCTAGACTTAGTATGAATAAACATAACATTAAGAGGTTCTCTAGTATGGAACTTGTGAGCAACAGGAAAATACAAATTCTTCTACAGTATTTCATTTCCTGTACCCCAAAGCAGAAAAGACTCAACAAACTAAAAGGTTATACAAACACTGTCTTATTCTCAGCAGACCTGGCATCTGTCGCAACTACTCAATGAATTTTTTTTTCAGTAAGCAATAGTACCCTTTCCATTCTCACTCATTTAATAGATAACAGGCAAAACAGGTTCAAGGTTTGAAAAAATTGTTGTGTTATTACTCTGCCAGAATGCAGAGTAAACTATAAAAATTAAATGGATTTCTTTAATAATTACGTGTTTTCTGTGAAACTGTTGAAGCAAATCTTTCTTGGCACTGTCAGGCTCCTAGGATATGATCTATATGTCCTATGCTGCTATTAAATTATGTCATTCCAGAACAATAAAGGGAAGAAGTTAAAACAAAATTATTTACAAAGAGAATGAAAGCTGAAAATGTATCATTCCCAAACTTTTATGAAATAGAAGGCTATAATAAGCTTCTTTTAGTGTTCCTCCCTCCCCAAAATTATTGTGTGCTCATTTTGTGTATATTTTGCATTTACTTTTCAGTATATATGTTGTTCCCACCCACTGACCCACCCTCCAGTAGAAGGCAAACCATTTTAGAGATTGGTTTTTTGGCTTGGAATATCCCCCATACTAAATGTAAGTGCTTAATAAATGCTTCTTGAACTTACATGAACTGATGCAAAGTGAAGTGAACACAACCAGGAGAGCATTATATATAGTAACAGCAATACTGTATGATGATCAACTGTGAATGACTAAGCTATATTCTCAGCAATATCATGATCCAAGACAATTCCAAAAGATCTATGATGACTGGAACTCAAAAAAATTTTTTTGGTTTTTAAAACTGCTTTTACATGTAACTGGGGGGTAACAAAATATTTTTTTAAATGCTTCTTGGATTTAATTCTTAAGCCTAAGTGGAGAAAAAATAAATATCTCATTAATCTACTACCCTACAAGAGCTTACAATGATTCAGAGCTGGCTATTTCAAGCTGGTCCTCCCTTCAGTTCTCCCAGTGATGATCTGTATTTTCTCCATGAGAGAGACTGTCATTTAAGTAAACAGGACTAATGTTCTAGATAGCAC
This sequence comes from Pseudochirops cupreus, assembly GCA_028627135.1. Taxonomy (NCBI): domain Eukaryota; kingdom Metazoa; phylum Chordata; class Mammalia; order Diprotodontia; family Pseudocheiridae; genus Pseudochirops; species Pseudochirops cupreus. The sequence continues at coordinate 98,666,336 of CM053581.1, read as the reverse complement.
ACTCTACTCCTCAAGGCCCACAAAAAATGTAAACAAACTCTTCCTAGCCCATTCTAGTTTCAATAGTCTCTATCAGTAACCAGAAGCTTTAATCATTACAAACATCTTAGGAGGACGAGTTGCAATTAAGTCAGATTAGTCAGATTACAGTTAAGTCTATATTAGATATGTTTTTCATTGGCTTCTTCCAGAAATTCTGAAAAGAAAACCTAGATGAGATTCACAAATCAAATCCTCAGACTGGGTTACTTTTGCAGGTGGCTAAAATCTCATTCACTTTATTGCTGATTTCCTGTTTCTATTTCAGAGAAAAGTATATTGTGACCTGATGGTCAAATCCATAAAGTAGACACCTATGCTAAGTGTCCTCTGTCCAGACTATGCCTGGTTATTTAAAAACAGGTTAACTTACGACAATCATTTATCAATCAATAAACATTTAGCTTGGCACTGAAGACTAAAATCCAAAAAAAGAAAGTTTTTACCCTACAGGAGCTTAGATTTTACGTGAGAAACACAGCATGCAAATATAGTATATGCCAAATATATACAAAATAACTATAAGAGGAAGAAAGGAATTAGCAACATAAGAAATCAGGAAAGATCATGTCAAGGCACTTGACTTCTAAATTCTAAAAGCCAGAGATGAGGTAGGTAAGTATATGCCAGGCACATGGAAGACAATTTGTGCAAACGAATGGAGATGGAACATTGTTAGAGTCAACAATTAGAACAGTACAGCTGGACCATACCGAAGGGGTATAAAGCTGAAAAGCTTTTCCCTATGAAAAGTCTTGAACCTTATCAATCTCCCCATTTTTCCTTAATGCTCTTTTTTCTCTAGCTTTTTGAGCCACTGGTCTCAGAGGTTCTCTTCCTACCTGTCTGACCACTTCTCAGTCTTCCTTGATGGATCATAATCTAGGTTGTACCTACTAATGATACTTCACTTCCCCTCCCCACCCACCCAAACTCCCAACTCTATCCTGGGCTCCCTTCTCTTCTCCCTCTATACCAGCAGTTCTCAACCTATGGATTATGTTCAATTTGTAACAATGAAAATACATCCTGCATATCAGACATTTACATTACGATTCATAACAGCAGCAAAATTATAGTTATGAAGTAGCAACGAAAATAATTTTATGGTTGGGGGTCACAACATGAGGAACTGTATTAAAGGGTCGCGGCATTAGGAAGGTTGAGAACCACTGCTCTATACTATTTCATTTGGTGGTCTCAATAGTTCTCATGGATTCTTTTATTATCTCTATGAGGATGATTCTCTGATTATTAATAACAATAGCTAACATTTATACAGTATTTACTATGTGTCAGGCTATGCTTAGCACTTTAAAATTATTACCTCATTTGATCCTCAACAATACCCCTAGAAGGAAGGTGCTATTATTATCCCTGTTTTACAATTTCTCCAGTCCTGACCTGATCTCCAGTCTCACATCCAACTGCCTACTGGAAATTTAGAACTAGATGTCTCCCAGACATCTTAAACTAAACACGTCCAACACCGAACTCATTAACTTCCTCTCTCCCCACCAAAAAAAAAACAAAACACCACCACCAAAAACCCCTTCCCCGTTCTTAACTTCAATACTACTGCCAAGGGCACTGCCATCCTTATCCAATCTGGCAACTTCAAGTCCTACATTCTCTCACACCTCCACCCCTATATCCAGTAAGTGCCAAATATTATTATTTCCACCTTCTCAACATTTCTTATATATCTCCTTCTCATCTATGTCAATGCCTCCACTCTGGTGCCTTATGACCTCCCAACTAGACTCCTGAAATAGCCTGCTGGGTGGTTTCCCAGTATTTTTTTCTCAATACCACTATCTTTCACTTAACTACAGAAGAGTAAAGATCAAAGAGGGGAGAAATCGGATACTGAGACTAATTAAAAAGGTATTGAAAGATTCTCAGTAAGTGACAAGGGCCTAGATAGCAACTAGATAAATGTAGAAAAGGGGACAGATATGGGATAATGTGGAAGTACAATCTGTATGACTAAGAGAAGACTGAATACTCAAACATTTTTATTCACAAAGAATCATTAAGATTATGGATTCAGAGCTGAAAGAAGTTATCTCCTCCAACTCCCTCAATTTACATATGAGGAAACTAAGGCCCAGAGAGGTTAAGTGGCTTGTCCAAGGTCACACAGGTAATAAGAGAGTGTACCACCCTGTTCTCCAACTTATAATGCACAACAGATTTAGACTGCACTAGATCAATGAACTCACAAGTGCAGTCCCCATCTCTGATTATTAATAAATAAAGCTGGAATTTTTTTTTAGGTTTCATTTTTTAAACGTTTCTGTAACATTATAATATGTACAAAAACTTTTCAATTCTGAGTGCTTTTTTCGTTTTTGGAGAAGGAAGGTAGGGCGATTGGGGTTAAGTGGCTTGCCCCAGGTCACATGGCTAATAAGTGTTAAGAGTCTGAGGACAGATTTGAACTCAGGTCCTCCTGACTCCAGGGCCAGAGCTCTATTCACTGCACCACCTAGTCACCCCTTAATTTTTTTTAAATCACCAAAAGTATAGGTCCTAATCTTAAAGCAGCTTTTTAAAAAAAATTCCAGTTTTCAACAATTGTATTTCATTTAGGTTTCTAAGTAATGATCCAATGCCAACAAAAATCAAAAGCATTTACACTTGCTATCAAAAGGTAGTTTCATTCCAAGTGGTTTGACTATTAAACAATTAAACTGACAGAGGTCAAATGAAACACTATTTCTCGGATTTAAAAAGGTGTTATTCTCATTCAAAATTTTACAGAAAACTCTCCTCTGGGGGAATTTGAATTTCTACTTTTAAAACATAGTCTGTCTCTTGAAAAGGGGCATTAGCTAAAACCTCATCAATGCAAAAGGCTCCATCATCAAAGAAGCCTGAGTTTCACAAGTACAAAAAATTACCTGAAAAATGTATGAACAAATCCAATTTACTGCCAATAAGAAAGTTCATTCCATCTCCCCAAGCTGAAATTTTTGCCTATGAAGGCCCCAAAATACAGTGAATGGGGAAGTCTACTCCTCATGCCCAGAAAAATAGCAAAAGAACAAAATGGAGAAAAGAATCCTTACAAAATTTGCATAAGGAACTCAGATTTTAAATTTTATCTTGCTCAAAATTATCACAAAATATTGATTCTAATACACTGTCTTTCATGTAAAATGTCATATGGCTGATGAATAAAGAGATCTATATGAATTGATGCAGGTCCACAGTAATGAGCACAATATACATGGAAAGAACACACCAAAAAATCAAAAGTAAATGTAACAAATGAAGAGACATCTCCATATCTTTTGGTGGAGGTCAGAAATCTACAAATGTTACACATTGTACGTGTTTTGAAACTTTTTCAATGTACTGATCAGTTGTGACTTTTTTCACTCTCTAAAAATTACTATTTAGCATATGGGATTACTTTCTGTGAGGGGGAGTGGTACTTGGGATAACTATGGTGATGTAAGAGATAATTTCAATTAAAACTTATTTTTTTAAAAAAAAGAAAACATATCATGTACAAATATAGACCTTCCAACTCTGCAAATGATGGGATGGGAGTGTCTTCTAAAATCCTTTTTTTCAAGCCATATTTGTTCTTTATTTTGAAACATTCATTTTTGATTGGGGGACAGGGTTTACTCTTTCCATTTATAGTCATTATGTAGGTTGGGTTTTTTGGCTCTTTATACTTCACTCTGCTATCAGTTCATGTAGATTTTTTCATGCTGCTGTTTTTGTCATTATCATAATTTCTTACAATAATATTCCTCTAGTTATTCTCTATTTCTTTAAGGAGCACTCTGTAATTAAGTAAACTTTTTCCAGTCCCTCATTTTTATCTATCTTTTTTAAAAAAAGTTTTTTTCAAGCGGCAGGTTGTGGGTTTTTGCTTTCATATCCTGTCAATCTTATTCAATTTTGTTGGATTCTTTAATCCATCCTTATTAAAAGTTATGAGTCAGATTTATATTTCCCTCCATCTGTCTCTAATACTAGGGGCTTTTCCCAAAAATCAGGACTTTTCCTTTCTTCCTCTGTAAACACAGTATTATGTTTCAGCAGTTATTTCAACTTAATTTATTTTAAGGTACTCCTATTCTCACTGGCTCTCTTCCCTACCATTTGTTATCCTTCTCTTTAGTTTTGGGATTTTGCTAAAGCCATTAATTTGTATTTATTTACTACTTTTCTCTAGTTACTTAATTCCTATCCTCCCCTTCCCTCCTCTCCACCTCCTCACAGTTAAGTAGAATAAAATTCATCTTCCTTTCCTCCTCCTTTAACTTCTTTTGTTTGTTCGGTTCTTTATGTTTAATTTTCTGCACCATTTTCTAAAAAGGATTTCTTTCCTCCATATTCTTCTGATTCATTTTTCTTTTGTTGTACGCTTTTATTTTTTTATTCATAGTTCTTACACTTAATTTAGTTCTTCTTTAGTCTCTGTGTTTACACATATTTCCTTAACAGTTTCTCTATTACGGCCTCCTAAATCTCCCCCCCCTCTTTTTTCTGTTATTACTGTCTTAGAAATATCCATTCCTTGGAGCAGCTAGGTGGTGCAATGAATAGAGCAGCAGCCTGGAGTCAGGAAATAACCATTCCTTGGGTCAGCCTTACTCTCACTGAACTTGGTTTAAGGAGGGAATAACATACACACTCAATTCGGTATCTTACCCTACAGGAAAGTAGGGGGGGAAGGGGCAAGAGGGGAGATGATAGAAGGGATGGCAGATATGGAAATGTTTTGAGTAACTGCACATGAACAACCTATATTGAATTGCTTATCTTCCCAGTGGGGGTGGGTGAGGAGGGAAGAAGGAAAAGAATCTGGAAATCAAAAGTTTTAAAAACAAATGTTTAAAAAAATTGTTTTTTACATGCAACTGAGAAATAAGATATACAGGCACTGGGGTACAGAAATCCATCTTGCCCTACTAGAAAGTTAGAGGGGAATGGGGGAGGATAAGAGAGAGCAGACGGGGGGAAAAGGGTATTCAGTATGCTTTCTATCTTGGGGTGGGGGTAGGGGAAAGACAGGGACAAAATTTCTAACTCAAAATCTTGTGGAAATGAATGTCGAAAACTAGAAATAAATTTTAAAAAAGGAATATCAATTCCTGCAGGTGATAGAATAGATGTTGCCCTATGATAGGAATTTTCCTTATGTTCCTGATTATTCAGTTCATTTTTGACCTTTGCCCTATTCATTTTTTTCCCCATTTGCAATGAAATCCCCTGAAGTTCACATCCTTCCACACCTCTAGCTACCTCCAGGAGCTCTGGTTCTCCTTCTGAGGTAAGGTGACTGTCATTGTTCTTTATGAACAATAAATTCTTACATATTATAGTCTTGATCTCCATTTATAGAATATTTTTCTTCTATGGCAGTATTCAGCACTGGTATCACTTTCTACCTCTGAAATGAGATTTCCTCATTTCTTTCCCCTTATTTCAATCCCTCCCTTTGCCTATTCACCCATTCTCCTTTAAGTTCTCTTCTTTCTAAGAGACTACAAGTTGTTTTCCCTTCATTGCCAACCTCTGACTTGATCAGGATCTATCACATATCTACCTATTTAATATTTACCCATCACTCTCCCTTTTATGTGCCCTCTCATTCTGCAATTTAGTCCCACCAAAACAAACACAGAGAGTTTTGCTTGTAGGTAGGGTGTTGTGAAATTTAGTTCAGGATGTTTCAGGCCTCCACTATCTCTTTGATTTCACTTCTACTTTTACCCTTGTCTCCTTGTATGAATTAAGACAAAAACCTTTTAATTGTTTCTCTGTTATTTTGTTGTTGTTGTTCTTATTTGCTGTATTTGTTTATCCTTCTTGTACTTGTTTAGAATGTTTGAGAATAATTATTTCAGGTCTGGTTTTCTTTCTAGAGGTATTTTGAACATCTTTTTGTTTTAACTTTATGTAGATCTTTTTGCATTAATGGTTATTAGGCTCAGATTAACAGGATAGGTCACTTGAGGTAGCATCTTGAAATCCTGTGCTCTTCCAAATACATTATTCCACTCTTGTCTAAAATTTCTGGTGCATGCAGAATAATCTTGTGTTATTTAAGGAAAGAAATTATGTAAATGAAAGTAACTTCCTTTCCTTTATTTGAAAGTTTTTCTCTTGGTCATTGGTAGAATTTGTTGTCAATGAAATTGTTAAATTTCATCACTATGAGTCTTGAAATTTGCAGCAAAGATTTTTGTTTTGTTTTTCTGGAGCTGATCTGTGGATTCTTTCGAGTGGCATTTTGTTTTCTGTGTTCTTCTGGTCACTTTTCTAGCCATTTTTTACAGTGTAGTGCTCAGGCTTTTTGACTTGTGGTATTCCTTTGGGAGATTTATAATCCTTGTTTCTATGTCACCTGTCTTTGAGAGTAATATGTTTTGCTTGTAAGGAGCTTGTGTTTTCTTTCACTGTTATTGCTTTCTGCTTCTCTTCTTCCAGACTGCCCTTCATTTCCATTTATTTGTATTCCCAGTTATTTTCTTTTGTTTCTTTGGTGAGACTTGCCACTTTGAATTCGAGTTTTTCTATTCTGCCCACTGCTCCTGTTATGTAAACCATACATTCTGATTTCATGATTCTTATTTCTCTTTTAAACCATTTGGGAACATCCTGCTGTGGCTCCATATTCCCTTGAGAATTCCCAGGATCCTATGCAGGTGTCACTGCTATCCTTATTTGTTTGTCCTTATTTTCCTTGGTCTTGCAGTATTTATTCACAGATATCTGGAAACAGCTGATCTGGAGACCATATTCCTTTCTGTTATTAGTATCTTCCTTGTTGGTTTACCTGCTTATGCTCAAGGTCTTTAACTTAGTTTTCTTCCTCCTGAAGTCTTGTAACAGTAATGAAATTTGAAGATCCTTTTGTATTGCTAAGCTATGAGGTACTTGGCACCTAGTTTCAAATTAAGCCTCTATTAAGGAAACAGAAGGTATGAACCCCTGTTGCTGATGTAACAGGAAGGGGCTGAACAGGGGAGAGCAATACTGTATATAAGGAAAAACATTAGCTGGGAAAGTCAGAATTTCCTGGGAACTAGTGGTGGTGGAGCTTCTTCTGAGGACAAGCCAGAGCTACTGCAGAGCTTCTGAGTCCTAGGGCCAGCCAAGCTGCTGAGGATTTCCGAGGACCAGTCAGAGCTGCAGAAGACTGAGGAAGTGATGGGGTGCCTCTGAATATTTTGGGGTGATTTTTGTGGCATAGTTGTAACTTCAGTCTTGTGTATGTACCACCAGTTGTGAGATCAGTTTGGCTCTGTTCCCTCCCTCCCCCCAGCTGTGAAGCATTAACTGTCTCTCCCCTGGCTCCAGCCACAAAGCATTAATTCTGTCCCATCCCTCCCCCCAGCTGTACTGTGCCTTCCCTGCCCCCAGCCCAGAGGTGTTTCCTCTGAAACCATTTACTCTATAGAACTGGCCAAAATGAGACTCATCCATTCCCAAACTGGATAAGGTACTTCTCCTTAGGAATTTGACCTCAAATCTGACCGCTGGTTGACTTTATGACGGTTCAGGGCTAAAACCACACCTTTCGCTCCCCCTCCCCTTGGACTTCTCCCAGTGAATTATGGGCAGGGCACATTGGCAGTTGAGGTGAAGGATGCATGTTCCTTTAAGCATTGGCCACTCCCTGGCTCCTCCTGGGCTCCTCCCTAACTCTACCTTTGTACACCCAATTAGCCTAATGAACTTATGATTGACAGTTTTGAATCTTTAAAAATGCCTCTCTGGCCCTTAGAACTTTGCAGGTAGGCTTTTCTAGAGCGCTGCCCGCTACAGAACATCACACTTTCAGGCTTTCCCTGACACGCCACCCCCCCCACTCCCCTTGCACCTTGCGAGCTTTTCCTAGCCAGGTTTCCTCACCCTATCCCTTTTTGCCCTGTGAATCAATAAACTTTTATAAATCTGCCAAAGGACAGCTGAGCCTGTAATTCTTTTCGGATGCTGAACCTAGAAAGGATTTCTCATTAGAAATTCCCCAAAACCTATCCCTCATCAGAAGCATGACTGTGGTGTCGGTACTTTGTTTGTGGCTTTATTAAGCCTTGACTTCCCAGGAATAGAGACTGTGAAGGATTTAAGGTGGACTGGACACTGTGCGCTTCAGTGTGGGACAGGAACTGCACAGAGAGCTAGACAAGGAACTGGGAGCTATTTGCCTTTGTACCCAGGTGACAGTTTGGTGAATCCAGGTAGGAGCTGGGACCATGGAAGGGGTTCCAGGGAATTTGACAGCCTACCCCAAGTCAAGCTGAAAGAAGACTTTACTTGAATCTGTGTACTGACTGAGAAGACTGTGATTTACTTGTGACTGAGGGGTGGATGGCCTGCGTATTTTCTGATGAATGAATAGTGAATGATGACTAAATAGTGACTGATTTGTAACTTAGTGTGTCTCATGAGTGGAGAACATTGACTTTTGTATTTTGTAGCAAGCCTCCTTAAGGATGACTGAATGACTGAGTTACTAAGTGACTGACTGACTAAATGTTTGTACTTTGTTCAAAACTATGTGACCACTGTGGTTTTTGAAAACTATGTGGCCATTTTAGTGATAAGCTATGAATGTTATATATTGATTTTCGGTGATAAGTTGTAACATTGTGAATGCTGTAACTTGATTTTCTGTGAATGTTTTGCTCTGATTTGTTATTGAATAAATAGTGTTTACTATACTATGTAATCAGAACCTTGAAAGCTGTTCACAGCAGTAGTCCTCTGGAAAGCTGCTCCTCTGGGTGGCTAGGTGGCACAATGAATAGAGCACCAGCCCTGGAGTCATGAGGACCTGAGTTCAAATCTGACCTCAGATACTTAACATAAAACTAGCCTTGTGACCTTGGGCAAGTCACTTACCCCCAACTGCCCTACCTTCCCCCCTCCAAAAAGCAGAAAGAAAGAAACAAAGAAAGGAAGGAAGGAAGGAAAAAAGAAGCCAAGCTGCTCGTGCTTGGCTTTACAAATTTTCAGTAATTTCAATCTTTTTTTCATATGTTACCCTATTGCTTACTTTGAAGGAGTCAGAGTGCTAGAATGAGAGAGGTTAGGAAAGGCTTCCTATAATGAAAGCCAAACAACTGGGCACAGGAAGGGGTGGTCCTAGAACAGGGAAGGTAGGGACTTGCACGTTTGCGCTCTCTCTCTCTTTCTCTCTCTCTCTCTCTCTCTCTCTCTCTCTCTCTCTCACACACACACACACACACACACAAACACACACACACACACACACACACACACACACACACACACACTACATCCCACATACCAAATGAGGGAAGCTAAGACTGGTCTCAGGGGAAGTAATTTCCCAGAAGACAGGACTCAAAGTTCTCTCAGCCTCCTCCCACCCAGGGCAATTTAATGTTTACTCGCCTTGGTCTCTGCTCCAGGTAACTCCTTAGAGGACAGTACCACACAGTCACACAACAGCATCCTATCCTAGTTCCTTCTGTTCCTTAGCTCTCTGACAGCTCTGTTGCAGCACAAAGTATTGCCTTCCTGTTGCCATAGCAAACTTCTACATTTTGGATTCTGAGACACTGAAAAAGAAGGTGGGGCATGGGGCTAGGAAGGGAGTGTTGAATGACTACTTCAGGAGTAGGGAAATAATAACTTTCTCTATTGCTAGTTCTTTAAGTTTTTACCTTGTTGGTTTCTTGGTGTTCTAGACTAAGGAGACAGCCAAAAATGGTTTCTTTCTTGCACAAAATTCCTATTTTATCGAAGTCTGAGAAGTTGTAAGGATCAGCAAAAAAAAAAAAGTCTGGTCTACCACCTTTTTGGTCATGTGACCTAGATTGTTCCTCAAAAACTTTTCACTCCTCCCCATTTCCCAAACTTTGAGTTCCTTAGTCCGACATTCAAAGCCCTCCAAAATCTTGTCTCACCCTGCTTCCCTGCCTCATGTCCCACTAGCCCTTTACATAAGTCCTCCACTTCAGCGAAACTCATCTAATTGATCATTCCCCTCCTTATACTTTCTCATTTCCTTTTCTTTGCTCATATTATTCCTACCTACAATGCCTTCTGCCTAGACAAGGTACTATTAAGTCCCTCTTCATCCATGAAGCTTTTCCAAATGATTTCCAAATGATGCAATGTTCTCATCTATCAATGCACAGTACTTATTGTCTATACCATTCACCCAAGAATCAATCATATGCTGTTTGTGACAATTCTTTCTTATTGGAGGGACACAATGAATAGAGTCAGGCTGGAGTCCAAATTCTGCTTCTAGCCCCTATTAACTATGTTACCATTGGCAAGTCACTCAATTTCTCTGAACCTTGTTTTTCTTATTTGTAAAACTGGGCTTACACCCTGGAAGTTGCCAGATATGTACACAGCTATTTGGTGATGAATACAAACTATCTGCATTTCCCATATTTCAATGACTGCTCTCCTTTTCCTAGTTGCACTGCTCTCCTTTCCAGTGGACCTGGTCAGCTGTAGACATTTACATGCATATTAACGTACTAGGAATTTTCCCCTCATTATTTTCCCTTGTTTCATCCTATTAATCTCTCCTGAGCTAACCAAAGTTGTTAGCCACCTCTTTGCCTAAGTAAACCCTTTGCTGATATCAAAACAATTTCCATTTCTATCCTCCACCAGTGTAAGGGAAAGTAAAAGGGCCCTTACTTTCAAACCAAAATAATTATCTGACCCTAGAAGCCAAACAGCAAACATTTTTTAAAGGAAATAGATGGTTACTTTGCTTTCTTCAGATGACAAAACTAAAGCTAATAAAAGTTAAGTCACTTGCCCAGGGTCACACATCTAAGTATGTACCTAAAGCAGGATCTGAAATGAAGCTTTCCTGATTCCAAGCCCAGCACTCTAACAACTCAACCACCAGCTTGCCTCTTATTTAGGAAAAGACCTGGTCCAGCTCCAGAGTTGAAGAGATGACAGAGATACGACAGGAGAGGGACATGATAGTATTATTATCTTTAAAACTGATTCCCAGAATATCAAACACAAAATCTCCAAATTTTTAGCATAAAAAGCAAACCTAAAACACTAGAAAATATAACTATTAGGACAAAAATAATAAAATAGAAATGACTTTTGCTGTCTCCACCTACCAAAAGATTCCTTTATTCTAGAGTCAGTCAAGTACCAAATGCTCCAATAAAACTGGCATTGCTGGGCAGGGAGGCTATTGGGATATTCACCCTCTCCCTTTCCTAAGGGTCCCCTCTTACCCACACACAAAAGGCTAGGCTTAATCAAAAACTAACTTTAAAAGATAAATAAAATTTCCTGTTTCAGAAAGAAAACACAGTCCCTACAGAGATCACAAAAGACATGGGGCTCTCCCCATAGAGATTAAGGACCTGGTGTAGTTTAAAATTCACTCCCTCACTTCTTCAGGTGAAAAACCAAACTCTTAGGTGAGTACCCTTCTATAACTTCTGAGAACAAAAATAATGCCATCCAACTAAGGGAGGTCTGAATAAAATTTCTAGATTTCCCTATCTACAGAAGGCACACCCAAATTACTCCAGAGGTTCCTGCACCATAAGTGATCCCCTTCATGGTACAGGCAAATCTCTGCTGGTTCCCTACACAAATGGCCGCTGACATTCCAAGGACAACTCAAATAGAGTTTCTAACAGACCCCTTGCTAAAGAATTCATACTCACAAAAAGCTTGAAAGAAGAGTCAGGCTACCAAAAGGGGATCAGGATTGATTTAGGCAAACCTTATCCTATGGATCAACAATCCATAAGGGCCTCAGACAAGCTGTCTAGATTCATTTCACAAATAAGACAAGCAGTCTATACCTGTTTAAAAGTAAAAAGAAAAAAATATAGACATTTATGAATTAGTCTCCTCTGGGAAAACTTCTAGACACCAGTATTTCAAAAATACAAAATCTATACATACATATTTCTTATACTAGTAATAATACTCATATTAGATATAGTAATACAGTATTTGTAAGTAAATAAACAGAAGTTAACAAAAAAACCCTGACTTTTAAGAAAACAAACCAGAAAACGGATTGATTTTCACTTACCATCTAAAACAGAGAAAAAACAGTCAATTTTAAGTGAAATTCAAAAATTAGGACAGCCAATAAAAAAGTCTCCAATTGGGAACCTTTCCAATAGTTCCCTGCAAATGTGAAGAGCCCAATATGGGTCCCAAACAAGCCCCTAAGGCAGCAAGCACATGTTGTCTCACCCCTATTCACATTGGCTGGTCAGATCCACAGAGGGTGGCTACAACCTTCCCTCAAGGTTCTAGAGGACTCTGGGGAGCTGAGGAAGTATGCTTCTAATAGTATATAGTTCATGAGCCTCCAAGAACCAATTTTTCCTAAGGATTATTGGTTAATTATTAATTAGTCAGCCAGGTATGTACTTTCAGTGTGATCCTTACCTACTTAAACCTCATATATCCACTGGACTGCCAAATCTACCACTACGACATCTCTCCCATCTATGTCTCTCTATTCACACAGCCACAACCCTAAAGTTCTCATCATCTTTATCTTGACCATTACAATAACTTCCTGATAGGTCTCTCTGCTGCAAATCTTTCCTTTCTCCAATCCATACTTACAGTTGCCAAAATGACATTCCTAAAATGCACCTATGACCATGTAAAGCATGTCATACACCTACTCTATTTTAGCCCTTCAAAACCTTGCCACAATTTACTTTTCCAACCTTTTTACACATTATTCCATTACACATACACACACACACACATACATACACACACACACACACACACACACACACACACTGCAATCCAACCAAAATGGTCACTTGTTATTCTTCAAACATGGTACCATATCCCTTATTTCTGTATTTTTGTGTAGCCAGTACCTAGAACACCTTCCTTTTTCACCTCTCTCTCCCAAAATTCCCATTTTCTTTCATTTCCCAGTTCAGATCCCCCATATGAGGCTTTTCCTGATCCCTGAAGCAACTGAGCTTTCCCACCAAAACTTGTACTTGTTTTGCATTCCTCTTTATATGCACATGTTATCTCTCCCAGCTAGATTGTAAGCTCTAGAAACTGATTTTGCTTTTCACTTTATACCCCCAGCACGTAAGACTGCCTGGTACCTACAGAGTAAAGAGGGGCTATGATGTCTGCCTGTTGAGAAAGAACTCATCCACTAAATCACAGACCCCTGATATACAATATTAAGTAAAGCTCACAATGATGGTAAATGAGGAACACTGGAGAAAAACAAGATCACTAACATTTAATAGAGCCACAAAATAGTTCAATCATTTTGGAAAACAGTTTAGAATTATTCAATGTTTCAAAACTGTTTAAACTCTGATTCACTGGAGTTATTGATGTTAGAAAAAACCAATTCATATTTAAATATTTGTAACACTTTTTATGATAACAAAAAGTATGCCTAATAAGTAGGGACTACTTGAACAAGTTATGGTATATGAATGCAATGGATTATTACTATATGATAAGAAATTAATAAGAATAAATCAGAGAAATATGGGAATATTTATACAAAATGGCAAACTGAACATAGCAGAGTCAAATTCTTTCTCTCTCTCTCTTACTATAGCAAGGAAATTAAGATAATATGTAGTAGAAATGATACTGTCCAAGTTAAAGGATGCATCCTTCCTTTCTGTTAATAAGCAATAATTTATTTTTCTGGGAATGTACTTTGTACGCAGGTTTCTTTGAGTAATTGTGGAGAAATGCTGTTCTGCCAAAATAAGGGAAACAATTTTTTTCAAGTAAATGATAAATAGTAACAAGTTTGGTACAAGAAAGCTATTATAGAAGACACCAAAGGAGACTGATGCCCTGGCAGAAGAAAACATACTGAAGAAAAAAATCATGAATCTCAAAACCGACTTTGGATTTGTCTCGTTAAAATACAAGAATCTAGTTATCAAGCTATGGTTACTAAAGATTATATTATATAATAACACTTTATATTTATGTAGTACTTAATCATTACATAATGCTTTCATATATAATCTTATTTGGTTCACACAAAAACTCTCTGAGATGGTGTATTATTCCCATCTTACAAAGGAGGAAGTTGAGTCTCAAAATTACTTGTGCAGGTCCTGCATACAAGTTATATGATTGTTTAAAGACTGAAGTCTTATAGAGTCAATCTTCTAAATTCAAAAGTCTGATCACATTCCCTTTCACTTTAAAATTCTCAGTGGATTCCCATGGTCTGCTGAATCAATCCACATTTTTTAGCTTGGCATTTCATCAACAATCTCACTTACCCACCTTCTTACATTACATTCCTTTTGATTATATACTAACTGCTAACCAAACTGAAGTAGTTTTCTGAACACACTCCTCAGTTTCCTCCATACCTTCAATTAGGCACTCCCTGTGCTCTTCCCCATCTCTACCTACTGAAATGTTACCTTCATCCTTCATGTCCCCTCTCAAATGTCCTATCCCTTATTTCCACTGATCCCTCCTACTGATCACTCTTTTGAATTCTCATAGTATCTTGTATCTTACTATTCAAACTCTCCTCTGTATGTTTTTGCCATATATGTCATATTCTTGGCTCCACAAATTTTACTGACTGACTGTGTTAGTCTAATGAACCTTTGTAATGCCCAAAATACCTAGAACCATACCTTGCACAGACTAAATGTCTAAAGACAAATTGAAGCCAAAGAGAACTCCTAACTAAACAAGAATGGAATGGCATATGTGAGGCTATAAATGTATACAAACAATACTTGACTGCCCTGAAGGTGTGGTGCAGAAAAAAAAATACACACAAAACTGCACAATGTTAGATATAAATAATCACCTATGGTCGCAAAATGACTTAACAGTTCAAAACTAGGGCTTTATTCAAAGCCTTTCCATCTTGGTAGGAAAACTTTACTGACAAACCTTTTAAGAACCTAAAGCCACCTTCCACAACAATGAGAGATCAAAAAAAGGATCTTAGCAGACACATTCGTATCCATACAAAAGATATTTATACAACCCTTAAAGGTTATATAATGTTTATTCTTATTCCTATTCATTAGTTATGTGCCAGTTTAAGATATGAAATAATCTTGTGACGTGGCTTTTGGGGTAGCATAAAGGCCCACAAAGTTTTATTTTTTCATGCTTAAAATAGCAATCTTCAGAAGTTCCATGCCAGTATATACCCCCCCCCCAAAAAAAACAAAATCTATAAATTTTTCTGATAAAATGAAATTACTTTGGTATGTGTAGTAAACATTCATCAAAAAGCAAGCACCTTTCTTAGGCCAGGGTCTGGGGATATAAAGACAATAACTTCTCTCTTCTAGGAACTTGCATTTTAAAAGTGGGCTATAATACCTACACAGAAAAGAAAATACAAAGTAATTTGGGTGAGAGCACTAGTACCTGGAGAATCAAGAAAGACCTCATGTAATCTGAAATTCTAAGCAGTAAGAAGGAAACATAGTCCAAACACGGCAGACAACCAGTGAAAAGGAATGCCTTCAAATGCATTAGAAACTGCATATAAATATGGCACAATACATTTTACCTCCTCTCAAGTTTGCTCAACATAGTTTCTGAATTTATTATTTCAGAAAAGAACTAAATGTTGCTAAGAATTCTTTGCAGGTAAGAAATGTGAAAAAGCAAGTGATAAAATGAATTTTTAAAATTTACATTCAGCATTCTAACATTTTTGTAAATTAATAAAGAGAGGGTTTGAGAGCTTTGATTATACCATTCATTACTTTGAGGGGAAAAAAAAGGGGGAAGGATTCCTTCTAAGACTTAAGAGGTACCATTTCCCCAGCACCCAAACTGCATATGCCACTAAAAAAATGCTAGGTGTCGTTTTCATGTTTTCAGATACAAATATTGTATCTGAAGTAACACTGTTATTTGAAGTAAATACTGTATTTTAAGTAAAAAGTAACATCAGTGACTACTTCCAAGGAAAAAAGGAATATTTAGTAGTATTTAGGAGATCAATAAACCAATCCAAAAATTAAAAGAATTACCAATCACTAGCCATAGTTAATTAAACTCAATTAAGTTTTTTCTTCAGTATCAAAAGGACAATGAAATGGTTTTTAAAAATTGGATATATCTCTGAGGGCCATTCTCCATGGGTTATTTTAGCTATATTTAGTTCCCAATGATTGTCCCTAAAAAAAAAACCCTAGCTTTTTAGTTTTCTACAACTTGAACTTCCATGATATTGTTGTCATTCGTTGAGAACACTTGCCAACTATTTTTTAAAAAATTCTTTTTTCCAACACAGTGCCCAGGAGCTTAGCATAGCACCTAGCACATAACGGATAGTTTAATGCTTACTGACTGGTATCCATTCATTTCTCTCTTTTGTTCCCTGTTTGTTCCCTTGGGTCCAGATGCTTGAGGTAATAAAAGAATTCATTCACATTTACCAACCTACAAGATTCCCACACAAGCTTTTTTTTTTAATGAAGTAAAATTAAAGACAAATTTCCTTATTTTGACATATTACCACTGGTTGAGTAAGTTTACAGTTTTTATCTTCTTACAATGAACTTGCTATTTTTCATAAACTGAGTTTTTGAGAATATACAAACATGGAGGGGGGAGTGGGCATCAGATGAACTTCACTCAATCTGAAATAGACAAATGAGAGGTTGACCACACACACAATCATTTTCGAAGAAATAAACCAAATTCAACAAAGAAGCTGGGGGGAAGGGTGTAAGAGGTTGGATTAAGAGGAGAGACAATACCATCATAATAAATGTCTGGATCTTAAAACGGGGATTAAAATGTGAGTGAGTGCCTTAGATTGTCTCTTAGAAAACTGGGTAATTACCGAACAGATTGTAGTATATGAACATAATGGGATATTATTAAACCATAAGAAATAACAAAAGAAATTTTCAGAGACTCCAGGCCCTCCACTCCGCCACCTAGCTGGCCCTAGCACCACTCTTAAAGAAAAACAATTTTGAAAGACCTAAGATCTCTGATCAATTCAATGATCAACCATGCCTCCAAAGAACTGAAGATGAAACTTGTTATCCACCTCCCCCAAAAGAGAAGTAATCAACACAAGATGCAAAGATATACTGTTAGACATAGCCAAATTTGTTTTGTACAAATTTGTTTTGCCTATACTTACTTTTTAGAAGGGTTCTTATTCTCTTTCTCTTAATTTTTAATTGGAGGAGAGATGGTTATCAATAACAATGCCCAACAAAGAGGGCCCCTGTAACATTTTTTTTTAATGGAAGGAAATTGACAAAGAAGCACAGACAAGGACAGTTTTGAAAAGTAATGTGTAGAATTTTATTATGTACTTTTTTAAGCAAATGCTACAACAAATTCAGTTTTATATAAAATCTTTTTGTGTTATACTGTGTATATGGATATGTTGTTATTTGGCATATAAGAATTTAAAATAAGGAAGAAAATAATGAACTCCAAAGAACCATCCATGTTATACATTTTTGTTATAAACCATTGAATGAAATAAGAATCATAGGTTAGAGGTTACAGATTTCGTTATGGAGATTTTTACTGTTGTTATAGGTTGATTCAATCTGTGTAAAATTTTTTAGAATGTCAAATTATAAACTTCTAGAACATACCATGCAAGTTATATAGGATAAAGGTAACTAAGAAGAAAGGTGATAAGGGGATGAAATTCAACACCATTAACAATGGATGGTAAAATGTGGTTACCGTCAACAAGCAATGAAAAAGCTTTCAATAAGCTACTATTTGCCAAGCAAAGTGGAGGGCAGTGGAATACAAACACAAAAATGAAACAGTCCCTACATTCAAGAAACTTACATTCTATCAAAGGAAACAATATGTCCATATGCAACTAAATAAAAAATATATACAAAATAAGTATAAGGTAATTTAGGGTTAAGGAGAGAGAAATCAGGAAATGCATTAAGTAGAAGCAGACTTTGAACTGATCTCTGAAACACAACTATGAAAACTATTAATAACAACTGCAAAAATCTCTCTTCAAAACCTAACACCACAGTTCATTTTCTAACCTCCTACAAATGAAAATTTCATAGATTAATCATGTACTAAAAATGTCTTTTGTCTGTTTATAAATTTATTTTTACTTTTGCCCTCTTTTCTCCTGTTATGGAAATTCGTGAAAAGTGAAGTACTGTTAAGTTTTTATTAAGCATTCAAAGCATAATTTCCAATGCTTCAATACAGTCCCTACTGAGCAGAAATATACACTTGAAACAAATTTATTTAGGATTAAAAGTAAAACATCTTGGTAGATTTTCTAACTCCATTATATTAGCTTAAACTTGCTTTTGTGACTGATTAAATTCCAACACTTATTAAATTTCTAGTATTTATATGGCAATATGCTAGGCACTGGGTAGGATATCAAGATAAATATGACAAAGTTTCTAATATTAAATGGAATTTGCAAAATAGTAACTTATTTTTTTGTCTTAACCTATAATTTCATTGATGCAGGTAAGGAAATTTCCTCTTCCAATGAACATCTGTAACTATCCTGCCCTTTAACTTAAAGTAGTAAGCAAGTTGCCTGGAGCATAGAGAGATTAAATTCCTTTCCAGGATCACAATCAGTAGTGTCAGAGATAGTGAATGGCTTGCAAACTCAGGACCTCCACAACAAAATGCTGCCTCTCAGAAAAGAAAAGATATATATACAAATTGCTATGATATAAGAACAATTAATTAAATGCAATGAAAAAGATAAGGCAATATATCATCAGAAGTTTGAAGAAGAGTAATTTTTGGCTATGAGGTTGAGAATCATGAAACAGAAACAGCATTATCTCTAGAGTCAGAGCTACATTAAAATGCAAACTCAGAATGGCCCTAGTGATCTTAGCCAAGTCATTTAACCTCCCTGATCCTCAGTTTTCTCATTTATAAAATAAGGGAGTTGGACTAAGATGGTCTGGTCTCTGAGGTCTCTTCAAAATTTAAAGCTGTGATATCATAAAGGCTTCAAGAAGGAGGCAAAAGGTGAGTTGGGCCCAGAAAGGAGATGGGGACTTTTAAAAGATGAACATGGGAGATGAAGGGAGTCTCTCTCAGGCATGGAGTACTACCTAATCAAAGACAGAGAGATAGGCAAGGTCTGGAAAAGAACAAGAGACAAAAAGTAGTATGATTTGATTGGTACATACAGTACATGAAGAGCTAATAAGGCTGGAAAGGCAGGTTATATATAGTAGGAGTATAAAGCCATGAATGGCACAATATATAGTTGAAACATTATTCTTTAGCAATTGGAGCATGACTGAAGAAGATTTCTTAATAAAGGAGCCCAGAGCAGCATTATAGGAAAATAACTGTAACAGTAATCAATCTAGCAGATACTTAGCCCTTAGTAACTTAGGGCTAAGTACGGAAGGCGTGAGCTCTTCTCCTGCTGCTGATGTGGCAGGAGGGGGTTGGCTAAGACAGGAGGCCAGTGTGTGTATATAAAAGAAGAGTTCTAGAGACAGAGAGACAGAACCAGGAATGTTCCTCCTGGTGGCTCCTGGTGGAGGAAGAATCCTAGAGACTGAAGCCAGCTGAGAGAGAAGAGAGAAGAGAGAGGAGAGAAGAGAGAGAGACACAGAGACAGAGACAGAGAGAGAGAGAGAGAGAGAGTAGAGAGAGAGGAGAGGGAAAGAGAGAGAGAGAGAGAGAGGAGAGAGAGGAGAGAGAGGGAAGGGGAGAGAGAGAGAGAAAGAGGACAGAGAGGGAGGGAGGGGGGGAGAGAGAGAGAGAGAGAGAAAGAAAGAGAGAGAAAGAGAGAGAGAGAGAGAGAGAGAGAGAGAGAGAGAATGTGTTTCTCTCCCAGCATCTGGAAGCTGAGAACTGAGTTGGAGTTTTCCTGAGCCCAGAATCTGCCTGGAAGGCCACCTAGAAGGCTGCCTGGAAGGCTGAGATTCCTTCTGGGTCCTACAGCCAGCTGAACTGCTGGAGGACTGAAGAAGCGTGACCAGGATAAGCCTTTGTTGGTTTGTGGCTTGGTGGATCCTTGAGTTCTCGCCAAGAGAAGTGGTGAAGGGTTTGAGATGTGCTGGACCCTATGAACTTTAGTGTGTGCCAGGGACTGCTCTGAGGACTGGACAAGGACTTGGGAGCTGTCTACCTCTGAGAACTAGATGAGAACCTGGGAGCTGTCTGCCCCTGAATCCAGGTGACTGGTGGATTCAGGTAGGAGCTGGGGCCATGGAAGTGGATCCAGGGAATCAGAAAGACCATCTCAAGTCAAGATGATGAAAAGGCCTCTACTTGGATGAAACTGAGGTTTGCTGGACACCGAGGGGTGGACGGTTTGTGTGGTTTTCTAATGACTGTATTTAGTGACTGACTGCTAGATAAGTGACTGATTGAGTTGATCTATGATTGTCCCATGAGTGGAAGATTGATTACTGTATTGTGAATTGATTGAATGATTAAGTATTGATTATCGTACTCTGAGATGACTGAATGATTAAGTAAGGAGGGTTTCCTCCTTGGGGAAACCAGATGATTATTCTTTAGTTCTTTGTTCTAAATATTGTGGCCACTATAATGAAAACTGTGTGACCATTCCAATATTAAGCTGCTGTGAACACTATATTGTGATTTTTCTGTGATAAGATGTAACGTTGTGAATATTATATTGTGATTTGTTGTGAATGTTTGCCTTGATTTATAATGGAATAAATACTATACTGTGTAATCCGGTGAACCTTAAAAGGTGTTCATAGCAGCATTCTTTTGGGAATCTACTGGTGCATGGCCTTACAATAACCTAAGTATCAGTTTGAAGGATAGACTGAAGAAAAGTGAGAACTAAAAGGAGTAATACTGATTAAAAGGCTTTCAAAACAAATCAGACAGGTGAGAAGTTACAGTCTGTCCTAGGTCGTTAAAGTGGTAGCACAAAGGAGCATACAGCTATCAAAATAGAATTCCCAGGACTAAGCAACTGATTGGATGTTAGGAGAGAGAAAAAGAGTGAAAGATAAGGTCCGAGATCACATGTCCGGAAGACAAGGAAGACACTATCAAAAGATGGAAGAAACAAAAACTGAGGAGTTGGGGAAGGGAAGCAAGGAGATGAAGATAATGGATTGAGATTAGAACAGGTTGAATTTTAGGCAACAGTGGCACATTAAAATGCAGGTATCCAATCAATCAATAAGCATATATTATTAAGCATCTGTGTTCCATACACAGTGCCCAACACCAAACAAAAAGGCAAAAATTAAACTCTGCTCAATCAAAGAGATTACAATTATGCTGGATGAACAAGGTGCATAAATTCATGTGCACACATATACACAAGCTAATAGGAGGAAACACACACTAGCAATTGGAACGTTCAGAAAAAATAGACAGGAACATGGAACA
>CM053581.1:98623473-98644434 GCA_028627135.1 Pseudochirops cupreus | reverse complement strand
CGCTTTTCCGCTCTGGAGGCCTTCTGGCCGGACTGCTTATCTCCCCCTTTCACAAATCCCATTCACAGCTGCCACTAATCCGCTCACCTGAAGCTCCTCAGCTCTTCATGTCCAGCTGCCCCCGGGGCACAGCCGCGGCTTCAGGCCAGGCTGGTTTCAGTTCGCAGTGCTGATATGGTTCCTCCTAGCCAAGCTGACTTTAGTGGGAAGTATCTTTGTGTGCGTTTTGGAGTTCCAGGATTGGTTTAGAGTCCTCTTTTATGGGTATTTTGGGGTGGCTATGTGAGAGCTGCGATGTGTTGCTGCTGCTACGCCGCCATCTTGGCTCCGCCCCCCCCTATAATTCCAATTTTATAGTGTAGGAAATAGGCAAGAAAAGTAAGTGGATTGACTGGGGTCACAAAGCTAGCAAATATCTGAGGCAGGATTTGAATTTGTGTCTTCCTGACTCCAAGTCCTAACACTCTCTCCCCTATGTCACCTAGCTGGTCTATAAAATATATTTAATATTTCTGCCTTTTTATTTTAAAATGATTTCTCTCTGCTCTAAAATGTTATCAATTTTTGTGAAGGTGCTATAAGACACTGAGGTGACAATGGAATAATCGTCAAACTTTTTGGCCTCAATCTCTTTACATTCTTTTTTTGTTTGTTTTTTTTGCTTTTTGAAGGGCAGGGCAATTGGGGTTAAGTGACTTGCCCAAGGTCACATGGCTGGTAAGATTAAGTGTCTGAGGCCGGATTTGAACTCAGGTCCTCCTGATTCCAGGGCCAGTGCTCTATTCACTGAGCCACCTAGCTGCCCCTAAAATTTTCTTTTCTTTTCTTTTTCTGGAGGGGGGAATCTTTACATTCTTAAAAATTATTGAAGGCCCTCAAAAGCCTTTGTTTATGTGGGTTTTATCTATAATAGTTAATGTGTTAGGAATGAAAACATCTTCATATTATTATAAAAATAGTTTTGATCTGATGGACCCCCTGAAGGGATTTCAAGGACCCTTAAGGGTCTCAGTACCACACTTTGAGAACTACTGCAATGGAAGATGGGACAGGACAGAGGCAATTAGAGGTGATGGAATTCTTGTGCCCAAGGAGATGGGGATCAGACCCCGGACTACAGTTACTTCTCTCTCCCATAAAGTTTATTATGGGTAGTAACTCATCTCATCCTTACACATTCCAACTCAAGGAATCTGAGGATGCTTCCTTGGGTATATGTATAGAAGGAAAGTTATGCTTATAGTAGTAGAAGGAGGAGAGATCAGTCAGGCGGGAAGCAGAGATACACTACTGGTACTACAAGAAAAATTATGAAAGACAAAACTTCCAGGACAGAAAGCTAAATATAAGCCTAACTCTCAAGCAAATAAATCAACAGGAAGACATATAAAAAAGGGAGAAAATGAAGAAACTGAAAGTGGCCAGGGGAGTTTAGCTCAGTTCCAAACATGCTTTAAAGAGGATCCCCTTGATTACAATCTCCATTACCTTCCCCATTACATAAAAAATAAACTCATGGTTAATTTACAGGGTGCAAGGAACCTGGGGGGGGGAATTGAGAAAGGCTTCCATAGAAGGAATATCTTTGGAGTAAAAAAAATCTGGGTTTGAATACCAGCCCTCTTACTAACTATGTGACCTTGAATAAGGCATCTCGGGAGCAGATTTGTCACTTATAAAATGAGGTGGTTGATTACATGCAATCTAATCCAGCAAGCATCAGATGAGTACCTACTATGTGCACAAAGGCACAGAGAGGGAGCACTGGACCTGGAGTCAGGAAGACTCAGCCTCCTGAGTTCCAATCTAGCTTCAAATGTCTCCTAGTCCCTAGACCCTGGGCAAATCACTTAATCATATTTGCCTCAGTTTCCTCAACTGTAAAATGAGAAGGAAATGGCAAACCAGTATCTTTGCCAAGAAAACCCCAAATGGGGTCATGAAGAGTCTGATAGCACTGAAATGATTGAACAATAATAAAATGTGCAAAGTGTTGTGCTGAGTCCTGGAAACACACAGCCAAAGCCCAAAATAATCCTTGCCTTCAACTAACTTGGGTTTTACTGAGGGCTGAAAGTAGGGATGATTATTGAAGCCCCTTCAGGTCTTAGCATTTTGTGATCAAGAGCGTTACCTAAACCAGCCCCTTCAGTCCATAAATGTGAAATTTTCATTCCATCAGCAGACTGCAAACTAGGGCTTGATTTATTGATTGACTACATTTAAGAAGGTCATGAAGACAATGTTAATAAATATAGATTAAACTTAATAGTGTGTCTTATATACATTTTCCCTGCTCTCCCCCTTCCCTCCCCTCAAGCTGGTGTTAAACATTTACCAGCAGACTCCTGGCTTAAAGTCACTTTTAGCGGATCTCCTGATTTCCAGTATTGGTTTTTTATACATTATACCATACTGCCTCTTAGGATTTTTTTTGGGGGGGGAAAATATCATCCTTTTAAAGTCTAAGAGAATAAGTGGATTTTAGATATACAAAAGAGAGAGTTGATATATAATTCTAGCTGTGTTGAGGAGAGAGTATGGTTGTAAGTACCATTGCTCTAAATGAAGACCAACTTCTCTTTTTTTTAAAAAATTAATTAATTAATTTTTAGTTTTTAACATTCACTTCCATAAGACTTTGAGTTTTAAATTTTCTCCCTTTCCTTCTTCTCGCCCTTCTCCAAGATGACATGTAATATGATACAGGCTCTACATATACATTCGTATTAAACATTTTCACATTAGTCATGATGCAAAGAAGAATTAGAATCAATGGGAGGAACCACAAGAAAGAAGAAACAAAACAAAATAAAAAAGGAAAAGACTGCAAATAGAATGCTTCCTTCTGCATTCAGACTCCAAAGTTCTTTCTCTGGATGTGGATAACATTTTCTATCATGAGTCTTTTGGAATTAAGACCAACTTTTCTTATCCATCCTCACCTCTGCTCCTCTTTAATACCTACTATTTCTATGAACTCCATGAAACTTGACTTTGTTGGGTCTTCATAGGCAGGACTGGATGAATTAATGGTGTATAGTATGATTTGTCAGGCACTGGCATCAGACCCAAAATGAATCCTTTCCTGCTCTGTGGTAACTTCCTACTTTGAAAATCATTCATTTAGATTAAAGCATGGTCTTCAGAAGTCTTGCTAAAATAAATGTCTTACCTAGAACAGGCAAATTCTGTTTGGTGTTGAAGGGGTTTGAAACATGGAGTCTTGTCTATGGAGGATAGGATGAGATGAAGCATAACATTTTTAGGTCTGGACATCCATAAATGTGGCATGAGCCCAGATACTTGAGAGAGA
Source organism: Pseudochirops cupreus (assembly GCA_028627135.1). Classification (NCBI taxonomy): domain Eukaryota; kingdom Metazoa; phylum Chordata; class Mammalia; order Diprotodontia; family Pseudocheiridae; genus Pseudochirops; species Pseudochirops cupreus. The sequence continues at coordinate 98,641,118 of CM053581.1, read as the reverse complement.
TATGAGACTTAGAAAGAGGATATGTAAAGGGGAGGGGACACTAAGACCCATTTCCCATCTTCCATAATTTGGCCCAGAGCCCAGCCCCATCCATCCTTTCTCCATAAACTGCTAGTTCAAATAGAACTACAGGGGAAACAAGACTGTTTTCCTGGCCTCTTAAATACAGCAATTACAGGGAAATAAACTGATCCTCCTAATTAATCCTGGCAGTGAATGATGCATTACAGTTGAGAACAAGGCAGTGTACCATAGCCTCAGAGGCAGTTTCTGTAAAAATAATAAACTGAAAAATGGAGAAGAGAAGCCTGTGTCCTTTAGGGTTTTAAAAATGGAAGCCAAATCATCAAGCACCTGGATTATGTGAATTAATCTTTGAGACTTTAAATTCTCTGTGTCTGAACACTAGGCTTGTACTACCTAGGAAGACACCATTCTCTGCCTCTGAAAGCCAAACAAATTGTGGGCATAGCTTCTTGGGGCATGTCTTACATATTCATTAAGTGGAAGAAAACATTGCAAAAAGTTGCTGGTTGAACACCTCATTTTAGCCTTAGGGAAGCTATTTAGTTTAGGCCTGAATGAATACACACTTGTATTCCTTAATCCTTTTTTCAAATAATAAATGGAACTGAACCACTGAGTGTATGTGTATTGTTGTTCATTGCACTAGTGGAATTTAGCTTAAGAAAAAGCACATAATAAACACCTAGTAAATCCTTATTGATTGACGTAGATGCAAACCTCTTTGTATTTGAGGAAACTGAGGCAGACAGAGGTTAAATGACTTGCCCAGAATCCCATAGCTAATAAGTACATACTTATTAGACCTTACGTGAACTCAAGTCTTCCTGACTGCAGGCAAAGTGCTCTAACTACTGTGCCACCCTCTAAGGGAGGGCGCAGGTGGCTAGGGAGAGGTAAACATTTTGTCCATTTCTATGGCATTACTCATCTTCCACTCATCTTTTAATAAAACTGCCCACTCAACTATAACTATGCTTTTTTCCCCCTCCCACAAATCACCTTTGTAGGCAGAAGTATATTTTGCATTTCCCTCCCCCCCCCCTACAACAATTACAGAGAAAAGAAGTTAATCCTTCTGACCTCATCTGACAGAGAGTGATGTGTCATGGCTGGGAACAGAGCAGTCTAGCATAGTCACAGATATAGTTCCTGCCAAATTAGATTGGAGTTGAAATCATTCCCAGACTGCTGGACAGAGTCTTCTCTGGTCTATTGCCTCTGAGTGGCAGATAGAAGGTATACCAGTAGGCTAGGGTTTCAGGGGCTACAGGGCAAGTGTGATGGGACAGGGATCAATATGGCACTGAAGCTACTTTTGGAAAGTTTCTGTGAGCTTGTCAAAATCTTGAAAATAGAAGGAAATAGGTTCCCAGTTTTGGTGTAGTCTAGTGATAAATATAAAAAAATAGCCAAAAAATTCTAGGAATCCATTGAATTGAGGGGCTCTTAAAGCTGCTTCTGCAAACTTATTGTAGTTGTTTTCACTGCATCCTGGGCCATCTCTAGTCACTCTGATCTTTATCTGGCCACTGGACCCAGATGGCTCCAGAGGAGAAAGTGAGGTTGGTGACTTTGCACGGCCCTGCCTCACTTAAATCCAATTCACTTGTACATCATGGCACCACCTCCCTGGTGTCATGGTTCTCTTCAAGAATGAAGGAAAGCAACAACAACAACAACAATGAGGAGGACAGGAAAGTGGATAATGGCTTGATAACTGACCTGTTATCACAAGGAAAGGGAGACTAGTTATTATTGTACTTGGGAGAAGAGAGAATAGTGAATTGTCCCATTGAGTTTTATATCGATCAAACTCACTAAGCAATCATTCAACACCTCACTCCAACTTTTGCACAATTCTGTAGAATTAGTGTTTTACAAATCTACAATTTCATACAATTCAACATTTCTGTATGAGTATTTTATAGTTGTGAAAAAAAAATAGACTCTGTCCAGTGGTGCATAGTAGGCCAGGAAGCAATACCATTGGAAATAGTCAACAATGAACCAGAATTTATTAAGCATTTCTGAGTAAATACTGGGAATATAACTACAAGTAAAAAGACGTATAGTCCCTGCCCTCAAGGAGCTTATAGTCTAATGGAAGAAGACAACCCATAGAAGTGGGAGGAAGGAGGAAGATATGGTGGCAAAGTTGGGAGAATGACTGATTTGGACTCTTCCTCAAAATGAAGTTCCCAGGAGGAACTCATCAATGTGGAAAAGAGGACCATGGTCAAAAAGGGGAAAGCAGTTAGAGTCTGGTAGCCAAGAAACAGAGCTCAGAGGTTCAGAGATGCTCTGGGCTTCATTCCTATGGGGGAGGGGTAAATTATATAGCAAAATTCTGCAGTCAAATCAGATCCCCTGTGCACATGTGCGCCTATATTACACAGGTATCCCCTGTTTTATGCAATGAACGTATTCTTCAAAGAGATCAAATGAGATAAATATGTATTTTGCAAACCACAAGTGCTATAAAAATGTTAACTATATGCTCAAAGAGTCCATTTTTTATAAATCAATTCATATTTAAATCTACTCTGGAAAGTTGCTATTTATGGAAAACCTAACATGAATCTTTTTGGGAGGTGAATAATTGTTTGTTAAAGTAAATTATTTTATCTTTTAGATAAATTTAGATTTTCACGTATCATTTGCTTTGAATAAGACACATTTGTGTAACATAGAAAACCTGTTAAGTTTATTTGTTCTCTAATACCAGTCGCATAAATGGGGCTCTCTCACAATGGCTAGGTTTTCCCCGTGTCTGAATGGCACATCCCCTCTTTTTGTCTCTCTTTTTTTCTTCTCTATACCCTGCCTCATGCTCCTCATGCCATCTCCTTTCTGTATTCCCCTGTTTTGACTCCAACCCCATTTTTGCTCTCTTATTCTCTGTCTGCTTCCTCTGTTCTGGATGCCCCCCTGGAGTGCAGGTACACAAAAGGTTACTGGAGCTCCTTCTGGTGGAAAGAACTGGGGCTCAGACATAGATGGCTACAGTCATGGCAGTCCCTCTTCATCTTTTTCACAGTGTTTATTTATAAAAAAAGACCATTTTTTTCTTTTAAATTTATTTATTTTTAGTTTACAACATTCAGTTCCACAAATTTCTGAGTTCCAAACTTTCTCCTCCTCCCTCTCTTCTCCCTTTTCCCTTCCCAAGATGGCAGGCAATCTGATATAGGTTCTACACATACCTTCACATTAAACATATTTTCCCAATAGTCAAATTGTAAATAAGAATTATAATCAATGGAATGAACTATGAGAGAGATGAACAAACAAAACAAAACAGAGAGAGAGCGAGAGAGCGAGAGAGAGAGAGCAAATAGTTTGTTTCAATCTGCATTTAGACTCCATAATTCTTTCTCTAGATGAGGATAGCCTAAAAAGACCATTATTAAATGCTTATCCATTCCCAGTCTATAGGCCCTGAGTATTAAGCATCTTGGGAAGAAAGAGCAAATAAAACTATAAGCATCAACGGCATGGCAAAATATCAAAATACTGCTTTGTACAAAAATGTCTTAGCTCTCATCTTAATGGAGCTGGCAGTCTACTTAAGGAGATAAGCACATGAAATAGTTAAATAACAGTAAAAATACCATATGACTAACACAAAAACTGAAAATGAAGACAGTGGAAGTTACAGAAGTTTAGATAAGGGAGATATCAGTGCAGACTAGAGGTGAAGGATCCAGAACACCAGGAAAGGATATGGGTGGCTGTTGTGTTTCATTTGGAATGAAAAGTAGAATTTGGATAGTTTTTCCATCTTTCATCCAGGTATGGATAGCACCACATTGAATGCACAAAACAGAGAGGGAGTTTATTGACAACTTATTATTTTTTTCATGAAGTTAGCCATAATGCATATCCCCCTCCCCTACACTCCCATTTTTACAGGTTTAGGTAGCAACAAAAACAAAATACTACATTGTTCCATAAGCAATGCAATGTGCTAAATAACTCTCTCTTAAAAGCTTAGAAATTATTATATTTACAACATGTATAACTCCAATATATGAGAAAAGGAAGTCTAGTTTGGAATATTCCTTTAAAGTAATTTATAACATTCTACCACATAGGAACAAAACACAAGAGACTGTTAAATCACCCTTGTTATCAATGTATTTTCCATGAAGTCAAACTCCACTTGGAAGGCAAGATAGATTTATTAAAAACCTCTAGGAGAAAATGTATTTTTAATGGACAATGATATCAAATATGGTAAAAGAGAATTCTCATTTGAAATATGGAATTGAAAGGCTCTACAACTGAGTTTAATGTTTATATAACTTTTGAGAATGAAAAGCAGATAGAGCTGAGAGATGGTAAGGGAGTGGTTGAAAGGAACTGGAGTCTGGTTAATGAGGCCATGGTCATGGTTATTTGGCCTCTATAAGTAGCAGTAAGAAAAAGAGAATAAGATTCATACTGCCTACCCGCAGAGGGTTGTTGTGATCTATCTATCTATCTGAGTGTGTATAAATTTAAAAGTTTATAAAGCCATGTATATGATATATACAAAACCATACATATATACAAATATGAATATACATATAAAATAATATAAATACATGTAAATACATGTATTTATACATACATTCACACACACATACACACACATGCCCACAGAGTTTTGTAAACCTAAAAGTACCATGTAGTCATCACCTATTACTTCCCACACAACCTTGTAAGTCAAAGATTGCATTTCCAATTGCTCCAGTTTTTAATCCCTTCTTTGTTGTCAAATTTTTGAATTTGAAACCAACAAGTAGGAAACTATCAATGTAGGGGGAGTGGGGCTGGTTATCGATGCTACAATCTACTTTATCTCCAAATATATATTATTTGGGTTAAAATGGACTGACATACAAGATGACATTGTTTTGATGGGGGGAGAATACAGGGAGAGTTATAATTTTAGGTGACCAATACTTGGCAAAATTCTTAATTTTTTTCTTATCTTCCTTTTTAGTCCTAAGATTTTAGAATAAAGGAAGCTTAATTCACCAAGTGCCTACTGTATTTAAGTATAACAATATAGAATTACTGCTGGACCCAGTGGGGCTGGAGCACTCATTTTTTCCCTCTTCCACTAATGGCCCCAACTCTGGAATCTTATGTGTAGACAGGTTCAGTCTAGGGGAAACCTGGCCTTTAAGAGAGGCATCAAACTCTTAAAACAAAAAACCAAAAAACCTCCCAAATTCTAGCCCGTTAAACCTCACTTCCCATGTACACAAACAGGAGCCTTGGGAAAACCACTTTAAATCTAGGTTTCACTTATGTCTAAGGTCTTGCCAAAAAAGAGGAGAAAGGTATTCAATGTGCAATATAGAACATGTATGGGACAGTTACTTATTTTCTCCACAAAAAATTCAGTCAGATAGCTAGCATTTATTAAGTGCCTACTATGTGTCAGATTCTGTGCTAAGTCCTAGGTATACAAAGAAAGGCAAAAGACAGTCCTTGCTCTCAAGGAGCTCATAGCTCTTGCCACAAACATGAAAGACTCACAAGCATGCACTGACAAAAATTTACATAGGAAGCAAGTTACGATTATTTTCCTCTGCTGTATGGATGGCCCTTAAAACCCAAAGCTTGGAACATTTTGAAGCCTCAAAGAATGAAGATTTCACCATAGACTTGTTTTCTCTCATGGTCTATGTCTTCTGACAAGTCAGGCCAGGGGCTGGGATTTTCCTCCTGTTAGTGGTTATCTTCTCTAAGAGGTTCTGCAGCACCTGTAAGGGGGCACCTCCTATAGTGCAGTTGGCACAGGCTGAGGGACCCAGGAGCTCTTTACATAGAGACTGTGTATAATGGTGGGAGAGTGAGTCCCAGGTTTACAGGGAGGGGCAAGGGAAGGTTTTATAACTATTGTTCTTCCTCCATCATCTGAAGAAATAACTTTGCTAAGAACTAATTGTGTTTATTGATGCTATACGAGGGAAAGGAATTTAGCAAAATAACACCTTATTGGGATCTTGTTTGATAATATGTAAAACATTCCACTCTAGTAATTCCCCTCCTCTCCACCTTGAAGAGGGAGATATATTTCATTTTTTTCCTGACAACACTGGTTTCTCACAAACTTAGAATTTGATTTCCTTCAAGCAATCTTTTATTTTACATGGTTGTAGTTATATATAGTGTTCTTTTGGTTCACCTTCTTTTGCTCTGCATCAGTTTGTAAAATCTTCCCTTGGTTCTCTGATTTCCTCCTATTTGTTTTGGCCCTTCACTATTCTGTATGCTGTCCTTCCTTATCATATAGATCTTAGACTTTTGTGTCTTTCCTCTCCATTGGAAAACATGCTCAGGAGTGGGATTGCTGAGTTAAAGGTTAAGAACAACTTGATCACTTTTCTTATATAATCTCAAACTAATTTTTGGAATGGTTGTATCAATTCACAGATCCACTAATGGTGCTTTTCTTTGCAAACTTTTGCAATAACTTATTCCAAGTCAACACGACCGACCAAACTCATCATCTTCCCCCCAAATCTTCCTTTCCTTCCAATTTCTTTAATTGTGTTGATGATGCCAATATAATTACAATTACATAAGCTTAATTCCATAGAATCATTTTTGACTTTTCTTTCTCTCACCTTTATATAATCTAATCACTTGCCAAGTCCTCTCAATTCCACCTCTATAATATCTCTCTCCTATAGTCACCTCATTTTTATTTGTTCTCCCACAAACCTAATTCAGGTTACTACCTCTTTGTTAGACCACAAAGAACAGAGATCTGACTTGTTTCCATTCCTTTCTTTTTAGTCCATTTTTTTGGGTACAGCTTCCAAAATAATCTTCCCAGTGCACAGGTCACATTCCTGCTCAGAAACCTTCAATAAATCTCTTACTTGTAAGACAAAATTAAAAGGTACTAATTTAGAAATAAGAATAAAATAGAACTAGAACTAGGAAAAAAACCCCTCCTTAATCTAGAACTTATGGCCACCCTATTCTGAGACACCATAACATAGTGGAATGAACATTGAATGTAGAGTCAGCTACGTATTGTAGTAGAGACAATGCCAGACTTAGAGCTAGTAAGACTCAAGTTCAAATCCTGCCTCAGACGCTTACTTAGCTATGTAACCCTGGGTAAATTACTTAATTTTCATCTGCCCCATTTTTCTCATCTGTAAAATGGTAGTAATAATAGTAGCACCTACCTCACGGTGTTGTGAGGACCAAGTTAAATAACATGTATAAAGCATTTTCAAATCTTAAAGCACCACATAAATGCTTAGTTCTTGCTATTTGGAGTTGATGATGCTGAGTTGAGTCCTGGCTCTGTCTACTTTCTTTGTGACTTTGGGCAAGTCACTGAAACCCTTTGAGCTTCAACTTCCTTATCGATGTAAAGGGGTTGGACTAGTTAGACTTTAACATCTCTTTCATCTCTAAATCTGTGACGCTGTCTTTCCAGTTTTTTTCATAGTGTTTTCTTTCATACATTCTACGTTCCAGCCAAATTGGATAACTAGCTGTTCCAAAATCTGGGCATAGCATCTTCCTTCTCTGAACATTCATGGAAGCCATCCCAGATTCTAATTTATAATTTTATAATGAAAGAAAGAGTATTTTCTCCCCTCCTCCCAATAAATTAAAGTAGTGTGCATCTGAATAAGACATGGACAGATTTAGATCAATCTGTAAACTAGATCAGATGAGACTTAAATTTCAGACTTCAGGTGACAGGATTATCTTAGTTATATATAATAGTCATAGTTGATAATGGTGGTAGAGCATGTAGAAACTCCAAGATATATACCATAATCTCTGGATTTATATGAATTGGGTACAATCTTGAGAACTTTCTCAAAATTCTCTCTTTTTGGCTCATTTCTTTAATCAGTCAGCAAACATTTCTTAAGTGCTTACTGTATGCCAGGCACTGGGCCAACCACTGGGGATTCAAAGAAAGGCAAAAGACCCCTTCTCTCAAAGAGCTTACAGTCCAATGAGGGAGACAACATACAAACAATTATGTACACACAAGTTATGTACAGATAAATCAGAGATAATCAACAAAGAGAAGGCACTAGCATTAAGGGAGAGAGGAAAGACTTCATGTAGAAGATGAGATTTTATCTAGGACTTTAAAGAAGCCAGGGATTGGTGATGAGGAGGAAGAACACTATAGACCAGGGCCTAGAGTCAAGGATGTATATATTACCCTCTTGTTTTAGGATATCAGGGCAGTTTTCCTTGATAATTTCTTGGAATATGATATCTTGGTTCTTTCTTCAATTATGGCTTTCAGGTGGGTCAATAATTCTTAAATTGTCTCTCCTTGATCTATTTTCCAGGTCAATTGTTTTTCCAATGAGATATTTGCATTTTCTTCTATTTTTCATTCTTTTGACTTTCTTTTATGTTTTTTTTCTTGTCTCATGGAGTCATTAGCTTCCACTTGTCCAGTTCTTATTTTTAAGGAATTATTTTGTTCATTGAGTTTTTGTACTTCTTTCCCATTTGGCCAATTCTATTTTTAAGGTGTTATTTTTTTCAGCTTTTTATTAAACTGTTGTCCTTTAATAACTTTCTTTCTTTGTTTTCATTTCTTCACCCAATTTTTCCTCTACTAATTTTATTTGATTTTTTAATGTAAAAAAATGAAAAATTTTTAATATTTGTTTTTAAAACCTTGAGTTCTAAATTCTCCTCTTTCTTCCCTCCTCACCCATCCCTACTGAGAAGATAAACAATTCAGTATAGGTTATACATGTGTAGTAATGCAAAACATTTCCATAGTAGTCATATTGTGAAAGACTAACTATGTTTCCCTCCATCCTATCCCATCCCCCACTTATTCTATTTTCTCTTGTGACCCTGTCCCTTTTCAAAAATGTTTGCTTCTAGCTACCCTCTCCCCCAATTTGTCCTCTTTTCTATCATCCCTCCTCAGATCCCCTTCCCCACTACTTTCCTGTAGGGTAAGATACCAAGTTGAGTGTGTATGTTATTCCCTCCTTAAACCAAATCCAACGTGAGTAAGGTTGACTCATTCCCTTTCATCTTCCTGCTCTTCCCCTCCATTGTAGTAACCCTCTTCTGCCACCTTTATTTGAGATAATCCACCCCATTCTATCTCTCCCCCTCTCTTTCCAATATATTTCTCCCTCACCTCTTAATTTTATTTTTTCATATCATTCCTTCACATTCACCTCACCCTGTGCCCTCTTGTGTATGTATACATGTACACATACATATATACACACATACACCCACCTATACATACATACATACATATATATTATTTATATATCTATATATACATACATACACTTGTATAATCCCTTCAACTATCCTCATACTGAGAAAAGTCTCATGAGTTACAAATATCTTTCCATGTAGGAATGTAAATAGTTCAACTTTAATAAGTTCCTTATGATTTCTCTTTCCTATTTACCTTTTCATGCTTCTCTTGCTTTTTGTATTTGAAAGTCAAATTTTCTTTTCAGCTCTGTTTTTTCATCAAGAATGCTTACAAGTCCTCTATTTCATTGAATGTCCTTATTTTCCCCTGAAATATTATGCTCAGTTTTGTTGGGTAGGTGATTCTTGGTTTTAGTCCTAGCTCCTTTGACCTCTGGAGTATCATATCTCAAGCCCATCAATCCCTTAACATAGAAGCTGCTAGATCTTGTGTTATTCTGATTGTGTTTCCACAGTACTCAAATTGTTTCTTCCTGACTGCTTGCAGTATTTTCTCCATGACCTGGGAACTCTGGAATTTGTCTATAATATTCCTAGGAGTTTTCTTTTTGGGATCTTTTTCAAGAGATGATTGGTGAATTCTCTCAAGTTCTATTTTGCCCTCTGGTTCTAGAATATCAGGGCGATTTTGCTTGATAATTTCTTGAAAGATGATGTCTAGGCTCTTTTTTTGATCATGGCTTTCAGGTAGTCCAATAATTTTTAATTGATCTCTCCTGGATCTATTTTCCAGGTCAGTGGTTTTTCCAATGAGATATTTCACGTTGTCTTCTATTTTTTCATTTTTTGAATCTGTTTTATAGTGTCTTGATTTCTTATAAAGTCACTAGCTTTCATTTGCTCCAACCTAATTTTGCAGGAATTATTTTCTTCAGTGAGCTTTTGAAATTTCTTTTCCATCTGGGCAATTCAGTTTTTTAAGACATTCTTGTCCTCATTGGCTTTTTGGACCTCTTTTACCATTGGAGTTAGTCTATTTTTTTTAAGGTGTTATTTTCTTCAGTCAGGCTTTTCATAATTTTTTTGCATCATTCTCATTTTCTTTCCCAATTTTTCCTGTACTTTTCTTCCTTGACTTTCAAAATCCTTCTTGAGCTCCTCCATGGCCTGTGACCAGTTCAGATTTTTCTTTGAGGCTTTTGATGCAGGAGTTTTGACTTTGTTGTCTTCTTCTGGTTCCATGTTTTGATTCTCTTTCTCCTCCCCACCTCTCCAAAGATTCTACAGTCTGATTGTGCTTCCTCTATTTGCTCATCTTGCCAGCCAATTACTTGACTTTTGAGCTCTTTGTCACAGCAGAACTCTGCTTCCAGAGTGGAGAGTGCTGTGTCCCAGATTTCTGGGGTTTTGTGCAGCTGTTGTCATTCCAGGCACCCACCTCAGAACTGTGAGGAGGACTTTTTCTCCACAGCCTCAACAAGGTCTGTCTTCTGCTGCTGAGCTCACTTTAAGGCAAATACTACCAAGCCTGAACATCCCCAAGGGGAACAGAGACTCAGGTCTCTTCCTCTTAGTCTGTTAAAATTTTGCCTGACAGTTCCTGGATCAAGGTGACTAGGAATCACAAAGCAGGGATGGCTTTTGGGTTGGCAGGTGTAGGAAGGAGTACTAGAGAGAGCATGGTTTCATCTTTGAGGAAGAGAGTTTGTTGTGTTTTGTGATTCAACCCTGGAAATACATTTGCATATTCATAGCAGCTGCTATGGGTATCATGTTGGCAATATACCCCTAAACTCACCACTCATCCTAACATGTATTTCTATTGAGATCACTACCACCCTTCCATTGGCCCAGGTTTGAATTATTGGAAATACTTGACTCTTCGCTCTCTCTCGTCCCCTTTATGCAACCAATTGTTGATTCTGCTCCTAAAATGTCTCTTCCTCTTATCCCTTTCATTTTACTCACAGCCACTACCCTTCTCAGTGACCCTATCATCTTTAAGCTGAATTATTTCAATAACCTCCTAATTGGTGTCTCTACTTCTAGTCATTCCCCTCTCTAATCCAGCCTTCATAAATTGGCCAAATTTATATTTTTAAATTCATGTTCTTTGATGTCACTCTACTACTGCTTAATAAACTTCAATGGCTCTCACCTTTCTCTGGGACAAACTACAGATTCCTCTGTGTGGCATTTAGTACACCACAATTTGGATGCAGACTATCTTTCTAGAATGATTCCACATTATTTCCAATCATACATCTCTATGATCTAGCCACACGGGTCAACTAGCTGTTTTCTACATAGTAGGCTTTTGCACAGACTTTTCTCCAAGGAATATTCTTTCTCCTCACCTTTGCCTTTTGGAATCAGTTGTCCCTCCACCCCCAGCAGAGTGAAGATCCTTTAAGGAGGGAAATTCTTGCATTTTGGTCTTCATATCACTAGCACCTGATAAATGCTTGAGAATAAAGGAGTGAATCTTTGTTAATTTGATGTAAAATGATACTTTAAAGTTGATTTAATTTGTAATTTTTTATTATTGTTACCTGAAAATATAGTTGCTTATAGTTTGGACTCATTCTTCTGAAAACTGTTCATGTCTTTTGAACATACGGGAATGGGTCTTAGTTATATAGATTTGTTTCAGTTCCCTACGTTTTGGATGTCAAGCTTTTGTTGAAGATGTTTGATGCAAATTTTTCCTCTCAATTCACTGTTTTTCTTTTTTTATTCTACTTGTATAAATTTTGTTTGTGACATTGTTTTTACATTCAATATAGTATCCAAATTGTCCCTTTTGTGTTTCACAGTCACCTCTCTATGTGCTGCCTGATTATAGATAGCTAAGTGGTAGAGTGGATAGAGGGCCAAACATGGAGTCAGTCAGACCTGAGTTCAAATTCAACCTCAGAAACTTATTAGTTGTGGCACTTTGAGTAAGTTATTTAACCTCTGTTTTCTTGATTTCTCATCTGTAAAATGGGGATAAAAATAACACCTTCCTTCCAGGGATGTCTTGATAAATGAGATAACATTTTAAAGATAACTTTGTAAACCTTAAAGTGCCATATTCATGCTCTTAGTATTATTATTAATCTCCCTAATCAGAGTAACAACTTTTTTCCTCTAATTTTTTAATGGTGTGACTTTCTATATTGATATCACTTATTTGTTTGGAGTTTGTGAACTTAGGCTAAATCTTTTGTGATGATTTAATATTTACAAAATACTTTTCCACAGATTTCATATATATATATATATATATATATATATATATATATATATATATATATATATATATATATGTTATTCCTCTGAAAAACCTCTTGAGGTAGGCAAGGCCATAGTCACTAATTTACAGATGAGGAAATTGGAGGTCAGTGTGGTTGTGTTTTCCCCAAGACACATAGTCCATAAATGTCCCAGAAGTCGGCCTTCTTGACTTCAAGTTTGGAGTTTTCTTGCTACCACACTTAGCTCTGCCCACCACCCTTTTAAAATTCCTTAATCTTGTGGACATAGCTGATTCTATTACTGTCTTCTCCAATTCCCTTTTTCTCTTTTTTGTCGTTTGTTCACTTTGGCAATCTACTGAAGTAGGCACATCAAAGCAAAGACAATTGCCATCTAGAACTTCCTTTAAATCTCTCATTGTGGGATTCCAAAGAAAAGAGAAATACTGTACTGGCTGAAGAAGGGGGCTGCTGAGTATGAATGAGTGCACCCTTTCAGGAGCTTCCGGCCAGACTGGTTCTTAGAAATGGCTTTTAACTTTGATCACAAAGGATCTGAAATTATTCTTCCTTAGCTAATAACAGGAAAACATTATCTAAATAGAATGGAATGTACTAGGAAAACCGATTAGAAACAATCTTTTTTTTTTTTTTAAAGCAAAGGAATAAGTAGTTCCTGATGCCTATTCATTTACTGAACCAGATGGGTAATGCTCTAATTATGAGGTCAGATGTATGTGTGGAAGTTCTATTATGGCTTTCATGAGACAGTATATCATTTGATATTGTTTGAGTATCATAATTAGCTATTTAGTAACATCTTGTTTAATAGTGCCATGGCCTTATTGTGCCATGGCCCCACTGATTTTTCAAAGTTTCAGACACTTGGCCATCAGGAAATTTTTTTTTTCTTCAATATAGCAATGCATGTGAATGTGTCCTGTGGAGTAAAGGACTTGTGATCTGTTCTGTCAGAGGCAATACACACACTGATGAAATCTGACATTGTTTGAAGCATTACAGTATTTCATTTCATCCCTACAGCAACATGATGATTAGCTAGAGCAGGTAGCTATTTGTAGCAACTAGATCAGGGTTCTAAACTTTTTTTTTTGTGGCATGAACACCTTTGGATATGTGGGAAGTCTATGTAGTCTATTTCAGAATAATGGTTTTAAGTACATAAAACCCATGGAATTATAAAGGAAATTAATTATAAAAATAATTATAGTGATTGTGAGTAAAATGAAAGGGATGAGTGGAGGAAACATTTTGGGAGTAGAATCAACAACTGGTTGCATGTGGGGAATGAGAAAGAGAGAAGAATCAGAGATTTCCAATAATTTACACCTGGGTCAATGGAAGGTTGGTGATATTCTCAATAAAAATAGATGTTAGGATGAATGGTGAGTTTAGGAGTAAAGATAATAAGTAATTTAATTATTTATTTATTAATGAAATATTTTGAAAAATACAGGTTCATGGATCCCAGGTTATGAACCCCTTAGACTGTGGTAGGTCCCAAGGGCTACAACAGAGAGAGAAAAGGCTACTTAGCACAGACAAGAATAAAATGACATTCATTCCCTCCAAAATAAGAAGTGTTCTTGACACAATATTCTAGCTGGAAATAAGGAAAGACCAAAGAAATATAGGACCTCAGGATTTATACCCAGAATGAACATTAAACATCATCTAGTCCAACCTTCTCATTATACAGATGAGGAAGCTGAGGCCCAGCAAAGTAGCATAACTTCCTCAAAGTAGCAGAGGTAGCAAGTTCCAGTGTCAGGATTTAAACCCAGATTCCTAAACTCCCAATCTAGTGCTCATATCACTATATCATGTTGCATCTTAATCCCTTATACTTCTTAGTTTGACATTCAAGGAGTTAAGTAACCTAGCTCTAACTAGCTTTTCTGACCTTCTTTCCCACTGCAACCCTTTATACATGGTACACTAGAACTAAACCAGAATCCTTGATTTTCCCCCAATGCATTCTGGATTTTCTTGACTCCATTCCAAAGAGTCCTAGGGTTTCAGAAATGGGAGGGAACTCAGAGTCCTACATATATGTAAATATGAATCCCCTCTATAATATGGCAGGGAGTGGTGAGAAGAGAAGCGCATGGACATTCTTTTCAATTCTATTCAAGAAAAATTGTGAAATGAACAGAACACTGGGGGGATACAGAGCTTAGATAAAACAAGCCTTGACCCTGTGAAGCTTACAGTCCAGGAAGAGGATAAAACACATGCAAGAAAAGCTATAATACATGATCATATAAAAGAGGAATAAAGTGCAATGTGAGATTGGAGGGAATTATAACCAAAAGTATGTGTTATTGATTCATTAAAAGGGCTATCTTAAAATTTAATTTGATCGACTTGATATCTCTGTTTCTACATCAACCTCTTTTCCAGATACATCCTTCCTTCCTCCCCCTCCCCAGTGAGCCTTCTCTTAGATTAAACAATAAAAAAGAGAAGAGAAAAAAACATTTAATAAAACTAACAGTAAATTAATTGAGTCTGACAGTATATGCAATATTACATTCACATTTGTTTGGTACATTTTGTTTAATGAAGTCATAGAGATTAGACCAGTAAAGGGTAAATCGCCTAAATTTGGAGGTAGTATTAACCTATTCAGATTAACACCAAATACTGACTTTTCTGTATACTCGCTAGTAGCTACAAGAGGGATTAGCCTAGTTTGCAAATTCTGGTAGTCTTTTAGTTTTCAGAAAAGTTGAAATAGGTCTCCACCAGTGCAAAGAAGAGAGGTGCATCAATGAAAACATCAGTGCAAGAAGTGCCCTAACTGTAAAAGAATATTAGAGAATTTGTTGAGAAAAATGTTTCAAAATCTGTTATTTTCTATTAGAGTACAAATCCTTAGATTTAGTGCTAAAATTGGCTTTAGCTCATAGTTCTTTTTTTCCTAGCCATATAAAGTCCAAATATGTAAGTTATACATATCCACATAATTTTTAATAATTTTATTATCATTAATTTAAAAAATAGTACATGTTGCAATGTCTATGGGAAGATAGGAACAATAAAACCCTGTCAGTGGGGCAGCAAATGAATTCAACCATTGTGGAAAGTTAATAGGAATTATGCCAAAAAAAGGTGACTAGAATTTCCATACATTTAGACCCAGATAGTCCATTACTAGGCTTATACCATCCCACAGATCAGAAATTCCATGTAGTGTAAAATATTTGTAACATTATTTTGTTTGGTGCCATATATAGCAAAGGATTAGAAACAAAGCAGGTGCCTCTCAGTTGGAAAATGGCGAAATCAATTGTCATAAATGAATGTAATAAAATAGAATATTACTGAACAGTTAGAAATAATTGCTATGAAGAACTCAGAGAAGTAAGGGAAGACTTGTAAGAGCTGATCCAAATTGAAATAAATTAAACCAGGAACACAATGTATACAAATTGCCCAAACAATATAAGTTGAAAAACAATAGAAACAAATGAAATTATATGTAATTATGATGACTAAAGTTTGGTCTGAGAGAAGAGTTCAGAAAACTTACCTCCTTCCCTTTGTTATAGAGGTGGGGTGGGGGGAAACTATAGATGTAGAATATTATTAGGATTCTAGGTCATGGTTGCTGAATTAGTTAAGTTTTCTGAACTATGTTTTCTCTCTTTTTGACCCTTTGCTAAGGGACATAGTTTGCTAACTAGGAGGGGTCTACTTGAAAATTAATATAATGTAAAAAACAAAAGACATTAGCAAAAAAAATACAACATTCATATTGATCATGTAGGCTGGACTGTAAGCTTTAGCTACCAATTCAATAAAAATTTATTAATTTCCTGCTATGTGGAAGGCACAGTACTTGGTAGGTGCTAGAGATTCAAAGACCGACGAGGGAGGTAGAAAGATGAAAAGTGGGAATGGGGAAAATAAATGTAAAGTGGCTAATGACCACATCATTTTCCAGGGTTTGCCTCATCTCTGAGAGCAGCAAATGGGAATAGAACAAAAACATGGACTGCCATCAGCCAATTATTTTTAGTGAAGTAGGGGTTTTGAACAAATACTTCATCCCGGAAGTATTTCAATTTGGTACAAGAACAAAGAATAGCAGAATGGTACCTTTTCTGAGGAAGTGATTTGAGGTTCATGCAGAGGCTGCCGTTAGTAAATGCTGCCTGGTGGGATTATAAAAGTCATAGCATTTCTCTATTTTCAGAAATGTCATAAATATTCCAAGTATATTCACAATTCTTATTTCAAGTTTGCTTGAAGGTTGTAAAAATACCATCATTCAATCTAACCTTAGAGATTAGAGAATTTTTAATTCAATAACTCATTCACTCTGGAAAGTGCTAAATATGGTACTCCCTCCACTGGTGCTGCTCATCACTTATCCATGGCTTTTAATATTCTATAGTGTTTGTCAATGTCCTTCCACGAGTCCACCACAGAGGATCTGTCCAAGGTGCTAGGTGACTTTCTTTGACTCTCTCACTATTTCAGATACTGGTACAGTATTGGAGCTATTCATTCCCCCTCACCCTTACAATTCATAAATGTCTTTGGTAGTATCTTTATGACACTTTTTGTGCATAAGTAATCATTGGTAGCTATCGCTGGCTCCTTTCCTTTATTTATTCCATTTCCTCCCTCCATCCTTCATTTCTCCCTTGCCCTTTGGGTTATTTGCAAATTTGATCATTTGGACATTCTAGTGTTCCAAAATATGTGCTCATATATTCATCCATGGCAGATATACTAGGATATGATAATGTCCTTCTTCCACCAGTGACTTCCATTTGACCTTTTTTACTTAATAGCAATATCAGTAGAGGTTACAGGAGTGATGGGAACAATGATAGAAACTTGCATGCTTGGTCATCTTCAGCAGTATTGTAGTTGATACCCAGTCATATTCTAGCTATTTGGAATGGGGAAGCATAAGAGGGGGAACCCATCCTATCCTCACTCAGCTCAAAATAGAGCACTTGTGGACCCCCAAAGAGCATTGTTGACTGATTTGAGATTACTTTCTTCTTTTTTTAAAATTTTTTTTATTTACTCATTTACTTTTAATTTACAAGATTCAGTTCCACAATCACTTGAGTTTCAGATTTTCTCCCCCCCCTTCCCCCCCCCCCCATGGTGGCGTGTAATCATGTATAGGATCTGCAAATACTTTCACAT
>CM053581.1:98549146-98622973 GCA_028627135.1 Pseudochirops cupreus | reverse complement strand
TTTACCTCAGTTTCCTCATCTGCAAAAGGAGCTGAAGAAAGAAACGGCAAAGCACTCCAGTATCTTTACCAAGAAAACCCCAAGTGGGATCCTAAAGAGCTGGACAAAACTGAAAAATGACTGAACAACAACAAAAATATTCTTGAATCAGGACAAAAGGGACTCAGTGTGATGACTGTCTCTTAGACTCACAAATGTTCTTACTAAATATTTATTTTTTGTATCAGCAAATTATAGCTATCAAGTTCTCTGCAAGATCATAGGGTTACAGAGATAGGATTAGAAGCAACCTTGGCGATTATCTGGTCCAGCCTCTTCTTATGATACTGCAGGATATGGAGGGCCAAATAGGTTAAATGAGTGTCCAAAATGGGACAGGTAGTAAATGGCAGATGCAGAATTTGAACCCAGATCTTTTATCTCCAGAGGGAGTGTTCTCTTCCCAGAATGTGCCATATCTCTTTTTAAAATACGAAATAACTTGGTATATACACACAATATCTATATCTATATCTATGTATGTATATGTACACACATACATATGCATACACACATACATACATATGTGTGTGTACATATAGATACGTATACTGAGTCTGAACATCTACATTGTACATTGGGCTCCTCTCTAAATAAAAGTGAAAAATCTGAATTAGGAGGACCTGAGTTCAAATCCAGCCTTGGATACCTGCTAACTGTGTGATTCTGAGCAAGTCACTTAACCCCCATTGCCTTTACCGCCCCCCCCAAAAATCTATCTGAGGTGGCTAGGAACCACAATCCTTTAAGTTAAATGCTTTCCCATTTACTGCCTGTCCTAACAAACATCTACTTCAAGACAGGAAGGCTAGGGAAAGACGATGGCTCTTACCACTTCTCTCATGAATTACAAATAGACTGGCAGTGTGATTTCACCTTGTTTGTCCACTTTTATCCTTGAGTTTAAAGTGTTTGTATTGATAGAAGTAGCTTTCCCTTTCAAAAAATTCATTCCCCTGAACCATCCATAAAAGCTGTCCCTACGCTACAAGTGGAAATTTGGAGGGACCAAAGAGAGTGGATTCTTTGCCCCAGTGGGAGCTGAAGATTGTTCCACTAGCTCAGGAAAGAGCATCCTTGGGGATGACTGGAGTAATTTTGCTCAGTGTAACTTATCTTTCACAAGGCTCTCCATGCCCATTGACTCCTCAAGTTTTCAAATAATTGCGTTTCATGGTCTGGCTATTGTGGCAGTACTTGTCAGAAGATGAGAAAATAGTTGTCTTCATTGATAGGGCCTGAGGCTCATCACTCTTCCAATTCTGACCTTGTTTGTGCATTAACTTCCTTGTTCCTCAGGCTTTGGTGCTCCAGGATTATACAGTACCCACTGTATGCTCCAGTGCCTTCCTGGTGGAAACACCAAGGATGGGTGATTTATTTGTGATTCTGGTGGTTGACCTCTGCCACATTCCACATGGCCATAGGGAATGTCCTGAAACTGAGGCAACTGTCTAAGGAAGAAGATCGAAAAGATCCTGGTTTAAAACCAATTGGACTTCATTTCCCATGAATTTGATTTGGAAGCATAGATTACCAGGGCATTCATACGATGGCGACTTCAGAAATAATCCTGGCTGTGACTTGGTTAAATATAAATATTTGGACAAGGCTAACAAACTTAGTCTCTTTAATTTCTAAATCAGTATAAGAAAATCTCATTTGCTATGCTGGCGATTACAGACCTCTGCCTCCATAGAAAAGTTTTCTGTATCATTATGAAAAAAGATGCATTAGCCCTTATCCTAAGCATGAGGATCCTGGTTTGACTTCAGGAGTGAACTTCAGCTACAAAAAACCATACTGTTTTTAAAGCTGTCTGGCTGTACTGGTGGGCATTTTAAACAACAGCTGGGCTTATCTCCATTTCCCATACACTTGCTGTGGAGCAGGCTAGACTCTGAAGTAGAATCATGAAACGGGAAGAAACCCTGGGCAAGTCACTTAACCCTGTTTGCCTCAGTTTCCTAGTCTGTAAAATGATCTGGAGAAGGAAATGTCAAACCACTTCAGTATCTTTGCCAAGAAAACCCTAAATAGGGTCACGCAGAGTCAGACAAGACTGTAACGACTGAGCAACAAAAGCTCTGTGAGTCCTTAGCAGGCTGTCATGTGGAAAAGTTTTATCGTCTTTTTTTCTGAATTCATAGTCATAGATTTAAAGGCAGAAGGAGCTTGGGAGATCTAAATCAACCTCTTTATTTTACTGAAGAGAAAATAAAGGAACAGAGAAAGGAAGTGATTTGCCCAAGGCTGTACAGTTTATAAGTAATAGAACCAAGATTTAAACCCAGGCCTTTTGGCTTCAAATCCAGTGCCCTCTATTTTTTAAAATTCCATCCCTCCTACAAGAGTTCTCCAGTATTCTCAAGAGAGTTTGGGTTGTCTGGGCTCTCTGCTATTAGCTTCAGTCCCCACTGACTTCATACTGGCTTCATTCTTTCAATTTTAGAAGGGTCTACTGCACCCCAGTTCCACTTAATCTCTTGACAATCAGATTAGTTTTTACAAGGGAACATTTACTTCAAAGGAATAGTAAGAACAAACATATAAACATTCCCAGCCCCCTTCCCTCCCCACCATCCTCACTCTTCCCATAGTCTGGGGATGGAAGGTTCATAGCTTAGACCAATTTTTTTCTTTTCTTTTCTCTCTCTCTCTTTCTTTCTTTTTTCTTTCTTTCTTTTTGCCTTCCTATCTTCCTTCCTTCCTTGCTTCCTTGCTTCCTTCCTCTCTCTTTTCTTTCTTTGTCAATCAAGTGACTTGCCCATGATCACACAGTTAGTAAACATCTGAGTCTGAATTTGAATTCAGGTCCTCCTGACTTCAGGATCAGAGCTCTATCCATTGCACCACCTAGCTGCCCTGATCAATCTCTAAGTAGCACAGTCCCACTAAGCTTCATGTCCAAAGCTCCCCTTGGCCATGAGTCTCTGGCACCCTGACTTCTCAGGACTTCCCTGCTGAGCAGTTGGCTGCATGTCCAGCCCGGAATCTTGCCTCCAAGACCATCATGGCTCAAACTCCAGGAGGCCAGTGGGTAATTTCATGTCTTGCTCCTAGAACTGAAAAAGGCAAAGAAAACAAAGCTCCAACCCTAAGCCCATTCCTTGGGGCCACAGGGAAAGATAGCCTTCCCTCCCCACTTCAGTTTATGGGGTCAGCATGGTGGCCAAATATGACCTTCACCCCCTCTGGATGTTGTAGGAAAGAGAAAGAGACAGTGTGTTCTGGTCTCGTGGTTTTTATAGATGCAGTCCATTCTGGCTTTTCAGTCAATCAAAGACACTGCTCCTACCCATGTAGTAAGGAAATGCACAATGTTTTCTCCCAGAAGCTGATCCTTCCATTTTAGATGATCTGGGCAGTCTCAAAGAGAAAGAGAAACAAAATTAAGATTCAGCTGAACTAGCCAAGGCATTTAAGAAGTCTGACACTCTGTAGTTTCTCTCTATCCCCTACCTCTGCAAAGAAAAGAAGGTGGGACCTTCTCATAGCTATTTTTTTTGGGTCAAGTTCAACCCATTACATGTTTCATGTTATAGAGGGCAGATAGGTGGCCAGTAGGTGGCAAAGTGGAAAGAGGACCAGCCTTGTAGTCAGGAGGACCTGAGTTAAAATTTGACCTCAGACACTTATTAGCTGTGTGATCCTGGGCAAGTCACTTAACTCTGTTTGCCTCAGTTTCCTCATATGTTGAATGATCTGGAGAAGGAAATAGTAAACCACTCCAGTATCTTGGCCAAGAAAACCCAAGTGGGGTTATGAAGAGGCAGACGTGACTGAAAAATGACTAAAATAAATGGTATCAGCCACAGGAATGAACTTAAGGCTGCCTGACTCTAAGCCTCACACTCCATTCATTATGTCATACTATCTCTACATGAAAAACACAGTGAACGCTAAAATCTTGTTTTTCTTTCTGAGATAGTAAATGTTCTTGTTTCTTTAGGAAGAAACTTAATTTTATTTTTTCAGAATTTATTTAGAAACCTCATTTTAATTCAAGCTTGGAAAACCTTTTGAATGTGGGTTTGTCCATTTTCTTGAGATAGCACATTGACTCTAATTGAATCATTCTTGGATGACTGATGATCTTTCAGAACCTTTGAATCATCATTATGAATCATAAGTTTCCATGTTCAAGACCATAGACCATGGAATTAGCTAGACAAGGCATCCCTGAAGTAGTTTTTTAAAAAGTCTCTAATATGAAGGCATTTTGGTATCACATCTAAGTAGTACGAAGATTTAGATCTGTGTTGTATTCCTACCTTTTCCCTAGCTGGTCAAGTAACTTTGGGCAAGCTGATCAATATTTTCTGTTTTTTCATCTGCAAAATGAGGGGATATGGACAAGATGATGCATTTTATGTCTTCTGTGGTAAATGGTTGTTCAGACTACAGTTGCAGACCTTCCTTGATATGGAATGCATTCTATCTGGAGACAATCCATTCCATCTTGGGGGATAATTTTAATTGCTAGGGAGTTTTTCCTTATGTTGAGTTGAAGTTTATATTCCCAAAACTTCTGTTGTTTGCAGTTGTGCCTTCTGTGATCAGCAAAAAGGATTGTGCTCTCTTCCATATGACAGCCCTTTAAAAACAAGTCATTTTCACTGGTTGTTCCCCATGGCTATTCCTCAGTGCTACTTCTTGGCTTCTCTGGCTTCTTTAAAGTCTCAGCTAATCCCATTTTCAGTTTTCCTCAATGCCAGCACACTCTAGATTACCTCCAATTTACCTTCTACATATTTTGTGTGTACATGAGAGTTTGATGTTGTCTCCCCCATCAGACTCTGAGCTCTTTGAAAGTAGGGATCATGTGCCTTTCTTTGTATCCCTACTATCTAGCACCATACCTGACACATAGTACGTATGTGATACTTGTTGATTGACTTTAAGACAGCTACCAGTCCAATCTACTGGCTTTTTTCAAACTAAATAGCCCTATTTCCTTCTACTTATTCTCACATGGTATGATTTTTTTTTTAATCCATCCACCATGTTGGTTGCCCTCTGGTGCTCTAACTTGTTAGGTTTCATTTGGTTCTTTCACATGGTTGGTTGGTTGGTTGTTGTCCTTTGTTCCTGAAGAGGATCAAAATGCCATCACTACATTAGAGTCAAGTTACACTATGTCCCTAAACTTTAGTCTTGGCTTCTTTCTTTCATATAAAAATATAGTGAAGATTAGGACAGAGATTCTTGACCTTTTTTCAGTGTCATGGACAGTTTTGACAGTCTGATGAAGCCTATGGACTAATTTTCATAATCATAATTATGCTTTTTTATTATTTTTTCATGACAAAGGTAATGCCACTTCTTTACATGTGATTGAAGGGACGGGGTAGGGATGAGGCTCCTACTCTCTGCTGTCATGATTTCCAACCCCAGCTCAGAAAATGACTTCATCATCACCACCTCCTTCAAATAGGGTTTTTATGCATATAGGACCAAAGGAAGAACTTAGAGGAGGGAATGAACACAGAAGTAAAAAAAGCCTAGGCTCAGGATTCAGAGGCTGAGCTCCCACATCCCTCTTCTATCCTATGATCTCAAAGAACTTAGCAGTGTTCAGAGGTGATTATCTATATATCTGTGTGTGTGTATGTGTGTGTGTGTGTGTGTGTGTGTGTGTGTGTGACTGGATGATATCCCTGCCCTTTTTCAAAGGGGTATGTTTATATTTATTTAGCATCAAGACCTCTGTGTACCAGCTACTCCCATTCACCTCCAGACTGGGAAAACCCCATTTCTCTTTGGGGGAGATGATTTTGCAACTAGAACATACAACATTCCTGAGGGGCCAAGAAGAAATCTCAGGCCCTTCTGGGACAAACTCCTAATTCAGGGATGGGGAGAGGGGGTCACAAACCTGGCCACATCAGACCTGGACATGACCCTGGTGGTCTTTAGCACATGGAAAATGTATTTGTTTCTGGGAGGAACACGGTAAAGAGGAGGTGAAGAGGAAGGATATCAATATTCTGTGTTTGGGTCTTATGTAGTCAACAGGAACCACTGGGTATTGAGAATTGCCATTTCTCCTTTCTAACTCCAGTCCCTAACAAGGATTTGCAAATCCCTTCTCCTAGATTCTCTTTCCATCCCAATCTAGCAAACTACAATTTGCTCTTAGGGGCTGTTGGCTTTTTCTAGCTTCTGGCTCTTCCCATTCTGACCTGTCCCTGTAATTGGGACACCCATTCTCTCTTCTATGAAGCCTCATTGCCCCCAACAAAAGACCCCACTCTGTATCTGCAGTACTGATATCTAGATCCCCATCTGGCAGGATCAACCCTACCTTGTGTGTGTCCTGAAAGAGTGAGCCATCTCCCTCTCCAAATGGGGAAACAATTTTTCCTTTCTTTTTTTCCCAGTAGAGCCCATGAAAGATCTGTGCACACAAAGGGTGTTCAGAATAGGAGGATATGCTGGGAGAACAGAAAATGGGGCAGGGGTATTTTAAACAGACTAACTGCTGACTTCACTCACAAACCTTCATTAGGTAGGGGAGGGTGAGGTTGGAGATGGGGCTGATGGGGAGTGTCATGGGCACTGGTAAGGGAGCTGGGGCATGACCAGAATTAGATATAAAAAGATACCATAATCAATTAAGGGGGCAGACCTATGTCTCCTGATAAATTAAGTCAATCAGATCATGCTGTGACTCAGCTTCCTTAATGATAAGTTGTGGAGAATATGAGGGATAGTCAGGGATGGAGTTGGAAACCCAAATAAAAATTAAAATTGCTTAAATATCTCTGTCAAAGGTCAGGCAGGGGCAGATTGGGGGAAAGATGCACAATTAGAACCAAGAAACTCCAGACAGCTACAGGGCTGTCATGCCCCACCTGCCCCCATCCCTGCTGTTTGAAGAGATTTGAAGACTAGTGAGAGGCAGGGATGGAATCATAGGAGAGGAGGTGGAGAGGTCGGGGAGCTGTCCAAAGAACCAAACGATGTAGGGGAGGTCAGTGGCAGGGGCGCATATGTGGATGGGCACGGGGGTGGGCTGGGAGCAGGGAGTGGACTCTGAGATTAGGAAGGCTGAGAACCTAGCAGTCTCTCAGTGGCTGCATTAATATCCCCATCCATAGCAATCAGGATCTACAGGTTAGCCTCTCAATTAATGAAGCCTATGGCTGAGCTTTTCCTGCTGTTGCTGTAATCAAAACTCTGGTGTCTGCATCAGGGAGTTTCCCCCTCCAGCAAAAAGCTGGATCATCTGTTGAATCAGTTGCTGCTGGGGACTGGTCGTGCTCCTGGCTGGAGAGGCACTAGCTGGGATGGATGGGGCAGCGATGGGATCTGTGGGGTTGCTGCTACCTCCTGCAATGGGAGGAGGTGGGATTCTGGGCATTCCCAACTTTCCAGGGCTGGACACCAGTCCTGGGGCCTCAGTCTGCAGCATCTGCAGATCCTGTTAGATCTGTAGTAGTACTTGCACAGGGTTGGTGATCCACAGGGAGCCTAGGTTCTGCATCTGCTATAGATAGACCAGGAGCTGAAGCTGGAGCTGTTCCTGCAGGTGGGGGGAGGGAGCAGTGTTCCTGCAAACAAGAGGACATTCACCATCATCTGAGCAGCAAAGTTGAAATTCTGGGTTTTGAGTTGATTCCCTAGTCTGTCTCATTAACTCTGGGTTATTGAGCATGTGGTTGATTGATCTCTGGATTCCTCTCCATCAGCTGCTACATCTTTGGGTCGGCCATGAACATGTGGTGCACCAGGTCAGGGTTGAACATCACGCCTTGGCCAAGAGGGTTTTCCATGATCTGGGAGAGCATCTCAGCATTGGAAATCAGTTGCCTCTACATCTGCTGCTGTAGCTCCAAGAAACTGGCTGAGCCAAAGTCTAGACTACCTAGAAATTTGTCAGTAGGACAATATCCAGAGGCCTGGGTGAATATAGCAGGCAGCTACCTGGTACACACCACTGTAAACTATGCTGAATTCCAACTCGCAGAAAATAAATAACCAACCACTGAAGCCTAAAGCAGTCTAAGAAGACTGAGCTATAATTAGTGAGAATAATCTTCATTTGTCACTTTCTTACTAAACAGATCTTGCTGAACCAATCCCAGAAACTGAAGGTGGAGAAAAATCAATTAAGGAAGGTTGTGAAATTGCTCTCGATCAGTCAACATTAAACATTTATTAAGCACCTTATAGAGGCAGTGGATAGAATATTGAGCCTGGTATCTGGGAATACCTTTGTTCAAATCCAGCCTCAGATACTTACTAGCTGTGTGATCCTGGGTAAGTCACTTAACTTTTGTTTGCCTCAGTTACCTTAATTGTAAAATGGAGGAGAATAGCACTGACCTCACAGGGCTGTTGTGAGGAACAAATAACATTTATACCAAAGCACTTAGCACAGTGTGTATAGGCAGTAGGCAGATTTGAATGAAGATGTTCTTGCTTTGAATAATTAAAATTTGAGTTGGACACAGATGAAAAGCCGGTTGATGAAGGTTGTTCTATAGACGCTTTGGTAAGCCATTCACTTTTCCTTTTGGTAAGAATTTTGCTGCAGACTGTTCTAGAAACTTTAGGAGTCAATTAAGCTCAATGTCCTTGCATTGTATAAATTGATCCTACTTTAGGAATCCTGGTAAGGAATGAAAAGGAGCAAATGGATTCTGAGAACCGTTGATAGAAGACCTCCTGGTGGTAGTGGTAGAGTATGTGTGGATGTGAGCAGGTGCTTTTGGGAGGAAATGAGGGAGTTCAGCAATTCTCTTACCCATTCTCTAAGATTACAGAAAAGAAGAATGAAGAAGAAGGAAGATAAGAGCACATTTGTGTCCTTAAAAACAAGGCCAATCTGCTGAGGGTAGCTTTATCCAATTTTGTCTATTAATATTTGTCAAAGGCACCTAGTCTGCGCAAGATGCTGTGGCTGGTTCTGGGGATAAAGAAACAAGAGGGAAAACAGTCTCTCGCTTAAGGAGCTTCTATTATCTTGAGGGAAGGGTGCTTATGGAAGGAGAGGATTACAATGTGCCTGTAGGCACAGATATACATGATAGTATAAAAATAGAGAAAGCGCTAACTAGGCAGATTGGGAGAGGCTTTTTGCAGGAGGTGACACACGTACAGAGCCTTGAAGGATATTAAAAATAAAGAGAGAGTGGGATACACAGCCCATGCAAAAACAGGGTGGTCTGAATTGGAATGCCAAGACCAGGGAACAGCAAGTAAGCAAATCTGACTGGAACATGGAGTGCATGAAGGGGGATCATAAGAGTTAAGCCTGGAAAGACTACCTGCAACCAAATTGTGAAGGACTTTCAATGCCAAGTAGACCCTCTCCTGGTTATTATTGATTCAGTTCCAGAAATCCTAGCTTTAAGATAAAAGAACAAAATTAAAGGTGTAAATGTCAGCAAAGAGGAGGCAAAAATTATTCCTGTTTACAGATGATGGGATTGTCTACTTAGAAAACCTCAGAGAATCAGCAGTGTGACATAGTGAATAAGACAGTCAGCCCTGAGTCAGATAGACCTGGGTTCAAATCCTGACTTGGATAATGATTAGCTGTGTGACCTTGGACAAATTATTTAGCCTTCATATGCTTCAGCTTTCCCATGTATAAAATGAAGGAATTCTGGACTTGAAGGTGCCTAAAGTCTTTTTTAACTCTGGATCTATGATCCTAATTAAGATAATTAGTAGTTTCAGTAAGGTAGCAGGGCACAAAATACATTCACAAATATCAGTATTTCTATATAGTACTAACAATTACTGATAAGAAATGATAGAGAGAGATTCTATCCAAAATACCTACAAAATCCATAAAATACCCTGGAATTAGCCTACGAATACATGTAGAGAATTATATAAACATAAAACACTAACAAAATGAGTGGAAACAAATAATTGTACAAATATCTAACTGCTCATGGTTAGACCTTACTGATATTTATTTATTTTTTTGGTGAGGCAATTGCGGTTAAGTGACTTGCCCAGGGTCACACAGCTAGTAAGTGTCAAGTGCTGAGGTTGGATTTCAACTCAGGTCCTCCTGACTCCAGGGCCAGTGCTCTATTCACTGTACCACTTAGCTGCCTCCTTACTAATATTTAAAAAAAGCTGACACTACACTAACTTTAGTTAGTTTAATTTAGTCCTATGCTCACCAAATTGGTGTTATTGAGTCGTTTTTCATGTCTGCTTCTTCATGACCCCATTTGGAGGTTTTTTGGCAAAGATACTGCCTTTTCCTTCAGATCATTTTGCAGATGAGGAAACTAAAACAAACAAGGTTAAGTGACTTGCCCAGGGTCACACAGCTAATAACAGTTTGAGGCCAGATTTGAACTCAGGAAGATGAGTTTTCCTGACTCCAGGCCTGGCAGTCTATCCACTGTGCCATCTAACTGCCTGCTAGTTAAATTTAATAATGATAATAATAATAATTAACACTTCTATAACAACTGCTATGTTCTGGGTACTGTGCCAAGAGCTTTACAAATATTATGTCATTTGATTCTCACAAAAATTCTGGGAGGTAGGTGTCATGATTACCTCCTTTCATAGTTGAGGAAACTGAGGTTAAATGATTTGCCCATGATCATATAGCTAGTAAGTGTCTGAGGTGGAATTTGAACTCAGGTATTCCAGACTCCAGGCTCAATCCTCTATCCACTGAGCCATCTAGTCGTCTCCAACTGCACAATTACATAAGAGATAATTAGTAGAATTAGACAAAACACTAACAAAATTCATTTGAAAGAATGGGAGCTCTATAAAACTAGATCCATGAACACACTAGATAAGTAAGAAAATGCAACAATTGCAAATTGCAACCCAGTGTTTGATAAGGCCCCACCCCCTCACCCCAAAATAAAGCAGTGGAGGAAGGACTTCTTTTTTGACAAGGTCCGAAGGGAAAACTGGAAAGTTTGGCAGAAATTTGCATTAGACCAACGTTTTTACCCTCTGTCCCCTAGTGAACTCAACATGGCTATGTGACTTGAATGAAAAAGGCCATTTCATAATACATTTAGTGGAGAATGAGGGGAGGTACTTTTCCCAATGATGACTAGAGGGAGACTTCTTAACTAAAACTGGGATAGAGGAAATCATTAAAAACAAATTTAAAAACTGATTATCTGAACTTAAAAAGCTCTTGGATGAATAAAATCAATGAAGATAGAACAAGAAGAAAAACTACAAAGTGGAGAAAATATTTGCACTAAATATTGTAAACGATAAATGACCATTTTGAAAAAAGCTACAGCCTGCTAACAGTGACAGCAAGGCCAATTAGGTCAGTTGTGAGACTTTATCTCATCCCCTGAAAGCTAGTAAAAATTACAAAACATTAGAGGTCACTGTGGGAAGGGATGTGAGAAGAAAAGTACATTAATCTACCTTATTGTAGCTGTCCAAACACTCTGAATATACATTTAGAATTATGAAAGAAAAAGGACCAAACTATCCACAATCTTTGATCCAGTGACTCAATTGTTGGGCACATACTCGAAGGACGCCAAGGATGAAAAGAATGGCTCCAAATGATAGAAATCTTCATTGTACAAAGAACTACAATCATTCAATCAAACAAAAGACGTTGTTACTACCATGCCAAGCACTCTGCTAAGTGTGGGGTATTCAAAGAGAGGGGGAAAGCGACAACTATCACAGCAACAGCAGCAGCAGCAACAACAACAACAAACATCCCTTCTCTCAGGGAGTTCCAATTCTAACGGGGTAGACGACCTGTCAAGTTATGTATGAGAAAAATAAAAACAGATTATATGGAAAGTAATCTTCGAGGGAAGGCACTATTCAATTCAGTTAAATCAATATTTATTAAGCACCTACTATGTGCTAGGCATTGTGCTAAACATTAGCATGTGTGTGTGTGTGTATATCAATGACAAGTAGGTGGCACAGTGGATAGAATGCTGGGCCTGGAGTTGGGAAGAACTGAGTTCAAATCCAACCTCAGATACTAGCTGTGTGATCTTGGGCAAGTCATTTCACCCTGTTTGTCTCAGTTTCCTCATCTGTAAAATGAACTAGAGAAGAAAATGGCAAACCACTCCAGTATTTTTGCCAAGAAAACCCCAAATGGGATCATGAAGAGTCGTACATGACTGAAACATTACTCAGCAACAACAATGAGTGTGTGGTTGGTGAGTAGGAGATTAGGAAAGGCCTCCTGCAAAAGGTGAGATGAATTTTGAAGGAAGCAAAGAAACTAATAAATGAAGACGAGGAGGAATTTCATTTCAGATATGGGGGCAGAAAAGGCACAGAATTTTTTAAAAATATTTATTTATTTATTCACTTTTAGTTTACAACATTCAGTTCCACAAGCTTTTGAGATCCAAATTTTCTCTCCCTTCCTCTCCTCCCTCCTTCCCCGCTATGGTGGCATGCAATCCACTGCAGGTTCTACAAATACCTTCACACTAAACTTTAGTCAAATTGTGAAGAAGGATTATAACCAATGGAAAGAACAAAGAAAGAAGGAACAAAACAAAACAAAAAAGAGAGAGAGCAGGTAGTTTGCTTCAATGTGCATTCAGACTCTGTAGTTCTTTCTTTGGATGTGGACCTCCCTTTCCATCACAAGTCTTCTGGAGGTGTCTTACAGCCTTGCATTGTTGAGAGGAGCCCATTCTATCAAAGTTAGCCATCACAAAGGGCACAGAATCTGGAGATGAAGCAAGAACAGCAAGGGACCAGTATAGTTGATTGTAGAACATGCAAGGGTAGTAACATTTAAGAAGACTGGAAAAATAGGAATGGATGAGGTGAAGAGGGGTTTTAAGTACAAAATGGAGGCTTTTATGATCCTAGAGGCAATAGGGAGCCATTAAAATTTAATGAGTTTGTATATGGAAGGCAGGAAGGGGTTGCCATAGTCACATTATTTGTTTCCATTTATTTTATTAAGGAGCATTTTATATTTATGTAAATCTTCTGCATGTATTGTTAGCCTAATTCCAGAGTATTTTATGGTTTTTGTAGTTATTTTGGATGGAATCTCTCATCATTTCTTCTGGGTAATTGTTGGTACTGAAATGCTGGCATTTTAAAATTGATTTCATAGTTTTCTTTGGGAAAACCATTTTGGCAGCTTTGTGGGGGATGAATTGTAGAGGGGGAGAGACTTGAAGCAGAGAAAACAAATAGAAGACTACGGCAATAGTCCACGTGTGAAGTGATGAGGGTTAGTGCTAGGGTGGTAGTTGTGTGAGTTGAGAGAAGGGTAATATACTAGAGATCTCATGAATGTAGAAATAATAAGACTTGGCAACAGGTGACATATTATGACTCCAAGTATGACCCTAAAGTTGAAAGTTTGGGTGACTAGGAAAATGGTGGTAACCTCTACAATAATTGAAAAATTGATGGAGGGCTAAGGTTGGTTTAGGAAAAAAAATAATGAATTCCCTTTTGGATACATTGAGCTTGAGGTGCCCATGGAACACATGGTTTGAGAGGTCCAGAATGCAGGTGCTGATGCAGGACTGTAGCTCAGGAGAGAGTCTATGGTTAGATATATAGCTTTAGGAATCATCTGCATAGAGATTATAATTGAACTCATGGGAGCTGATAACTTTTGATAGTTTAGAGGGAGAAGAGAAGAGGGACCTGGATAGAATCTTAAGGGGCAACCAGGGTTAGTAGGCAAGAGGACACAGATGAGGATCCAGCAAAAGAGATTGAGAAAGAGCAGTTAGTAGAAGGAGGATCAAGAAAGAACAGAGTCACAAAAAAAGAGGAAAGAACTTCTAGTAAGAGATAGTGATCAGCAGTATCAAAGGCTGCAGAGAAGTCAAGAAGGACAGGGATTGTGGAAAGACTATCAGATTTGGACATTAAAAAGTCATCAATGACTTTGGAGAGAGTGGTTTCAGAGGAATGTTGAGTTCAAAAGTCATATTTCTAATGTGTTGGAAGTGGATGAGAGAAGAGGAAGTGGAGGGCCCTGGTGTAGTTGACTTTCTAGGTCATGAATGATTGCTTTTAAAGATGGTCAGAAGAAATGAGGGATTTTCAAAGATGGGGAAGACCCAGACATGCTATTAGGCAGGAGGTAAGAACAGGGATAAATTTAAAATTAAAGAGAGAAGGGGGATAATAGTGAGGACGATCTTCTGGAGAAGATAGGATAGGTTCCAAGGTTCATGTAGAGGAGTTTGCCATTGTAAATAGAAGAACCACATCTTTATCAGATGTAGTAGTGAAAGGAAAGGTGGTGGGGGAAGATGTCTGAGCAGGGAAGAAGAGGGAGCTCTCGTCAAATAGACTACATTATTTTCAGTGAAGTTGTGGTTGTGGTTTGTCCTTTCTTCTTGAAGAGGACCACGACATCAGAGAGGTGATGACATGACTTTAAATTGACTTCGATTTGAGTGAGGGAGACTGTGCAAAGTCACCAGCCTCACTTTCTCCTCCAGAGCTGACTGGGTCCAGTGGCCAGATACTGATCAAGATAATTGGGGATGGTCCAGGATGCAGTGGGAGATATTGGCTCTTTTAAGGTAAGGTCTTTTCCAATGCTCACTTTAAGTGAAGGGATGCCCATTCAGTGAATAGGCCTCTTTAAGCAGTGAATCAAGGGATGGCCCTTTTAATAAAAAAATTCAAACTGGGAGGGAAAGATGCTCAGGGTTGCTGGCCAAAGGGGAAACAGTTACTATTGACATTTACTCAGAGCCAGGAGGGCCCCAAAATAACCATTAAGTGGTGCTTGGACAGGGACCTGTTGTTGTCCAGTCCCTGGGATCCCGAGTGAATTGGGTTTAAGGCTTTGTCTTTGAGAAAGAAATCTAGACAATAAACCTATTCACTGAATGGACATCCGCTCACTCTAGTAGTCTTGATCAACATCTGGCCACTGGACCCAGATTAATCTGGAGGAGAAAGTGAGGCTGGTAACTTTGCGCAGCCCTCCCTCATTCAAATCAAAGTCAGTTTCAAATCATGTCTTCACCTCCCTGGTGTCATGATCCCCTTTTAGAAGGAAGGAAAAACCACAACCTGTGAGTAGTCCAAGCTGCCTGAATGGTGATCCAGATGGCCAGTTCCATTTGGGCAACTCAGCTCCTCCTTCCCTTCTCTCCCCTCTCATCTTCCCTTACCTGAGGGTATTCTACCCAAAGGAAGGGAAATTTTTGATGACTGAAAGCTACCCAGTTAATTTGGGGTTCAGTGAAGTATGAATCTGAGGAGGGATAAAAAAAGGTTTAGATTGTCCACTGTGGTGATTGGGATAGTGAGTCAATTATGGAGGTATACAAAGATTGCTTTACTACAACGAAGGCCCAGTTGAGATTATATTACATAAATCTATAGTGGACTCAATCAGCATAGTTTTTAATTTTCCTCGGTATTATTCAGCAAAATGTTTTAAAAGATGATTTTGGATACTATATGAAGAATGGCCAGGAAGAGAGAGAAGCCAGAAGCCAATAGCCTAAGTTTGTATTAGCTTTCTTGGGTATTGCATATTGAACACATAGTCTACTGGAACCCAAGTGTAGAACTTTATGTTTGCCTCCAGTAAACTTCATCTTATTGGATTCATCCCAGCTGCTAAACCACCAAGACCTTTTGGTTTTTGGCTGTGTTATCTAGTGTGGTAATTCTCCTTCCCAGATGTGTGTCACCTGCAAATTTGACAAGCATGCCATTTATGGAAGTCATTGATAAAAATGTTAAAGAGCAGAGAACCAAGCACAAATTCCTGGGGAAAGTAGGAAACAAAGATACTGATAGAATTCAGCAAGAATGAGACCTTAAGGGATGGGAGAAGAAAACACAAGAGAGATAATGTGGAGATATTCTTTTCATCTTGCTAATCATTTTGAAGACCAAAGACATTTTCATTGCTCCTTCTAGATTGGTATTAACAAAAAAGTGGATGTGGAATGATAGTGTCAAAAAAGGGAAGAGGAAAGGGTTTATATGGGAATGATATGTACCAAAAGAATCTTTCTCCACCTTAGCCCCTCCCTTCCAGACACCTAAAAGTATGGCATGAGACGGAGCCTAGGAAAAAGAAGAATGAATTAAAATTTATCTTTGAAGCAATTCTTAAATCTTCTTTCTATCCTACCTTTCCTCCATGACTTTTCTGGTCCCTTTGGGTGCCCCATGCTGTCAAGTTGATACCCCTGATCCTTACCAAGAAATGATCTGATAGTCACTTGCACCTTGAAACCTAAAATGGAATGTAACAGTAGGAAAGGAAATAAGAAACTATGTAGTCCAACATCCTCATTTTTATAGATAAGGAAACTGAGGCCCAGAGTAAGAGACTTGTGTGAAGTAATAAAAGGTAGTGAAAGGATTAAGATATTGCTCAAGGATTGCTTTGAGTGTTGCTTGAAGACTCAAGAGACTTGGTTTGGTGCCCCAGCTTGGCCACTCACCAGCTACGTAGTTTTAGG
Source organism: Pseudochirops cupreus (assembly GCA_028627135.1). NCBI lineage: Eukaryota > Metazoa > Chordata > Mammalia > Diprotodontia > Pseudocheiridae > Pseudochirops > Pseudochirops cupreus. The sequence continues at coordinate 98,606,510 of CM053581.1, read as the reverse complement.
CTAATCTTTTAGCTGTTCTGAGCTTTGGTTTACTCATTTGAAAATTAAGGATGTGGAGAAAGTGATCTCTAAGAGCCTTTCCATGACTAACAATCCACCAATCTAGGACTTTAGGAGTCTCGTGATTTCTAGTCCTATGCTCTTTGGAGTAAACCACTTTGCACTTTAGTTTTATCTGTAATTGTGACATTAAAGCTTTTTCTCCTTTTCAAAATATCAGTGAGAGACAAGGGAAGTATTTGGGTAAGGAGGCTTTCCTTGGTGATTCTGAAATCATGTGTTTTTGCTTTTTTTTTTGGAGGGGAGAAGGCAGGGCAATTGGGGTTAAGTGACTTGGCCAAGGTCACATGGCTGGTAAGTGTTAAGTGTCTGAGGCTGGGTTTGAACTCAGGTCCTCCTGACTCCAGGGTCCGTGCTCTATTCACTGCGTTACCTAGCCACCCTGTCTCTGAAATCATATGGAGGCAATGGCCACTTGTTTCCAAAGACAGGACTAGGGTGTGATAATTGGTGGGGCTGTGCCTTACAGTGTCGCCATGGAGGGGAGGTGGAATTGCTGTTCCCTCATCTTGAGCCTGGAGGTTCTTTGCCAGCCTATGCCTATAATACAACCTTGTTCTCTTGGCTGATCCTCAAGTCACCAGCCCTAGCTTCCTGTCTTTGTACCACCCTTCTTCTGGTGCCTAATTTATAACCCCACCCATCCTTTTTGGTAAAAGAATCAGTATAGCATAATGGACAGAACGCTACATTGGAGGTCAGGAAGATCTGGGTTCAAATCTTGACACCAACTGTGTGACAATGCACTTTTAACCTCTTCAAGCCTCAGTTTTCTCATCTGTAAAATGGAGTTAGAGTCAATGAGACACAAGTTTCTTTCTAGCTCTAGCTCTAGGACCCTCTGAGTGTGGATGGCAAGGATAACATTTTGGCAGCTTTTCGATATAGGAAATAGAGCACTGGATTTGATTCGGAGTCAGGAAGACATGAGTTTGAAACTTGTCTCAAATACTAACTGCATGGCTCCAGTCAAGTCAACTCAGTTGCCTTTTCTTGGAGGTTGGACTTGAATGTCTCTAAAGTACCTTCTAGCATTTAATAATAATTGTCAGCATTTAGACAGTGCTGTAAGATTTGCAAAGTGCTGTAATATGTTATCTCGTTTGGCCATCATAACAATTTTATGAGATAGGTGCTATTGTACCTCCATTATACAGAGGAGGAAACTGAAGAGATTACAAAGAGGAAGTGAATTGCCCAGAGTCACACACATACATATGTAAGTATGTAAGGCTAGTTTCGAACTCAGTTCTTCTTGACTCTATTCCATTCTTCTTACTCATTTTGCCTCCTAGCTGATACCTAGAAAGGTCATATGGGAGAGGTGGCACCTCTGAGGACAATCCAATTCTGGGCATAGTCTTGCTAGGAGAGGGGTGTTTCACCTTACTTAGCCGGTCTGTATGGATGCTCTTCTTTGTCCATCCTGACTTGCCTATTGATACTCCTGCCAGTATCACATGTCCTTCACCCACTCTGCACACAGATATAGAACTTTCCCACCTTAAGTCAGACTCTTCTGGGCCATCTTCTCATTGCCCTACTACTGCCCCAGGTAGAAGAATTCTTAATTCTGTCTCTGACTTTCTAGCCTATGGGTATGGCCAGCCCAGACTATAAATGTTAGATAAAATAATTAGTATAAGATTCATACACTTCAGGAAAGAGAATGCAGTACTAAAACAAGAGATGCTTAAGAATTGTCATCATTATACTTTAATAGTACTGAAATAGTGTCTTTTCCCTAAAGAGCGAATGCTATTACATACCTGTTATCTCATTTATCCTCAAACTTTCTGGGAAACATGGAGCAATAAAAATTTATAGGTCCATTTTACAGGTGTAGAAAAAAGCAAATGGCTTTGTCCAAGGGTTGGTTGAGTCATGGAGACAAATGTAGAAACAAAACTAAAGGATTCAGTTCAGTGTTGATTGACTCTGTTAGTGGATAGGAGATGAATTACTTATTGTTTGGGTCTAAAAAAATTTCTTAAGGAGTTTGGGGTTTCAAAGAACATAGAAAATGTCACTCTGAAAGTTGATTTAATTATCAAATTGTTGAATGACATCCAAACCACATGGAATACTTTCCTTCACAAATGGATGATATGAAAAGATATGAATCTGATTCACTACCAACTACTGGGTCTTTTACATTTGTCTCGTTCAGGGAAAAGAAGAAGCATATGTAACAGCCCACAAAAATGCAAGCTGTCATGGTATTGCCCAACTGCTAGCTGGCCCATAGTATTAGGGGATGTGGGGTTTTTTTTTTACACATTAGAACAGGAGTTCTTAACCTGGGGTCTATGAATTTGGGTTTTAAAAAATATATTTTGGTAACTAGTTCAATATAATTGGTTTCCTTTTAATCTTTTGTAATTTATTTTATGGAGCAGTTAGGTGGGGCAGTGGATAGAGCATCTGACCTGGAGTGAGGAAGACATCCTCATGAGTTTAAATTTGACTTCAGACACTTACTAGCTGTGTGATCCTGGGCAAGTCACTTAACCCTGTTTGCCTCAGTTTCCTCATCTGTAAAATGAGCTGGAGAAAGAAATGGCAAACCACTCCAGTATCTTTGCCAAGAAAACCCAAAATGGGGTCACAAAGAGTTGAACATGACTGAGAAATGACTCAACAACAAAGTTTCTTTGATGAGAGAAATGATTATTTCTCTCTCATATTAATAGCCAATTATTAACATTGGGGAAACCCAAGCTTTTTCCTGGCCCAATTTCTTTGTCTAAAGCCCAGAACAGGGCTGATGGTAGATAGGATTAATCTTTTCCTCATTCTGGGTATTGCTACTCTACCCAACTAGATCACACTTCTAATCTTAAATGAATTTCTGCCTATCTTGACTGTATTCCAGTCAAGCTAATTTGGATAGAGTTAGATCCTCTATCTCGGTTGCCCAGGGTAGTGGGTGGTCTGATTGTAGAGGTAATCCTTTTGTCCAAAAATGACATGATGTTACTCTCTCAACCCTTCATTAGAATAGGTCCACTTATCATTTATTGTTAACCAATCAGAGCTGATTGCCAGCCTATGGAACTCCCACTTTTCCATATAAGCCATGATCCTGCCACCACCATTGTTTTTGATCCAAGATAGATAGCTAAATGATCATTCCTTTTATTAATAAGATGCTAGCATTATTAACAAAACAATTAATTACCCAGAAACTATGTCTCTTGAGCTTTTTAAACATCACTATGAATTTAAAAACATGATCCAGAGAAGGGGAGTATAGGCTTCAGCAGACGGTCAAGTAGCTCCAGAATGCTAAACACATAAAAAATTCTCGCATTAGATAAAGAGAACTGAAATCTCTTATAAAAGTTCCGGTCTTGAGTAGATCAAATCAAGCTAAACCAAGAGGTGGTTAGAATTCCTCTGGGGTCAAAGACTGCAGTGGTGAATACTCATTAGTCACTTAAGTTTTCCCATCTTCAGGTCCCTACTGCTTCTCCCTCTTTGGTCACAGGGACTTGTTGAACTGGTCTGTACTATTGGTGGAGCACCTGCAAGTACAGGTACTTTTGCTCTTTTAAAAAAGTTAAAGCTGCTTCCAACAGCCATTTACTTATGGATTGCTGACTCCTCATCCAGGGAGGTCCAAGCTTGATGCAGTTCAGGAAAAACACAATGTGACGGGGGACATCAGATTTAAATATAATAGAAACAAGACCAAAAACCCATAGGGAGGCAGGTAGTCAGTCAGCTAACATTTATTAAGTGCCTACTATGTGTCAGGCATTGTGTTAAATGATGAGGATACAAAGAAAGGTAAAAAACAAACAGTCCTTATTCTCAAGGAACTCATAGTCTAAAGGGGGAGACAATATGAAATGAAAAGAGATACACAAGATATATTGGGGCCAGTCTGAGAGGCAGGCACTAAGATTAAGGAAGACTAAGAACACAATATAGTGGACATGTTCAGGTTCAAAGATCCTGGATTTGGAAACTAGATCTGCTACTTATTGCCTTGGTATGACCTTGGTTAAGTCACTTAACTTTTCTGGGCTTCTGTTTCCTCATCTGGGAAAAAAAGGAATTTGGATTAGATGACCTCCAACTTAATTTCTCTGTTGTTTTTTTTTTTTATCCCAAAAGACACTTATGCTCAGGAAGAAAACCTTGAAGAAATAATGACAAATAGACCAGGAATAACTTAAACAACATTAAAAAAATGACTAGATTATGCACTCCTTTAAATAAAAAAGGTCAAAGATTCCAAATCCATTTTCAAATATTGGATCATAGCCATTGGATTTCTAGGCCTGACTCTTTCCCAGGTGTCAGCTGCAAGGCTACAGCAGACTGAGTGTCAGGGTCTAATATATTGGAACTGTAAATAAAGAGTACCCATGGAGTGTATGTAGCAATTAACCCATCAGAAGCCTCCAGAACCATACACTTAGGTTGTGTTTTTTCCTGACAGAACAGAAATCAAATTACAGGGAAAGCTATTGTCTCCTTTTTTGTTGATGTTGTTGTTCATGGAGTGGAGATGCCACCGTGATTTCTCTAAAGAGGTAATTGCCAACGATTGCAAATCAAATGGGGAAATCAATATAAATTAATTTATCCAGAGAGACAAGCATAATGCCCAAATGATATTCAACCATGCAGAAGCTGACGGGCCCCTTGGTAGAATGAATGATAAAGCACAAATTCCTTGAGTGTACAGTACAGAGTGTCTAAAATGTAGACAGTCCACTAGCAGTTAGCCTTAACTTCTCTTTCTTTCTCCCTGGAATTCAACTGCTTGAATCATCCAGGATTTTAGTCTAGGGTAATAACAGGGGCAGTTTGTTTTGTTCTTCAGGAACGAGTAAGTTTGTGAAGTCACATTTGAATTCAAATCTTCCTTATTCTTGCTCCAATACTCTATCCATTGCACTGTTGAGCTACTTCAGAATTATGCTAGAAAGAGGCTGAAGCAACCATACCCTGTGACCTAAAGATCACATTGCTGGGTGTATTTTCCAAAGGGGTCAAAGATAGAAAGAAAGGTCCTATATTTTTGTAGTAGCAAAAACCTAGAAACAAAGTAGGTATACCTATCAGGTTGGGAATGGCTAGACAGATTATGATACAGTATGTGAATATCATGGAATTTTATTGCACCATAAGAAATGAAGAATATAAAAATATAGAGAGACAAGGAAAGAATTATATGAACTGATAGAAAGTCAAGTAAGCAGGACCAAGAAAATAAATATATATGCCTATATATGTATACATATATACATACATACACACATACATTTACAACAATGTAAATGAGAAGAAAAAACAAAAAAGAAATTGAATATTCTGTAATTAAAATGATCGAATTATCATTGTGATTATTATTACAAGGACAGATCTTTGGGGAAGGGAGGAATATATTCAGAATTGAAAGTGATATAAAAACAAATAATATGAATACTATTTAAAAAATTGAATTATTGCTCTTCTTTATTTTAGCCTGATGTCACCGCTAAATGAGTATTATTTTCTCCACCATGTGCTGCAAATTAATCTCTCCTCATTAGCTATCCCTTATCCCTGTGTGACCTGACTTCCCCATTTGGGAAGAAAAGTACTGAGGATCGTGGTTGAATGTGTTGCTCAGATTCATATCTACCTTTGTTGCTCGTGGGTGTCATTGCTCATTCTGCTATGAAGAATCATAAGGGGAAACAACTGAAATGTTTGGCATTTCACATCTGGGTTATTTACGTTAGGGCCTCATTTTAGCCAGGAGCTTGCTGACAGCTGCTGATTAATCATCCAATGCTCTATCTAGCTCAAATAATATTTTTTCATTTATTTTTCATAAGCATATTCTTCCAATGCCAGAATTTTATTTGAAGTATACCATTTATTTTTAAATTTCCTCTATATTTCTGATGACAGGAAAACTGCCGGGATGGATAATTTTTATTAACATAATCGGTGCAAAGATAAATCAACACTGGCTATTTGTCAGGCACGAGAAAGTAGAGAGCTAGAAGTCAAAGAATTAAAAGTACTTCAGAGATACTTTAGCAAAGTGATAAAAAGTTTGGGGAAGTGATATTTTTTTGATATGGGGCAGGGGGGAGAGAGGGGAGGAACTGAGTTTTAAAATATTTAAAGACCCGTTTTCATTTGAGTTAAAAGAATTAAAAATTGAGTTTAAGGTCATTGTGTACAAGCCTACCTAAATGTAAATTTTTTAAAGGAGAAAAGTACTAATGATCCTTATAAAGAAGTCTGATTTGCTCCTGTGAGTCTTTTCTCTACACATTCAGTTCTGGCTCAGTAGCTGATTAAAAAGACATTCAGTAGGAGGACCAGAAACAGTTAAAGAATAAGTTGCTGAACAGTTGTTAATCTTAGTTTCTCTGTTCAAGAATTCCCTACATCAATGAAACTAAAAGTCTTGACAAATACACACACACGTACATACATGCATATTATATATATGTGTGTATATTCATACACACACATATGTGCATGTAATTTTTCTCTTCTCTTTCAGTAGAATATAAGTTCCTTGAGGGGAGGGACTATTTCATTTGTTTTTCATCCTAAGCATCCAACACAGTTCCTTGTACATGGCAAGCACCTGATGAATTCTGGTTGAAGGAATGAAGAACTATCCTTCCACCAATATCAAGTGAGGCATAAGATAAGGAGACATTGGCATAACAACATGCTTGGCACTGTTATGGAGGAAGCCCAGAGCAGATTCTACTGGAAAAGATGGTGAAGTTCTCTAGATGTCCCTGTTTTTGCATCAAACTCTGAAGTGTTACAAATACTCCTAGACAATATCCATAAGCACTCAACAAGAGTTCAGCCTAACAATCCATGGAGGGAAAACCGAGCAAATTAAGAATACCTATTACCTGCAATATTACTTGAAGTTGATAGATAACTCAGTCAGGTGGTTCAACCAAACACCTGTATTGAAGAGGTACTACAGAAGGACAATGAGGTAAGCCAAACATCATATAGAAATACAGAGTGGGCTAGATTACTTTTGGCAAAGTGTAAAGTATTTTCTAAGACCCCCAACTTTTCCCCTGAAATAATCAAACAAAACCCTACCCTGTATCACTTTTTAATGCTAATATTTTTCTAGGAATGTTATATGCCTAGAAACATTATAATCTCCCCAAACCTGACTGTTTAGTGATCCAGACATCAAAGGAGAGGCACATGTTGTCAATTCAGTTCAAACAAACCAGACACGGTGGTAGGTTGTCAGTAAATATTTTTAAAGAACCCTCTACGTGCCAGTCATTGTGCTAAGCACTGCAGATACAAAGAAGGGCAAAAGACAGTCTCTGACTTCAAGGAGTTCTAACAGGGGAGACGAAATGAAAACAAATATGTACAATGTATATATAGGTTAAATAAGAAATAATTAAAAGAGTAAAAGTACTAGAATAAGGCTGGTTGGAAAACACTTCTTAAAGAAATTTCAACTGGGACTTCAAGGAGGGCAGGGAAGTCAGGAGCTGGAGATGAAGAGGAACAGCTTCCAGGGTTGGGAGATAGGCAGAGAAAATGCCCAGAGCCAAGAGATTGTGTCTTGATTGGGAAGCAGAGAGGCCAGGGTCACTGGATTGAAGACTACACAGCAGAGAATAAGATATAAGAAGCCTGGAGAGGTGTGGGAACGCATAGGTTATGTAGAATTTTTGTGCCAAATAGAGGCTTTTGTATTTGGTCTTAGAGGTAATAGGGAGCCACCGGAGTATACTGAGTAGCAAGATTACATGGCCATATCTTTGTGGGGACACAAAATCAAAGTCAAAATAATCTTTGCCCTTAATGAGATTATATTTTATGCATGGTGGACCAAAGTAAGTGGTAGTATATTTACAATGACGATTTTTTTTTTTGCTCAAGAAGTAGAATAAGAAACTCATTCAAGAGATATGTCTAAGAGATAAGATCAGAAAAGGAGGTGAACTAAGTATTTAGTAAAAGGGAATTATAACAACAGATGGACAGCATAAGTGCTATACTGGTAACTTCACATTTGGGGGGTTAACTTTTTGGACTTGCCACATTGTACGACCTCCCTATGCAGGCCTTATGGGAGCAGGGCATGGACAAGGGTCATGCAAAGTGAAAAGGCATAGCTAGACTGCAACTTGCACTATTGAAGAGATTATGTACTTCTGTGAGATCATGTTTCCCTTGACATATTGAAACACTGAAATACTTGGGGCATTATGTTGGTCAAGTTGACATTACAACAAATGTGCCCATGGTACTTTTCCAAAATACAGAATCATGTTGATATGTTTGAAGGGGAAAGGATCATTTATGTAATGGTGGTGGCAGTGGACTGGTGAAAAATCATTTGGAATACAGATGCCATGACTTTGATTTCTATATTTCTTGAAGGTCTGAAAGAAGTTTTTTTCTTAGCTGAAGGTTTTCAAGTATATGGTTGAGTCTGATCAATATTTCTGATGAACCTTAACCTCTGGGACATTCACTTCTAAGGGGAAGGTCATCTATAAAAATTGCTGCAATGAAACAGCAATGGTCAAATGAAACCATTTGGTCAAGGTGTTTACAACAGTGTTCTTTTTCAGTGAAAATCTGCTCTATGGTGATCACGATCCATGAGATAATTATCCATTAAAATGGCATTTAATTCCAATCTACTTATAAAGAGAAGATAACAAATCGATTAGGATTCTACTATAACCTTCTGAATATTGTAGATGACAGAGATTAGACACAAAACTTGAGGACAAGCAAACTCAGCAAATGGGAACAGACAGACTATACTTTTCTAGTTCCTCGAACAAATAATTTAGATGTCAAAGTTATTGAATAGATGCAGTTATATAAGTATCAATCAGAAGATAAATCTTAGTTATCTTAATGTGATTGCCATCGTAGATTTATAATCAACTCTCCCTAAGTGAAGGGAAATTTAATCTGATTGTATCATGACTATAATCTTTTGGAAAAGGTTTTTAATGGACAGAATTAAAGGCAGTAAAGTGTTGCAGTGGAGAGAAGAAGATCTGAGTTCAAATCTAACCTCAATTACTAGCTGTGAGATCCTGGTAAGCCACTTAACTTCTGCCTCAATGTCTTCATCTACAACAAAAGGATAGTAAGATATCTGTATATCCCACAGATGTCATGAGATAAAATGATAATATTTGTAAAGCGCTTTCAAACATTGAAGCTCCATATAAATGCTACCTATTATTATTGTTTTTTAATTTTATTTTTAATTTGTGGAATGAAACAAGCATTTCTATAACATAGTATGATACAAAAGATGATTGTATATGAAACTGCAAATCTACTATGTGCAACTTGCTATTCCTTTCAAATATACAACAAAATTATCATATAAAATTTCTTTTTTTTCTTCTCTCCCTCAATCCCACCGTAGAGCTGGCTACCATTGGATACAAATAGGGTATGTAGATGTTTATGTCCACATCTATATGTCTACTGGTAACTTTACATTTTGGGGGTTAACTTCTTAGACATGGCACATTGTATGACCTCCCTATGGGAGAGGGATGTGGAGAAGAGTCACACAAAATGAAAAGGCTTAGATGAGCTGCAAAAAACATATATATGTGTATGTATGTAAAATTATTTTATACATACTTCTATTTATCAGTTCTTTCTCTGGATGCAGATAGTGTCTTTCTTCATATGTCCTTTAGAGTTAATTTGGGTATTTATAATAGATAATATAGCTTATTTGTTCAAAATTATTCTTAAAACAATATTATTGTTACTGTATACAGTGTTCCCTTAGGCAACCTATTATCATGAAGATTGTAGGTTTAGAACTGGAAGCATTACTTTAGAGGTCATTGAAATAAACAATTTCATTTTAAAGATTAAACTGAAGCATTCATTCATTCAATTAGTCCAAAAAATATTTGTTAAGCACTGACTATATGCAGGGCAGTGTGCAGTTAGGCATCTAGGAATACAAAGACACATCTGAAACACACACACACATTGTTGAAAGGGCTATGACAGTTTTTAAAAGAGACAAAAATTTCCAAAAGGTAGAAAAGAATATTAAGATATTAAGAACTGATATCATCTTCATTCTTGTCTCACACGAAAAGGTGGCCCTACTCCTTGCCAAGGCTAATCCTCTACATTATGAATGATCCCATCAAATTTCATCCCATTTAGTAGAAAGCCCCCTCCGTCATCCCAATTCTTTTATTTATCTTCAATCTCTTCCTGTATGCTAGCATATTCCCTACTGCCTAAAACCACACTCATGTGTCCTCCATCTAAAACCCATCTTTTGATCTCTGTTAAATATAATCTCATATCTCTTCAGCCATTTGTGGCTAAACTCCTTGAGAAGACTGTTCAAAACAGTGGTTCTCAACCTGTGGGTTGAATGACCCTTTCACAGGGGTCACAGGGGTCACCTAAGACCGTTGGAAAACATATATTTCTGATGGTCTTAGGAACTGAGACACCGTTCCTGTTTCCATCTCCAGGTGGGTTCGCCCACATGCAGATACACCCACATATGAGTATTAAAGGGTCGTGGCATTAGGAAGGTTGAGAACCCCTGGTTCAAAAGAAGCCTCCACTTCTCCCTGTCTCTTCTTAGCTCTCTACATTCTGGTTTCTGATCTCATCATTCAATGGAAGCTGTTCCTCACAAAATTACCAAGAATCTCTTAATTGTTAGATCCAATAGTGTTTTCTCAATTCTCATCCTTCTTGACCTTTCTGCAGTCTTTGACACTGTTGATCACCATCTCCTTCTTGATATTCCCTTCTCCTGGCTCTCTTTCTACATGTTTGGCCCCCCCTTCCTAGTCTCCTTTGCTGAATCTTCATGGGGTCATGCCCACTAACTATGGGTGTCCCACTGGACTCTGTTCTAGCCTGTTGTCTCTTCTTCCTCTGTATGACTTCACAGGGTGTTCTTATCAGCTCTTGTGGATTTAACAACAGCAACAATAATAGATAGCATTTATTTATTTTTTAATTTATTTTTTTAAGATAGCATTTATATAGCACTAAAGTACACCAGGCATGGTGCTAAGTATTTTACAAATATTCTCACAACTTGAGAGGTAGGTGCTATTATTATCCCCATATCACAGTTGGGGAAACTGAGGTAAATGAAAGTTAAGTGATTTGCCCAAGGTTACACAGTTAATAAGTGTCTGAGAAAGGATTTGAACTCAGGTCTTCCTGACTCCAGGCCCAGGGCTTTATCCACTGGGCCACTCAGCATCTTCATGTTGATTATTCTCAAATCTGCCTATCCAGCTCTAACCTCTCTGCAAACTTCTGGTCTGACATCTCCAAATGCCTATCAGACATTTTGAGCTGGACGTCCACTGGATAGCTGAAACTCAATATGTACAAAACAGAATTCGTCTTTCCACCAAATCCTCCCCCTTTTAAAACTTCTTTATTACTATTATCAAGAGTATCATCATCCTCCAAATCACAGTCTAGGTATCATCCTCAACTCCTCACTATCTCTCACCACTCTTCCTTCCCATATGAATTATGGTGCCAAGGTCTGTCAGTTTTACCTTTGCAATATCTCCAACATACTCCTTTCCCTGATGCTGCCACCCCCTGGTACGTGCCCTAATCTCTTCATGCCTGGAGGGTTGCAATAGCCTGCTGGTCAGTCTGCCTACCATAAGTCTTTTCCCACTCTACTCCATCATCCATTCAACTACCAAAATGGTTTTCCTAAGTGCAAGTTCAACCATGTCACCATTGTACTCAAACTTCCGTGGCTCCCTATCACCTCCAAAATCCCAAACATAATCTTCTATTGTTGGCATTCAAAGCTCTATATAACCTAGACTTCTCTACTCATTTACAGTCTTCCTCCACTTTATTACCCCATCCCAACTCCATACTCTTCAATCCAGTGACGCTGGCTTCCTTGGTGTTTGAACAGGACACTCCATCTCTTTATCCTACACATCTTCTCTAGCTGTCCTTTATGCCTGGAATGCTATCTCTCCTCATCTCTACCTCCTGGCTTTCCTGATTTTTTTTGAGTCCTAGCTAAAATCTTACCTTCTACAGGAATCCTTTACCAATTGCTTCTCTTCTGTTAATTATTTCCCATTTACCCTGCATATTGCTTGTTTGTCCATATCTATTTTCATGTTTGCCTTTCCTTTTAGATTGCAAACTCTTTGAGGCCAGGAACTATCTTTGTATCCCCAGGGCTTTGCTCAGTGTCTGGGACATAGAAGGTGCTTGATGAGTGCTTATAGACTGACTGACTGACAACATATCAAAACTGTCCTGATGACTAACCTGGTTTCGTCTGACAGTCTTGGACGTTGGGGCATGGAGAAATTAGGTGACTTTCAAAAAGCCACATAATTAGCAAAAGAGATGGGACTTGAGCCCAGGGCTTTGTGCTATCCCTTTCCACAATTCAACAGAGTCTCAATCAATACTTGTTTACAGATCAGACTCTGAGGAGAACCTGGAACTGACCTGGTCATCCAGACCAAGGATGATCTGAGATGAGGCCTTAGTTCCTTACAGTCTGAGGCTGGACTTTTATCAGCCTGATCCATTTGCTAGCTTCTCTGGTAACCTTTTCTCTCCTAAGACCAGCCAGTGATCCTCCCTTCACCTGATGCATGGCTTTATTGAAAGGTGAATCTGCTACAAAGCAACGACCCGTAGAAGCCAATGAAAAAGAACAAAAAGGCCAGAAACACCTGGAAAAGATTAGCATTAAATTTCAGTGAAGAGGAAAAAAACATACATTAAGTACAAAACACACAAATGACAGATTCATTTCGTGCCAAACACAACTTTTAAAATCTTCAATTTTTACTTCTATCAGAAATTCCACAGAGAAAAAGAAAAACTTTATAATTTCCATATTTCTGCTACTGATTTTATATGAAAGTCAGTAGTAATTTGTGGTTAATAGTGTTTGGAAATGAGCTCACTGCTTCTCCCAACAAGGCCTTGAAGACAGCACCTCTATAATCTAAATACCAAATCCTCCACCCCCAGCCCCATCCCTCAAATCACTTCACAATTGTCTGCAGAGTCACAACCTGAGTGTGTTTTGATGAATTTTGAACAGGAAATCATTATGTCCCTCTGACAGCTCATTGAGTATTAGCAGTTTTGGAAGACCTCTACACCAGACACAAAGAGTGAGTTATAAAATATTTATGGGCCTGATTGTGGACCTAACAAGTGAGGCGGTTGGCAGATTGCCACAGCACTAATGCATCTGTGGTTTTCCATCCTTCTGCAAAACTTGATTCTGCCTTCTGTTACACTTTGATATCTAAATGTGCTCTCCAGAGATTTGTAAAACGGCCCAGGACTTTATTACAAATGTGTATAAAACATAATTGGGCTTTGACAAAGAGTCCTGTTAATGCCCTTGCATACTAATCCTGGTTTTACTTCTTTGATTTCTCCAAATTACTAAGAGAAAGCACCACACAATTTAATTCAAAAGTGTTGGGATTGTGTTTATGCCCCCTGCTTCCCTTTCATATACCATCCAAGGTTGTATTTTCCTACTCTTTTACTCAATAGCCACCAAAACCAGCTATCCTTGGAGGACTAGAAAGAAATTTGAAATCAAGAAGGTATGGGTTGAAATCTTGCTTTTGTCATTTATAACCATGTGACCTTAGGCAAGTGACAACTTTTCTGGACAGTCATTTCTGTATCTATAAAATGAGCATGTAGATTAGGAGATTTCAGACATTCCTTCCAGCTTTAAACTTCTGGTTCCATTGGAGTATCACAGAGTCTAACATGAATGGGACAGAATGATGCCATCTGTCAAAAGGTGGTACCCTACTGTGCATCACATTGACTTTTGTATAATCACAATTGGGTTTTAGTAGGTAACAAGTTGAAGGGATTGAACAGAAAGGCAGATCTGGCAGGGGAGACAGGGTGTATATACAAGAACTAGGGCCTTGGCAATAGTAAATCAGAAGGTTAGGGAGACAATCTGGATTGAGAGGCACATATGTACTAGAGGGAAGATCAAAGTGAGTAGAAAGTTCTCACATTTTCTGTTGTCCATCATTGGATCATACAATTAAAATGTCAGTTAAGGTATATTAGATAGGAGTTGTGGGAACATTAGATTTCCTATTTGGATAAGGCCATATAAAGAGTTCTAGGTTAAGATTTTGGTAGATGGGACAATAGCAGGGAAAAAAAAGCCATTAAGGTCCCTGAACCTCTCTTGGATCACTGCATTGTCATGGTGGAGGGACTCGTGTAGCTCAATGAAACTATGAGCTATACTGTTCAGGGTTACCCAAAACAGACATGTAAGGAAATCTGAGTGCCACAGAATCTATGCTTTTGAATTGTGGTGCTGGAGAAGACTTTCAAGAGCCCCTTGGACATTAAGGAGATCAAATTAGTCAATACTTAAAAAATTAATAGAGCCTATTCCCTGGAAGGTCAAATATTGAAACTGAAGCTTAAATACTTTAACCACATAATGAGAGGATGAGATTCACTAGAAAAGGCCCTGATGTTGGGAGTGATTGAAGGCAAAAATAGGGGAGAGCAAAGAGTGACATGGACAGATATGAGCTTGGGAGTTAGTGAAAGATAGAAGGGCCTGCCATGCTACGATGACCCATGAAGAGTCAGACATGACTGAACAACAGCAACAAAGGTCTCACACTATCCACATTTACTTAAACAAGATAATTGAACATGGTAATTGATACTTAAACAGATAATTGAAAACTTCATCAAACTACACCAAATCTGCATGCCTACCAGTACAGGGATTATTTTCTGAATGTTGCTACTCCTGGTCTCTAATGAAGCACAGACTCTGACCTCCATGTTGACCAGCGTTTGGCAATATTACATTAAAAAAAATAAAAAGAGCTGAAATACTGGAGAGTAACATTGTAAATTCAATTTCTGGACCCTTTAGGCAAAAATATCAGAAGGTCCCCTCTTCTTTTTAAAGAATCCCATTTATCCAGCTCTTGTTTTCTGCATAGTGGAAATCTTCTCCTACTATTATACTCTCAAATGCTAACTGATGTTAATATTTAAAAAAAAATATAACTCCAGTTCACTTTAAGCAATACTTGCTTCTTCTTATGGAATAAATATGAAGAACCCAGTCAATGATGTATAGAAGAATTAACAGAAAACAAGAAAGGACTATTTGGAATTACATATAAAAATAAGTTATTGAGGGAGTTGGCAGTCATCATATCTGCTGGTATTGGAAAACAGGACAGACACTTATTATTTAGGTATGATTGTGTCCACTTTTGTTGGGGGTGAGTGGGCCTATTGTTCCTGAATGGTTTTTCCTGTTATTGCTCTGTGTGGTGTGTGTCCCTAAGTAGGTGGCATGACCATGCCTCTCTTTAACATCTACTTAGGGGTATTGTAATGCTCAAATGAATGTAAAGTGTTTTTCAACCCTCAAAGCTCTATATAAATACTACTTATTTTTATTATTAGCCTCTAATCTAGTCTGGTGAGGACTTTATTTCCAGGGGCATGCTGGTTAATGTTTAACAAATGGCAGGGGAAATACATATACTTTTAAGTTTAATCTGCATTGTTACACTCTCTTTAGACAAATCAACAAAACAGTAAATCAAAGTCTGATTTAGAGTGCTTTCTTGCACTGGTTAGAGAATAACTCTCCTTGAAAGGATGGCTTCTAGCAGCAATGTTCTTTTGATCTAATGGAGAGAGATGAAAACATTTCTTTTTTTTTTTTTGAGGGGGAAAGGTAGGGCAATTGGGGTTAAGTGACTTGCTCAAGGTCATATGGCTAGTTTTTTGTGTTAAGTGTCTGAGGCCAGATTTGACCTCAGGTCCTCCTGACTCCAGGGCTGGTGCTCTCTTCACTGCACCACCTAGTTGCCCCAAATTAAAAAAAACATTTTTTTTTTTGGAGAGGGGAAGGCAGGGCAGTTGGGGTTAAGTGACTTGCTCAAGGTCACACAGCTAGTAAGTGTTAAGTGTCTGAGGTCAGATTTGAACTCAAGTCCTCCTGATTCCAGGGCCATTTCTTCATGAAATATTAGATCTTTTTCAATCTTGATAACCAGGCAAGAGATATATTAGCAACCAATGATATTATCTCTCAGAATAATTTCTTAAATTCAAGAAATCTATTTCCATTATTACATCCCCAAATTCAAACTCCAATGAACATTGTAAAAAAAATGACAATTTGCTTTTAGCAATAGCTGCTTCTTACAGAATACATATTAATAACAAGGCAATGGGGGCAAGAGGGTACAAACTGGGCCAAATTCATGTAGTGACCATGTGTCATTATGCTTTAATTAGAGTAAAAATCTTCTAGTTGGGTAGAATTATAAAGTGAACCATAGACCATCTGGTATCTCACTTCCCATTCAGGTTGTCAGGATCCCATGACTTCTAACATAGACATTGGACACCAACATGCCTAAGAGAAGAGGGACTCAGTCAAAAGGTGTTGTGAAGGATGTGGTTGTCACTGACTTTGGGACAAATATTGATCATTATTATACCCTTCCTATATCTAAGACCTTAGGTAGTACTTGGAAAAGTCTGAACACAAAACTCCAGGGACACACAGAGGACAGGGAAATAAAAATACATACATGCTGTCCCAAAATTGCAAAAAGACTTCTGGGATACCATGTATAGAAACAGATAATCCAGGGGGATATGGAAATAAAGAATGACTCTACCTCCTGAAGGAGAATAGAGGGAAAGAATGGTCCCTAGGGAGAGGAGAGTGTTGCCACAGTAAGGAAAATAGGAAAGCTGAGCTGTTGGGACAACTAGCAACAGTCCTAATGATGGCAATAGCCACCTTCCCCAAGATTTGAGCTCCCAAGGAGCAGATAAAAGTAGAGAGAAATATATTTTAAGAGTGGGCCTTTATTAGGTTGGGTGATTCTAATACTGTTGCATGGCATTTGTCCCTGGAAAAAGGAAGTAGTGGTGAACAATGAGACCTCTTTCTAGGAGAGCAGAGGTGTCAAACATACGGCAGGTGCATGTAGTCCACAGCACTCACAAGGAGGCTGAACCAGATGAAAATGTAATTGGGAAGTATTTAACAAAAATATAATAGAACATAAACAATGTTAATATGTGATTTTCTAAATCAACATGTGGCCTGCAAAGCTCCTTATGTAGGGTGGCCCCTTTTCTGTTTGAATTTGACACTCTGTTTTAGAGCAATGTAGATTTAAGATCTAACTATAAGGGAAAACTTTCCAGCATCACAAAAAAGATTAATCATACTCTAACAAATAGAAAATGACTTGTGACTTATGTCAATTTACGTCCACAAGCATTTAATAAGCACCTAATACGTGCCTAGCATTGTGCTAACTAACCACTAGTGGTATAAAGGAAAAGCAAAAGAAAGCTCCTGCTTTCATAATTCCTGAATCATCGGTTTCAGCACAATTACATTACTGACTTGTTAGAAGAAAGAACAAAACCAGACTTAAGATTTTGGGATAAGAATTCATTATTTGGAAAAACTGTTGGGAAAACTGGAAATCAGTATGACTGAAACTACAACATTTATCAAGATAAGATCAAAATGGATACATGACTTAGATATTAAGAGAGATATTACAAGAGAATTTGAAGGACATGAAATATATTGTTTATCCAACTTACAGATAAGTAAACAATTTATGGATGAATAAGAGATAGAGACCAGAGTGAATGTATAAAATGGATAATTTCAATTACACTAAAAGTGTTTGTACAAATAAAACCTGGATCAGCCTAGATCAGAAAGAAAGCAGAAAATTGGGGAAAACATTTATAGACAGTTTCTCAGATAAAGTTCTCATATCTTTTTTTAAAATTTTTTTTGCCTTTTTTTTGGGAGGGCAATTAGGGTTAAGTGACTTGCCCAAGGTCACACAGCTAGTAAGTGTTATAAAGTTCCCATATCTTAAAAAACTTTGTTAATTCTCTAAGTATATGAATCACTCCCCCAATTGATAAATGGTCAAATGATATGAACAGGCAGTTTTTAGATAAAGAAATCAAAACTATCTATAGTCATAAGAAAAATGCTCTAAATCATTATTGAAGATGGAATGCAAATTAAAACAACCTTGAGACATCATTTTACACCTCTCAGATTGGCTAAAATGATTGAACGGGAAAGTGACAAATATTGGGGGGATGTGGAAAAATTAGGACACTAATTCATTGTTGGTGGAACTGTGAGCTGATCTAGCCATTTTGCAAAGCAATCTGGAATTATGACCAAAGACTTATTAAACTGTTTATGTCCTTTGATGCAGCAATACCACTATTAGGTCTGTTTCCAAAGATGATTAAGGAAAAAGGAAAAGAACTTATATATTCTAAAATATTTATAGAAACTCCGTGGTGACAAAGAATTGGAAATTGTGGGGATGCCCATTGATTGATTGAGGAAAGACCAAACAAGTTGAGATATATAATTATGATGGACTACCACTGTGCTATAGGAAATGATGATCTTGATGATTTTATAAGGGCATAGATAGACTTGAGTGAAATAATGAATAGCGAACTGATCAGAAACAAGAGATTGTTGCATTCAGTAACAGCAATATTGTTTTAAGAACAGCTTCAAGCTACTAAGTAATTTTGTTCATTATTATTATTATTTGCTTTTTTTGGAGACAATTGGGGTTAAGTGACTTGCCCAAAGTCACACGGCTAGTAAATATGTCAAGTGTCTGAGGTCGCATTTGAACTCAAGTCCTCTTGACTCCAGGGCCGGTGCTCTATTCACTGCTCCACTGTAATTTTGATTTTGACTATTATAAATGCCAAAACTGACTATAAAGGACATATGAAAGAAGATGCTATGTGCATCCAGAGAAAGAAATTATAAATAGTACATATAAAATGATTTTACATCTACATATGTATATATCACATCTC
This sequence comes from Pseudochirops cupreus, assembly GCA_028627135.1. Taxonomy (NCBI): domain Eukaryota; kingdom Metazoa; phylum Chordata; class Mammalia; order Diprotodontia; family Pseudocheiridae; genus Pseudochirops; species Pseudochirops cupreus. The sequence continues at coordinate 98,587,496 of CM053581.1, read as the reverse complement.
TTTTTCCCTACTGGTAGCCATCTCTAGGCCAAGGTCATGGGAAGGGAAAAGGAAAAAAAGGAAAAGAAATTTACATGATAACTTTATTAGATATTTAAAAGAAATACCAAGTTGTACATAATAGATGCAGTTTCATGATGATGCAATCATCATTTTTTATTATACTGTTATGGAAATGCTTGTTTTATTCAATAAATTAAAAATAAAATAAATTAAAAAACCCAAGATGATCAAAAGAACCAAACAAGTAATTGACATCATAGTCTCAGAGGTACCTCTAAAGAAGGTAGAAGTTGTGCTTAAGAGAAAAAAAAATATCGGAAAGGTCTCTGGTTTAGAAAAAGTGTTTGTATAAGAGATCAGTGCTGACTATGGCAAAATTTTGAGAGTACAGAGGGATCAATTAGGAAGGTGTCTGATGGAAGGAAAATGTCTTCTGTGGAGGTCATGGAAAAATAACAGAATTAGAAACCTTGAGAGTAGGAAGGGATCTCAGAAGTAATCTGTTCCAACCCATAAACCAGAGGAATTCCCACTATAACATATTGCCATTGATTTTATTTATTGATTTTATTATAATATTATTTATTATTTAATAATAAAAATGATAGCTAGAACTTATATAGCCTTATATGACTTACAAAGTGCTTAACATGTGTTATCTCATCCAATAACATACCCACAAAGTGATTGTTCAGGTTCTCTTGAAGATTTCCCAGGAGGGAAAACCCACCACTTCTCAAGGCACCCCTTTTGCTTTTGGATGGCTTTAATCATTACATAATGTTTCCTGATCTCAATCCTAAATTTGCCTTTTTGCCACTTCTGCCCATTGCACTGATTCTTCTTTGCATAGAAAACAGAAACAAAGCAGTTCTGCTCTCTCTCTGTTGTCAGCATTATTCCATCCACCCCTGGCAGAGGTCCTCTTCCTTATTTGATTTTCCTTTTGGGAAAAAAAAAAACTATTGGAATTTATTGATACTAAAAAGAAGAGGCCAGAAAGATAAACACATCCCAACCCACACGCTTACTTTACCATCTAGGATGAGAATCTATGCTCCTTAAGGTCAGAGACTATTTTTGCCTTTCTTTGTGTGTTCAGCATTGGCACATTGTCATCACTTAATAAATGCTTGTTGATAGATTTATTATGAGAAAAATCTCTGTGTCCATCAAGGGCATCTTAAATGAAAGTATTAGTAAGGTACAGGTAGGTTTTCACGAGTGATATTTCATAATCTAACCATCCTATTACTGACTGAAAGATGTAGAAAATTTTCAAAAATCTACTTATTGTTAACTATGGTATGAAGGATGGAGATTGGACCTGTGATTTCATCAATATAGGGAACCCCCAGTTAAGAAAATTCCCACTACCAGGTTGTCACCCTCTCTTCAATTTATAGTGTTAGAGAATTAGACCTCTGAGAGTTTGTGACTTGTCCAGGGTAACTTAGTTACTATATGTCTTATTATTTTTAAAAATTATATAAATATTACACATATATGGTATATATATTTTATAGATTTATTTTTTACTCTAATTTACATATTTATTTAGAATTAATATAAATAAAATATATTAAATTATATATTATACAGATAAATTAAGTACAGCAAAATTCCATTTTAAAGACTCTCTTCTGACAAGTCATCTGCCTTTCATACATTAAAATGATTCATGACTGTGAAAGATATAACAACAAGGATTACCTTGTTGAATTCCCTTCTGATCGTTAACCTGATCAGATGAAACCTAAAACAAAGCAGTTTATGCTCACCATAGGATTTTGCCACCATCATGGAAAAGCTCCAGTATACAGTCTAAGTTGAAAACGGATTCCCTGCAAAAGCTCTTCTATACAGAGGATATTGTACTCTTTGCATTTAATTCTAGAATATTGCAGTCTCCTGAAAGGGATCGGTAGCCACCCAAAAATTTTGGTTTAACAATCCACATGGCAAAACCAAGTAAGTAAAGATTATCTATTATCCAGATTATTATAGCGCTCAATACACACACACACACACACACACACACACACACACACACACACACATACACACACACACACACATACAAACACACACATATAAATCTTGTATAGACAATGTAAATGAAAAATGAGTTGAATCCAGAATTTAACAGAACAAGCTAGATTATCTTTAAGAAGTCACAAAGTTCCATTAATGATTCCAAATTTCTCCCAGAAACAGACTCACTTATCTTTTTAATGCCCATATTCTACCAGGGTCATTGTATGACTATGAATCATGTAAAGTAATAGTTTTTGAAGAATTAAAAATGAATATCACTTAGAGAACATTGGAGGGGCATATTATTTTTGTGGGTATGTTGCAACACATAACAAATAAGGAATTGTAAATAAGAACTCAAGTAAAGGATTAAAGATATGTATAAACCCCACCCCCTCCAAAAAAAGGAGGCTGATACAGTGGTAATGGCGCTGTTTGGAAGACCTAGATTCAAACTCTGCCTCCAACATTATCTATGTGACCTTGGGCAAGTTATTCAACCTCCTTGAGACTCAGCTTCCTACTTTCTAAAATGAAGGATTTGAACTGGATGACCAGAGGTCCTTTCCAATGCTCAATTTAGGATCCCATGTTCTCCACTGGTATCTTCACAATGCCAGAAAAAAAAGTATGGAAGGCCTCCAGTTCAGTGGAGGGGCTCATGTGATGAATTTATGGGAGAATGAGGGCAAACTTCACATACATATGTTGGCATCAAGGGGTTGCAATTTATATTACTGTAGGAAATGTCTCCATCACTGAACACATAGTTCATATAACTAGTAAGTTTTAGGTGGAAAGTTGGTTAGAACAAATCTTGAGAGCTACAACCATATTAGGCATGTTGCACATGACTAAGTTTGAGAAAGTTTAATGAAATAAGTTATTTATTATATACCTTTGTTGGCATCAGAAGTCAGACTTATATTTTATGTTCCTATATTGTTTATCTGAAGATTCTGGCAATGGCTTATTAATTTTTAAGAGTTCACTTTAGCATGGTTTCCTGTAATTATCAGAAATGATCAATATGGAAAGGACAATGATGTGACTTAGTCATCATTACACGATTTTTCAGGGCAGTTTTGTGTTTGTTTATGTGTATAGGAGTAGAATTCCCCAGATATACATTGAACACAGTAAGTATGGAGAAAGTCAGTGAGTGTAATTTTCATACGAAAATTGATCAAGTAACAAAGCTTTTAAATTTTTTCAACTGAACATTTTAATCTTCTAAAAGGAAGACTATATGCAATACGATGAAATTAATGGATTTTTTGCAATGTTTAAAAATATGTCATTTATTATTTTGAACAAAACTTTTATGAGCAATTTTTATTGAAGATTCCAATCACCTTTGAACATAAAAGACAACACTGATGTATTGTGGGGTTTTCCCTTGGCTTATCACAAAGGCACAGTCTTTTCTCTGATCTAGATTTTCCTTTTCCTTTTTGTATATAATTTAAAAATCAGCCTAGCCTTCTAATTTATACAGCACATTCTTCTGCTTGTGAGATTCCAATTTTCTTGTCAAATAGTGATTACTTTTACTGATTGTAGTATGAGTTTGTAGTGAGGCTTTGAGGCTAGAATTATGTCATAGGTTTTAGAATTTGTTCATATGCTATACACATATAATGGACATAGTTAAATACACTACATCAGTTCTTGAAAATTTGGGGTATTTCCTTCTTTTCCAAAATTTCCCTTAGATATCATGTCTTCTGTTAGCAGTTAAAGGGGTGAGGGGACTAGAGGATGTATAATGAATTCTGCTAGTGTGGTAAAGGAGAAAATAGCCTACTTGAATATTAATGAGAAGTATATTTTTGAGTCAAGAGAGTCAAAGATATCTGCAGAACAACAAAAACATAAAATACCTTTTGTTGTTTTGTTTAGTGCTTTTTTTTAGTCCTTCCTGATTCTTCATGACCCCATTTGGGGTATTCATGGCAAAGATACTGGAGTGGTTTGCCATTTCCTTCTCCAGCTCATTTTACAGATGAGGAAACTAAGGCAAACAGGGTTGAATGACTTGTCCAGGGTCAAACAGCTATAAGTGTTTAAGGTCAGATTTGAACTCAGGAAGAGGAATCTTTCTGATTCCAGGTCCAGCACTCTATTCACTGCACCACATAACTCAAACACAAAACAAAATAAAGCCCACAGAGATTTGCAAATCTGGGAATAGCATCTGGTTTTTATAGTAATTTTTAATTTTTGAAATTTAAATTTAAATCCAATTCCTGCTATGTTCAGACTTTCTTCTAAGATGTAACTTACTAAGGTCATGATTAGGAGTGATCTTTGGGGGTTAACATCTTCTTGTCTAGTAGCAAGACACTGACACTGATAAATTCAAGGACATAAATTAGTGTTAGGAGCTTAGGGACCCAAATCTTTGAATGCTTAAGAGAAATTATTTCAAAGACTCGATATTCTTTCTCCTTCCTTTCTCTGCCTGGACTTAAGTCAAGGAGAAAAGATTCATCGTCTAATTTGTGCTCAGGCCCTGCTTGACTCACAGTTCACACAGAGAACCTATTCCTTGGATTAAGAAACTTCAGGGCGGCTAGGTGGTGCAATGAATAGAGCACCAGCCCTGGAGTCAGGAGGACCTGAGTTCAAATCCAACCTCAGATGCTTAACACTTACTAGCCATGTGACCTTGGGCAAATCACTTAACCCCAATTGCCCTGCCCTGCCCCCTCCAAAAAGAAAAAAAAAAGAAACTTCATCATGAAACTTGAGATAAATGATCTGAAAAGTTTCTTAGCTTCTCTTCGTTTTGAAAGTCATGACTTTGTAGGAGAGTGAGGGCCATTGGAGGCAGGTGAATTGGCCTTGGATACGGGACCTGATAATGTATTCCTTTTTCAATTCTTGCTGTGTGTTCATCTATACATTGTTTAATCAGTTCTGAATCTGTAAGATTTTTATTTTTATGGAACAACATTCTGGCTTCATTTTAATGTACTGCTTTTCTCTGATGGTATCCTTCATCTGCCATGATTCTTCTCACCACCTCCTTGCAAACTTGAAAATCCTGCAGTACATGCTGAGAATTTCTTGTTGTACTGCCTTGTCATTGCTTATGCTCATGCTGTGTCCATCATGCCTATCTCCTTTTTCCCTCCCAGTGCGAGGGATGAGAGGAGAGGATCAGCAGGTCTGTGAAACTGACTTGATTAGAATTTTAAACAAATAAGTGATAGGCTTTCTTCTTCCCCTCTTCCTTGTCTTTCTCTCTGTCTTCTTTCTTCTCTTCCACTTTCCCTCTATCTTATTTTTCCTTTCTCCTCCCCTCCCAAAGGACCATGGAGATGTTCAGAGAGGACATGAGCAGACTACAATACATTATTGATGAATAATTGAGGAAGAGCAATGTTATAAAGGTTGTTTGAGGGAGATGAATCACTGGAATGAAAAGACTATTTGGTCACTTGGTGAACAGTCAGGAATAACTAATGGACAGCTCCACAGCTCTTCACCTAACCTCACCCCTGCTACAACAAAGGTTACATTGGTTTGCACACTATGTTAAGTTGCAGCATGGTGTAGTGGGTAGAGCACTATCAAATCAGGAAGTCATGGGTTCACATCTCATCTCAGATACTTATTAGCTGTGTAACCTTAAGCAAGTCACAACCTCTCTTGGCCTCAGTTTCCTCAGCTGTAAAATTAGGAATTGGATTTGATCTCTCAAGTCCCTTCTAGTACTAAATCTATGTTCCTATGATCTAGAGCAGTGGTTCTCAACCTGTAGGTCGAGACCCCTTTGGCGGTTGAACGACCCTTTCACAGCGGTCACAGGGGTCGCCCAAGACCATCAGAAAACACATATTTCCGATGGTCTTAGGAACTGAGACACTACTCCTCTATCCATCTCCAGGTGGGTCTGCCCACATGCAGATACACTCACATATGAGTATTAAAAGGTCGCGGCATTAGGGAGGTTGAGAACCACTGATCTAGAGGAAGTCTTTTTTCCAGAGTGTTGGTAGAATATTTGTGGAAGATTTATGGGGGGATGGGAAACAAGTAGTATAGGTTGGGCAATTATGGCAGGGTTGTGATCTGCATTATTGTTAGGACATCTCCAACAATTCATCAAGCATTTATTAAATACCAACTCTATGCAAGGAATTGTGTTAGGTGCTGGGGACACAAAAATGAAACAAAAAGTTACTGTCCTCACGGAGCTTAACATTCTACACTGATATGGTTACGGATCTATTGGTGCATCAAAGCAAATAGAAAGATTATAATTCCATGATGTTACAATAACTTGTTTCATATTTAATATTCCAGGGTCATTCATACTGCTGTTGGGAGTCATTAACTTAGTTGTACAAAATCAGTTTGGAAAATAGCAGTTGTACTTTATGCTTTCCCATTTCTTCCCTCCCTCTGCCCTCCATCTCTGGTCTATTCCTGCACATCATTCAAGACCCAATTCAGATGCCATTTTCCTCAATTTAGCTCAATTCAATAAAGGATAAATTAATTCAGAGTTATTTAAGCTAGTACCACAGTCTCTATGTACCTCAGGCATTCTTTCTTTGGGAGGCTCTATCCTTGGTCCTGAATGACTTGACTTGGTGTCTGCTTTATTCTTTGAATCCCAAAGGATCATGGGATGCTTACTACCTGATATAAAAAGAGGTATTGAGTTTCATTTTCAATTTGAGTCTATCCTATTGTAGATGCAGACCTCTGGCCAAAGTAGGGCCATCTAGTGAACATCAATTTCATTCTTTCCCATACTTTGTTTTTTTTAAATCAATAATTATTATTGTGAGGGGCCTATTTCCTATCTTGAACCTGAATCTCAAGATGCCATTCTCAGTGGACCTCTCCATTCTCTGTAGACCATCTCCTCCTTCTATACCTCCTGATCCCTATGAAAATGATTGCTGTTTCTGAGTATTTTCTCCATTCACTTCCAAAAGACTGTATCTTGTGCTCTAACCACCTGTTGCTTATGCAAACTCTGTAAGAGCATCTGCTGTATCTATATGTAATCTTTCTGCTTATACCCTCTTCCACCGATCTTGGCAGAGCCCAAATTCGTGCTCTCTTGGCTTATTTGGGAAATTTAAAATCAAGTCATGTAGAGGTAAAATATTTTTTCATTGAAAGAAACTATAGCTTTCATTCTCTGGAAGCAGAAATTTAACTCGGTTCCACCCTACTTATTGTTTTAGCACTGAGAATGCCAACTAAAGCCCCAGAACTCTATATAGCTAGTAGACCTTCTCTTCTCCCGTTTCTTATCTCTAAGATGGCCACCTGATCTCCAAAAACCTCCATAGTATCCTCAACATGAATGTAAACTTAATAAGAGTAGGATCATTTCATTCTTTGTACTTGTATTCCCAGAGCCTAGCACACAGCAGGTGCTTAACTTGTTGATTAATACAATCTATGATAGGGGTGTTATGTCACTCTGGCTATAAAAGGGGTGAAGTAAGACTCCCTACTTCAACCTCCCTCCTAAGTGCCTCTAGCAGGGACCAAATTTGTTACCAAGAGAAATTGAAATGCTTAGAAACTATGGCCAAAGTGATATTTTCCATTAAAAGAAAATCCTTTTGAGATTTTGAACCTAAACATATCACCGTATGACTACAATTGACCAGATTTCTGATCTTTGACCAAGTTTTTCTTCTCTGAATGTTTGTCTCATTAAAATATCTCACCTGATATTTCATCCTTTCTCAAAACTTTCTTTGCCTTTGAGTTTTCTATATGCCTCTTACCCTTTAATGCTAGAGTGGGCCCAATTATGGCGATTCTCTGACCACACTATGCTCTTACTCCCCTGTGCTTTCATTGAATTGAAGGCATCAAATATTAAATCAGCTGTTGAAGGAACTGGGGATTGGCAGCCTGGAGGAGGGGAAATTTAAAGAAGATATAATTCTTTATAAATCTTTAAGTATTTGAAGTACTGTCATGTGGAAGAAGGATTTCATATATTTTGGTTTGTCCCAGAGGGCAGAAGTTAGAGCATGGGTAAAGATTGCAATGAGACAGATTTTATCTCAAAGGAAAGAAAATATGTATTAACAACCAGAACTATATGAAAGTAGAGTGGCTTACCTGGAGGGGAGCAGTGAATTCTCTGTCACTAGAGGTCCTCAGGTGGAGAATAGATGACCACTAACCAAGTCTGCTGTGGAGGATATTCCTGCTAGTTGGTGCAGTGGATAGAATGCCTGGTCTGGAGTTAGAAAAACCTAAGTAAAGATCTAACCTCAGATGCTTGCTAGCTATGTGACTCTGGGCAATTCACTTGACCCTGTTTGCCTCATTTTTCTTATCTGTAAAATGAGCTAGAGGAGATGGCAAACCACTTCAGTATCTTTGCCAAGAAAACCCTAAATAGAGTCACTAAGACTGAAATGAATGAACAACAACATTCCTTCTGAAGTGTGGTTTAGGTTAGAAGACCTCTGATATCTCTTTCAACTCTGAGAGTCTATGATTCTTAGGTCTCTATTCTCTTTATTATAGTGGGGCTCAAGGCACTAAAAAAACCCCTCATTTTAAAATAATTCATTTTGATACCAAAGTGAATAACTTGCCTTTGATAAAGACTACAACTAACCCAGCAAGTGTTGTAAGGTTCAATATGCTAAACTTGGTGTGATTTCCAGTAGTGGAGACTGTAGGAGGTCTGTTGATTACTATACATGCTGAATGCACCCACTGAGTTCAGCTTATCATCTATGTTCATAAAAATAGAATATTCAGGCTTAGTCCAAATGAGCCCCCATATGTTCAAATCCCACACAGAACTGAGAGTTTCCATATCCCCACTAATACTCCCCACAGACAGCTCCCAGAATTAACATCCCTCATGGTGCTAAAATCACATTTGGACAACCTGCCCATATTTCTTAGTATGAAATTGGCTGGCCTTCTTCCTTTCTAGTTACTTTCTATAAATGTCTTCCTGAATCCCACTTTGTCACCTTCAGTTACCTTCATGTGGCTCCTAATATTTTAGTTAATCATCAAAAGACTTGTGCAAATGACAAGGGGGAGGTTGAGAAATGGGGCTTAAATTAAGTGGTAGCAAGTGACAAAAGAGTCTTGGCATTTTCCCTTCAGGAGATAACAACTTAATGGAATGATATATGTGTATACATATATCTGAATATATGTATATATAATCATTTGATATCAATCATACACAAGCATGTGTATATAAGCATATATACAGAAAAATACACATGTATGTATTTCACACACACATATGTGTATGTGAAAAGTTAGATGCAACAAAATAAGGCAGTAAAAATTATAGCACTAGTAATAAATTCTACAAATGAGAAAATTGAGATTAAGGGAAATGAAGTGATTTATCTGAGGTCATACAGTTTATGAGGGGGTAGAAATGGAATCTAACCCAGTATGACTGGCTTCAAATCCATTTATCTTTCTACCTTACTGTGCTAGGTGTCAATCTAAAGCTCAACTAACAAACAATTCATGCTTAGAATAAATGCTATGGGAATACAGAGGAGGAAGAGCTCCAGATGGCAGATTAAAGACAGTAACCCAGCTGAACTCTCACTATTCCCCTCCAAACAACTTTAAAATAATGCCACAAATCAAATTTTGGAGCAGCAGAGCCAACAAAAGTTCAGATTGAGACATTTTTCCAGTCTAAGAAAATTTAGGAGGTCAGCAGGAGATATCTTTGACACCCTGGTGGAGGCTTGTCTGGAGTCCTCACACATGGCCAGCAGCAGCAGCAGCAGCAAGATGTTTGGGAGCTTTTAGCCCAGAGATATTAAAGGGGTCAGAAACTGGTCAGAAAGAGATTACAGGGGACCCTTTGCTGGCAATGGGAAATAGTTGGTGCTGATGGATGACTCTATTGACTATACATATTCCTAGGTCACAGTTCCATGACAGAGAGGAGTGCTGGTGGTCAATCAAAGGGATTAGATACCCTAATTGTAGTTCCAAGGCAAAGAGGATTGCTAGAGTTTGAAGCTGCAGGGGACAAGAGACCCTTTCTGGGTAAAGATTGAAGACCAGGAGAGCAGTGATCACACCCCTCCCAGGATCACACCCCCTAGGAAGCCCTGAAAACTTGTAGACCCTTAGAACTAGCTTTGAAAATAGTAGCTGGAAAAACCTGAAGCTCTGGAGAGTGCCTCTCCACCCACATGGGAACAGAACCCAATTTTAATATAAAGTTCAAAGTTAAAAATTGACTGGGAAAATGAGCAAACAACAACAAAAAAAGAATTTGACCATAAAAAGCTACTATGGTGTCAGGGAAGGCCAAGACATAAACTCAGAACAAGATAAAAGTGCAAAAATAGCTACAAATGAATCTTCAAAGAAAAATTCTAATTGGACCCAAGCCCAACAAGAATTCCTAGAAGAGTTAAAGACATAGATAAGAGTGGTAGAGAAAAAAAATGAGAAAAGAAAGAAGAGTAATGCAAGAAAATCATGAAGAGAGTTAATACCTTAGTAAATGAGACAAAAAATACTGAAGAAAATAACACCTTAAAAAATAGAATTGACCTAATGGTAAAAGAGGCACAAAAAGAAGAAAAGATCTTATTAAAAAGCTGAATAAGGCAAATGGAAAAGGAGGTACAAAATCCCAATGAAGAAAATAATTCCTTAAAAATTAGAATTGGGTAAGTGAAAGCCAAAATTCCATGAGACATCAAGAAAAAATAAAGTCAAAGCCAAGTCAAAAGAATAAAAAAATAAAAATAATGTGAATTATGTAATTAGAAGAGCAGATAACCTGGAAAATGGATCAAGGAAAAATTATTTAAGAATAATTGGGCTACCTGAAAGCCATGCTCAAAGAAAGAGCTAAGACTCATATTTTGAGAAATTTTCAAGGAAAACTATCCTGATGTCTTTGATCCAGAGGGTAAAATATAAATTGAAAGAATCCATTGATCACTTTCTGAAAGAGATATCAAAATGAAAACTCCCAAGTATATCATAGCCAAATTCTAGAACTCTCAGGTCAAAGAGAAAATACTTCAAGAAGCCAGAAAGAAACAATTCAAATATCATGGAGCTTCAGTTAGGATCACAGTAGATTTAGTGGCTTCCATGTTAAAGGAGCAGAGGGCTTAGAATATGATATTCCAGAAAGTAAAGGAGCTAGGACTACAGCCAAGAATAACCTAACCAGCAAAATTGACTATAATCCTTCAGAGACAAAAATTGACATTTAATGAAATAGTGAACTTTCAAGCATTCCTTTTGAAGAGACCAGAGTTGAATAGAAAATTTGACAATCAAACAGAAGACTCAAGAGAAACATAAAAAGGTAAACATGAAAGAATAATCATATGGGACACAGTTAATCCATTTACAATCTTAGATGATGCATGTAACTTCTAACAACTTTATCATCATTAGGGCAGTTAAAAGGAGTTTACATAGAAGGCATTGGTAATGAGTTGATTACATTGGATTGATCACCAGAAAAAATCAAATGATGAGAAAGAAAGATGCACTGGGAAAATGGGAAAAGGAGATGTAGAATGGGAAAATTTTTCTCGAATAAAAAAAGGCATGCAATGAATAATTTTTACGGTGGAGGGGAGAGTGGGTGGTGGCAGACAATTCTTTTACCTCGTTCTCATTGGAATTGATTCAAAGAGAAAGAACACACTCAGTTGGGTATATAACTGTAACTCACCCAATAAGGAAACAGGAGGGTAAGGGACTAACAGAAAAGGGAATGGATGACAAAAGGGATAGAGGGTTAAGGGAGGCAGTCATTAGAAGTAAAATAGGTTTTTGAGGAGGGACAGGATAAAAAGAGTGAAAGAAGAGCAGAAGAAAATGGGATGGAGGGAAATACATAGTAATCATAACTGTGAATGTGAATGGGATGAACTCAGCCATAAAATGGAAGCAGATAAAAGAATGGGTTAGAAATCAGAATCCAACAATATGTTATTTACAAGAGACACTTTTGAAACAGAAAGACATGCACAGAATTGAAATAAGGGGCTGCGGCACCATATTACATGCTTTAGTTGAAGTAAAAAAAAGGGCAGGAATAGCAAACATGACCTCAGACAGAGCAAAAGCAAAAATAGGCATAATTAAAAAGGATAATCAGGGAAACTACTTTTTGCTAAAAGATGCCATAGACAATGAAGTAATATTAAAAAATTTTACAGCAAGTTCTTCTGGTAAAGACCTCATTTCATATTGAGTGTAGAACTGAGTCAAGTATATAAAAACAAGAGGCATTCCTCAATTGATAAATGGTCAAAGGCTATAAAACAGGCAGTTTTATAGTCATGAAAAATTGCTTCAAATCACTATTGATTAGAGAAAGGCAAATTAAAACAACTGTGAGGCACCACCCTATAACCATCAGAAATACTAAATGCTGGAGGAGATGAGGGAAAAATGGTTATAATAATGAATTGTTGGTGGAAGAATGAACTGATCTAGACGTACTGGAGAACCATTTGGAAGTAGGTGCAAAGGGCCATAAAACTGTGCATACCCTTTGACCCAGCAATATCACTATTAGGTCTGGATCCCAGAGAGATCAAATCAAAAGGAAAAGGATGTGTATATATATATATATATATATATATATATATATATATATATATATATATATATATATATATATATATATATATGTGTGTGTGTGTGTGTGTGTGTGTGTGTGTGTGTGTGTGTGTATCTCTGTATCTATATCTATATACTTATATACATATATATGTACAAAGATAGTTATAGCAGCTCTTTTGTGATGGCAAACAATTGGAAATTGAGAAGATGTTTATCCATTGGGGAACGACTGAACAACGTGGCATATGATTGCAATGGAGCGCTATTGTGCTGTGGAAAATGATGAGGGAGGTGCTTTCAGAAAAACATGGCAAGACATATATGAATGAATTCAAAGTGGAATGAGAAGAAATGGGAGATTATGGTTATAATGATGATCAACTGTGGAAGACTTGGCTACTCTGGTCAATGCAATGATCCAAGACAGTACCAAAGGACTCCTGATGAAAAAATGCTCTCTCCCCTAGAGAGAGAACTGATGAATTCTGAGTGCAGATTGAAGGATACTTTTCTCACTTTCTTTACTTTTCTTGCTTTTTCTGAAATATGACCAATATGGAAATACATTTGCGTGATTTCACACGTATAACTGATATATTTCTTGCTTTCTCAGTGGTTGGAGGAGGGAGTTGGAGGGAAGAAGAGAATTTAAAATTAAAAATTTACAAAGAAAAGAATGCTAAAAATAAATAAATATTAAATGAACATGTTTAAAAAAACAAAGTTGGGCTCTGTCCACCTTGGGGTGGGGAGGCATTGTCCCAAGTTTCAGGTTTTTTTCACATTTCTATTTTCAGGGCTATTTCTAGGTGCTTCTGAGGTGGTGTGATCTGAGGAGAGGTGTGGTTACTGTTCTTGTGGGTCTGTATTTTGGTCTTCACCCGGGCACGGCCCTTTTCCCCCTGCAACCACAAGTGGTAGTGTAGCTCTCAGCCCTAGAACTGTGACCAGGGCCCCTGCTCCCCTGTGACTGATCATAAGCTCCTCTCCACCCTCGAAAAAGTGAACCAAAACTGTGTATAGGCAATGAAGTTGTGAAACAGTGCCAGATCCTACACCCAATGTCCACTTAGGGTCCATAATCTCTTTCTGACCAGTCGTCTGACCCCCTTATTGTCTTTGGGCTGAGAGCTGCCAAAGCTCCTGCTGCTGCTGTCACAGAGAACTTTAAGCCCCCCTGGCAGGTTTTGCTGCTGCATGTGCCCCCTGCTGGCTCCCACCCCAGTGACACAGACCTCTACTGCTCACCAAATTGCTTGGATTCAAAAAATGTCTCAGTATGACCTTTTGTAGGTTATGCCACTCCAGAATTCAATTTGGTGTGTTATTTTTAAAGTGGTTTTGAGGGGAATGTTGGGAGACTTCAGCTGGATGGCTGCCTCTATTCTGCCATCTGGGCTCTGCTTCTCAGAGGAGATGGTTCTTAAGACACAGAGAAAAGGAAGGGCATCCTAGGCCATGGGAGCAGATATTATGGGGTAGAAGGAGATGGACTGCAACTTTGTTACCATAGAGAGTTTCAGATGATGTCAGAAATTCTCACTGGGCCTAGGTTTCTCCTGAGGCCCAGTCATGCTATGAAATCTGTTTTGGGAAAAAATGATAGATAAAAATGGAGTGTTTTCTGACATGGTTGAAAGAGGAAGTGATCCAGGAAATTAGAGTCAAGGGGTCCAGAGAGAGAGAGAGAGATAATATTACATAGGAACCAGGGATAGAGTGGTTAGAGATCTAACTATGGGAGCAACCAGGGTTGCCCCACTCGCCCACCCAGGGTGTCAAAATTAAGAAGAAACTGAGTCAGGTGGCTAGGTGGTGCGGTGAATAGAGTGCCAGCCCTGGAGTCAGGAGGACCTGAGTTCAAATGTGAGCTCAGACACTTAACAACAAAACTAGCCAACCTCGGGCAAGTCACTTACCCTTAATTGACCTAACTTCCCCCCTCCAAAAAAAAAAAAAGCAAAAAAAAAAAAGAAGAAACTGAGTCAGAGAGCCCTAAGGGCAATTTTACTCCAGCAGCAGGTAGAAACAATTGAGTTTAGCACCTACTTAAAAATAATAATAATAAAGTGGATAGCTTCACACAGACCCTTCCTATCAATGGTCCTACCCTAGATGAACTCCTCTGGCTCTGCTTTGCTAGCTTTCCTGACATCAGTCTATCAGTCACTGGGGGCCCTACAGGGGCCAATGTCTAAAGATTTCCATCTCCCCAAACAAGGTGATATCTTGGGGATCTCTTCTGGGGCCTCAAAACCTAATGTCCAAAGTCTGTCCCTGAGTTCCCAACATCTCCATGTCTTCACTTGCTAGATTGAATTTTCTGAGAGAAAATGATTGAAGGTTGAGGTAAAGCCTTCCTACATGGGGAGAATTTGATCTGAATCTTGAAGGAAGCTGTGAAGCTAAGAGGTGGAGGTAATGGAGAGCACTGTGTGAATGGGGATAGCCATTGATAAAGGCAGAGACTGGAAATGGAATGTCCCTTGTGAGAAATAGCAAGAAACAGGTCAGTGTAGCTAAACTGTAGAGCAGAAGGAAGCTAATTATAAGAAAACTGGACAGGTTGGAAGGAATGAGTTTGTAAAGGGCTTTAAATACCAGAGGACTTTATATTTGATCTTGAATGTGATAGAAAATCACTGGAATTTAGTGAGTAGGCTGTGAGGGTTGAGGTATAGGTAGATCTACAATTTAAAACAATCACTGTGATTGCTGAGTGGAAGACTGAATGGAGTGGGAAGAAACTTGAGCATGAGACCAACCAGAAAGCTATTCTAATAGTTCAGAAAAGAGGTGATGAGAAACTCACCTAACGAGGGAGGTATTTAGGGTAGTGGCTCATACAAGTGGAGACAAGGGGGTACATGAAATGGATGTTGTAAAGGTCTAAATGAAAAGATTTCACAACAGATCGGATATGTGGGGTGAGGATGAGTGCAATTTAGAATGCATGGATATATGGAAATTTAATTCAATAAACATCTATTAGGGGCAGCTATGTGGTTCAGTGGATAAAGCGCTAGGCTTGGACACATCTTCCTTAGTTCAAATCTGGCCTCAGACACTTACTAGTTGTGAGACCCTGGGCAAGTCACTTCACCCTGTTTGCCTCAGTTTCCTAGGTGCTGGCATTACAAAGACAAAAATGAAAGCGATCCTGCCCAATTTGGTAATGTTAATACCTTCCTTCCCCGTGCCCTTAGAAATTGAAGTGTAGAAAATTTCAAAATGTCTTCATATGTGTCTTAGTTTCTCACAATGCTTCCTTAGAAAGGCATGGAATTATGATCTTCCCTTTCAGGGACTAAAATGACTAAAATGGGACACAGAGAGTTTTGTTGACTTGCCTAGGATTACACAACGAGTAAGTAACAGGGGTCCTGACTCCCAGTTCAATGCTTTTTCTGTTACCTTCTATAACCCCTTTAATCGTCTGAATGAAATCTAGTTTTCTTTTCTTTTTACTTTTCTAACCTTTTTAGGCCAACCTTTCCTCTTGATCAGATTTTCATTTTCTTCAGTAGTTTTTGTAATGTCATTATTTAGAACCACAGGCTCATAGGAGCAGAAGTCATTTTTAGAAATCTTGTAGCCCGTCTCTCCTGCCCCCCCAAATCCCCTCCACCCCCCCGGTTATTGGCAAGATTGTTTTCCAGCTGTCTATGAATTTCTTTTTAAAAAAATGTCCCTGAGATCATTTTTCTAAATCACAAAAATCCAGAGTTGATGATGCTCTATCCCCCTGTCTGACTTTCAACTTGTTCATCTTTCCCTCAATACTGAAAATAGATTAAGATCATCAGTGCAAAGGGATTCTATTTGGTTACAATTCTTTCAGATGCTTTTGTTTTCATGCTGTTTGCCACCTGCCAGTATACGTGACCAGGCCCACTTTCATACTGTAATGTGAACTTTTCCAGGAAGATTTTCATCACTTACAGTATTGATTTGTTCAAGTTGAGCTACATTCTTCCCTTGAGTTTCCTTAGGGCACTGGTTACAGAAACTGAATTAGAAATGAGTTGGGATGAAACCACAATTCTGGCTTGTTACTCAGGATTTCATTGGGTGACATGGGGTTGGCATGAATGAATTCATGCATTTCAATCCTCCTGCAGCTTAACCCTTGCTACCTTATGATGAAGAGCAATAAATCATCAGGATAGAGAAGTGTGAACTCTTACTTTACTTGGCCAATCAAGAACCAGAGGATTTAGAAAGAATCTGTGCAGAGTTCTATATCCAACAACTCACGGCCTGCCTACTTTTATGATCTATTTTTTAAATCTTTTTTATGATAACAAGTAGAGAAAATTTGACATCCAGATTTTCAATACAGAAGATTTCTAAAATAAAATGTTTTTAGAGAATAGAGCAGTACTATTACTGTGTAAAATGAGTCTTTCTTAGAATATAGCATATATATATGTACACACATGTATGTGCATAAATAGATACAGATGATAGATGGTAGAATACTTACTAATCCAGAGAATGGACACTGAGACTTAAGAGATATCTCCAGGTGGGTAAAGTCATTAAGCTACTCAAGTGGTAGTATAATGAGAAAAAACATGGACTTAGAGTCAAAAGACTCGTGTTCACATCTGGCCTCTGCTACCAACCAACCATGTGATCTTGGTCAGGTCATGTCACTTTCCTGAGCTTCATTTTCCTAATCTATTAAATGGAGATGGGATGAGAAGTTATACTCAGAGGAGATAGCTATGTATCACAAGAGATAATAAAATGAAATAAAATATGGAAAACATCTTGTAATTGTGAAAGGTATTATGAGTGTGATTTATGGTTATATGCCATACACCGACACTATGAAATTTAACAAATTGAATTTAGGTTGGGCCTAAAAATCATGTTAACCTCAGAGTGCTTATG
This sequence comes from Pseudochirops cupreus, assembly GCA_028627135.1. NCBI lineage: Eukaryota > Metazoa > Chordata > Mammalia > Diprotodontia > Pseudocheiridae > Pseudochirops > Pseudochirops cupreus. The sequence goes on along the minus strand of CM053581.1, from coordinate 98,569,955 downwards.
TCTCTGTGGAGGATTGCTCAAGTCATCTTTGTTCCTTGTGTCAAGATATCTTATTTCAATTTTGAAAGAGAATTCATAGTGGAAAATTGTTTGACTTCCTTCAGCGGCTCAGCAATTCTCAAATAGGGGTGGATTTGATCTATGGTAGGGATAACTGAGGATTGGAGATTGAAAAAGGGATGAACAATGATAGGACAAGAGAGTAAGAAGTCTGTGTCAAACTGAAGTGGTTAATTATGGAGTCAAGATTAAGAAGGGAGAAAAGTAAGGCCAGAACAGGGAAGATGGATAAGGAAAACAGAGAAGAATGATGTAACAAGAGGTGAGGATGAGGACAAAAAATGGGTTTAAGAGAAAAAGCCAGAAGATGAAATGGAAGAATAAGATCTCATCTGAGAGGGGTACTTCAGAATTCTGGATCATGGAAATCGAACAGTTATAAGTGATGGTAAGATCAAGGATATGACAGTCCCTGGGTGTGGAGAGAAGATGCAGGGCATGGCATATGAGGAAGTTGGTGAATTGGGAGGCCAGTGTGTTTGAGAGAATATGTACATGAACATCTATTTTGATCTTGTCAAGGATGAGATCACAGGGAAGCTAGAGAGGAAACTTATGAGCCAGGTGTTCAGAGGCTTGAGAATTGAGGGAGAAATATTCATAGCAGTACTTTTTGTGGTAACAAAGAATTGGAAACTAAGTGCGTGCTTATTGATTGAGAAATGATTGAAAAAATTATATAGTTCATTAATGTAACAGAACATTATTGTGTAATAAGAAATTATACACATAATTTCAGAGAACCAAGGGAAGATATGGTATATTGGAAAGATCACTATCCCCTTAATAAAAAAGACAGGTTCAAATCCTGCCTTTGATTCTTACTGCCTGTATGAGGTTTGGCAAGTCACCTAATCTCTCTGTTCCTTAACTTCTTCTTCTGTAAAATGAGGGAATTGGATTTATTTTCTTACCAAGCAGAGAGATATGATAGCAAGGACAACAGTTTAAAATATGTATTTATTTTCAAAAAGTTTGGTGAAGAAGATTGTAGAATATAATGAATAGTATTGCCTCATAAAATAAGAGTATTAATTAAAAATAACATTTACATAATGCTTTATAGCGATTTGCAAATCGCTTTGCATATGTATGTATATGAGGATGGGGATTCACCCCACTTCCCCTCTCCATTAATCACAAAAGACCCAGACAGCTGGCTTAAATCAACTAATAAAGTTGATTTAATAAATAAAATGAAATAATAAATAAACAACTAATTAGTCCTTAATTAATTTTTCAATTTGGGTGTCGTGAAGTACTTTGATCTCTAGAGCAAGACAGATGATAACACAGGTGAAAAACACCTTATTATTGTCCAAGATAATCAGGTACCTGGGCCTCTGTAATACATAGTAATCCAGTTTGGAATGGGGATTTGAGTAGCAGTGAGGCGAGTGTGGATGAATCCAATGGTGAAGGACTCTTGAGAGAAATAGAGCTTCTCTCCCCTTCCCCATGAACTGGGTGATGACCTTGTGAATTCTAGAAGACCAGAAGATCTAGAATTTCCATTGGCCTTGGTAGCAGCATGCTTAGAGAAGCAAAGGCTGATAGTAGAATCTGTATGAGGGGCCAAGAGACTCACCAAGAACAGAATAGACACCAAAGAAAAGCAATTTCTGGCTCTACAAGCTCACCATGCATTGTAATTCATCAAAGACGCACCTAAAGGGAACTTCTTGAGAATTCCCCAAAGGGAAGAAAGGACTTTCTGTGACCAGGAGCAGTGTGTTTATCCTTTGGCCATGAGCAAGTGTGAGTCTGAGGGGTCAGCAAGCATGGACATCACCTTTTGAGCCCTCATCGCCATTGAAAGGGGCTTAAGGGCACTGGCATCGTTTAAATAGCCCTCAGATGAGTACACTGGCATTATTTGAAAAACATGCCAGGAGCTCTGGGGTTGCCCCTCTCCTGATAACCTGTTCCCCCATAAGAGAATAAAACCTCCAGGCTCCAATGACACAGGGCCACTCATTATTTCGAGATGGAGATCCCCAATACATGGGAAGAAGACTCCTTGTGAAGCCTGTGGGTGAGCATTTGCCTCTTCTCCCCATATGTACCACCTCCTGTTTTGCCTCTGCTGCAATCACTGGTGTGTGTGTGTGTGTGTGTGTGTGTGTGTGTGTGTGTGTGTGTGTGTGTGTGTGTGTATGTGTGTGTATGTGTGTGTGTGTGTGTGTGTGTGTGTGTATTCCCCTCTGTACCACTGGATTGGACTGCCCAGTGTCATTCCTGTTCCAGTAACTCCCCTTGCACTGTTGGAGTGATCAGTATTTCCAGGTGTCTCTCCTTTGCAGAATCTGAACCCAGTGGTTCTATCAGACAGTTTGGAGCCCTCTCACTTAAGATTTGGGGGCAAGGTGTGTTTTTTGTAATTGTTCTTGCTATAATTGTTTTGTAAATGTCCTTTTAAAAATCTAAATAACTGTGACTGATAATTAATGAAGAACACGCTGATGTGGGCTTGTGTATCAGCAGCAGAAAGCCAAGTATTTTAGGAATAATCCCAAAACACTGAGAGGAAAAGGAGTCATTCTTCCTTGAGAACTTATCCTACCAATGTGAGTGAGTGTTAGGAAATTAGCTCTGATGGGAGCAATGTACGGTACATATCTATCTACCTACCTAGCTGTCTAATCTCATTTTTTATCCTTATATCACAAGGAGATTGAGTCTGAGAGAGGTTAGCCAACTTCCCCAGGTAGGTAACTTCACACAGTTAGTAAGTGCCCAGGGCAGAGTTCAAGCTTAGTTCTTCCTGACTTCATATTCATACCCACTATGCTATCCAGCCACCTTAGTTGCTTGTTTAAATAGGTGAGGTAAAAGCTGCTACAACTGTACATGTTATCTCATTTTTTATCCTACTTTTGAATTTGAACTTTGGCTTTTATGATAATTAATGAACAGTCTTGACCAAATATAAGCAGTAGGTTTAGAACCATTCATATCTTATTTGTGCTGTTATATTCAATTTCTTTTTTTTTTTTTTGTGATACTGTTTGGTGTTTTCTATGATCTGTGTCTTTCAACTTCCTTCTTGAAGAAAATATATGTGATTTACAGTCATGAAATATATGAGTAGTCTACAAGTCATTGACTTTATTAATTTCTTAATTCTGAACCATATTTTTCAATGTCCTTCTCTGTAGTAACCTTTGCAGTAAATCTTCAAGTATCAGTCTACATTATGACAATTTCAAGGATCTTACTAAGCTCTTTATACACTTTTTCTATCTCTTTGACTTTTGTAACAGATTTTGGTGCATAAGCTTGTCACAGTCACAAAAGTCTTCCTGTGATGTTTCGAACCACCATGTAGTTTGGCAGAGCTGATGTAGAGCTTATCCTGGAGTTTTAGAAGTTTAGCCCAGAAGAGTGCAAGGTCTGGAAGTTTCTATCATGATCGAAAGGCTTCCAGTTCAGTTGTAATGCTGGATTATACCTTCTGTCAGAGGTCTAGCTAAGTATAGTCAGGATAAAAGTTGGGATCTAGGTGAACTTACTTTCTAAACAGAGATAAATACAAAATTCTCTGAACCTTTTCTGCTGCTGCAGAGAGGCTGAAAAGAAGGCAAGATATCCAGAAACACTAACTCAATTGTTCATATTCTGAAGGCAAAATCCTAGCCCAACGACTGCTTGAAGACAGGGTCTGTTTTTTCTTTGTTTTAATATCTCAAGCATCCATCACAATGTCTGACACATAGTAGGTGTTCAATAAAGGCTTGTTGAATTGAATTTCGCGGAGGGCTGGAAATATATCAATGTTGACATCATCTCTATAAATGAAAACAGGGGATAAAAGGAAGATGCAATTGAAAGAAGACTGACTCACCAGCTGTCCTTGTGGTGACTAATAAAGACAAAGACAGATTTGGTTTCATCACACACACAAAATCAGCAAGAAATATCTCTTCATGGAACATCTTGCCATGTTCATAATGAGCACGAGCAAAAAAGAACACCATGAAGATAACTGGTAATGAACAAACACCCGCAAAAGCTAGCACCTGAAATCTCAATATATATTGTATCTATTTTCCTCTTCTGGCATTTTAGTTTTCAAATTATATTTTCTTCTCTCCTAACTACCCTCCCCACAATTAGTGTGGTATATCAATACATTCAAAAGGCTTTTAAAAGCACCCACTATATTAGTTAATAAGCATTTATAAAATACCTAATATGTGCCAGATAATGTGTCAAGCACTGAAGATACAAAGCTAAAAGCGAAAGGCACTGCCCTCAAGGAACCTACATTCCAGTGGGGGAAACTATGTGAACATGTATAGGAACATATTAAACATATGCAAAAACAGATACAAAGAAAACCTCCCAGGCACCATGAGTAACAGCTGAGGGTACCAGGAAAGGCTTCCTGCAGATATGGTTCTTGAGCTGAATACTGAAGGAAACCAGGGATCCTAAAAGGCAGAGGTGAGGAAGATGAGCACTTTAGTCATGGGGGATAGCTATCATAAACATATGGCGATGAGGAGGGTAGTATCTTCATTTATAAAATGAGAACAATAATCGCACCTATACTGTACCCCCTCCTCCCAGATTTATTGTAAGGATAAAATGAGATGTAATATTTGTAATACACTTTGCTAATTTTAAAACACTATATAAATGATGCCTATTATTATTATTGTTATAAGAGACTGAAGTAGGGTGGTGGTTATGCAAGTGTTGAGATGGAAACAGGTGCAAGAGAAGTTGGGAAGACTGTTATGGGAATCTGAAGATCTTCCCTGCCTCTAGGCCCTTTGCTTAAGTGGCTTAAGTGACTCTGACAACCTTTCCTGATTTGAAAATATACTCTGAATGTGGTCACATGGAGCTTGTGGCCAGAGGCTTGTTCTTCAGGAATGCCCGTGCCTTATTACTTTGTGATCCAGCAGTGGGTCAAGAGGGCTGTGATATTTTCTGATCCAGGAGAAGGTTATATATACCCTGATGTGAGTTTTTGCTTTGGGGCTCACTTTGGAAAGAGTTGTGTGATTTGGCCAGATGAGACTCTGGGAAGTTGTTGAGCCCCCCGGCTTTGAGAAACCCAGATGTTGTTGGTGCTTCCCTCTCTGGTAACTGACTAGATATGGATGTAATGGTCAGATGGTTAGGAGCCTGTCTGCTGATCTGTTTCTTTGTCTGCTTGTAACTTCTGCTTGTAACTTCTGCTTGCAACTTCTGCTTGTATTCTGTTTGCATTCTCTGAAGTTCAGGGTGCTGACTTTTTCCCTGAACTAGGTAAATGATATATGTTTGATTGATTAAAGTAAGACTGTTAAACCATTTTGAGTTGCTTTCCTTTAGAAAAGCAAATCTAAGAACCTGTGCTAGCAGCCATCCTGGGTATGCTAGGGTGCTTGCTGATACAGACAGAAAAAAGATCTGGCAATTGGTTTGATATGTTGGATATGTGAGAGTGAGGAGTTAAGATGAATCCAAGGTTGTGAACTTGGGTCACTAGTAGGATGGTGGTGCCCCTGTGAGAAATAGGGAAATTAGTCTAGTATAAAGAGTGCTTCAGTCAGATAACCTTATTCTGAGTCCTGACTCAGAAGTTTCTTACAAGTGACCATAGGCAAATCATGTAACCTTTCCAAGTCTGGTTGTTTCCTTATCTAGGAAATAGGGACAAGTATCTTGTAATACCTACCTCATCTGGTAGCTTTGTGGAAATCACTTTGTAAACCACTGCTATAGAAATATGAATTATTTTTCTCTGTTTTGGGGATGTGTTAGTAACTGTGGTAACTATAGTCCTCCACAGTTATGGATGGATTGATACCTTCTTTGAAATGTAGACAAAGGACTGTAAGGTCCCTTCCAACCAGAAGTCTATGATGTTATGATTTAATGAATACTATATATAAATGAGAATATTTGAAAATATTGGCTGGTGAGCAATTGATGCTGATTGCCAAGACATAATACAATGTGGACCCAGACCTCTCCCAAGCAGAAACTGTGAATATATGACAGGCTGGGAGAGTTTGCATTGAGTGGGGGTGGGGAGAGTAGGAGAATGAGAGTAAAAGAAATTGGAGAAACTCTAACAGGAGAGTTAGAGAAGAGTTGATTTTGGAAAATGGCCTAGACTGAGGTGTGAGAAAAAGGAAACAATTAGGAAAAAGAATATCAGAGAGACCTCTACTTGTGAAACTCAGAGGGGAATAACAAGTCAATATGTCAGGTGACTGAAGAGGAAACAGTTTTGACTCAAATTTGGATGTTATCCTTTGAGACCGCCTAGCAAAGACCTCGATTTTCTTAAGGATTAAGGGCTGACGAACAAGGGAGCCCTTAGGGAGGGAGTAGGAAGTGGTTAGGACAGAGAATAAAGCAAGATGGATCAGAGAAGAAAAGATATGCTTTGTATCTGTGCTAATATTCAGTTTAATCACAGTGGGTAGAATCCCACACCTATCAGGAAGACCTAATTTCAAGTCTAGCCTTTAAAGATACTTATTAACTGTGTGACCCTGGGTAAGTCATTTAAACTCTATCTGCCTCTGTTTCCTCATCTATAAAAAGAGGATAATAATAGCACCAGGATTGTTGTGAGAAAATCAAATTGATTCTCGTCTGTAATTGCTCTCATTCTGTATCACTATTGACATCATGTGTAACTATCTAAGTCACGTTTCATTTGTTTATGAGTTTGGAAATTCAGCTTTCCTGTGAATCACTCATTGTCTCTGAGTTAAGTTTAGAAGTTCACTTTCCATGCCAATCACTGTTCTATTCTTGTATCAAGAAATAGGTTATCCTTGAAGGATGCAGGTGGATGCCAGGGAGTCTGGTTCGTTATCTCTGTAACAGTGGATGTCCTTCAAGAAAGTCGGGTCTGTTATCACTGTGACACTAAGTAGCCATGCAGATGGATACCACTAGTGCGCTTTCCATAGCAACAAGATGAAAGGAAGAGTTGTTGCTAGTCCTAAATTCCAAATTTCTAGTTACTCATATTCTCCACATCTATGATGCTCCTGACTTTGTAACCAGTTGTGTTGTTCTCCCCATTTGTGATACTGTTTTCTAGTTTTTGGATGTTCTTCCTTTTGTTCACAAAAATGCTCAGTCCTCAGTCAGGGTTTTAGTTTGCTGAGGATGCTGAGACCCTGTTTATTGGCAAATTCTTGCCTTGCTAATAAATTGATTGTGCTAGATGCTTTGCACCTCAATTTAGCTTAATTTCAATTTCAACAGTGAGGATCAAATAAATTGATATTTCTAAAGCTCTTTGCAAACCTGAAAGCACTATATAAATGTTTGCTAAAATAAAAAAATTAATTCCACAACCATCTAGTAAATTTTTGCTATGCGCCAGGCACTGTGCTAGAGCCCTGGTATAGAAAGACAAAAACAAAACAAGGATTTTAGATTCTGCTAGGAAAAAATAGCATAAACAGATAAGCCAATATTAAATATGTACAAAGAAGTAATCTTGGGCAGGGGGTGTGGGTGGTACACAAACAACTATGGGGATTATGGAGAGTAGAAAAGGTCTCATGACACTTGAGCTGCTTACTGGAAGAAAGTGCTTTCAAGAGTCAGAGATGAGAGGGAGTGGCTAGGTGGCACAACGAACAGAGCACCGGCCCTGGAGTCAGGGGGACCTGAGTTCAAATTTGGCCTCAGACACTTGACATACTTACTAGCCATGTGACCTTGGGCAAGTCACTTAACTCCAACTGCCCTGCCCTCCCCTCTCCAAAAAAAAGCCAAAAATAAAGAGTCAAAGATGGGGAGAGAAGGCATGCCAGGCATAGTGAACAGTCTGTACAAAAGCACTTAGACTGGAAATGGAATGTCATGTATGGGAAACATCAAGTAGCTTAGTAGTTTAACTTAGTTTTATTGAAGGAGAAGTAATGTAGAAATAGCCAGGAAAGAGGTTGGCACCAGATTGAGATGGATTTTTCATGCTAAATGGAGGAATTTGTATTTTATACTAGAGGCAAAAGGAAGCCACTAGAGTTTCCTGAGTAGGGGAGTGACATGGTCAAATCTCCTTACAGAATATCAGTTTGGCAGCAATGTTGAAGATGGATTCAAGTGTGGCAGAATGATGAATTAAGAGATATTTCAGTAGGGCAGGAAGGAGATGATGACATCTCAAGCAGTGTAAATGCTGTGTGAGTGGAAATAAGAGATGTCTCATAGTATAATTAATTAGTCTGTGTAGTCTCAGTGAAGGGCCAAGTCCAGGTTGATTGTGATGACTCACTCTGCAGGAGAACTTCTGGAGAGAATCAAAGACAAAAGCCACACTCAAAAGAAAACAATCCTCCATTTCTTGTGTGGTGGCAATGGAAATGAACCATGATGAACACAGGGCACCTTCTGTTTGGAGGTATCCCTGGAATAGTTTCTCTCCATCTAAGCTGATTCTCTTAGACAGTCATAGCCAGGATTTTCTTTATAAAAGTCAGGAGTCCTTCAAGTTTTGGTTAAGGTGAGTATATAGGATTACATTTGGCTTGAGAATGTAGTCTAGAGCAATATTTTATGCAATAAAGGTATTTAATAAGTGGTTCCTGAATGAATGAATATATCAATACATCCCATATGGGCAACACATTTGAGAAGACAAGTGTCTTAGTAGATCAAAAGTTGATCCTAGAGCTGGAGAAAGCCTGGGTTCAATCCCTTGCCTCTGATACCAACTAGCTATGTCAGTGGGCAAGTCACTTAAGTACTCAATGCTCCCAGGCAGCTCTCTAAGCCAATAATTTACAGATGAGTTCCTAATTATCACAGTGCCTGGTACATAGTAGGTACTTAGTAGATGTTCATTAATTGGTTGAGTGATTCATATTGGTGGAGGAAGTTTCCATGCTGGTAATTTCCTACTTTGGAGAAACCATAGGTACAAACTTCCACAAAGAGTGGGGAACAACTCTTGGGGGAGGGAAGATTTTCTCATTTGCTTATCTCTCAAGTGTTTTGTCTTCATTTGTTTAATCTCAGGCATAGATGACCTTGAAGAATTAAAATATTTAATGCACATAAGAAATAATCAGATAAAATAATCAGGGCTCAGGTGCATCTGGTAAAACTAATTGAATCAAATTGAGTTTTTGTTGATTTACTGATTCCTTGTTTACGAATGCATCCTGAATAGCAATTACATATTTCCAAATTGCCATTAAGTACTATTTTATGTGATTGTTGTACTGTAGGATTTTGATTTATTGTCTCTTTTCTATAGGGTTTGTTGGTGGATTCAGGGTTTTAAAGTTGTTCTAGAAACATTCCCTGTGGCCTCAAAGTAACTAATCAAATATCTCTCTATCTGTCTCTCCTCTTTCTGTCACACACACATATGCTGACGGCATGTTTTGATAAAGTGCAATGTGGGTTAGGAAATATGTCGAATTGAACGGTCTCAGCCAAAGAGCACGTGGAACAGAGGTGAGCCACAGCATGGAAACTCCAAATAACTCATTACAGAAACAAATTCAGTTTTCTCATTCCTCCAATTAAAAAAAAATTCTTAAAATTAACACTAAAATCTAAATGAAAAAGAATCTCTACAATTGCTCATGTTCTTATAAAGTTACTTTTCTGCCTGGGCAGTTCTCATCTTTGGGAGTAACAGAGATGGTTGGGCAATGAGGGACAGAAAATATGAGTTGGGTTGAGAGGGTTTATACCTTAAGTGTGGTCTTTTTGATGAGGGGGCAAAGAATACTTAGAGGAATAGAGAAGAAAACCATTGGGAGGTAAAGGGGATGATGAATCCAGGAAACAATTCAGAGTGAGGAAGGGGTGGGGGTGGATGGAAGTAAATGGTGCTATCTTGACCTCATAATAATAACTAGCATTCATGTAATTCTTTATAGTTCGTAAAGAATTTTATCTATGTTAGGTCATTTGATCTTCACAATAAACCTGAGGCAGATATTATTATCATTATTGTCTCCTTTTGACAGACAAGAAAACTGAGGCCAAGAGAGATTACACAACTGTTAAGTGTCTCAGGCAGCATTTGAACTCAGGTCTTCTTGGTTCTAAGATTTAAACCCAGGTCTGCTTGGCTTTATCATTTCACTACCTTTCTGCCTTATATTATACATTGTATCTTCTACCTGCTATTTATGGTTGTTATGTGGAAAGTGTGGAACACTGTTCTAGGCATTGAATCTGGAACCAGAGACCTTGGGTTCAGATCCTGACTTTGCCACTTACTTCTGATAATCATTAAATACCATATTTTTGACCAAAGTCTGAATTAATCAAATTAACCAAAGACAGCTTTGCCTCACTTTAAAAATGCCTTTTTCTGGGACAGCTAGGTGGCACAGTGAATAGAATACTGGCTCTGGAGTCAGGAGGACCTGAGTTCAAATCCAGCCTCAGACACTTAACACTTACTAGCTGTGTGACCTTGGGCAAGTCACTTAACCCCAATTGCCCTGCCTTTCCCCAGCCAAAAAAAGCAAAATAAATAAAGTACTCATAGTCAAAATTTGCTTAAAGATTAAAAAATGGTGATTCTTATCCCTTTCTCCTTTAAAAAAAAAAGAAAAGAAAAAAAATGCCTTTTTCTGCATCAGCAACTCCAGAGACCAGATAAGGCTGAAAATGGGATCTTCCCTTATCTTGGAACATACTCCTTGTAGGAGGAGCCAAATGGACCCAATAGCTTCTTTGTTCTCTGAGTAAACTCAGATAATATCTCTTCCCCTAGACAGGGCTAACTTGGGAGCATTCTTTCTTGTAAGAATAAGACTCTGAACCTGAGATACATCTTGAATCTTTTCTTATCTACATATTTTGTGGGGCCTGTATTATGTTATGGCATGTTAATGATAAGGAAAACACAGATGTTCTAGGCTGACACCTGGTCAATTCCTTGCAATCATAAATTTTACCCTGAATTGGGCTGGCTCTAAAATGTATTTAAACCTTTTCATTTTCTTGTTCATCAGTTAGAAATTAACTTCTAACTCCTTGCACAAGTTCACTAGTCTTAAGGGAATAAATACTGTAACTGTATATTACTATTTGTTTTTCTTCTTTAACCAAATTTTTAAAAAGTTGTCACTTCCTATGTGACATTATATGAGTCACTTAAACTCTCTAGTTCTTGGTAGTCATTCATAAGATGAAGTGGGTGAAGTTGGACTGGATCAAGTGGTTCCTAATGTTTTTTTTTCTTTTTGCATCATGTACTCTTTTGGCAAGCTTGTGAAGCCTATGGACCCCTTTTCAGAAACCTGTCTTTAAGTAACTGGAGGAAATTCCAAATTTCATTTAGAAGCTAGTGGGATAACCTTTATTTAACATTTATTTAACACTCACACTTTTGTTCAACTATCATCTCATTTGATCTTCACAAAAACTCTGGAAGGTAGGCATTATCTCCATTTTACAGATGAGGAAACTGAAGCAGAAATTAAATGACTTACTCAGAGTCATACATTTAGTGTTTGAAGTTGGATCAGAACTCATATCTTCCTGACTGCAGGCCCAACACTCCATTTATTGCGCCACCTGCCTTGAAATCTTTCTGTGGATCCATGGGTCCCAGGTTCAGAAGCTGGAGCTAGACACTCTTGGATGCCTTTTTCAGCTCTAAGTCTAATCTTCTGAACCTAAATGTAATTTGAAAAAGTCACTGCTCCCACTTCAATAAGATCTTTCTGAGAGGTTCCCTGGCTTCCCATTTTCATTTACCAGCCCTATTAATTATGCAGTATCATTTACACCTTTCCATTGTTACTGCAGCTCCCCTTTATCTCCTTGTCTATTTGCCTGTGAAGCAGCCTGTGAACCAAACCATTGTTCAGGAATTCCAGCAGAGATGGAGATGCAGTCCTTGAAAACTGGCATTTAAGGAAACACTTGTTTCCCATCCAAAGAAAGTGGAAGTTTGGCTGCTGTCCAGTCCTGAAGCCCTTCAGGCCTTTGCCATCCTATTTTGCTAAGAATGTCTTATCAGAGCCCCTCTCTCCCCTGCAATTACATTTTCTCAATCATGGCACAGTAAGGCTAATTATTCTGATTCAATGCACCTGGTTTTCTCTCAAACTTAAAGCTGTCAGTGCTAGAGACTATGCTCTCATTAAACTAGGGCTAAATAAAAATCATCACGGACACGAGAATAAACAATGCCTAACCAAATGGCTCTGTGGGATGTGAGTTAGAGCACTACCCTGAGCTCTACAGGAATCTTCCTTGCTCATCTCCTCTCATTGACATGCTTAGTTAGCACCTCATTAGGAAACTGAGCTGTACCTGAGGTTACATAGCCCATAGCTCTCATAGCCGGGGTCCTTAACCTGGGGCACAGATAATAGTGGAGGCCATGAACTTGGCTGGGAACAATACATCTTTACTTTTCAGTAATCTATAATTGAAATGTAGCATTTCCTTCTATTATAAATGTGGCAACAAACCAAAGTAGTATTAGCAGCAATGATCACTTTGTCACCAATAGAAATCACAGATATTTTTATATCACATTATAGTTGTTAAAGATAGTTTGAGATAGTAGATGGTAAATAGATAGAATAATAGAGCATTTAAGATCCTGTGTAAGGTGCTGGGAATAAAAATACAAGCAAAAGGAAAGTTCCTTCCATTAAGGAACTTTCATACATGAAAAATGGAACAATTTAGAAAAGTAGTCCAGAGAGTAGAGGTTGAGCTGGGTGAGAAGTGAATCTGGCTAGCATGAGTACTTTCTCGAATGGAGGTCCCAGGGAGGAACTTACCAATTAGAGGAAGGTGCTATAGAGATGGAGGTTTTGTATGTTTGAGAAGACCACTGGGGAAAAGTGGGAAAGTAGTTCCAGGAGTCAAGAAGTGAGCATGTCTGGTGCTCATCCCTACTTCAAAATTACTGTAGTTATTTGATCCATTGCTAGATATATCATTATAATCCAAATTTGTTTATTAAAATATTTTGATAACCATATGCCAACATAATTGGCTCCCTTTATAATCCTATGTATGTTATTTCGAGAAGATATTCTGTGATTATTCTGAGAAGATATCCATAGGCTTTACCAGATTGTCGAAAGTATTCAGAACACACACACAAAAATGAAGAATTCCTGCCCTGTAGAAAGTTTTCATGGATTTTGAACCTGGAAGGGAATTTAAAGTTCATCTGGCCAAATGACTTTCCAAGAGAAACATTGGGTTGGGAGAGGTTAAGCCACTTAGCCCGAGGTTATACAGAAAACAGGGAACAAAGTTTGGGATTTGAACTCAGTTCTTTTGACTTTAAATCCAATGCATTTTTGCTTTCTCCTACCATAGAAATCTCACTAAACTGGGAGGCAGGAGATATCGAGTATCTCCAAAAGGGCACAAGGGGAAATAGGAATGTATTCAACAAGAAATAGTTTTGCACAATTATTTTGCTGGAATCAAAAGTAAAAAAAGGACCTTTCTATTTCCTGCTGTCCACCATCTCTGAGTGGGAATAGCTAAAAAGCTTCCTGGGGGGGCAAATAACAGCAATTGGGGATGGTTTGCTATAATGTATATTTGAAGAAAATATATATAATAGCATCTGAATAATAAGAAACCTGTGAAGAGGGAGAGTGGTTAAAAACTGTTTGACCAATTTCCAGAGCACAGATTTTTTTCTTCACACACACAGCACATTTGTAATCTCATTCTTAATGGTACTTAGTAAAAGGTCGATAGAGAAACTAACTTTCCAAAAGAAAACCTTCAGCTGTTGGTGGTAAGAGTGTGGGTGTGTTGGGGGTTAGAGAATTACCTCAGGGTTAGGAAATTAAAAAAAGGGTAAATACCAGGTACCTAGAACCAATGGAAAAAAAAAGTCCAGTGGGTGGTGGTAAAAGTTTCATTTTGTTGACTATTCAATGCCGGAAAAGTATAAGAAAGTATAGCAATGAGGAGGGGATGGGTCAAAGGAACATACTAGAACAAAAGACTCTTGCAACTTTTGTTTGCAAGAATTTTGCAACTTTTTTTTTCTTTTTGGAGTGGGGAAGGCAGGGCAATTGGAGTTAAGTGACTTGCCCAAGGTCACACGGCTAGGCTAGTAAGTGTTACGTGTCTGAGGCTGGATTTGAACTCAGGTCCTCCTGACTCCAGGGCTGGTGCTCTATTCACTGCGCCACCTAGCAGCCCTAATTTTGCAACTTCTACAACTTATGCACCACCTCTGTTAGAATTCTTAAAGAGAATTTTGGCCTAATGATTTTGAGATTTTTGTTGTTGTTGTTGTCCTTTGTTCTCAAAGAGGACGGTGACATCAGGGAGGTGATGCCATGGAAATGTTAAAGGAGAAGAAATTGAGATCAAGGCAAGCTAAGTGAATCAAGCTAAAATCCAGGTAAAATGGCCAATCTGTTATTTAAAACCAGGTCCTCTGCCTCTAAATCTTAGAGTCTTCCTATAACAAAACACTTATCCTCCTTGTAGTTTCAAATATAAACCCTTTTGTGATTGCATATCTTTGTAGGGTTTCATGTCTGCTCTCTATTGTTTCATAAGCTAATTTTGTTCATAAACTTTCACAGTTTTCCTCTGTAGTTTTTTTTAAACCAATGACTTCGTATTTTGTTCTGGATTAGGCCTGTCTCAGGCTCTTTTCCTTATAGTTTAGGTTTGATACTAGAATAAAATAAGATAGTTAACAAAGTAGATAGTTAACAAAAAGAGATTTATGTAGCCACAGGAGAAGGATATTTAACAGGATAGGCATAAAAGATCCCCCAAGTTGATTCCGCTAAGCAAAACTCCATTGCTTGAGTTGCCCATTGTGGTCCACTAGCCAAGCATCAGGGAGTGGTCCTGGAGTAGACTATTTTGTACTCAGGAGATGAAGAAATGATGTCAATAGCCTGAGCCTTTAGTCCTCTGACCAAACCAAGTTTTGAGGATGCTCTCAACACTCTTAAGCAAAAATCAGCCTAACTCACATTGAGGAAAGGGATTAGGATATTACTCGTAGCACAAAATCTGAACCAGCATTGGCCCTGGCTACCGTATCTCTCTGCTTCAAAAGGATATCAAATCTTACTAACTTGTAAAGTGAGGCTGTTTCTTGAATAAAGTTTTCATTATATGTATTACATATGTAATACACCTATAATGAATACTATGTATATGTAGTATATAATGAATACTTTCATATATATATATATTTACTTGTTTATAAGGCTTCATAGTTTATGAGCTTCTGATCTATTTCAGTTCTTAACATGAACTATATTTTCAAATGCATTTTTGATTATCCTTTTCCAGACCCACCTTCAAATGGAGGTGTACATGTGTGTGTTATCAAGATCAACTGATCTTTCTGTATCTCAATTTGATTTGGAGGAATTTGAAAAGTTCTAGGACTTGTCTACCTTCACTCTCTCTGCAGCAGATGAAGGGGCATAAACAGCAGTTATCTTCATGGCTGTATCTTTGCTGATGTCCACTATAAGTTGCGCAAGGTGAGATAACCTAATGTTCCATGAAGTGCTATTTCTTAGGGTCTTTGAGGTCATTGATGAAAGTCATTCTGCCAACTCTTCTGTTTGCCTCTCCTAATGAGAATCTGTGAAACAGTCTTCCACCAAGCTAACTCTTTCTGTTCTGAGTTCCCTTATTGCAGTAATGTCAGCAGCCCTGCATATCATTGGGCAGAGATAGAGTTCCCACAGTTAAATTAATATTTGTAGACATGCTAAAAACTATGGGATTCTTAGGATACACAGTTACCCTTTTTGCCACTCTCCTACAGTACAGAAGTAGAAAGCAGCTTCAAAGGCTTAAGAGCCTATTTTTCTTTGTTTCATACTTTGCCATGGTCAAAGGATCCCTCACTTAACACTCTACTAGTAATGAGTCTCTTCATACTTAGCCAGGCTGATCCTCAGATAGCAGGATCAGACTATCAGTAAAGTTATATTTCAAGCCTTTCATAGGGGTCTCATCTTATTTCTGCCTTCTAGTTTCCCTGAAATTCTCTAAGTCTCAACCAAAATACCACCTTCTGCAAAAAGTCTTTCTCAGTCATCTTTAATCTTGGAGCCTTCCCTTTGAGACTACCCCAAATTTATTCTGTATAGATTTTGTTTATACAGAGTTGTTTTCATTAGACCATGATCTTCTTGAGATCAGTGACTGTCTCTTACCTTTCTTTTTATCTCTGGCATTTAGCACAGTGCCTGGCACTTAGGTGCTTAAAGTTTAATGACTGCCTTACTGAAAATCCACTTCTAAAACTGAGTTTGTTAGGCTAATTTCCCAATATAATTTCCATCTTCTATTGGGTAATTAAATTGATTTCTTTTAAGCATTTGGTGGCTGAATTAAATTCCAGAAAGCCACAAAACACAGAGAGGAAATCAGTGACTTTTCAATGTCTGGTATTTGAGGTGAGTAATAACAGAAGCAATCCACAAACCAAATAAATACACAAATAAACAGTTCTAAACAGTCTGTTTTCAGGGCTCCATATCACTTATTCAGTATAGTAGGACCGTATCTTCTGTAAAATCAAATACTGAAATCAAGATCACTTATTAACCTACACTTGTTCTTGTTTTCTTTGAATTATTTCAGGACCGTCAGGTCCAACTCAGATGTTAGCAATTCAGCAATGATGATTTGTGTCTGGCTGACTTTAAATGCCACCGTCTCCATCCAAATTCCACTGAAGACAAAAGCACTACTGAAGAGTAAAAACTATGAGAACACTCCACTTTGGAGTACTAGAACACTGACGTTTGCTTCCCAGAATAATCTCTGTGCTTTTTTCATTTCAACATTCTGATATAAACACTGTGCTGAACTGGACAAAAAAGGGAAGGAGAAAATTTCACTTTAGGGAAACCTACAAGAACTGGCAGGGGTTGCCAAAAGACCATACAGTCTCTTAGGCCATGGGTTTTTTTCTGTGTCGTGGACCCCTTGGGTTCTCTGGTGAAGCTTTCTCAGAATCATAATTTTAAGTAATTGATAGAAATACTAAATTTTAGTTAGAGGTCAGTGAAAATAAAGATCTTTTTCTTCACTCATCCAAATTCAAAGACCCCCTTGAAATCTTTCCCCTAAGAGGTTTGTAGATTTTAGGTTAATCACCCCTTCTGGGATGTTTCCTGTCAGATTTGAGGAAAATCATGTGGAAAACTATGAGGCTGTCAGCTGATTTCTAGGAGGGGAAGAAGAGGTACTGATGTTAAAAGAAAACCAGATCATCTAAAACAATGGTTCTCAACCTGTGGGTCGCAACCCCTTTGGAAGTTGAATGACTCTTTCACAGGGGTCACCTAAGACCATCGGAAAACACATATGTCCGATGGTCTTAGGAACCGAGACACCGCTCCTCTATCCATCTCCAGGTGGGTCCACCCACATGCAGATATGCCCACATACGAGTATTAAAGGGTCGCAGCATTAGGAAGGCTCAGAACCACTGACCTAAAAGATATAACGACAACAGCAACAGCAGAGTAGCTCATAAATGGACACAGTGCTGTCCTGGAGTCAGAAGACCCGAGTTCAATGACCACCTCAGAAACTTCCTGTGTGACCCACAGCAAGTCACTTTAATATCTGTCTGCCTCAATTTCCTGATCTGTAAATAATAATAATAATAATCTCATTTGTAAAATGGGTGTGACAATAGCACCTCCCAGGGTTGTTGTGAGCATAGAATGCGGCCATATTTGTAATGTGCTTTGCAAACCTTAGAGCACAATAAAAATGCTAGCCACTACTTGTAGTTATTCTCGTTATTATTACTTATCTAGTACTGTGAGGTTTACAAAACGCTTTTGTTGGAAGATTGGAAACCTACAGGGGATGGAAGTGAACATAGATACTGTTTTGCTTTACTATGGAATCAGATGGTAGGCTAGGAGAGGAGGATGAAGCAGGTTTGTCTTTCTTCCAGGTTATTTGAGTGTCCAAGTGGTTTGATAGATACAGAGACCAGCCATCTCTTGGTGCTGCCTGGCTGGTTTTGGAGAGAGTCCTCTGTGACAGTTAAAGAACTGAGAGTGGAGGAGAGATCAGTTCAGGCTAGGAGGTGCTAGGAAATGGTGCCTGTGTTGGCCCTGGGCATCCTCTCATGTTTTCATTGTGTTATATTTGGGCTGTCTTACAGTGTAGCTGTGGGCTTATGACTGATGTTGCTTGACTATCAGGACCTGGCCCATCTCCAAAAGATAAGATTTGGGGATGCAAGCAGTGGTGATAGGTTTGGTTAGATTCCCTCTAGAATTCCCTATCAAAATTATTCCAGCTTAGTTTGTTTCCATTTTACTCTCTCTACAGAAGTATACTTGTGAGTTCTTGGAAACCTAACAACTTTCTTTGAAGCAACCCTGTGTGGTATGCTTTTCTGTGGATCTGTGATCTCGTTAGTGGGGTAGCCCCTGTAAGGATGCAAATGCCAGCCTATCAACACCTGTCTCTGCTTGGCTATGTTCATCCATCTATCTCCTCTCATAAACTCTCCAAAAGAATTTGATCTAAAATACCTTAGGACATCTTTATATCTTTTGAAATTGCACAAATACAAGTCAAGCATGTGGGCTATCAATCTGCAGATGGCTGTTCTCATTAAAGGGCCGGGCCGCTTCTTTTCTGCTCATGTACTTCTCTAATGACATTCTTTCCACATTTTTTCTTTATTGTGTTTTTATTGGAAATGTACCACTCTGTAGCTACATTCATTGGGCACCTCTCCATTGTCCTTTGTGTATCTCTTGAATTTATTTTTTTTGAAGACTACAATATCCACAGTCATTTGGCATCACTGAAAGAAGATTGCTAAAACGATAGACCTTTGTTTCAGAGAGAAGACTGGAGTTGTCAAAAGCACATCACAATATTCCAAAGGTAGACCACACTGGTGTCCTCTTGTTCACTTCTGGGTCTAGTTCACTGGCTGTTCTCTTTGACTGTTTAAGTTACATTAGTTCTATGAATTACCAATCCAACTCCATATCATAACCTGAACAATAGGCTTTCCTCATACGCTTCTTCCGTGTGAATAATTAGTCCAAACTGTTTTTGAGTGATTATAGGTCTCTTCTAAGAGACTCTATTATGTTCCAGAAATGCATGTAATCAGGACAATGCCATCTGCAAATAAGAATGTCTAGAAATAAATTTTATTGTATATTTCATCTGAAAGTATAAATTTCATTGCTCGCATTTTGCAGATGAGGAAAATGAAACAGAGGAGTTAAATAGCTTAAATGTCAAAGCACTTACTCCCCCTGTACCAATCTCTGTCTGGATCTATAGTTAGATATGATGAATTAAGATGATCTTGCCATACCTCAAACTTTGGCAGACTCACCAGGAACTGGATTAGGAGGAGAAAGAGACAGCCTTTGGTTGGTGGCCCAAAGGCAAGATCTTTGTCTCCTTTTCAGAAACACATCTATGACTAGTTTAGGCTACAAGGTTGTACCTAGCTGTGTCATTCATCAGGCAGAATCTGAGGGCACGGAGAAAATCCATGTAATTGTTTCAACTGAGTATACTGAATTGGTCCTCACTGCTGCTGGGTAATCCTTCTACACCTTCCTTGTTAACTCACTATCCTATTCCTCATAGCAGCTCTTCTGAACTTTGTTATCCCTCCCTTCTCAAACCTCTTATGACTCCCACTCTCCACCACTCTCTCAGCTGATAATGTTTCCTACTTTACAGAAAAAATTTGAGGCAATTTGTGGTGAGCTTCCTCTTTTCCTTGCTTCCTCAACCTATATCATTCATATTTTATAGGTCTTCTGCCATTATCTCCTTCATTTCTGCCTCACAAGAAGAAGTGGCCTTCTTTGTCACCAAGACCTACAAGGATCCCATTTGATCCATTCTCCTCAAACAGATTGCCTTCTTGGTCATCCCCTCTCTTATCACTTATCTTAAATCTCTCTCTGTCTACTGTCTCCTTTACTACTGCCAACAAACAGGTCCATGTAGCCACCATCCTCAAAAACCCCTCACTTCATCCTTCCATCACTTATACTTCTTTTGCTTTTTTTGTGGCTAAACTCATTGAAAAAGGCCATTTACAATAGGAGGCTTTGGGGTGGCTAGGTGGTGCAGTCAACAGAGTACCGGCCCTGGAGTCAGGAGGACCTGAGTTCAAATGTGACCTTAGAGACTTGACACACTTACTAGTCATGTGACTTTGGGTAAGTCACTTAACCCCAATTACCCTCCAAAAAGCAAAACAAAAAAAAATACAGGAGGAGGCTTTATTTTCTCTCTTACATCCACTTTATAATCACATACATCCACTCCTGACCTCATTATTCCACTGAAACTGCTCTCTTCAGTTACCAGTGATCTCTTAATTACCTCAATACTCATGTTCCTTTACCTCTCTGCAGCTTTTGATACTGATCCTCCTTTTCTCCTTGATACTCTCCTTCCTAGAAGTTTGGGACACTGCTTTCTCTTGGATGTCCTCCTACCTAGAAGACTTTTCCTTTTCAGTCTCTTGTTGGACCCTCATCCAGGTAACTCCCTCTAATTGAAAGTGCCCCACAGTGCACTGTCCTGGGTACTCTTCTCTTTTCTCTCTATACTAATTCCCTTGGTGATGTCATTAGCTCCCAAGAATTTAATTATCATTTTGAGGCTGTGTATCAGCAATGCAGTATTCACAATGCCTACAGTAACTATAAATATGCTGATATAGTTATTAATCACAAAATGGAACAGGCTCTCTACATAAGAAATATAGATAGTGCATTCATTTAAATACCAGAAAACTGAGTCC
>CM053581.1:98505804-98548646 GCA_028627135.1 Pseudochirops cupreus | reverse complement strand
GAGAGAGAGGAGAGAGAGGAGAGAGAAGAGAGAGAGACAGAGAGACAGAGAGACAGAGAGACAGAGAGAGAGAGGAAGAGAGAGGGAGAGACCTTGTTGGGTACACATTTGTTTGCTTGTCTTCCCCATCAGACTGCAAGCTTTTTGAAAGCAGGGACTATCTTTTGTCTCTTTTCAAATATATGTATCAATAACTGATATTTACATGGCATTTTAATGTTTGCTAAACCTTTTACAAGGACTATCCTATTTGAGCCTAACAACAACCCAGTAAGGTACAGATATTACTATTATTCTTCCCATTTTACATATGAGGGAACTGATCTTGTGAGAGATGAAGTGATTTGCCCATAGTCCCAAGTGTTGGAGGTGGGATTCAAGTCTAGGTCTCCCTGACCCAGAGTTTACTATTCTATCCATCTTTATGATATGGTATGGCACCTATACTCTGTAAATAAACAAACATGTTCTCTGTGTACGTTGCTTTGATTTTGCAGACATTTTAAGACTCTTAGTTTTCAACAATGTCTGTCAGATACACAGGAAATTTTCAGAAGTGCTAATGCACACTTGCAAGTGTATATTTTCTGACCTCATTTAAATCATCTCCAGCATCTTTGTGGCTCCTTGTCTTTAAGTGCCGCCTGAAAAGAAATTAATTGTTCTATTTAAACTGAGGAGCTTTTATTAGAAGCAGTTTGAAAACATTCGCTAAATTGTATGCTGGAGGCAGTAAATCTGAGAGACCTCATGATTTTCCATTATCTTAGTGATATTGTCTCAAAGGATAAAATAGCCATCGATTAGTTAGGACTTTCATTTTTACTCACTTCCCTTAGTTTCCTTTACAGGAAAAGTTTGTGGATCCCTCTCCATCCCCATTTATAAGATGGAAAAAGAGAGAAAGCACTATTTTAAATTTCTGCACTTTCTCCCCATATTTATAGGCCTCTAGGGAAAAATACATAGTGGTCCCTTCATCCCTTCCATCCTGTGGTGCTAAGGGAATGCATTCAGCTTTTCTTCATGGATGGCAATCATGTGTGTTTATGCAGGGCAGCATCTGGTCCTTTGTTAAATAGTAACATCAGCTTAATTACATATTTCTTGTTCTTATGGTAACAAGAATTAGTCTGGCATTCCGTGGGAGCCCTTTTTGTATAATGTACCATCTGGTCCTCTGTGATAAGGAAATAATTGATTATTTTGAAGTGTTTTAACTCATCCTTCCTACCCCATAAAAAACAGAGAAGGCACCCAAACCCTAATACATTCACATTTTCTTGTAAATGGTCTAAGTGGAAGCAGCTTTATCCATCCAATTGCCTACTTATACTTTCCTTTGGTACCTGGAAAAAACCCCACAGAAATGTTTTCCTTAGAATCTTGTTTTACAAAAGACCATTTTCAAAGACTGCTCCAATATGCACAATAAATACATTCAAGTTTAGTCATCATCATGCTCATTATTCATAGTTTCTCCCCAGAAAGAAGTTTCATCTTCTGTGATGGAAAATTCCTGATCTTGTTAATTACCAAACCTAAGAGCACAAGGGGCAAAGACAGACAGTGTCAGCAAAGGCAACAGACCAGAAACCAGGGCCAAAAGAATTGGAGCACAAAATCAAAGCTCTAGATGTGTGCATGAACATAGCCATGACTTAAGCACAAATGGCCACCAGGGAAAATAATGGTGAAATGTCAATTAAAACACAAAAACCTACAATCCTCAATTAACCAGATTTTTTTCTTCCTCTACTTGAATTTTAAAGAAAGAAACAATGACCATCAGATTATGCTGACATGCAGGGCTTAATAGAAACAAACAAACCAAAATATTCCAGTTTCCAACGCATGTCCTCAAACCACCACAGAATCACAAAAAACAAACAAAAAAACCCAAAATACCAGAATTTCACAGTAGGAAGGGATGACACAGGTCAGTAAGTTTAACTCTTACCTGAGCAAGAATCTCCTCTAGGTCATCCATGACAAATTTTCACTCAAGTGTTACTGGAAAACTTCCAGGGATGGGAGGGTACCTTTTCCCCTCTGTTACAAACTGTTTTGTTTATGGATAAATATAATTAGGAAGTATTGTTTGTATTTCAAGGTTTCAATGCAACTTCCATCCGTCGCTAATCAGTGTTCTTCCTAAAATGTGAGATGCAGAGCTGAGCTTTCCAAATGTGATCTGACCAGGGCAGAGGAAAAGTGAGACTCGGTCCCAGACTTGGAAACTTTATTTTTTTTTAAATATGGGAGAAGGTTAGATTAGCTTTCTTGAAAGAACACATTGTACCAGGAGACAGGAAACTAGACAGTAGTATTGACTTGCCATTCTCTATGTGACTTGGGGCAAGTTACTCAATGTCTTTGGATCTGAGTTTTCACTCTGTCAAAAGAAGAATTTGGTACAAAGTCTCTAAAGTTCTTTCCAGCCAGTGCATTGATTGAATGTCTCTTCCATACCTTTTATGGACTCTTTTAATATTGATGGCTTATTATATAAATTAACAATTATAGTTATAACTTCTGAAACAAAGCAAGACAAACATCATATTTCTAGACATTGATTTTTAATGGTGCTCTGGGCAAAACACTGTCATCGTATAACAAAATCCTAGAGGATTTTGATTATTGGATACTAAGTCCACTCGCTGAAAAATGCCTGTGTCTTTCTGTGTGAATGTCAAAAAGTATTTTTCCAATTTATTGAAGATGTTCTCACAAGGTTCAAATGAAAAAGGGATTCCCTATCAATGGAGAGAATACACAGGTGTGTATATTTTTTCTGATGGGTGGAATTGTGCTGATTGCATGAAACCCTGCTATTCAATTAAATTAAAGTGTTTATTAAAATTTTATGTTTTATGTGGCTAGAGGCTTATTTCAGAGCCCCAGTTCCTTTATCTGTGAAAAAGGGATAATGATAACTGTATTATCTACTTCACCAACTTGTTAAGATACTGATTCATGTAAGACGGTTTGCAAACCTTAACAGGATGTATTGATTTGGTTGTTCCATTTGTTATCACTGTTGTGGTGATGATGATAATCTGAACTATATGCTGGAGATACAAAGATGAAGAATAAATTATCTTTACCCTGAAGGAACTTAACTTCAACTGGAGTACCATTACACAGATAATACAAGGTAACTGGAGAAAGGAAAGAACCTTAGCAACTGGGGAAATCAGGAATGACTTCTTCTGAAGGAAGTGACTAGAACTAAGTCTTGAAGGAAAACAAGGCCAATGAGAAGGAGAGATGAGGCAGGAACACTCTCTAGGCACAAGGAATGGAATTTTATAGGAGTATTATGCAAATTAAAGCCACTTAAAAGTTTAGTGTAGTAGTTTATACAGGGTTGGTTGGTTGGTTGTCCTTTATGTTTGAAGAGGACCAAAATGATATCACTATATTGCAGTCAGTGGTGGCTTCTCAGAGCAATATGAGTTCAGAAGGCTCTACCAGAGGTTGCGCACAAATAATCTAGATGAACATTTGGAGTGGAGATGTCTCTAAATTTGTGTGTCTCATTTCTTTTGAGCTACTGCAATTCTGCTTTGCTCATAGAGTATATTACCTTTTTTGATGTGGGCACACCATGCTAGGTGGTCTATACCACAATCTTCCATGTCTCACAATTGATTCCAAAGTTCTTCTGAGAGAAATTTTTCAGTTTTGTCACAGAATTGGCATACAATACTAACAAACTTCTTTGGGCAACCAAATTTTGTCATGATCTTCAACAATCCCTCAGGACAGACAATATTAAAGGCCTTGGGAGATTGACAAATGTTGTGTACAGACCTCTGTTCTGGCCTGACATTTCTCCTGGAATTGTTGGGTAGGAAACACCACAATGATCATTCCTCAACCCTTTCTGAAGCCATGCTGGCTCTCAGGTAGATGACCATCTGCCAGGTGAAGGATCAGCCTATTAAGAAGGACTTTGGCAAAAATCTTGTCAGCAATGACGAAGATAGAGATACTGCACTGTGACTGAACAATCTGTTTCCTTTTCCTTTATAGAGATAGACAATGGAGGAATCCTTGAACTCCTTGGGAATAACCACTTCTTGCCATATAACATTGAAGATTTTAGTCAGCTTTTGTATGAACAGTGGACTCCCTGCTTTGTAAATCTCTGCTGGAATAGAATCAGCATCAGGTGCTTTGCCACACAAGAGGAGCCTAATGGCATTCAAAAGCTCTTCTTCAGCTAGTAGTCTAGCTAGAGAGGGACTGACTTCAACCTCAGGCATAGGGTCAATGGCTTCAGCATTAGTAGTTGAGAACTGTATGGAAGTGTTCAGCCCATCTCTCCAGGATCATGTCCTTATCACTAATCAATGTGGCTCCATCAGGGATGAGTAGTTGGGATGTACCATAGATCTTTGGCCCATAAATAGCCTTCAGGGCATCAAAAAAGCACCTTGAATTGTTACTGTAGTGTAAAACTGAATTTCATCTGCCTTCTTATTGAGCCAAGAATTCTTCATCACTAAGTTTCATTTGTACTTTACTTCCTCCCCAATTTATTAAATTATTTATTTTTGGTTTTCAACATTCACTTCCATAAGTTTTAAATTTTCTCCGCCTTCTTTCCACCATCCCTCCCCAAGATGACTTGCAATCTGATATAAGCTGTACCATATATTCCCTATTAAACACATTTTCACATTAATCATGTAGCATGGAAGAATTGTAATGAATGGGAAAAACCATGAGAAAGAAAAAAAATAAAACAAAACAAAAAAGAAAATAGTTTGCTTCATTCTGCATTCTGACTCCATAGTTCTTTCTCTGGATGTGGCTGGCATTTTCCATCATGTGTCCTTTGGAATTGTTTTAGATCCTTGCTTTGCTGAGAAGGATTTGTGCTTTACTTTTGATGGAATTAAATGCTGCCTTTAATTAAATGGATGAACTATTCTGCTGGTAAACCCTGTGGAGGTCTCATTTTTCATTTAGCAGCTTCTGAATTTCCCCATCATTTTCATCAAATCAATCTTGATGTTTGTGATTATTCTGGTCCAGAATGAATAAATGTGGAACTGTACACAAATATCTGAAAGCTGCCCACTCCTTTTCTGCTCCACTGTTGCCAACCATGTGCTGGCTTAGCTTTCTCTCCAAGTTAGCAGCAAAAAATTGTTCACTCATGGAAAGGCACTCTTATTTGTTGACATTAAGTCTTCTGGTAGTTGTCTTGCCCTGGGGACTGCTGTTTTAGTTGAGTGAGAATGTTTAGCTTGAAGAAGATAGGCCTGTAATTGGTTCAGCACTCAGTACCACACATCGTCTTTGTCATTCTCACATCCTGTTTGTCTCTTCTCCTCACAATATCATAGTCTATTGCTGTGAGGATGCATCCATAAAGTTTTATTGCATTTAGGTAGATGGAAGACAGTGTTGGTGATGAGAAGATCACGAGTAAGTGACTGTTGCTGCTGCCATTTTTGACTCCATTCCTCTCAAGGACTTCCTGCCACGTTTGATAGTCTTTTCTTATTCTGGCATTAAAGTCACCCATAATTAAAAGCTTGTCCTCTTCTGGCACATTGATGATAAAGATCTCCATGTCTTCATAAAATTGTTTTTAACCTAATCAGGGTTTGTCATGGTGGGAACATACACACTGATGATGATGGCATGGTACTTTCCTGCAAGTGGCAATAACATTGTCATGAACCTGTCATTTATTCCTTTTGGGAGGCATACAAGCTTGTTGACTAGATTAGTTTTGATTGCAAAACCTACACCAGCTACATGACACTCTCCATCACTTTATCCACTAAGGAAAAATATGTATCCTGCTCCAACTTTGGTAAGCTGACTTTCATTTGCCAACCTTGTTTCATTCAGAGTACTATTTGGTTGCAAGAATTGTTGAGTTCTCTTGTAACAAGAGCTGTTTGTCTTTTAGGTCTACTAGAATTCATGTTTTTCATAGGCGTATGCACATTTCTTGTGCCAATGGTGAGTGAAATTGTCTTTACAAAAGTTTTTGTACATTTTTTTGTGTTTAGACAGCAGGGTAGGATCCCCACCTGCTGTGATAAACAGGCCAGAACTAGGTTAGGTGAAGCAGACAATTTTAGGACATTTTTAAAAAATTTATTTTATTTACTTTTAATTTACAAGATTCAATTCCACAATCCCTTGAGTTTCAAATTTTCTCCTCTCCCTCCCCACCCCGCCATGGTGGCGTGTAATCATGTATAGGATTTGCAAATACTTTCACATTGTACAATAGTTTGGTTATATAGAAGGGCAGTAACCAATGAGTAATCACTGAGAAAGAAAAAAAAAACAAACAAAAAAACAAAACAAAACATGAAAAAGAAAAATAGCATGTTTTGCTTCAGTCTCCATTTAAACTATAGTCTTTCTATATCTTTCTCTGAGTTTAGATATCTCCTTCCATCCTGAGGCTTGTAGAGTTTTCTTTTAGCTGCGTGTTGTTGAGGATAGTCCAGTTTATCAAGGTTGGTCATCACACATACAATGTGTCCACGATTGTGTACAAGCTTTTCCTGGTTCTGCTCTTCTCACTTAGCATGAAATTGTATAAGCCTCTCCAGGTAATTATGAAGTCCATCTCCTTCCCATTTCTTATAGCACAATAGTATTCCATTACATTCATATACCATAGCTTGTTCAACCATTCCCCAATTGATGGGCATCCCCTATATTTCCAGTTTTTTGCAACCACAAAGAGAGCTGCAATAAATATTTTTGTACATATGGGTCCTTTTCCCACTTCTGTGATCTCTTTGGGATACAATCCCAACAGTGGTATTGCTGGGTCAAAGGGTATGCAATTATTTATAGCCCTTTGAGCATGGTTCCAGATTGCTCTCCAGAATGGTTGTATCAATTCACAACTCCACCAACAATGCATTAGTGTTCCAATTTTTCCACATCCTCCCCAGCATTTGTCATTTTCCTCTTTTGTCATAGGACATTTTTCTTAGCCCCTTCTTCATTCCAGGAGGTGAGCAGTGTGGTCCTTTTAATTTTAGTTGGTGCTGACCAGGATTGATCTTTAGAAACTTTCTTTGATTAAAACTTTAGTAGTGTGGTCGTTAAAAAAGGCTGCTCAGACACCCAGGGGTCTGCTGAATCCCACTGCTCCTTTAGTCCAGTGAGATGTACCTATGGCCTGGGTCACCTATGTTCAGGCTTGTGACTATAGCTCCCAGTGTATCCACAACTGTTGCTTTATCACTTGACCATCTTCATAGGATTTTGAGGTAGGTAAAAAATGGCTAAATGTTATAGGTGATGTCTTTTGACTCACACATAAATTAAAATGAGACAGTGTTGCATGCAGTTGTCAGTATCACTGTCTCTTCCAGAATTGCAAAAGTCCAAAGTCAGGATGACTAACAATGGCTCAAGATGCAGGGGACCTTGGCATCTTCAATGTGTATCCAATCCCTAAGCTCTCCACAGCACCTGAATCAGCCACCTTCATGGACATTGGAACAAATTATTCTCATCTACCCATTCTGCTGGGGGAAGTCTTCACATGCTTGGGGTGAACAGCCCTCTAACTCACCAATGGTTTTGAGACCATTTGGCTACCCTCATCCTGGCTTAGCCCATCTGCCAAAACAATCTACCAGTGTGTGGCCTTTGTATATGCTACACCTCCTTGGAGTCATAGGTGAGAGTTGGGTGGCTAGTTGGTCACCAAAGTTGGAAAGCAGCCCCAAAAAAGGCTCAGCAGCCTTCATGCCAAAGGTACTAGTCTTCCTTGAGCACCTGTAACCCCAGTCTGCACAGGAATAGTAAAATGGATGAAAAGCACAGATTGTCCAGATGATGGTATGTGATTGTCCACAAATCCATTGGGTTATCCTTGAATATATCTTAGATGGGTAATGCAAGAAAACAATAAGCTTTATTCAGAATGAAATAGGAGGAGGAGATCTGACTGAATTGCATAGGAGAAATTGTGCAGGTCTTCCAATTAATCCCAAGCAGCTTTCTACTACATTTAATTTAAACATGAATATCCTACCAATCTACAAGCTAGGCATCACACTACTATTGAGGAAATATTTGGAAACCCAGAGAAAAGCCTGTAGTGTGTTGAGTAGATGGGATAGAAATAAGAATTGTCCAGAACGAAAAACTATATCCATTTTATTGTGACTTCTATAATGGGAATCACCATAAAGATATTAATGAGATCACATATCCATCAAGGTATCAAAGAAGTGTTCTCTCAGTAATTCTATGTGACTATGATGAATGAAATTGATGGAATCCTAATAAAGACAGTCCCCACTGAACAGCAGGTCCAGTGTACCTACTAGCCACACACCCCCAATATCATAACTTTTTCATATATGCCTCACTGCTCACTAGAACAACAGGTGTGTCTATGAATTCATATTTCTCACAGAAATAGCAGGCATGTCCATGTGATGGAGTCCCAACCACTGCCTCTAGCTAGCTACTGCCCCTAGATCCATTCCTCATATTTCCCATAGAAACATCAGGTGTGTCCATGCACTCAACCACAATCACATCAATCTAATCTCAGACAGGATCACAATAGTCAGCCAGTCAGAAAGCAGCACCATCAGGATGTACAAGCAGAATGTGGACCCAAAACAATAGAAGGGACTTTCCCTAAGTAGGCAGTCATGCAATAATAGTAAAGAACTGACCTATAATGAACTTATGACATAGAGAGGCTTGTTATAATATCATTAGCATACATACATATTCCCCACCACCACCAAATGGGTTTTTCTATATGCATTGTGAGTAATCACATATACAGTTCCACTATGACTGGGACCCCTCCTCCACTACGTAAACCCTTAACAAACCCCCCTAACTTTTAAATATTCATAATTTCTGTTATGTAATTGCATCTTTATAAAAATATATAAAAATCCATCTTGCTTTCTCTGAAGTTGCTGGTTCCTCTTGGAGCTTAGCCTGCTTCATGAGATGTGTGAATGCCTATACTTGGAGTAGAGGTGGTCAGACTCTGAATTCTTGGACAGGGTTCTACAACACATCATGAAACTGCAACAGCTTTTGGCATCCCTGGATGGGCATAATAAAATGTTATGATCACAAAAGATCACAACTGCAGGTAATCTAAAAGGTCTATAGAAAGGTACACACTGGAGACCAGTGTACTGCAGTATGTTACCAACAAAGACTTTGCATTTAAGAAGTGACACAATAGACATTATATAATTAGAAAAGGGGGCCAGATCACTGAGGTAGCAAGAATGATAAATAGCAGATGGTTAGTACTGGTATGCAAGAAAACGCTAAAGGAAGATCGCTAGCATATTGAATAAAACATTCCCAGAACATCTTCAGAGAGACTAGCATAAGAATTACATAGGATTAAGGAGGTGTGGATGAATTTTCACCTGCATGGATACCTAGAGGACCAATGCTAATACAATCATACATCAACTGAAATACTGAAATTAGTTTTGCCATCCCAACTGTGCTTGCAACATCTTGGAAGAAAAGCAGCAATCTCGTTATTGGGAGTGTGTAGTTTTTAAATAAAAATTCCCTTTGAAAAGCCTGGTTCTGAATATGCCAATTACAATCACCATAGGACAGGACTGAGAAAAAACTTCTTTGTTGTCTGGCTCCCACACAGACAAACTCAGCCTGATGTGGGCTTTGAACAAACCCAGGTGTATGCCTGGTGACTCAGCCTAGTTACATGACTGGGCTTTGGGAATGTTAAAGGGGAGAGAAGGGAAAGAAGCACAAAACATTTCAGCCCTGGGGTGTTCCTCAACGTCCAACTTTCTTTAAGGAGACACCCTGCCTCCTTCCCTCCTCCCCATCCAATTTGAAACAGTCCTTAGATTCTCCTCCCTCCCTTATAGGAAGTCTCCACATATTAGGGGGGTGAGAGGATGCATGTGGAGTAGAGAGAGTGCTAGACTTGGGACCATGAAGACATGGGCTTAAATCCTGTCATGTGACCGACCATGTAACCATGTGACCCTTGACGAGTTACTTAATCTTTATGAGTTTAATGAGTTTTTTTGGTCTTTTTCCTTCCTTTCTTTTCTTTTTTTTTTTAGCTTTAGTTTTTCAACTATAAAATGGGGATAACAATAAATGTAGCACTTACCTCTCAGGGTTGTTGTAGGACTCAAATGAGATCCTATAGGAAAAGTACTTTTTATACCTTAAAGCACTATACTAACCTTGTCATCCATACCTTTACAACGTTTCCCATGTCACATACTCCTTTTCTGCACTTATGTAGCCACTAACCTAGACCAGGTCCTCATCGTCTTTTATAGGGGCTATTGTAATGGCCTAATTAATTGATTTCTCTGCCTAAATCTCTTCCTACTGTAATCCACCCAGCTGCTAGTGATTTTCCTGACCATGTCCCTCCCTACTTAATACATTCCAGTGGCTCCCTATCATTACTTCTAGGACAGCGGTTCTCAGCCTGTGGGTTGTGATCTCTTTGGGGGTCGAACAACCCTTTCACAGGGGTTGCCCAAGACTATTGGAAAACACATATTTCTGGTGGTCTTAGGAACTGAGACACCACTCCTCTATCCGTCTCCAGGCGGGTCCGCCCACATGCAGATACTCCCAGATACGCCCACATATGAGTATTAAAGGGTCGAGGCACTAGGAAGGTTGAGAACCACTGCTCTAGGATAAAATACAAAGCCCTTTGTTAGGTATTCAAAGTCCTTCATGAGGGAACTTGGCCTTTCCAATCTTGCTAGTTTTCTTACACTTGACTCTTTTCCATGCTATGATCCAGTTACATTCACCTACATGCTATTATTTGCAAATAAGACTCCATCTCCTGATGGTTTGTCTTTCTTCAGCTGTCCTCCATACCTGGAATACTCTCCTGTTTAGTTTGAGAAAGGACCTCAGTGTCTGATACCTTGTCCTGCCAGGTGATCTTCAGAATCTTCCTAAAATAATTCAAATGGAAGTGATTCTGTTTCCCGGCATGGCACTGGTATACTGTCCAAGTTTCACAGGCATACAACGAGGTCAGCACAGCTCTATAGACCTTCAGTTTGGTAGTCAGTGTAATACCTCTTCTGTCCCATACTTTTCTTCGGAGCCTCCCAAACACTGAGCTAGCTCTGGCAAAGGATGCATCAACCTCATTATCAATGTGTGCATCCCTTGAAAGTACACACCAAAGTAAGTGAACTTATCCACAACATTCAAAACTTCTCCATTTGCTGTAACTGATGGTTCCACACATGGATGGTGTGGTGGTGGCTGATAGAGCACCTGTGTTTTCTTGGTGTTAATTGTTAGGCCAAAATTAATACAAGCAGCAGAGAATTGATCTGTACTTTGTCGCATCTCAGCTTCAGAGGCTGAATTGAGTGCACAATCATCTGCAAACAGAAAATCATTGCACCATCACTCCCTCTACTTTGGTCCTGGCTTATAATCTTTTCAAGGCAAAGAATTTTCCATCAGTGCAGTAGCTGACATTGATGCCTTGTTCATCCTAATTGAAAGCATTTGTCAGCAGGTCTGAAAACATCATGCTGAAAAGCATGTGAGCAAGTACACAGCCTTGCTTCATTCCATTGGTGACTGGGAAGGCACAAAAGAATTGCCCATTATCCAGAACCTGGGCAAGTATGATGTCATGAAATTGACATACAATGTTGATGAACTTGTCTGGGTGTAATGGTAATGGAATTTGGAGATACCCCTATATTGGCTTGGTTTTTGGGTTGAGTGTTAAAACCCAGAGCTTGTGAATCCTACTGGTGGGATGGACTTGTTGATGTGAAGAGAGAGGGCTGAACTGGGAGGAGCTGTGAATTGGGAGAGAGGCCCAAGCCTAGAGAAGGCAAGAAGGACTTTTGGAGAGCAGTATCCAGTATCGTGGAACCTGAGTTGATGAGAGAAAGACTGCTGAGAGCCTGCTGCAGCTGCCCAGGACTTTTGAGAACTGCTACCTGGAGCTGCTGAGAACTGAGGAGGCATGGCTGTGATGCCGGTATTTTGTCTGTCTGTTTTGATGTTGTTTTGCCAGATTCACCTGCTGGTGAAGGACAGTGCTGCTGTTGTAGAGGTCCTGGAACCTTGCTGTTGGTTCAGAGGTCCTGAAGGAGGATTTTCTTGTTGTGTGCTTACAGAAATCCTGGAAGAGGGCCTTGCTGATGTTTTCAGGGATTCTGGGACTGTTCTACAGGCAGAGAGTGACTTGATGAAGACACTGGCTATGGCTTTGTTGAGCCTTGTCTCCCCAGGAACTGAGATTGCAGAGGGCTTGCCTCGAGTGAAGATGAAAGAAGGGCCTTTCCTTGGATTTTCAATGCTGAGATGATTATCTTAACCTTGTTGTAACTTATAATTCAGGGGTGGGAAGCCTTTGACTTTTTTTTGTGCTCTGTGATTGACCAAATGAATACTTTGTTTATGATTAGAGACTAATCTCCATTTGAGAGGAGAGACTTTGTTGACTGACTAAATGTACTGCCTAGGAGTGGGCTATTTTGACTAATGTGCTGGCCAGGGGTAGGATACTTGGACCTTGATGCTTTGCAATTGAATTGAGAACTTACTTCCTAAATGAATGAGTTCCACTGTATTTTGACTTTCTCTGTTCTCTGAATGTTTGCTGAATAAATGGGGTTTGCTATGCTGGTAATTTGAACCTTGGAAGTTGCCTTTGCTTGGCATTACACTCATACAGGGCAAGCATTCACATGGCGGTCAGAGGAAGTGGTGTAAGGACACTCTCAAGGTCTCTCTTAAGAATTTTGGACTTGATTGTGTGACATGGGACAGGATTGCTCAGGGTGGCATGCTCACATCAGAGAAAGTGATGTGCTTGCTGAGCAAAGCAGAATTTAAACAGTGCAAAGGAAACTCAGGATGCATGAATTTAGAGAATCCTTACCAGATGTTTGTGCCTAACCTGTGGTAGAGCATTCTGAGCTCATATTGATCTGATCAGCCACAGTCAGGCACTCTGAAACTTGACTCTAGCATAGTGATGTCATTTTGGTCCTCCTCGAGAACAAAGGACAACAATAAACCAACCAACTAACCAACCAACCGACAACCAACTAACCAAACAACGAACCAGCCAAGCTCCTGACATCTACCTCTTAGCCTTCTGACTCAGCATACATTTCACCTTCTGAAGGGGACCTATCTAGACCTCCATAGTTTCTTTACTCCTAGATCCTTGCCTTTGAGATTACCTTCCATTCCAATTGTATATATTTTCATGTACATAGCAGCTTGCTTGTCACCTCCCCCAATAAAATGTGAGATCCTTCAGAGCAAGGATCATGTTTTTGCCTTTCTTTCTATCCAGTACTTAGCACAGTACTTGGCACATAAAGCACTTAATAAATGCTTGTTAACTGAGTTATTATGAGGTTACCATTCTCACAGCCTTCAAAAGTCTGCTTCATAGAGATTTTTTAATGATACTTATGTAATAACCAGAAAAAAATGCAAATGAAAAAGAGAAAGAGAAAAGCAGAAAAAAAAATTCTCCCTCTATAATTATCTTGGGACGGCAAATAATAAATGAATGAATGAATGAATAAATAAACAAACAAGCATCTCCTACTCAGTTACATCAAGGTAGCAAAGGTTCTTTTATTACAGAAGATAAGGATATATTTAATTTAATTCATCAAGCATTTATTAATCACCTATTATATGTAAGACATCTCAGCCACTGGGAATACAAAGATGAATAGGACACATCCCTGTCACCGAGGAATTTAGTCTATGAAGGGAGATTAGAAGAGTCTCATATGTACTATAAATCACAATGTCAAAAGTGCATAAGAAACATACAAAAATGCTGTTAAAAATGAGAGAAGGCTAATTTCTGACTGGAGAGATGAGAGAAGACTGTATGGAGAAAGGGACAACTGAGATAGGAAACATTTGAATGGTCAGAGATGGGTATAGGGGAGAGGGGATGAGATGAGCAAAAAGGGGAATAGAGAAGGTAGAATGAGTTTAGGGAATGACTAGTAATATAATTCAACTTAAAGGTAGAATGGATAAAAAGAACTGGTGAGATAATGTTAGAAAAGTAGACTGGAGGCAGATTTCAGAGATACTGAAATATTACACTAAGAAAATTGGACTTGATTCTGTAGGCAATAGAGAGCCACAGAAGTTTTTAAGTAGAGGAGTGGCATAGTTAGGGATATATGTTAGGAAGATTACTCTGGCAGCAGTGTGAAGGATAAATTTGCACAAACTACAGGAGGTCTCTTGGCAGAAATTCTGTACTAAGAAGGCCCCAGCGATACTTACAGGGTCTATATAAATGTAGTGACTGAAAGGGAGAATATATAGATGAATTGATCAGTCAGTCAACTACTACTTATTATGGACCTGCTATGTGCCAGGCACTAGGCTAAGCACTGGGCATACAAAGAAAGGTTTAAAAACAGAGCCATCTCTCAAGAAGCTCACAGTCAAATGGGGGAGATAGCATACAAATGATATGTGCTGTTCAATCATTTCCATCATGTCTGAGTCTTTGTGACTCCATTTAAGATTTTCTTGACAAAGACAGTGCAGTGGTTTGCCATTTCCTTCTCCAGCTCATTTTACAGATGAGGAAACTGAGGCAAACAGGGTTAAGTGATTTGCCCAGGGTCACACAGCTAGTAAGTGTCTGAGGTCATATTTGAACTCAGGAAGATGTCTTCCTGCCTCCAGGCCTGGCACTCTATTCACTGTACCCAGAAAGGATTAATTAGGGACATGCTCAATGGGAAGGCACTCAGAGTAAGTAGGACTGGGAATGTCTTCCTTCAAAGATGAAATTTTAGAAGAAAGTTGAAAGAAGTCAGGGAAATTGGGTGGCAGAAGGAAGGACAGAGAGAGTTCTAGGCATGAGGGGCAGCAAGCAAAAATGTTCAGAGTCAGAAGATGGGATGTTTTATGCAAGGAACAGACAAGAAGACAATGTTGCTGGCTCACAGAGTACATGGAGGGGAATAAGATCTAAGAAGACTGGAAAGGCAGGAAGGCCCCAAGTTATGAAGTGCTTTATAAGACAAAGGGAGGATTTTATATTTTATCATGAAGGCAATAAGGGCTAAGGAGTACATAGAGTAGGGAGATGATATGGTCAGATGTGCACTTCAGGAAGGTCAGTTTGACAGTTTAGTGGAGGATGGATTGCAGTAGGGAGCGACTTGAGGCAGAGAGACCAACCAGCAGTCAGTGAAATAGTACAAGTACAAGGTGATGAAGGCCTCCACAAGAGTGGTAGCAGTGCCATAGGAAAGAAGGTGGGGAACATGTACAAGAAATGTCATGAAGGTAGAAATGGCAGGACTTGAGACTGAAGTCTGGCTGCTCCCAATGGTACAACATTCTCAGATTCCCCCTGTGTGCTTACAGTTCTGAGGTGGGGAGCACACACACACACACACACACACACACACACACACACACACACAATTACAGGTACTTAGAGCATGTTTCTCCAGTTAAGAAGACACATTTCCCTTCTATTCAGTCTCATAAGGCAATCAACCAGCAGACAAATTCTTTCTAGATATTAATGCAGTATTTACTGAGCTCTCTCTCTGTCTGTCTCTGTCTCTCTCTTTTTATCTCTCTCTCCTTCTCCCCTCCTCTCCCTACCTCTCTCTCTCTCTCTTTCTCCATGTATACATATCTATCTATCTGTCTATCCATAGATAAATCTATATACCTTTTGCTACATTTTTTGGGAAACACAAAGAAGTTGTGGAGGGGATCCCTGATGTAATGAACCTCAAAGTCTAGTTATAGAAATGACATCTATGAAAAGACAACAGTAGGAGGTGGTAAATGCTAAGTACTAAAGAGCAGTGGAGACTTCAGTCCCAGAGGGAGAGCTGCTTCTGTTGCATGGAGGAGGTAGCATTTGAGCTGGATCTTGAAGGAAGAGTAAGCTTTGGTCAGAAATAGAAGAGCTAGAAGGTATTCTGGAAGAGAAGGTATAAGGCATATATGGAGGACACGAAGAAGAACACTTTGGCTGTAGTATAGGGCATGTGTGGAGTTAAGTAGAGAGGGAAATAAAGCTAGTAAGATATGGTGCAGCACATTGTGAAGGACCTTGAAGGGAAGGAAAAGGATTATAGCCTATTCTCTGTCCAAGGTCCTTAAGTCTCATTCCCTAAAATAGAAATATTGTCTAATTCCAAGCTGCTTCTATTCTCTGTTCAGGCTAATTAGTTTTCCTGTAGATACCTTTGAAATAACACTGGTCTCTAGATTCTATTGCACTAAAGTCTTTAATTTTTTCTTTCCCTTATTTCCATATTTCCTCCATGAGATATTTTCTGGTTACCTGGGCAATTTCAACCCTGTTAGAAGAGCCAAAGGGAAATTCTTGTGTACCAGTTAGCAATTGACCATTAATAGTTAATTATCCACATGCTATAGGAATATGTAGAAGTATGCATGAAGAGAAAATTCCTCAGACCTGAATTTCTCATAATGTTTGGGGACCAGAGATCATTGCCCATTCGGAGAACATATGCATGGGTTCTGAACAGTGGCACTACCAAATGATGACTGATTGATACGGAATTTTATGAAAGATAGAAGGATTA
This sequence comes from Pseudochirops cupreus, assembly GCA_028627135.1. Taxonomy (NCBI): domain Eukaryota; kingdom Metazoa; phylum Chordata; class Mammalia; order Diprotodontia; family Pseudocheiridae; genus Pseudochirops; species Pseudochirops cupreus. Next base: position 98,532,024 of record CM053581.1, on the reverse strand, counting down.
AAAGTAAATCTGCTAAAATATAGGGTGAAAGGATTGAGTAGAGGTGGAGAGAACCCAACCAGATTGTTGTCAGTATAAAAAGAAAGACTACATATAGGGTATATAGAGAGAGTCTGTAATAGTATCCTTGAAACCCAGGAGTTCTGGCAGAATCTTATTGATCCTGGAGACAGAAAGGTGTCAACTATTCCAAAAGCATTTAATTAACACTTGCTCTGTGTTGGGCACTGTACTAAATACTAGAGATACAAAGAATGACAACAGACAGTCATTACTTTCAAGGAGGTTATAGTCTAAGGGGGAGGGGGAAACAACAAGTGAACAACCATGTACAAACAAGATATATAAAGGATAAGTTGGAGACAATCAACAGAGGGAAGACACTGGCATTAAGGGGGTTGGGTAAGGCTTCTTGTAGGAAGTTCATATCCATTTGTGTATGAGGACTGAGGAGGATCCACTGCTTGATTTCCCATATGCAATTTCCCTTGCTTTCTTTCTCAATTAAATGTGTTGTCTACTTGATTAAATATCTAAGTTGTATGTATTTATATGGATCTATTTGTATAATATCTTCCCCCTGAAAAAGAATATAAGCTCCTTGAGAAAAAGAACTACTATTTCCATGCTTTTTATCCCTATAACTTATGATAATGCCAGGTACATAGAAAGCACTTTCCAAGTCCTTGTTGATTGATGAATTGATAGATACAATATCACAGTGATTTATTTAGGTATGTTCTATTTTATATAACAGATTAGTTCCTTAACAAGTTGCATTTACATTGAATCCTATTTTTTGTGTTAGGAAGGTTTGCTATTTAAGGGAGATCTTTAGGTGAATCATTTTGTAAGGGGATAAATCCTTCTGTAATGCAAATAGATACTATAATTGTCTTTTCATAATAGGCTGTCTCAGAGTGAGTCATGTCTGAATTGGATTGTGTGTGTATCTCTGTTGATACATATGACATAAAAACATATGTGATGTGTGTCACGTCACCTCAGACTATGAGTGCCGTGAGGTTGCCTTAACTATGGGTAGCATAGCACGTGGGGCTTATTGACCAGTAGTCAAATTTTCATAATTACTTTTTTATAATTTCTCCTGCCCCTTCCTTTTCACCATGTCTTCAATATTTCCAAAGTCATGAAACTCACTGCTTGGAGAAAATTCATTTCCTTCCCTGAGCATATTCTCGTAAAAATCAAATACAATGGGAAGGGAGAGACAGTTTTTCTGATTTCCTTTATATCCACATTTTGATTTCTTCTCTGCCTCCAACATGTGCTAATGTGTGTGGCTTCTTTAAACTTCTTCAGATGCTGTATTTGATGATCATTTTCTGGCAGTCTTTGTTCCTAGGAGCTCTCTTAATTACATTGCATTCCCACTGAAGAGTACAAACAGTTTATCTTCAGCCTTAGTCAATTTTTCCTCTTTAAAGTTCACTTTAAAGCCCAATTGTATAGTACATTTGGTAGTCACTGCTTCCTGTTGTTCTTTAATACTATACCAAACTTAATGAGGCTCTGACTTCCACACCATCATATCCCCCAATAAAAATGAGACAATCTTTTTCATTCAAGAATTTGCCTGGTAGCAGAAGCTGGGGTACTCTAGAACTAAGTAAGTTTTAGTTTTTCATTCTTTCTTTTAACACATGGATCTGCATTCACACCATTTTTTTTTCACTTAAAATATATTTCTTCCTCTCTTACCCACACCCCCCAGGGGGGGAACTTAAAGGAATAAAGGAAAAACAAAATCCTAGTAATAAATATACATAGTCAAAGAAAAAAATCATCCATTATCCATGTCCAACAAATCCATGATTAATGCTACATTTGGAACCCATTACTTCTTTATTGGTAGGTGGGAAGCATGTTTCACTGTTAATCTTTTGGAATTACTCTTAGTTATTCTGTTGATCAGAGTTATGAAGTCTTTCAAAAAAATTTTTTTGTCTTTACAGTGTCATTGTTACTGTATATCTTGTTCTGGTTATGTTTACTTCACTATGAATCAGCTCCTATAACTCTTTCCAGGATTCTCTGAAACCATCCCTTTTTCTCATTTAAAATTTTTTGACTTTTTAAAAAATATTTTGTTATAATCAGAAAAAAAATCCACTTTCACACCCTCCAACCCAAACCACAGTATAAGCATGTAGTCAATCAAACTTCTGCATCAGTCAAGTTAAAAAAAATTAATCTCATGCTATACTGAGTCTTTCACTTTTTTTTATCAGGAATGGAGTAGCATGTTTTTTTTTTTTTTCAGTCCTCTGGAATCAAGATTGGTCATTATGCTGTTGAGTCCTTAATTCTTTCAAGGCTATTTGTCCTTAGCATATTGTTGTGGTTGTACAAATTTTTCTATGGGTTTTGATGCACACTCTTCATCATGCTCTTCTTCTCAGATATGAAACCATGCTCTTCATAATTTCTTACAACACAGTATTGTATCACATTTATATGCCATAACTTGTTTATTCATTCCTCAATTTATGACAGCTTTCTTGGATTCTTATTCTTTGCTACCTCAAAAAGAGGTATAAATATTTTCTGTATTTACAAAGTTCGTTTTTTCTTCAAACTAATCCCTCCCTTAATCTAGTTTCCCTCTAACATCTTTCCCCCTCTCCTTTCTCTTTTCTTCTTATTTTTCTGGTGAGTGGAATGTATTTCTGTACCCAACTCTGTGTGTGTGTGTGTGTGTGTGTGTGTGTGTGTGTGTGTGTGTGTGTATGTTCTTCCTTGCTTTGACCTGTTCAGATGAGAGTGAGGTTCAAGTGTTAGTCATTCCTCTTTGTTTATATAGGTGTCTACTTGTACACCTTAATTATGAGACTTATTTCCCCTAATGTCTATCTCCCACACAATGTATTATTCTTCCTTTCTCTTTCCATTCATCTCTTAAGGTCATCAAGATATAATACAGTGATTCTCAACCTTCCTAATGCCGCAACCCTTTAATACAGTTCCTCATGTTGTGGTGACCCCCAACCATAAAATTATTCTCGTTGCTACTTCATAACTGTAATTTTGCTACTGTTATGAATCTATCTGATATGCAGGATGTATTTTTATTGTTACAAATTGAACATAACCCACAGGTGGAGAACCATTGAATAACAGAACCACTTCCAGGCCTTGTCTAATTAAACTGTTTCTATGACACTTGGTATTGATAGGGTTCAGAGGGGACAGATGCATCATCTGCCCACATTCGAATGTAAATACTTTTTCCTTGTCTATCCTTTATCACTGCTCATTCATATTTATCTTTTTGTGTTTTTGTTCACCCCTATGTTTGAACTTCACATTTTCTCTTCAGCTCTAGTCTTTTCATCAGAAATTCTTAGAAATCGTCTATTTCATTAAGGGTCCATCCCCACCCCATCCCATGCCCATGCCCATGCCCATACCCAGTTTTTCTGGGTAAGTTATTCTTGGCTGTAAGCCTGTATCCTTTGCCTTCTGGAATACTGTATTCCAAATTCTCCAACTTGTTAGTGGTGGCTGCTAAATGGTGGTTGATCCTGATTGTGGTGTCTCGGTATTTGAATTCTTTCTGACTGCTTGAAGTATTTTTTTTTCTTTGATGTGGAAACTACAAATTTTGGCTACGTTGCTCCTGAGAGTTTTCATTTTGAAGTTTCTTTCAAGAAGTGACCAGAGGATTCTTTATATTTTCATTTTGCTCTCTGGTTCTGAAAGATCTATATAGTTTTATTTTAAGATTTCTTGAAACAAGATGTCTAGACTCTTTTTTTAGTCATGGCATTCAGACAATCCTTTGATTCTTACATTTTTTCCTCCCCAATCTGTTTTATAGGTTAGCTACTTGTTTATATAGGATCTATTTTTTCAGGCTTTTGACTTTGTTTTAACATTTCTTATTGCCTCAAGGAGTCACTGGCTTCTCTTTGTTCTCTTCTAATTTTCAGGGAGTGTGTTGCTTGGGTGTGGTTTTGTACCTCTAGTACCAGGCTGTTAATTCTGCCTTTCCAATTCTTTCTCCCATAGCTCTTATTTCTTTTCTGATACTTTCCTCAAGTTCTTTTAATTAATTTTTTTTTTTACTCATCCTACCATCCTGCTTTCTGACTTTGGACTTCCCATGTAGTGCTTCTGGAAGATCTGGACTGGTCCTATTCTGTTGTTGCTTTCTTGGGCTGGGGGGCGTTATTGAGTATTGTGTTATTCTAGGATTTCAGGGACAGACTGGGGAACTACAAATTTTTAGTGGTTCCAAAGTCATCAAATCCAGGGCAACATCTGATTGTTGCCTCTTCCCCTCCGCAAGCTCTATAAATTCCTGTCCTGGGTTTAGGTCAGAGAAATGGTAGATTGCTGCTGAACTCAGGCTCTATCAGTGAGCTAGACAGCTCTGTTGGTTTAGTGATAGAATTTTAGGGTCTCCTTTGGTCTGGGTTCTTGCCTTGCCTATTCCTTTGTAGGCCAGGCTAGGTCTAGATGCTGGAATTGAGACCCCACTTTGCTCCTAGGGTCTTAACCAAACAGCTGCTGTTTGCTTTGGAACTTTCTTCTTTCTGCATGCCCCATCAAGGAAATGCTGCTTTCCTCCCATTGGCAGAAGCTTTCTCAGTCCACCCTGATTTATATTTTCATTCTTTGTACCTCCCTTCTCTCCCCTTTATGTAACTTTTAAAATGCTTTATTGATGCCCTTTTTCATATCCATTACAGTTCACCAGTCTACATCCTCAATATAACACTCCTTTATTACAAATACACACAGCCAAGCAAAGCAAATGACTATATAATGTATCATGTATGAGGATGTGAAAGAATGTGTGCTTGTTCCATAACTCTAGCCCATCATCTCTCTACTAGAGATAGAAGATGCGCTTCATCATCCTTCTTCTGAAGTCATTACAGGTTGCTGCTTTAATTAAAATTCTGAGGTCTTTTGAAGATATTTCCCCTTGTTACTGTCACATAAATTGTTTCCCATTTCTGATCACTTCATTCAGTCCGTACATTTCCCTATACTTTCCTGCATCTGTCATACTCTTCATTTCTTTTTAGTAAAATATAATTTCATTGCATTCATATATGATACTTTGTTCAGATATTATCCTAGTTAATGAACCACAATTCTGTTTTCTATTTTGTACTGAAGGGATAGTTCATTTATTTTATATCATTTTGGGGATCAACATCGGTTGTATTTCATAAGAATGAAGTCCTTGGGAACAAATAAATTTATATCATGTTTTAAATGAATTCTCAGGTCTTTTTAATGTATTCTCAGTGAAAAAAATTGTCACTATGGGTAAGAATAATTTTTGCCTTCATGCATATCTGTGACCATATCTATCTATCTATCTGTCTACCTATCTGTCTTTATCTATCTATCTATCTATCTATCTATCTATCTATCTATCTATCTGTCTGTCTTTTTATCTGTCTGTCTTTCCACCCACCCATCCATCCATCCATCCATCCATCCATCCATCCATCCCTCTGTCCTTCCGTCCGTCCTTCCATCCATCCGTCCATCCGTCCTTCTGTCCATCCGTCCTTCCGTCCATCCGTCCGTCCTTCCGTCCATCTGTCCGTCCGTCTGTCTGTCTGTCTGTCTGTCTGTCTTTCTTTCTATATGTCTATCTATCTATCCAATTTTAAAAAGCAGTGGTATCACCAGCTCCTCAAGAACAGAGATTGTTTTTTGCCTTTCTTTGTAGTTCTAGCACTTAGCATTATGCTTGGCATGTACAGCTTACTACAGCTAAGTTGTGATTAGTGCGAAGAAAAAATATCCATTACGTGGTCATAGGATTTGAATTCACCTTATTCAAATTATAATTAGAGGTAAAATATGGTAATCGGTTCCAGCCCAATGGAAGTGTGCAGTTTGAGTTCAAGTAGTGAAACTATTTCATGGAATACATTGTTCACACTGATGGGGATCAGGCTGTAAACGCTAGTGATGGTGTTTTAGTATGTTGTCAGATAGATAATGTAGGACATAAGTAGTATTAGGTAAGAGCACTGAACCAGCGAAGTCATGAAATAGCTGTGGTTACTATGTTTCTTTAGTGAAAGTGAAATTCCGCTGACCTTAGTAGATTGACGGATTCTCAGACCCAGGAATCGGTATTGAACCTAGTGAGTTTTGTTGTTGTTGTTGTTCTCAAAGAGGACCATTACATCAGGAAGGTAATACCATGATTTGCAAGTGAATTGGATTTAAGTGAGGGAGGGCTATGCAAGGCCACCAGCCCCACTTTTTCCTGCGGAGCCATCTGAGTCCAGTGGCAAGACATAGATCAAGATTACTGAAGATAGCTCCCAGCTCCCAGCTATCTTCACATTTCAGTGACCTGGTACTAATAGAACGTGATGTACTCAGCACTATGCTAGGCACTATGAAAAATCTAGAATAGCAAAACGCCATGATCACTGCCCTTAAGGAGCATGTAGCTTAATTAAGAAGACAAAACAAATATACATTAATCGGCAGTGAACAAAATAAGACAGAATATAATTCAGAGGTACATGGAGTAGTAGTAGACAGAGTGCTAACCCTGAAGTCAGTAAGACCTGGGTTCAAGTTCTTCCTCTGACGTGTACCTTGGCACATCACTCAACCACAAGCAGTTCTCTATAACCCTAAGTGGCAGAGGAGATGATCATCTGACTTGGTAGAGGGAAATCCTTCATTTGAATTTCCTTATAACAATGAAATAAGGGTTATAGTAATAGAAATAAAAATAATAAGCCTACAAATGCTGGTGAATTAAGAAAAGAAGATCAACAAAGGAGGGTTGTTGGGAGAAGGTTTCTGGACATGGGGAAATTGAGTTTGGACTTGAATTTATGATCGAGGCTAGTGAAGGGAGGCAGGGAGGCAATTACAGATTAGGGGTTGAGGAAATAACATGAGCAAAGGAATGGAGCATGGCATATCTCATGGACAATGAAGCTATCTACCTAAGTAGAGCAGAGGGTATACTTCGAGGGAACACTAGGAACTTACCTTGGTATGGCAGGATAGAACCAGACTTTGGAATACCTTGAAACCTAGGTAAAGGAGGTTAGGTATAATATAATAAGAAATAGGAAATCATCAAAGGTAGAAACATAATGAGACATAATGAGAGTGGCATTTTAGAAAGGCTGATCTGGCAGCAGTATATAAAATGAAATATCAGGGATAAAACTTAGAGCCAGAGAGGTCAACTAGAAGGCTGTTGTAGCCATAGAGGCAAGTAATGAGAATATTGACTAAGATGTTGACAGAAAGAATGCAAAGAAAAGGACAAATATAAGAAATTTTGGGAACATCAATAAAACTTATTTACTGTCTAAATATGTGTGAGTAATGAAGGAAGGGGCAATGTAGAGATTAATGGGATTGAGAGAGTAGCAACACTTTGACAGAGTCAGAAAAGTTAGGAGGTAAAACTAATATTGAAAGAAGATGATGAATTTGGTTTTAAGTCTATAGAACTGAGAGTAAGTCCTCCAAATAGAAATATCACCATGGAGTTGTCATACTTACAGTTGTCTTAATATTGTATATATGTAAAGATGGACATATAAAATATAAGGACTATAATTCTCTTTTAGCAGGCTGAATAACCAACCAAAAACCATATGGCAATTTGTTGAAACCTGATTCTGTGGCTGACAGTATCTCCTTAAACTATCCTGCCTTCAATCGCCATGCATTGGGATGGATGTCTACTGATGACCCCTTTTGCTATGAGCTCGTTTTCAAAGTCCCTTTTTGACTTCATATATTCAGCTTGTGGGTTTTTTCCCTACTTCACATAAGAGAGAACTCCCTCTACCCTAATTTGCACCATTATTCAAATGAATATCTTACCAGCTTAGGAGACAAATCTAGTGACTTTTCCAAAGAGCAAACTTTGTATCTGAAAGGAAATGTTCTTCTTAATGATTAGAAGAGATAACATATTGGTATTATATTATTCAGAAAGGTCATGTGTTTCTTTTAATTGAAAAAAAAATCAGCAAACAAATATATGCCAGAGCAATCTTGAAATAAATGGTTTTAAAAATATGTATTTAGAAGATATTTGACTTAATCTTTAAAACATGTCACAAAATAGTATTTTATAAAGAGTTTTCACATTCATTATTATTTGATAATCACAAGAGCCCTATGAGATTGGTAGTACAAATGTTTTAATTCTCATTTAACAGATGAGGAAAATGAGGATCAGGGAATTCAAGTGACTTGTCCAAGCTTGATCAACTAATGAGTGGTAGAGCCAGATTTTGAACTCTGCTTTTTTTTTTACTTTATGTAATAATATGGTTACAGATTTGTACCTGGACGGGATCATAGAAATCATCTAGCCCAGTTTACCAAACTGTCTCAAAATAAAACATGCAAAATAACCAGGTATTTCCAGAGGATTAATAGTCAAACCTGAATGCCCCTCCCCCAATAATCTAATTGTTATCATCAACATTAAATGATATTATACTGTGATTCTATTTTTATGAAGCAAAAACTCAAGGGAAGGGATCCCTAGAAGAGAGAAGAGATGATCTGGGAGAATAACTAATTTTTCAGCTCATCAGCTGCAATTTCAGTTTGTTAAGCTGGATTCTCTGAAAGTTTTGATTCCATGATTTACAGAACTCTTCCTTCTGTATAACACTATACAGAGAATTGGAATCAGTTAAGTACTATTTAGAGATGATGAGTTATCTCACACAGGAAATGAATAGGCCTTGAGACAAAACAACATTGAGATCATTCCCAAAGCTGCTTGTCAGGAGCTGTTCAGCCTGCCATGAATTTTCACAGTTTCCAGAATGATCTAGCCTTTTTCAGCAAGACTTAAAGAAGTTAACTGAGGGGAGGAACAGTCAAGCAGCAACCAAATGCTCTTAGTTATGAGCTGGATGAGTTCACAAGAAAATGAATTTGACATAAAGTAGGTGAATAAAAAGCCAGATGAAAGGTACTTTGGCACTAATGACCTATTGGAATAGAAGTATACCTCTAGCTCCATTTGCAAGAGGCTCTATGTTGCCAACATGACAAGCTTTAATAATGAAGTTCATGAGCAAATGAGCTGTTAGGTCAGTTAAGCAAGGATCACATTTAAGGACCAACTTTGCTCCCACAGGAGTGGCTTCACACAAGGGATAAATTATAACAATTCTGCTGGCTCCAGCTGGGCATGAATGAATCCATGGAGCTTTGTCAGGCCATTTTAATGCTATGATGTCCTCATTCACGGTGCTCTTTGGAATGGTTGGCTAGACAGAGGCAGCCTGCTGAGTGCCTAATGAAATACCAGATTGAAAACAAGTTAATCTTATAATGTGAAGAACCTGTTTATGAGATAATTTCCATTTGTTTAGAAAGGAGAACCTCTTTGGCCTATAGATGACACATCGAGGATATTTACTGAGTGATCTATGTGTCCTACAATGGTTGCATTTCCCTTATGGACTGGCTAATATTACAACCTACAGATCAAGATATATATGCTTGTAGACCATCGGGTGGTATAAGGTATAAAGTATGAAATATTTTTGCAAAGGCTAGAAAGTTAATTCCAAATTAGATGTTTATTTCAAAGTCACAAAATTTGAAAGTAATTCAAATTATATCCTTCACATCAATTTACTTTACAAAGGAAAAAGAAATGTAAAAAACAAGAATCAAGTTAAGAATTATGAGATTAGTGTGAAACTGATTGAAGGCATGTCAATGTTGTAAAACATATTTCAGTGAAGAATTTATTTGAAAATGTAAAAATTCTTCCTACTTTCTATTTGACTATCAAAAGTTCAGTATCATATCTGGAAAACTACTTAAAACCTATCACATTTAGAATCCTTTTTATAGTGTGTTTCATTTATCACTGAATTAATAAGTTTATGCAGAATACCTTAAAAGCACTTAATAAAGCTTTTTTGAGTATATTGTCTAGAACATGGGACTTGGCATGAGGAGACTTGTATTCATATCTTTACTTGAATGGGAAGGAAGGAAAGAAACAAATGTTTACCAAGTGCCTACTATATTCTAGGCACTATGTTGAGAGCTTTTCAAATATTTCTCATTTGGTCCTCACAATAACCCTGAGAGATGTGTGATATTATTATCCCCATTTCACAGCTGAAGAAACTGAGTTAGAGAAAGGTTAAGTATCTTGTCCAGGGCCACACAGATAGTAAATGTCTGAAGCTGGATATGAACTGAAGTCTTCCTGACATTATGCCCAGCATTCATTCCATCTGCCCCTAGCTGCCCATGATGATCATGAGCAAGTGACAATCTCTAAGAGCCTCAGTTTTCCACACAACTGAGCCCTAGGGCAGGGAACTAGAAGGTTCAGCACCACTGTTCTCCAGGCATTAAGAAAAGTCCCAGGGGGCAGGACAGTCATAGACACAAGGCCACCATTTGTCTTCTGTCCTTCCCCTTACTTGAAATGATCATGAGAACGCTCTGGGTTTGGAGCTTCCAAAACAGCAAATGCATGAGTCTACCTTTCTTTCTCTGGGTGTCACCAAGAGAATGTCAAGTTTCTTGAGGGGAAAAACTATTTTTGCTTTTGTCTTTGTGTCCCCAGAACCTAACAGAGTGGCTGGCTCGAAGTGAGGGTTTACTGTTCGCAGAATTGAATTGAATTGCTCAGGATCTAAGCACCACACAAACTGCAAAAGTCGTGGGCAGGCACTTACCTTGTTGGCAGTGACAATTGAAAGTCAGCTAAACAACCAGTACTAAAAAAAAAAAGAAAGAAAGAAAAGAAAAGGAGGAATTAAACACAAAACCCAGGAGAAAAGTGTTTGCTGAAATTTGAAGAGATTAGGGATAGATTATAATGCCAGGTCCTTTGTCAATTAATTGTTTTTCTGGAATCCAGCCAATACAAGTTTTAGAAGTGTAAAGAAAATAATACTTGGAATTTTTTGCAAAGACTCTTGAGACCTAAGGACCATGTTTCCCTCTAATAAATGGCTTCAGCCAGATATCTTTTTTATTCATTCAAGGAGCAGCTTCTCTTTAAAGCAACAGAGTACATTCCTAAGTCTGATTAGGATGACCCTAGAGATCCTGCAGAAAATGGCTGATGGAGTTATTACACTGAGACTTCCTTATAACATCTTTTGTTTGCCATCATACAGAATGTGATAAATTCAGAGTTTTTGGACCCTATCCAATGATAAGTTTCACTGGAAAAAATGACAATACCTCACATTTCAATGGCATGTAATAGTTTTCAAAGCAATTCCCTCATTTTAGTCTTGCTGTTGCAAGACTCTGTGAGGAAGGTAGGGAGAGATGGTCTTTTCCACAATTTTGGAGCTGGAAGGGATGGCAATTAAATTAAATTAAAATTAAATTAAAATTCTTTAATTTTATAGATGAGGGAACTTGCCTTAGGTAAGTGAAATGACTTACTGGAAAAGAGGTCATAATAGGTACTAAATGATAGGTAGGTTGAGAATTCAGGTCTTTTGACTCTGTCAATGCCTTTTACTGGTCAGCAAAACCCCAATCTAGTTTTGCATCGTGATCTAATTTCTCTCTGCAGTTTCTACTCTTAATCCCATTATACTATGCTTGTCCCCCTACAAGACACAGGTACACAATGACAAGCAAAAGAAAAATGATCAGTACAGTTGCTACACCCTCAAAGACTTAGACATCTAGAGTTGGAAGTGATTTCAGAGGTCAATTCTAACACCCTTGATTTACAAATGGAGGAACTGAGGCCCAAGTGGGTAAAGTGACTTCCTCAAGGTCATACAGATAGTAAGCACTATCCTTTAGACTGTGCCAGCCTATAGCATTCTTTTCCTTCTCTACTGAATCATTATAACATTTATCATCTGATTGATCTTGTTGAGCAATTCACCTAAGTCACCCAGTGTTTTTAGCTTATACTTTTATATCTTTATCCTGTGTCCCCAGAATTGAACAGGAAGGAGGAAGTTTGCCCAGATTGTATTTGTCAAATTGCAAAATTCTTTTAACAACCCTAAACTTCTCCTTAAAAAATCCCATCTTTTTTAATATCAATCAATATCCTTCTAGTGTTATATGGCTATAAATTATGGGAGTGTGAAGTATTGGAAAGGCATTTCATTCAAAGAGCAATGGGAAAGTGTGCAGTGGGTATAGGCAGGTGGCAACCCATTACAAACACTAAATTGCAAAGAAGGAGGAAAGGATGCTGTCAAAGAAAGAATTGAGAAAAAAATGAACAAGGACTATTCACACAGAAGAATGAGGGAGAGCCAATGGACAACCCATGTGTTCCACTGTTATTCTTTAAAAAATCAAGAGAAAACAAGGAAGGGGACTCCAGCTCTTTGGGTGGACTCCTTGTGGCAAACTTATGGGAAGATATGGACATAATGTGCACAGGAGGAGCAGGTAGGGATGGGTTATAATCTGAATCATTAGAGGGAATGTGTGCATCAATGATGAGGATGATGGTGGTGGTGGTGGTGGTGACAGCCGGTATTTTTATGGCGCTTTAAGGTTTGCAAGGCATTTTACAAATATCATCTCACTTTATCCTCATAACAACCCTGAGAGGTAGGTGCTATTATAGTTCTTTCTAAGTCCCAGTGCAACCTCCTACCCATTGTGCTGTCTAGTTTCCTAGAAGAAGCTGAAGTTCATTTGAGTATTTGAATAGCCCTACATTCCCACAGAGATTTGAAATTAGGAGGATATGGGTTTAATTTTTGCTTCTGATATTAGCTGTTATTGTATTAGAAGTTATTTAACTTCAATGAGCCTTAGTGGCCTTATTTGTAAAATGGGGATAATAATAATAATAATACCTCTTTCACAGGGCTATTGTGAGAATCAAATGAGATAATTTCTGTAACATGCTCTGAAATCTTTAAGCACTATACAAATGTTAGCTATTACTGTTTTAAATTCTTCAAGATAAGGAATTATGTCTAATATATTCTTGTATCCTCAATTTCTAGCACATAATGTCTCATATACAGCATAAATATTTACTGTTAATAATGATGAATTTAGACCATTCTTTGATTTCCAATCATCTCAACCAAAATTCTTTTAAGTCCTGGCCAAACGGACAAATCAATTAGATGTAAATAAGGTCATTTTAAAAATATATATATTTTCCAACACAGGAAGTATATGAACACAATTACAAAAAAAGTCTTTTCACACAAATAAAGTCAGATTTAAATAATTGGAAAAACATCAGTTGCTCATGAATAGGCCAAGCTAATACAATAAAAACAACAATTCTACCTAAATTAATTTACTTATTCAGTGCCATACCAAACTACCAAAAATTATTTTATAGAGCTAGAAAAAAATAATAACAAAATTCACCTGAAAGAACAAAAGGCCTAGAATATCAAGGGAATTAATGAAAAGAAATGCTAAGGAAGATGGCCTAACCATATCAGATCATAAATTGTATTATAAAGCAGCAATCATCAAAACTACATGGTACTGGCTAAGAAATAGAGTGGTAGATCAGTGGAATAGGTTAGGCACACAAGACACAGTAGTCAATGACTATAATAATCTACTGTTTGATAAACCCAAAGACTCCAGCTTCTGGGGTAAGAACTCACTATTTGACAAAAACTGCTGGGAAAACTGGAAAACGGTATGTCAGAAACAAGGCATAGACCAACATCTTACACCCTATACCAAGATAAAGTCAAAATGGGTTCACAATCCACATATAAAGTCTGTTACTATAAGCAAACTGGGAGAGCAAGGGAATGATTTATCTGTCAAATTTATGGAGAATGGAAGAATTTATGATCCAACAAGAGATAGAAAACATTATGAAATGGAAAATGGATACTTTTGATTACATTAAATTTAAAAGTTTTTGTACAGACAAAACCAATGTAACCAAGATTAGGAGGAAGCAGAAAACTGGATAATTTTGATTACATTAAATTTAAAAGTTTTTGTACAAACAAAACCAATGTAACCAAGATTAGGAGGGAAGCAGAAAACTGGGAAAGAATTTTTATAACCAGTGTCTCTAATAAAGACTTCATTTCTAAATATATAGAGAAATGAGTCAATTTTAAAAATACAAGTCATTCTCCAACTGATAAATGGCCAAAGGATATTAACAGGCAGTTTTTGGAGGAAGGAATTAAAGCTATTTATAGTCATATGAAAAATGCTCTAAATCACTATTGATTAGAGAAATGCAAATAAAAACAACTCTGAGGTGCCACATCACACCTATCAAATTGGCTAACATCACAAAACAGGAAAATGATAAACGCTGGAGAAGACATGGGGAAATTGGAACACTAATACATTGTTGGTGGAGGTGTGAACTGATCCAACCATTCTGGAAAGCAATTTGGAACTGTGCCCAAAGGGCTATAAAAATGTGCATACCCTTGACTGAGCAATACCACTTCTAGGTTTGTATCCCAAAGAGATCATACAGATGGGAAAAGGACCTGTATGTACAAAACTATTTATAGCAGCTCTCTTTGTGGTGGCAAAGAATTGGAAATTGAGGGGATGCCCATCAGTTGGGGAATGGCTGAATAAGTTGTGGTATATGAATGTGATAGAATACTATTGTGCTATAAGAAATGATGAGTAGGCAGACTTCAGAAAAACCTGGAAAGACTTGAATGAACTGAAGCTGAGTGAAGTGAACAGAACCAGGAGAACACTGTACACAGTGACAGCTACTTGCTTAGTGCTGCTGCTGCTAATGCTTATTTTCATGACTCGGTAAATGTCACAGCATGATGGAAAGAGCACTGGGCTTAGAGTAAGAAGGTTGGGGCTTAAATCCTTGCTCTCAAGTCAAGTCAAAACAACAAGCATTTAAGTACCTACCATGTGTCAGGCACTATTCTAAGTACTGGGGATACAAAGAAAGGGTAAAAAGTCTCTGCTCTCAAGGATTTCATAGTATGATGGGAGAGACAACAGGCAAACAGCTATGTATAAGGAAGAAATAGGATAAATTGGAGATAATCTCAAAGAAAAGGCTCTCAGGGGAATTAAGGGGGTTAGGGAAAGGCTTCTGGCAGAATATGGGATTTTACTGAAGACTTAAGAAAGCTATAGAAGCCCAAAGGCAGAAATAAGGAGACACAGAGTTCCAGGCATGGAGGGCAGCCAGTGAAAATGCAGCCAGAGGGTTGGAGTGTTATGTGTGAAGAACCAAAGAGGCTAGCAGCACTAGATTGCAGAGTACAGAAGAGGAGTAAGGTTCAGGAGTGGGAAGGTAGGAAGGGGTCAAGTAATGAATGGCTTTAAAAGCCCAACAGAGGATTTCATATTTGATCCTGAGCTAATAGTGAAACAATGCAGTTGATTGACTGTGTGTGTGGGGGTGGGGGTGGGGGCGGGGTAGACTTGGTCAGACCTGAGCTTTGGGAAGATGGACTTGACAGCTGTGTGAAAGATGAAATGAAGTGGGGAGAGACTTGAAAGAGGGAGACCCACCAGCAGGCTATATTCATTTAGGCTATATAAACCTTCATTCTGGGGATGAAGTGATATGTCAATATGGTGGCAGTTTCAAAGGGGAGATGGGGTGTATATGAAAGATGTTACAAAAGTAGGACCTGACAATAGATTGGAGAAAAATAGAGAGTGGGAGAAAGAGAGTGAGTGAGAAAGAGAGTGAGAGAGAGAAAGAGAGAGAGAGACAGAGAGAGAGAGAGAGAGAGAGAGAGAGAGAGAGAGAGAGAGAGAGAGATCAGCAATGACATTTTGGTTTCATTCCTGGATGACAACTAGTATTTTGCAGTAATAGGGGAGTTGCAAAGAGGGAAAGGTTTGTGAGGAAAAATAATGAATTCAGTTTTAGACATGGGTTTAAAATGTCTACAGGACATCCAGTTTGAAATGTCCCATAGGCAGTTGGAGATGTAAGCTCCAGTGGTCAGGAGGGATGTTAGGGCTGGATAAGTTGATTTGAGAATCTTCATCTTAGAGATAATAATTTAATCCACGGGACCTGATGGGAACAGCAAGTGAAATACAACACAGAGAGAAGAGGGCATAGGACAGAGCCTTGGGGGGCACTAATTGACTAGAATGATGACCCAGCAAAAAAGGATGAGAAAGAGCAGTCAGATAAGAGGAAAGTCAAGATAGAATAAGGTCATGAAAACCTAGAGAGAAGAGAATATCAAGGAAAAGAGGGTGATTTACAGTCAAAGGTGACAGAGAGGCCAAGAAGGAGGAGGATTGAGAAAAGGTCATTGTATTTGTCAATTAAAAGATCATTGGTAATTTTGGGGACAGCATCAAGCAAAATAATATGTGAGGACAAGAGAAGAACTCTGATCCAAACTATACAACTGTGGAAAAGCCATTTGACCTTGAACAAGAGACTCTGTTTCTCCATCTCTAATAATGCTTGAACTATATCTCAAACAGTTGTGGGGGAGATCTTTAAAATTGTAAAGTGATAATACAAACAAGAATGTCAGTATCATTACTATCATCACTTGCAGACAAACGACTCCTCAAAAGTTATGATTTAGTAATCCAAGTTAAGCAAATTTTTTTTGGAAGACCACAAAGGCCTCCCTGACCATCGAGCCCTGTTGGAAGCAACAAACTTAATCAGATGTTCACCTGGGTGTAATTCCTAATTCCTGTCCCCTGAGCAGTGATGAAATGTGATAGGAGATCTGAATGCCTGCAGGAGATTGCTCCACCATCCCTTTCCTCTAAAGTCTCAGAATTAATTTGGGAGGCTCAGCAAGCACAAACTTAGTGCCAGCCCCAGTGCCTTAGTCTGAGCTCTGATGCATCTACTTTATACATAGACAGCTACAGTTACATTTCAAAGAAGCATACCCTCCCTGTCTCCCTTCTCTAACAATCACCTCCCTTGCTGAACAATTTTATTATCTAAGCTTCCAGACTCCCCTTATCTGGAGCAATTGGCAAAAGAGAAGTGACATAGTGTGATGAATGGGCAGTCAGCCTAGAGTCATTGAAAATCTGGGCTCAAATCCTGGTTCCAATATTGATGAGCCTTGTGACTCTGATTAAAAAAACAATGCTTAGCCTGTCTGATTCTCAGTTTCCCCATCCATAAAATGGGGATGATACTTGCATTGCTTGCTCCACAGCGTTGCTGGGTGGTGAGCATTTGGTAAACACTGAGGTGTTATCAGAATGGGAGTCACAGAATAAAAAAGTGGGAAAAAGCCTTTGTGGCCAACAAACTCACACTGTATCTGTATAGGAACACCCAACATCATACCCCCAAGTAGTCATTCAAACTTTTCTTGATTTCCAGAGAGCAGGAACCCAATACTTGTCAGCACAGTCTATTCCACCTTTGGAAAGTTCTAATTATGAGCTTTTCCTTATATCCAACAGACATCTGCCTCTACTACTTCCATGTCTTGGTCCCAGTTTTGCCCTCTGAAGACAAGCTGAACAGGTCTAATCACTCGTCCAACAAGGATGCATCAGATATTTAGAGACAGCTAGCATGTCTCCCATAAGTCTTCATCTGTCTAGGCAAAACACATGCTCAGTTACTTTAACCAAAACTTGTAGGGTATGGTTGCTCTGGTAGAATGGAAGGTTATTAACCTGAGTTCAGGTCCTGGTTCTGACACTTATTGGTGGGCAAACATGTCTCTTAACATCTCTGTGCTTCTGTTTGCTCATTTCTAGAACTGGAGTAATGAAATTTGTACTCTTTATCTAATGGAGTCTTTGTGAAGAGACCACTTCATAAAGTGCTATAGAAAAATGAGTTGTTATTAAGAAAGAAATAATCCTTCCTTCTTTGATTGAAGTAACAATTAGACCACCTGTCAAGGGACTGAAATATTTCTCCCTTTTGTCTTTGACAACATAAATGTTCCCTCTTGAACATTCCAAAAGAAAATAAAGCAGACGTTCAAAAAATAGAGGCTTTGGAGAGGCTTATACAAACTGATGCTAAGTGAGAAGAGCAGAACCAAGAATGTACACAATCACAGACACATCATATGTGTGATGACCAACTTTGATAAACTAGACTCTTCTTAGCGACACACAGTTATAAGACAACTCTAAAAGTCTCAGGATGGAAGAAGATGTCTACATTCAGAGAAAGGTCTAGAAAGAACAGAGTTTAAATGGAGACTGAAGCAAACTACATGCTCTCTTTCTTTTCCATGTTTGGTTTTGTTTCCTCTTTCCCATTGTTCGCTCCATTGGTTACAACCCTTCTATACAACCAGACTAATGTCCAATGTGAAAGTATTTGCAGATCCTATACTTGCTCACATGCTGCCATAGGCGGGGACTGGGGGGCGGGGAGGGAAGAAAATTTGAAACTCCAGGGATTGTGGAACTGAATCTTGTAAACTAAAAGTAAATAAACAAATCAATTTAAAAAATATAGAGGCATAAAGGAACAAGCTAACTACTAAGGCTATTTAAGGGAGGAATTGCCCCATAATTCAGGAGTTATCCGAAAGTTAGTTTGATTCCTGGCTATGCCTTTCAAAGGGGAACATGACTTTGATTGGTCCATTGTGCCATAGGCACTCTAGAGCATCTAGGGGCATTATGCCATTACTATTGCCAGGGGTCCGGCTCTAATTTTACCAGCTACATGACCTACACTTTTGTGTACCCTTAAATTATTTTTCATACCCCATTGGCATAGTGGTATACCTCAGAAACTAGATGGCACAGTAGAGTGTTGTATTTGGATTCTGGAAGTTTGATTCAAATCCTGCCTCAAGCACTTACTAGTTATGATTCTGGGAAAGACACTTAATCATCATCTGTCTAAGAGACTTATTCTGTAAAACTGGAATAATAATAGCATCTACTTTACAGATTATGAGGCTCAAACGAGACATAATGAAGCATTTCACAAGACTTAAAGTGTATGTACATACAATTATTAGGAGAGGAACGATTATTTCTCTCTTATAGTAGTAACCAATTAAAATCCATTTTTTTTCTTTCTATTTCCTCATTCAAAGCCCAGTCTCTCCTGTCTAAAGGATTCACCTCACCCAAAACACGTTATCTAGGTGGAAATCTTACTCCACCATTGCTAATTTTTCATTGATTGGATGGAGGATAGATGCCTTTTGTCTAGATTGTCCAAGGATGGGATGGTCTGGGTGTAGAGATGAGTAACAGTGACATAATCAGTCATATTTGCCTAGTCCCTCATTAGAATAGGCCTGCCTCTCATTGTAATATTCATTTTTTCATTAATTGTTAACCAACCAGAGTTGATTTCTGCCTGTCAGGAATACTCACTCTTCCAATGGCACATAAACATGGAGTGGCCTCCGTGATTCATCTTTGGTTTATGAAAGAAAGTCAAATGACCATCATTTTATTAATTATCTGCTAGTTATAATTAACAGAATCATTTATTAATTACCCAGAAATTATGTCTCTCAGACTTTTCATATGTCATAATTAGCGTTATGAAATTCCTGCATATGACCCTGATAAAGAGCTTGGAGTGGTGGAAATGAGTGAAAAGGCCTGAGAGCAAATCCCAGTTCTACTACTTGTCACCAGGTGCCTTGGCAAGGCATTTAACCTCTCTCTGGGTCCCACCCAGCTCAAGCTCTATCACCCAGCCCTTTCTCTTCCTTCTTTGCTGGCTGTTCTCTCATATTTATGCCTTTAGAGAAGAAATAACTTTTTGCTTTCTCCTGGTGAAACCTGATCCAAATATGGACTTGTCACCCCTGTGACTGGCTTGGAGTGGGAGCCAGCCACGTGGAGCTGTTCATTTTAAGCATCAGCTGTGTAGGAGGCCCCACACTCTACCTGATACCGAAATGGCAATGAGGACATCAAAGGAATGAATAGCCTGACGAAAGTCCTTGCCTCCCACACCCCTAATCATGTCCCTTCCCTTGTGCCAGGAATGTAATTACTCCTGCACTGTCAAATGGCCATTTAGCAGTATGCAGCTGAGCTGAAATGCTGCTTTTATACCATGAGGCAGACTAACCAGGCACATTACTTGGGGTGAGAGGAAGGGGTGTCTTTAGCTATTTGCCTTAGGAGTGTGTTAATGAGATTAGGCATCCTGGCATCCAAAAGCACCAAGTACATCCTCCCTCCCTTCACTTCATCCTCCCCTTCCCTATAAAATTTGTGTGAATATACCTAGAGGGTCATGTGAAAAAACTGTTGTCCTGAATCCTGCCTTGGGAAGAGATATGGTCCAGAAGGACCCTCCAGACTCGTGGGGCAACTTCCAGAGGATGCCTTGACATTGTGAAGCTGTTGTAGCCTTCATGTAACCCACTACCCTCCAGCTGCTGGAGGTATTATAGGCTAACAATGACTGCTAAGGGTCTAAAATTGTGCTTATCAATTCTAAGACATTGCACAGAAACTGTTGCACTGTATGATTTTTGGTAAATGATCTGTGCAAATAAAACACTATTGAAGTAAGTCATTTGTTCAAAAATGGAAAGAGGAGGGTGGCTAGGTGGCATAGAGTCACTGGCCCTGGAGTCAGGAGGACTTGAGTTCAAATTCAGCCTCAGACACTTAACACTTACTAGCCGTGTGACCTTGGGCAAGTCACTTAACCCCAAATACCCTGCCTTCCCCCCTCCAAAAAAGAAAAAAAAATGGAGAGAGGAGAGGATTCAAGAGCCTTTAACTTCTCTTCCAACTTGAAATCTACTATTCAACAAAGAAACCTGATATCTGTACATTATTTGCTTTATGGATGGGCTTGTTTGCTAACATTTGTTAATGGTAGGCCTTTTTTTTTTTAAACATTCCTCTAGGCCAGCTTAACACCCCCTCAAAGTCTCCAGTGGGATTCTGGAATTTCATCAGTGCCAAAAATTGTATGTCCCACCCAAAATTTAGGGGGATTATTTGCATTCTACTGAACAAAGGCCTTAAATGATTTGTTTTGTGATGGGTTTGAAGGTAGAGCTTATTGGGTAGATTCTTGACATCTCTTCAGGTTCTGTTATTCTATTTTAAAATGCAAAAGGAAGCAATCTTCAATAACAGTAATTCACAGTTACACAATGCAGCCCAAGGCTTACAAAATAATCTCCTAATGGATGTGATTGGCTAGTGAAAGTTTTATTGTCACTATTTTCCAAATGAGGAAATGGAGGTTCAGAGAGGTCAAGGGATTTGCTGCTGATCATATCACAGCTAATTAAGTGGAGAAGCCAAGACTTAAACATCAGTTGTGTGACCCCAAGCACAATGTTCTTTCTTCTATGCCATATCATACAACTATATTATATTAAATATATATCATATGTTTATATATAATATTATATGTAAATAACTATTTTATGTTAAATTAGATATATTGAAAATAATATATCTAATTTCTGTGACTAGATGGATCTTCTGGCCTTATCCAAATTTCCTCTATTCTCATATCTAAATTTGGTTAGGCATATGTGGCCTAATAGAAAAATCACTGGCTTTGGAGATGGAGGAAATGAGTTGGAATACTGGCTTATGTCCTATGAAATCTTGAAAGTAATGTTGCTTAATGCACGTGGGCCTTCATTTTTTCATCTATAAGACAAAGAGATTAGATGTAATAATCTCTAATGTTCCTCTGATCCTTAAAGTGTCTATTAAAGAAAAAGAGAAAAATCTACATATGGTGGGGAATCCTATGTCAGATGAGGGGACCAATTACTGTCGAGTACAGCATATCTCTTGGGGATAGTCTGGTTGTTGGTTGGTTCCTTATTTCTATTCTGGTATCTTAGCACCTCCATCAGGTCTAAGTTAGTTCCATCCACTTTTAATATTTTGTCAATGACATTGAGTTTTCACAGCTTCACAAGGAGGAGGCCAACTTGGGGGAGAAGAGAATGTCTGAAACTAAAAGAGAAAGCAGAAGTGATGGGTAACCCATCACTGAGTTACCCATGGGTAATGAATGGATAGCTAGGTGGCACAGTGAATAGAGTGCAAGGCCTTAAGTCAGGAAGACTCATCTTCCTTAGTTCAATCTGACCTCAAACACTCACTAGCTGTGTGACCCTGGACAAGTCATTCAACCCAGTTCGCCTCCATTTTCTCATCTGTAAAATGAGCTGGAGAAGGAAATGACAAACCACTCCAGTATCTTTGCCAAGAAAACCCCAAATGGGGTCACAAAGGGTTAGACACAATTGATACTGAACAATAACGCCACCACAGATGGAATATTTAAAGAATTTAATACTTAAAAAATTTAAAGACCTTTGATTTCATCAACGTGGGAACTCTCTTAGCAAATGCTGACTGTAAGCTTTCTTTGCCTCTTCTTTGTTAGGTGCTACGGCTGGAAACAATCCTTTACCTGGTTATGGTCCTCTGCAAATTTTGCTGACTAGTCTTTGACTCATAGACTACTTAAAACCTTTAGATTTGGGTATGACCTGCCCTAATTAGTCAAGGTCACTTCTACACCATGACAAAACTTCAGAATAAGACTAATAGAGGAGAAATGTAATAAAATAAATCAATTGATGTACAATACATTAGTACCTCTCAGATATGTGAATAGCTCATGCTTCCCTACTATTTGCTCTTGGACTATTAACCTTTAATAAGCATCATTCTTCAACAATGATACATTTTAAATGATGTCTTTATTAATAATCCACATTCTTCCAGTTCCCATGACCAATGAGGTGGGAGACTAGACATTTTCTCTGATCCTCATGACCTTTCAAACTTCTACCCAATAAGGATGATGCACAAGAAATAAAGTCATTACAGCTGTCCCCACAGGCTAAGAAATCAAGAGCCTTAATAAGGTAACACCCCATGTACCACCACAGAAGGTTAATCCCTAATCCCTTTCTTACTCACCCAGCACTCCTCGCCCCTCTAACCCCCAAGTTCTGGCAGGGTGACACAAACCAGTACAGCAGTTTCCTTGCTCCCCATGTAGCAGTATCTGTCAGTATACACCAGTGCCCAACCCTGTAACCCACCACTCTGTGCCATCAAGCAACAAAACTCCACTCCACCATCTTAATCCTCCCCCATAGAGGAAGTGAAGGCCTAAGAAAGGGGAAGTATATTTTACTTGAGGGGCTCAGCAGCCGTGCTCAACTAAGGAACAGAAGGAACTGTGTCAGGGCATCAGCACATTTGTTCTGCTCCACCAGATCTAAAGACAAGGGGCCTAGCATTCAGCTGAGACTAGTTCTATCCCCTCAGAAGTCACTTGGGGTAGAGACTGATGCCAGTGAAGAGTGAATTTCCCAGCACATAAAGAGGCTGAGACAGCTTTGAGGTCTAGTTCTGGAAGAAGCCACCATCAAAGAAGGATTCAAATAATAAACAAAATGGGAATGTAAGAACAAAGGGTTAAAATTACCAAAGACTTTAGAAGGAAAAAGAAAAAACTTAGTTAAAAAACTTGAGTGCAAGCAGATAAGCCAAAAGGGAGTATATTAACAGTAGAATGTAAGGTATCCTCCAAAGATATCAAAAGAAGTTCGAACATTTGTGAATAAATATTTTAAGACAAAGGAAAATGAATTAATACCTTATAAGGCAGAGGACCTTTGGATTCTCAAGAGAGCATGGAACTAAGATGTTCCCAAATGGTTCGAGGGCAAAATAAAAATACTAAAAGCAGAATTTTTGGCCTGCCTGGTAGAAATGATTGGAAGAATATAAAACTTGAATCTATTGTGGCAAGTCTTACTAAAGAAGCAAAAGAGAAAACAATGAATTAGAAATGTAAATACACAGAAGTGAAGGAGATTCTGGAATGAGAAAAGTAAAAAGTTATAACATTTAAAGAAAAGATTATCTCCATATAAGCAAAACATATTGATCTCAAAGATAGGATTGCAGAGACAATTTAAGAATTATAGATCTACCAGAAGGACATAAGTCAAAAAAGCTGAACACCATATTGTAAGAAGTGGTATGATAAAACTCCCCATAACTTATTAACACAGAAAAAAATTATTAATCAAAAGAATCCAGAGATCACCTCCAGGAAAACAAAAAACAAACCTATGCTGAATACTCCAAGACATAGTGGCTAAATTGATCAATTCCAATGAAAAACAACAAACTCTACAAACCACAAGGAGAAAGACCTTGAAATATAAAAGAGATTTGAATAACACAGAATTATTCTGTACCCGCCAGAAACTAGGGAAAAGAATGAATAATGTTCCAAAGAACAAATAAGAAGATGCAACCCAGGTTGATTCATCCCGCAAACCTGAGCCTGACCATCTGAGAACAAAAGATAGATATTAAATAAATTAGATTCATTCAAAGAATTCCTACATAAAGAAGAATCCCTACAAAAAATCCCTACCCAAGCATATTATTTGCTTTGCAAACAGCTCAGATAACAAAAAACACAAGAATCACAAAACACAAAAAACAAACAACACAAGAAAGGTAACGTGGCAGCCAAGGAAGGCAAAAGTAAGGGGAAAATTATCCAGAAAAAAAGGGGAAAAAAACTTTAGTTACCTACAAGGCCAAAAACAATTGAAAAAACTACAACAACAATGACGATGAAAAAAGAATACAGTGACTATTGAGAGATTTCTTTCTGCACGTGCACAGGATAGAAAGATAAAAGCGGAACTTGATTAGAAGTTGTATAAAATGAAGAAGTATGAGATATTATGGACTAAACCTCATAATATTCCATCTACATGTGAAGCAATGTTTTTGTGGGGCAAAGCTAAAGAACAAGAGCACATGTAATGGAGGAGAGAGGAGGAAGAAGAAGAGGGAAATGTATGATGTGCCTTAATCAAGTCCATGGTGAACAATGAAAGGAAAATGACTCCTGAGGTCTCTTAGGAAGAAGGGCAACTAAGGGAGAATGGGTAAGGTGACAAAGGGAGGGACTGAAATAAGGGGAGAGAAAAGGGGAAATACAGATTCATTGTCAGGAGGGGATCTGACTAAAAACCAATCTCTATAGGAGTGAGAGATATTCTATGATGGGACATTGTACCTTACAATAGGTATAATCTGCAGGAATTTGATTATTTAGAGAGAACACTATTTCTGAGAGCATTTTGCCTCCATGGACAATATCCTGCCCCAGAAAAAGAGAATCAGAGTTCCTTGGGGTGTCTGACATTCAGAATAGGGGGAGACAATGAGTCCAGGAGATTTCATGGCAAATAGAAAATTTTGGAAAACTCAACAATGACCACCAGATTGGAAAACATCAATTTATGTACTAATCTTAAAGAAGGGAAATACCAAGGAATGTTTAAATTGCCAAACAATTGTGTTCATTTCACACAGCAGCAAGGTTATGCTTAAGTTTCTGCAAGTCCTACTTCAGTAGTATGTGAACTGAGACTTCCCAGAAGAGCAAGCTGATTTTCAAAGAGGCAGAGGAACAAGAGACCAAATGGATATTTGCTGAGTTGTGGAGAAAGCAGAGGAATTCTACAAAAAAACAGAACCCACTTTTGCTTCGTTGACTACAATAAAGTCTTTGGCTGTGTGGATCACAACAAAAAGGGGGCAAGTCCTCAAAGAAATGGGAGTACTTGTCATCTGAGGAATATGGGTCAAGAAACAACAGTTAGAACTGAACGTGGAACAACTGATTGGTTTAAGATAAAAAAAGGAGTACAATAAGATAAAAAAAGGAGTACAATATTGTCACTTTATTTATTTACCTTATATGCAGAGTATATCCTTTGAAAAGCCACGCTGGATGATCAAAAGCTGGAATCAAGGTTGCCAGGAGAAATATCAACAATCTTAGATGATACCACTCTAATAGCAGAAAGTGAGGAAGAATTAAGAAGCCTCTTGATTAAGGTGAAATAAGAGAATGGAAAAGCTAACTTGAAACTTAACATTAAAAAAACAACACAACCAAACCTAAGATCTTGACAACTAGTCCCATCACTTCCCGGTAAACACAGAGAGAAGAAATGGAAGCAGTGTCAGATTTTATATTTTGGAGCTCAAAGATCACTGCAGATAGTAACTACAGCCATGAAATTTAAAGAAGCTTGCTCCTTTGCTATGGCAAATCTATATAGCATACTAAAAAACCAGAGACATCACTTTGCTAACAAAGGTCCATGTAGTTAAAGCTATAGTTTTCCCAATAGTAATGTATGGTTATAAGAGTTGGACTATAAGGAAAGCTGAGAACTGCAGAATTGATGTTTTCAAATTGTAGTGTTGGAGAAGACTTCTGAGAGTCCCTTGGACAACAAGGAAGTAAAATCTGTC
>CM053581.1:98490173-98505304 GCA_028627135.1 Pseudochirops cupreus | reverse complement strand
GAGACCAGATTTGAACTTGAGTCTTTCTGACTTCAGTCCTGGCACTGCACTACCTCGCTGCCTCAATAAATGAAGTAAAAACTTTGCAGTTAGTGAAAGGGGATAACAAAAGAGGACATGACTTTAGAGTGAGGAACAAGAGCCTATTAGAACACTGTTATTTTGAAGTAATTTTTCTCTTTTAAAATGTTATTTGTTGTATTGGATGGCTCTGTGGGAAGGGAAGGGATTCCTCTATGGAAGGAATTATAATAATGTAAAAACAAAAGATATCAGCAGAAAATCTTTTAAAAATAATCAGTTTTCTCTTTTTCTAGTGATCATACAGCTGTGTACAATGACTGACCTTATTTATTTACTATCACTGAAAATGAGGTACGTCATGGGCATGATCTTCTAGATAACTAAATGTTAGTCTTTCAAGTACCGGTTTGCTGTTTTCATTTTTTATTTTTCACAATGTTTACAGAAATCTATGATCAATTTGATTCTCTTCCTTCTCTTTTTTTAAAATTAGAAAAATTTTTCTTTTTGCTTTTTGGAGGGGCAATTGGGTTAAATGACTTGCCCAAGGTCCCACGGCTAGTAAGTATTAAGTCTCTGAGACTGGATTTGAACTCAGGTCCTCCTGACTCCAGGGCTGGTGTTCTATTCACTGAGCCACCTAGCCACCCAGTTAACCCTCTTCCTTTTCTTTTTAAATGGCACTTAAAAATCCAAGCCTGTCATTTCATTGGTTTAGGGCAACTCCAGGCATGAAAAGTCAGTTCACCAATGTAGCAACTCTTCTGTCTTAAAGAGTGTCCTGAGTTGCAGACAAATTAGGTAACTTAGCCTTGGTCATGTGGCGAGTATGGATCACAGGCAGGACTTTAACCTGTGAGTTGGTGACTGCCGTGGGCTGCTCAGTGTCCAGCACTAAGCATAATGGGAGATGTGAATAAGAAATGACCAGACAATGTGGGCAGTTCAAGGAAGAACCATGAACTCCATTTATTGATTCTTTGAACAAGGTTTTTAAAGATTCAAAAGATGAATATTCAAGTATTCTTATCCTAATCATATCTTGGAATTTTATTATCAATATAATAATCTGTCATACCCTGGAAGTAGCTTAGATAAGATAAGGCTTTGTTATCAAGGACCCAGGAAGTTATGGGGAGTCAGTTGTCTCTTATCAAAGTGTATCTACAGGACAAAGAATGCCCCTGAGAGCAGGCTTCAGAGCTGGAAGCCAAGGCCACAATCTCAAAGACATCTGCATAGAAACTGACCCCCAAGAATCAAGTATTTTGACTTACAATAGCATAAGGAACATGTTCTTTTAGGTGCCTGAAGTCTGGGGGCAAAGGCTTTGATATCAGGATATCGAACACAAATCTTTTTGAGTGTATCCCTGGGAGAGTCTTCCAGGGAGCCAGCCTTTACAAGCCATGTCACCTCAAGGGGTATTAGGGCACACTGTCAAGATTTTTATCTGAGTCCTGAATCAGGCCTCCTTGGCTCCCCACAGGTGACTCCAACACCAACCATCTGTTGTTCTGCCATGCCAACTCTAAATGGCATAGAGCAAGGATAATTTAATCTTTTTTTAACAATTTAAGATAATTGTTATGAATATATATATCTTTGCTCCACCACTGGCCTGTGCACAATGCACCCACTTCCCCTGCATCCTCTCCCCATTCTTGTCCTAGTAACCATCCTAAAGAAAGAAGAGCAAGATCCCTTCCTTTTTTACCTTCCCTCCTCTCCCTGCCCAGCTAGATCAATATCCACCCTTTTCCTCTCACACCTTCCCTGGATCTAGTCCTTCCTGGACAGTTGGTCCAGAATATATCTGACATGACCTGTCAACGGGAAGACATCCAGTAGTGTCCTGGTAAATTTTGAAAGTCAGCTCTCCAGGGGGAAAATGCATATGTGATACACTTTTAAGTTTAATCTATATATTAAATTTTTTTCTATCACTTTCTTAAGACTAGACAATCAACAAAATGATTAATCAAGTTCTGATTTGTACCTTTGCCAACTTCCAAGGTATAAAATCATACTGAAAATTTAACAATCTCAAGCCAGATGGAACTAGCTCAAGTACACCATTGAAGACACCTCACACCCAGAGTGGAGGAGGGGAGACTTTCTTCCTGGTCTTCTTTTATACACTTTGTGATGATCTTGATTATTCTAGAACTCAGTTTGATGTTGATAAGACCTCTCACCATCACCAGGGGCATCATGAACCCATCCAGGTTGCTTGATTGCTTACATGGATTAGACAGAAATAATCAACTCTATTCCTTCTGGTGACATGGAAGATTACTAGGCTCTATCACTTGGCCTGCCCTTATCTCCTAAGGTCTTCCAAGCCTTACCATTCGTCCAACAGACCCCCAACCTCCACATTACCTACTGATGTAATTTAAGAATCTCCTGGTCTTGACATCTGTTCTTCTGTGTCCTTGAAATTTTTGGATTTTTCCACCAGCCCTACAGATGAATTTTATTTTTGTTGTCTATCTTTGAGAACAGAGGCTGTCTAGTTTTTTTCTATTCATATCCTTATCACCTTTGTCATAACAAGCACTTCATAAACATTTTTCATTCATTCATTTATCCATTCTATGTGTCTCTTTCAGGAAGCCTTTACTAGTCTTCCTACATCTTACTCTCTATCTCTAAATGTTCCACTTAAGCTTCTATGATTTAAAACTTTGATAAGTTGATGATTGTGTCCGAGAGGCTGAGGTTACCAGAAGTCTGATCTCTAGATAAATGAACATTATTGTATTGCATCTTTTAGTGGAAATCCTACTAAAATCAGTTCATTATTCAAATTTTTTCAACAAACATTTATATACTATAGTTTATTCATTTTTCGTAGTGAAATGAAGTTATCACAGGGTTAATGTAGGAAACTAGGTTTATTCTCACACTCTTGAATGTGAAATGAACCCCAAATGAATCTCTTTAAATCAATCCAGAGTTTACACAACTTAGGATAACTGTGACATTCAACACTTATTATTTGGATACTATACTTGTTTAGAAACATTACATTAAAGCTAATTACTAATTAGGCAAAATTTATCCTAATATTATGAATGTGAAGGGGAGAATGTAAGTGGAGAGAAAGTATTATTGTGACTGTTGATTAATTGAATCAGGTAGTAGGATGAGAATTTCCCATAACAAAGTAAAACTTTTAATTGAATTAAACATAAAATTGGCATCTCATATTCAGCAAGGTTTACAGTTAAATAATCAAAATATTGAACAATAGAATTTCCCATAAAAACAACTAACACTTATAAAGCATTTTCCTTACAACAACTCTGTGAGGTATATAGTATGTATATTATTCTCCCCATTTCTTAGATGAGGAAATTGAGTCTCAGAAAAGTGAGATGACTTAACCATGATTACACAACTAGTGAATATGAAAAATAGCAACTAAACCTGGGTCTCCTGATTCCAAGTTTAATGTTTTTTCTATTTTATTCTTGACTCTCCAAAATCATAGGCTTAAGGATCATAGATTCACAGTTGGAAATGATCTTACAGGTTACCTAGTTCAACCTCTTCATTAAGAAGCTGCATCTGTGGCCTTAAGAGGTTGGTTCAATGACTTGCCAAAATCATAAAAAGACCATAAGTGGCGAAGCTGGGATTCAAATCCAGGTCCTCAAATTTTAGATTCAACTCCCCATTGCATTACAGTATCTCTATAAAATGATGGCATTAGATGAATTTTTCTGTAAGAACGTACATTCACTATAAAGGATGAAATTATAGCCATTCTAATAGAAGCAAATAATTGACAATGGTTCCTCACATAATACAGAAAGACCTGCAATTGAACCCATTTAAAAGTAAACACTGCTAAGATTCCATTATACATGAAATGATTTACAGTGAGTCCCTTACTTATGACTATTCAACTTATGCCTGTCCCTCACATACCAATGGCTGCTCTGACTGGTGCCTTTATTAATGAGTATCCTGTTTCTCTTTCTATTATCATTAGGGAAGTTTGTGTCATTCCTCCCTCTTCTTGATGTCAAAGACAACAGAATAAACATTTATTAAGCATTCACTATGTGCCAGGCACATTTTACAAATATGATCTCATTTGATCCTCAAAACAATGCTGGAAGGGAAGTGTATTATTCCCATTTTCTAGTCAAGGAAATTGAAGCAAACAGATTCAATGGCTTGCCCAGGGACACACAGCTAGTAAAAGTCTAAGGCTGGATCTGAGCTCAGATTTTCTGGACTCCAGGTCTGATGCTCTATCCACTGTACCACCTAGCTGCCTAGAATGGATTTAGAGGGTCTGAAGTTAGAGCCTTGTTCTATGACTTATGGCCATGGGTAAACAACTTCATCTCTCTGATGATGACATGACAACCCATTCTTCAACAGTGTGGAAGGAACCCCATTGGCCATTTCTCACCCAGTCTCCCCAATTCCAATCTCTTCTTTTGTAATAACCTGTTTGAGGGTTGACTTTGGTATCAGCAGTAGTGTGATGAGAACTAGAGGAAATGAGAAGGGGAGAGGAATGAAATAGAGGAAAGAGAACAAAAACCAATCCCATTGGTTGCACTCTCTCAATGGCCTTTCCTACCCTCTAGTTCTTGTCTCTCTTTCTCATCATCTTTCCTTAAGAATCAAAGCAATGGAAAGGATACTAACAGTGAGCATAGATAGGCTTCTGGTATAATTTCAGAGATATACAAGAAGTGGCAAAAAGGATATCACCAAGGAAGTGCATGCACAGAAAAGGAGGTTGGCAAGAGGGAAGTGTAAGAGAAAAACAATTGGAAAAAGTAAAAAGGCTAGAGAAAGGCCTGAAGCATGTTGGAAAAACCCTCTGCAGAAAATCTATAGAAGAATAGAGATAAGGTCCGCCCCTCCCCACTCCCCCTAATGAGATGGTATGGATAAGCTGTGATCTGCACTGAAGGAGGAATACTCACATATAGGAGGTTGTGAATCCATCTAAGTTGGGACAGGTCCAGCTGTCTCTTCATTTGGTGGTTGATTCAGGTGATATGAGGCTGTGGTATTACCAGCTCATACTGATCTCATGTCTTATTTTCTGTAGACCAACAGAAAAACAGTCTCCAAATTAATTAACTAATAAGGGAGTGCAGTATATAATTTGGCTACCAGCCAGTCAAATGATTTAGTCGAAATATTTTCAGGGTGCATGCCTTGGTTTTCCTTTAGCTGCAGTATTTCCACCGCTCAGCAGAGGGCACTCATCTACAAGCACTAATTCCAGTGCCCTGAGCCCTTATGGCTCATAGCATGGCCCTGGCCCCAATTCAAGATTCATCTAGGACAAGTGATTCTCAAACTTTTTGGTGTCAGGATCCCCTTGTCCTCTTAAAAATTATTAAGGATCTGCCTGGGAGCTTTGGTTTATTGGTTGTATCTATCAATATTTACTATATTAGTACTTTTATGAAAATAGTTTTGACCTTGTGGACCCCCCTGAAATGGATTTGGTGACCATCAGAGGTCCCCAGATAGCAGTTTGAGAACTTCTGATCTAGAACTATGAAAAATGCAAATGGTCTGTTGTTCCGAATGAAGAGAATTATAGAAATCTCTATGTGGGAAGTTTTACTATATTGGCCATCATTCATAAGACACATTGCAATTTTGGTCATTTTATAAAACACAGCTAAGGAAGCAAAGTGTAAAGGAGCTATCAATCAAGCAGCCAACAAGCATTTATTACATGAATACTATGTTCTGGGAACTGTGCGGGGAATTCGGGATGCTAATATGAAAAAAGAAAGAAAGGGTGGAAGGAAAGAAGGAAGAAAGGAGAAAACAAAAAAGGAAAGAAAGAAGAAAAGAGAAAGATAAAGAAAGAAAAGGAGAAAGGAAGGAAGAAAAGAATGAAGAAAGAAAGGAAGGAAGAAAAGGAAAGAAGGAAGAAAGGAAGGAAAGAAAGAATGAAGAAAGAAAGGAAAGAAGAAAAGGAAAGAAAGAAGAAAGGAAGGAAGGAAGAAAGGAAGAAAGGAAGAAAGGAAGGAAGGAGGGAAGGAAGGAAGACAATTCCTATCTCCTGACCCCTCCTAGCAGGAGATAGGAACTATCTTTCTTTCTTTCTTTCTTCGTATTCATTCCTACACTGAACTAATATATCCAATATTATCCAATATGATCCAATATAAGAACCAGTGCTGCTGGGGCAATCATTGCAGACCCTATTACAAAGTGTTGAATTGTCACTTTAGTAGTTATTTTCAAGAAACTTTATGACTGCTCAAATTTCAATAATAAAATTTCTTCCTACTCAACCACACTGAAAGCTAAATAAATGTATCTTATTACTTTCCAGTGTATTCTCCAAGCAAATAAGTTAATAAATTTAGTTTAACAGATTTGATTAATTTCTTCAACTGAAAATAAATCACCTAACTGGAATTGCAAAAACATTACAGATGGAGTAGATGACAGTTCGCAGTCTGTCCTGCCTTTTGTTAGTGCCTCAGGCTCTGGCGAAGCACAAGCCTTGCTACCGGGAATATCTGTCTTCTCCTACTTGACAGTCTAGCACCTGCCCTTGAGTCATTGTTGGAGTTCTCTGCCACTTTCACAGATCATTGGAAGATGAAGATGCTACAGGGCTAGGAGAAGGAGAAGGATGCTGGGGATGTTGCTCATATGGGGAAAGTCCCTCTATAGTTCTCCTGGCTATTATTCTCCCTAACCACCTAATCAGTTGTCATCTCACCCTGACTTGTAGATCTCCAGTTGGGGTATGTCTCAGAGAAGTCCTGAAGCGGCTCATTCTGCTTCTGGATGGTTATAATTGTTAGAAAGTTTTTCTACCAATGGAGCTTAAATTTTTTTCTTTGTAACTTCTTCCAATTGCTCATAGTTTCCTTCTCTGAGGCCAATTAGAAGAAACTGAATTCCTCTTCTTCAAGGTAGCTCTTTGATCAGGTAACTCCCTAAATGAACCTCTTTTTCTCTATGCCATGTCTCCATTTCTTTCAAATGATCTTCATATGGAATAATCTCAAAGTTCTTCACCCTCCTGGTGACCTTCAAAATCATTTAACAGGATACCCCATTTTTTGCAACCTGTGCAAGTCTGTGGCCATATTTGTTCAGTTAAATGAAATAATACGCAGAAGATATATTGAACAGTAAAGAACCGAAGTTAGCAATGAGGAGGAGATTTGTCCTGTAAATAATAAACAAATAAGATAAATAAATAAAGGATTTGTTCTGTAAAACTTGGACTCAGTCAAAAGGCTGCACTTAATGACCTAGATGGCCACATGTGGCCTCAAGGTCAGAGGTTCCCCACCCCTGGACTGATCTCATCATTTTATAGGTGAGGAAATTAAGGTTCAAGGAAGGTAAGAAACTTTGCTTGAAGTCACACAGAATTAGAGAGAGGATAGAAATCCAGGTCCTCTGAGCTCCAAGTGCCAGTGTTCTTTTCGCTGTTCTATGTTGACGCCTATACTAACCAGCTTCCATTTAAATATCACTCTAATGAAACTAAGCAATATTGTTGCTGTTCAGTCATATCAGATGTGTCCACCCTCCATGAATCCATTCAGGTTTTCTTGGCAGCAATACCAGAGTGGTTTGCCTTTTCCTTCTCCAGCTCATTTTACATATGAGGAACCAAGGCAAGCAGAGTTGAGTAACTTGCCCAGTTACTTGCACAGAGCTAGTAAGTGTCTAAGGTCAGATTTGGACTCAGGAAGATGAGTCTTCCTGACTCCAGGACTGGCACTCTATTCATTGTACTATATAGCTGCCCTTAAGCAATATAGATGTCCTACCAATTTTGTTAAAACAAAAATTTTTACTTGATCATACAACTGAAGCAAAGTTCTCACATAGGAAATTCAAATAACAGAATCAAATCAAATCAATAATGTGAAAATCTATCTATATGTAGCTGAGGCTGCCCAAACACTAGGTTGATTAGGTTTGGTCAATATAGTTTCTCTGTAGCGAGAGCAGGTCCCTGACACATAGGTTAGGCCAGGGGTGAGGATCCTACAACCTTGAGGCTGAATGCAAGGTGCTTTCTTGTATCAGGCAGTTCCACATTCTTCTGGGTGCAGCCTTTTGACTGAGAACAAGTTTTACAGAATCCTTTTATTTATTCTGTGAAATTTGGATTCAGTCAAAGGGCTGCACTTGAGTACCTAAAGGGCCACATATGGCTTCGGGATTACAGATTCTCCATCCCTGAGGTAGGCTATTTTTTCCCCTAAAAAGCAGTAGAAAACAAGACTTGATTGGTTCAGGGCTCTAAGGCCATTGATGTAGCTTACAGATCCCATAAGCAAAAAACCTACCATGTGAGGAGTCACAAGCCCCTCAGGCATGGTACACACCACTTATCTGGGTGTGCCATGGAGGCAGGGGAGTTGTGCCCAAGTCAGTCAATGCTATGTCTTTGCTGAATAGCTTTTCTTTAAATATCATATAGATTACAAGTATCTGATTTTATTGCAGCACCAAGACAAACCAGAGTAGTGATCTAAGTCAGGTCTAGCCCACAACGATCTCACAGTTGGACTTGGAGAAAATGTCATCACTTCCCTGAAAAGACCAATGTTAAAGGTCATGGCTGGCATGGCCCTAGGCCATGGATTCCTGATGAACCAGTAAATGCTGCAAATCTAAAGTGAATCTTTGTTTTTTTTAGCAAACAAAATTCCTCAGAATCAGAGGCAGTTCTGATCCAAAGAGCATGAATATTCTAAAGTAGAGATCAAAACATTTCTTATCACAGAGATACTTATGAAAATCTTATTAAGGGACATCAGAGCACTGGTGAAAAGTTAGCTTTTAAAACTACCAAGATAAAGCAAAATATTTTTGAAACTCACAGAGTGACCTTCATGTTTTATAGACCTGGAACATGCAATGATTATTTTGTGGGTTATATATCTGTTTTTTTTTAATATGTGAAACAAAATCAATATACAATAGTCTGATTAAGGGCTCCATTGCTATGGGACTAGTTCTTCTAAAGTCCTAGTTTCTCTGGTCCTTTCTGCCTAGAATTCAACACTATATGACCATATCTATGCTTTCCCCTAATTTTCTAACTCCAACGCTATAGGCAATCATATCTCTTGACAAATGTTGCAAGTAATAGTTTTTAGATGTTCCTTTCCTGTGACTTCTATGACTATAAAAAATAATCTACCCTGAGGAATGTGGAACTGCCTGATGCAGAGCAATGATAACTAGCCTCAAAAGGGCTCAGATGTTCATTTCTCTGACTAGCTGTAGTGGTCTCATCACCCTCATCCCAACTGTCCACGTGTTCTTGCCTCCAGCCTGGTGCTAGAATTGCTATCTTGAGAGTGGCAAACAGCTTTGTGTCTTCACAGCCAGAGATTTTGATGTTGGTGTTTTGATAGAATTTTGGAAATTAACTGCCAAAGGAATGGATAACATAGGAAGTACCTTCTTCCCAGGGGCATGTGGATACAGTTTTAGAGACACCCCAATACTGCATAAAGGAAACAACAAAACATCATGATGACACAGCGTCAAGCTGTAGCACAGATATGATACCAGTTTGTTAAAATGTGTATTTAAAGACTTCCTTCATCTGAAATACTTTCTTTTGAACAATCTGTTTTTTACTGTAAATTCTTTGAGTGGAACTTTTTAAATGGCTGTCATGGAGGGCAATAGGCAGCAAGAGCTGGCCTGAAAGATTCTTTAGTGCCCTCAATCTGGGGGACCTCATGATGCTGTGGAGACCAGACACACAGAGCTGTTCACAACTCAGAAAGGACAGGAGGAGAAGGAAACATCAGGCAACATAATAAAACATAATAACCCCCATAACACTTCTCCATAGTATTGTGGCCAAGCTAACACAAATTCCCTTCCCTTTTCTGAAGACAGAACCTTCCTATCTCCATTATCCACAATGTCCACTTTGGTTAGGTTGCTTTTTTACCTATATTAAATTCAATAAGCAGCATTTACTAAGCACTTACTATGTGAAAACCCCGTTCAAAAACAGTGGAATTATGGCATAAAAATAGTGAATGTCATGTGCCTTGGAGCTCGAACTTTACCAATCAACAAATTAGTCAAGCAGATGTTATTAGGGGCATACTGTAGACCAGGTACTAAGCTACATACTAGGCATGTAAATGAAAAGAATGGAACATTCCCTACTCTTGTGGAGCTTACATTCAAATAAATGGAATAACAAAGACATATATAAGTATAGATACAATACCTATGGGAATAGAGAAAATAAACCCAGTATAAAGACAAAGTAATTAGAAAAGGAGAATACTTACAATGGGAGGGATCAGGAAAGGCTTCATGCAGAAGATTGTGCTTAAGCAGCATCTTAAAGGAAGAGAGAAACTATGGGAGGTGTTGGTAAAGAGGTAGCACATTTCAACGTGTGGGATGAATGGCTAGAGCAAAGGAATGGCTATGGGAGATGGACTGTCATTTGTGAGGAACTGAAAGGCCTGTCAACTGAATTGAAGAGTTCTATAAAGGAACTAATTTATAATGCAGTTGGAAAGATAAATTGGTACCAGATAGAGAAGGGCTTTAAACCCTAAAGGGAGGAGTTTATATTGTATCCTAGAGGCAGTAAGAGTCACTGGAGTTTATTGAGTAGGGTAGTGACGTGGTCAGGTCTTTGCCTGAATAAAATTACTTCCAGAACCAGGAGAACATTGTGCACAGTAACAGCAGTGCTACATGGTGTTCAACTGTGAATGAATTAGTTATTTTCAGCAATACAATAATCCAAGACAATTTGAAAGGACTCATGATGAAACATGTTATCTACCTCCAGGGAAAGAACTAATGGAATTTGAATGCAGATAGAAGCATTCTATTTTTCACTTTCTATATTTTTTGTGGGTTTTTTCCTTTGGGTCTGTGTCTTTTTTTCACAACATGACTAATATGGTAATATGTTTTGCATGATTGAACATGTATAACCTATCTAAAGTTACTTACTGTCTCAGGGAGGGGGGAGGCAAAGGAGGGAGAGAGAAAGTTTGGAACTCAAAATTTAACAAAATGAATGTTTACAACGGTCTTTAAGTGTGGCGGGAGAAAATGAAATATTATTTAAAAATAGGAAATTACTTTGGTAGCTGTGTGAAGGATGGTCTGTAATTGGGGGTGGAAGGGCAAAGACTTGAGGCAGAGAGATCAATTAGGGGCTTTTGCAGTACCATCAGTGAAAGGTGATTAAGTGATCACTGTCTGAATAGAGAGAAAAGGTGGGAAATGAGAGAAGTTGTGGGGACTAGAAAGAGCAAGATTTGGCAGCTAATTGGATATATGGGACAAAGGAGAATGAGGAATCAGGGATAATACTAAAGTTAAGCTCCTGAATGACTAGAAAGATTTAACAGCAAAGTTTAGAAGATGGTTTGATTTTGATAAAAAGATTTGTTCTGAATATGCTAACTTTGAAATATCTCTGGTATGTTCAGTTTGAAATGTCCAATAGGCAGTTAGTACTGCAGGGCTGAAGCTGGGGCTGGATGTATAAACTTGTGAGTCTTCTGCATAGAGACTGTAATTAAGCCCAAAGAGAGTGGATGAGGTCAACTGCAAATCCTCCAAGAGAAAAAAAGTATATTCAGAAGAGAGTCTAAGAGTTTGGGAGCTCGATATTGATGCTGAGTCAGTAAAAGATCCTAAGTTGCAATCAGATTGGTAAGTGCTAAACCAGTAGAGAGTAGTATTTTAAAATTGCAGAGGAGGGAATACTAAAGAGGAGAGGGTAGTCAATGGTGTCAAATATAGCGGAGAGATCATGAAGGATAAGGAATGAGAAACAACTAGCAGATTTGGCAATTCATATATCGCTAAACTTTGGAGAGAGAAGTTTCAGTTGAATAATGAGGTTGGGAAGCCATATGGCATAGGGCTTCAGAGTAATCACATAGTAGAATGGAGAAGAAGAAGAGTAAAAAAAAATAGACTGATTTATCTGGTATTTTGGCTAAGAAAGAGAGGAAAGATATGATACGGGAGGCTAGCTTGAGGGGATAGCAAGGTAGAGTGAAGTCTTGTTTTTTGTTTTTTGAGGATAGGGCAGA
This sequence comes from Pseudochirops cupreus, assembly GCA_028627135.1. Taxonomy (NCBI): domain Eukaryota; kingdom Metazoa; phylum Chordata; class Mammalia; order Diprotodontia; family Pseudocheiridae; genus Pseudochirops; species Pseudochirops cupreus. Next base: position 98,493,194 of record CM053581.1, on the reverse strand, counting down.
CAGAAATTAACAAGGAAGGTACCAGTAATTGGAAGAGGTTTAAGATTAGAGAAAGGGTGGGAATGATTGAGTTGGTAATCTGATGGAAAAGAAAGGAAGGCCCTTGGGAAGCAGAAGAGACACCTCATTGTCAGAAACTAAGAGAGGAAAGGAAAGATAGGGGAATAATGTCAAGGGGTTTTGAGGTAACGAGAAGAGGAGAAGAGGGAACTCACTTGAATGACTTTAATTTTCTCAGTAAAATTAAAAGTGAGAGAATGGAAGGGAAGGGAAGGGAAAGGGAGGGCATAGGAGGAGAGATGAGGGGAAGGTAGGAGAGAGAGAAGAGAGTGAGAAGAGAGCGAAAGAGAGGGAAGGGGAGAGGAGGAGAGGGGAAGGAAAGGGAAGAGAGAATTTCTCCTAGTGATATCACTGGCATGAATATCACAGAGTAGAACTGGCATACCTTACCTGACCTCCTTCCTACCTGCTCTACCATTTTATTCTGCTTTCCTCCTCCCACATATGGGAGCAAGGGCAACATTTTCCCTCTGATTACAGTGTCCAATAGGAAAATTGAAGTGTTTGTGATTACATATTCCCCTAAATTTTCAGTTCTTTAATGGTAATGCCTAAAGGTAAAATGGGTTGAGAAAACTTTGTGATGTCAGAAATTCACTTTACAAAGACCTTTTACTTCATAGGTGCATGGTAATTACTCTTCAGTATGAAGCAATGTCATAGGATCCACCTCTCCCATATCCTCAGATATAAAATAACGATCTGGTTGGACTAGATGATCCCTAAGGACACTTCAGTCTCCAAAATTCTATGAGCTTATTCCTGTAAACACTTATAAATTAAGGTTTGATTGAAACTCAATGCAGAGGTGCACCATGAGGTGAACTGAAGGATTGCTATTTACCAATTAAACTTGTGCACACTCAGAATCATAGACTGTTGCCGTAGGAAGGGACCTTAGAGATTATTCAGTGCACAGGCTTTGTTTTCCAGGGAAGTAAACCGAGGTCCAAAGAAATCCTATAGCTAGCCCATGGCAGAGCCCAGATTGGAACCCAAAGTGCTTGATTCACAGTTTAGGGTTCTTTCTAATAAGGTTATTGTGTTTCTATTAAATTACATTTTCCAAGTGTTAAATTTGAAAGTAAAAATTTCAGATTAAACTAATTGTGCTTTATCACTGAACAAAAAGGAAAAGACAATAAGATTATAGTACATTCATTCACTCTTTTCTTCTGAAGGCAGACTGTAGTGTGCTAGACAGTAGTGTTCTCATAATAACTCTGCTTAACATTTCAGAGAGTGATAGAGAAATCTAAAACGTCAGCAAAGAAATGAGCAACAATCTTTCCTAAGCAGTATGTATTTCTATCCCTTCTGTGTTCTTCTTGCTCTGAATAAAACTCAGAAAAAGCTCTGTTTGATGTCTTTGGCATTTTTTCACTCTGACATAATTCTAATACACAGGCTTGCAGCTCTCTTTCCTTCCCTCCCCCAATTCATACTAAGGTACTTTCAATTCTAACACAAATCCATTTAGAGAATCAAGACTAGAGACAAAGCATACATTCACTTCTAGGATGATGTAGTAGCAAAAATACACAACAGATAGGAGGGAAGTAAGAGTAACGAAAATAGAGACAAAGCAGGAGAGAAACTAAGGAAAGCCAAGCTAGTGAGAATTTTGCAAAAGTAAACAAATTCTTTCAGAAGGACAAAACCTTCTGAAGCTTCAGTCTCAGAATAAATTGATTCCTATGACCAAACCAGACAAAGGTTCAACACAAAATGTCGATTAAAAAGAAAGAATAATGCTACTGTTATTTTAACACTTGTGATCTTTCATTTCAAATCTAGCAATGAAATGGCCAGGTAAATGAAAACCTATGCTTAGTAATTGATGTTAGACACAGTTCATAAGATTGCAGACTTGGGCTTAGCATGAATCTTGGATGTCACCTGGCTCCTCGCACGACAGAGAAGAAACTAAAGCCGAGAGGAGCTAAGTGACTCACCCACCATCACACATGTAAGCAGTAGCATAACTGAGAGTCTTCGGACTCCAAATTCTGCATCCTTTCTACCATCATACATCACCTTCTCAAGGTAATTTTTGTGACTTCTATGAAGATTAATGAAATCCAAGAAGACCTGGAGGGTATCTTAAGGTCATCAAATTTCCCCCATTGCTTTATAGATCATAGGATCACAGATATAGAGAAGAGCCTTTAGAGATCTCCTTAGCTAACTTCATCAATTTACAAATAAAGAAACTGAGGCCTGAGGCTCAGAGAGGCAAAATGACTTGCTTGAAATCACCTAGAAAGTTATCGAGATGGTGAATGCTAGAAGTTAGGTCTTTCAATTCCCAGGACAAGGCTCTTTCATCACATTGTACTAAGTAGCAATATGGTGCAATGAATGTTGCACTTCCATGGAGTCAGGAAGTCTTGGGTTTGAATGCCTCTGAACATACTAGTTAGGTGACCCTGGACCAATCACATGACCTCTCAGGGCTCTGTCAGCTGTCAAGTCTAAGATGTTAAGTTGCAGAAGAGTTGCCAATTTGTATCAAGAGAAGAAATTCCCTACATCAATGAAATCACAACTCTAAGCCTATCCCTATCTCCCACCCCCAAGCAATGAAACCCCCCCCCCCCAAAAAAAAACTAAACCTCTACCTGAAAGGGTTTTTGTGTGACTTAAATAACAAATAATATATTATAGTGGGCAACAGGGTTTAAGATCTGTCTATTAGCGGGGGCGGAGCCAAGATGGCGGCATAGGAGCAGCAACATATCGCAGCTCTCACATAGCCACCCCAAAATACCCATAAAATATGACTCTAAACTAATCCTAGAACTCCAAAACGCACACAAATATACTTTCCACTAAAGTCAGCTCAGCTATGAGGAACCATATCAGCACTGCGAACCGAAACCAGCCTGGCCTGAAGCCCTGGCTGAGCCTTGGGGGTGGCTGGTCAGGAGGAGCCTCAGAGCCTCGGATTAGCGGCAGCTG
>CM053581.1:98458183-98489673 GCA_028627135.1 Pseudochirops cupreus | reverse complement strand
CACTGAAAATGCACCCCAGGACCACCACCCAAGACCACATCCAGATCCAGGCCACTCAATGCAAGAGCACTTGGCCTCTGAACGATTGCTTGGCCCCCCTGCAGTCTGCAGGCCGGGAGCTCTGAAGCAGCAACGTGGAGGTGGCTGCAGGGCCACCACTTCTGCCATTTCCTTGCCTTGGAGGCAGTTTGGCCAGACCTGCTTTTCTCCCCTAATTTTAGTCAAGTTCCACTGACCTTTCACTTAGTCCTCTTTTCTTATGTCTTGATAATTCTGGAAACTGCTACAGCTGCCGCAAATCCGCTCTTCCGAAGCTCCAGCTGCGCTTGGCTCAGCTTGTCCAGCCACCCCCGGGGCAAAGCCATGGTTTCAGGCTGGGCTGGTTTTGGCTCCCAGAGCTGAGATTGTCACTTGGAACTTAGCTGCCTTCAGCAGGAGATATATCTGTGTGCATTTTAGAGCCCTAGAATTTGTTTAGAGTCATATTTTTTGGGTATTTGATTTGGCTGTGTGGGAGCTGCCGTACTTTGCTGCTCCTACGCCGCCATCTTGGCTCCACCCCCAAGCCCCCAAATAACTAAGATAGTGATATCAAAGATTACTGATGGCAGATATTATGATAATGAAAAAGTTTGACATATTGAGAGCATTATCAAAATGTGACACAGAGGTGTGAGCTCATGTGGTTGGGAAAATGGCATTGATAGACTTGCTTAATACAAACCTTTAAATTTTTTTAAAAAAAGGTAATATCAGCAAAGTTCAAATAAAGCAAAGTGGAATGAAATATATGCCTGTATATCCTATATTAGCAACTCAGTATGGTAGGGGATATTCCTGATTTGGAGGGTGAAAGTAAGGGAACACCATGGTCTGGGGAATACCCTGTGTAAAATGTCCTTCCAGAATCCCTTCTGCTCTAGCCCTAGAAGGAAGAGGAACCGAGAAGGCAAATTCCCTTTGGAGAGACTAGATCAGAGCAAACAGAGCTGAGGGAAAGGAACCCCACCCCTCTTGATCCAACTTCTTTCTGTTGATTATTTCCTATTTATCCTGTATATAGTTTGCTTTGTATATAATTGCTTGTTTTCTCCCTTATTTGATTGTGAGCTCCTGGAAGGCAGGGATTTTCTTTTGTTGCTTTTTGTATCCCCAGTTCTTTAGCACAGTGCTTGACACATCTATTGTTGTTGTTGAGTTGTTCAAAGGTATCTGACTCTATGTGACCCCATGGATTTTGTCTTGGCAAAGCCATTGAAGTGGTTTAGCATTTCCTTCTCCAGTGTGTACCCATTTTGAAGATTAGGAACTGAGGCAAACAGAGGTTAAGAGATTTGCCCAGGGCCACACAGCTAGTTAATGTCTGAGGCTGGATTTGAATTCAAATCTTTCCGACTCCAGACCTGGTGCTCTGTCCATTGCCAACCTAGCACATATTAGGCATTTATTAAATGTTTGTAAATTGATCGATTTATTGTGAGTCTGGTTTCTTAAATAAGCTAACAATTGAATTACAACAGAGAAAAGCATCTGAGTGCTTCTATCTCCCAAAACTTCTAGCATAGCAAGTGACTAAGGGCTATGTGTTGTTCATTCTCAAAGGGTCATGTGAATAAGAGTCCAAACATGGTTTAGTACTTCAACTAAAAGACACCCTGAAAATTAGTGTGAGAAATAATCTAGCATCCCAAAGTCAGTGACAGTAGCTGGAGCTCAGGGGGTGCTCTGGCTTTTTGGGTGGGTGGATTGGCTGTTTTAGGCAGGGTTACTGGTTCCCACTCAGTTTGTCCATGTTGCCAGAGTTGCCTTACAGTAATTTAGCGTGTTTGCTTTCACCTAAGAGGGAAGAAGGATGTCACTTTGAAGGAAGGAATTATTATGCTAAGAGTCCTTTAAGTGAAGAATTAATCACCATCGATGATATTTTAGAAAACAGGAAATTATTTACCTGTTTTAGCCAGTCTGGTTAATTCCACTGTCTTTTTAAGGTTTCTCTTAACAAATCTTCTCCCCAAGAAAAAATAATGAGTTTTTCATTCAGAATTAAGAATGAAAGTAACAAAAACAGAATTCTAGCCCAGGTCCCATGATTAATTATTCAGGGTTCTCTCCACTCTTCTGCCTAATTTTAGGGAAGAGTGGTAAAATCTGCTGCCTTAAGCTAGGCCCCAAGGAATGAGGTAAATATAAGTTCAATGGTCCGTTTCTCAGTTTTATAAATTTTTTTTAATCAGTTCACTTGGGGTTCATTAGGCTTGGGGAAGAAGAGAGAGTAGAGGGAATTTTAAGAGTTGGAAGGGACTTCTAAATATGTGCCATCTAGACCTTTGCCTTCTGGAAAGGGGAAGAGAAGGTGCACAGGACATCTTTTCCTGAAACTGTTTGGGCACCAGTTTCCTTAGGACTAGAGGGAGGAAAAGGAGGCCAAGGACCAGTCAGGCCAATATAAGCTCAGAATGCTCTACCACAGGTCAGGCATGATGGATCCCTCCATCTTATGAAGTAGGCATGTGCCGAAGCCCTGCAATGTGGCTATTAGGCACCCCTTCCTCATCAATCTCTCTCTCTCTCTCTCTCTCTCTCTCTCTCTCTCTCTCTCTCTCTCTCATAGGATTCTTAGCTTCCTTTTTCAAAGTCTCAGCTTCTGTGCAAGTTCACACTGACAGTCTTTCCCAATCTCTAGAGCTGTTAACATTCCATTCATCCTCAAGTTATCTGGAGTTTATCTGTCAAAAAGTATTCCCTGATTGAATATAAGGTCCTTGGTCTCAGATATATTTATCTAACTCTAATCCTTCTTCTGACCTTATTAGACATCTGAAACTGGATGCTCAGCAGACATCTGAAATTCAGCATGTCAAAAACTAAATTCATTCTCTTTGCCCCCAAATTTTCCCCTCTTTTAAACTTACCTATTACTGTCAAGAGGATTCTACTATCTTCCCAGTCATTGTCTCAGAACCTAGGTGTCAACCTCAATTCCTCCTTTCTCCTTCTTTATATCCAATTAATTGCCAAGTCCTGTTGTTTCTACCTTTATAACATCTCTCACATATGCTCCTTCTATCCTCTGACACTGGTACTACCCTGGTCTAGGGCCTTTTCACTTCATGTAGCACTAATGTAATCTTTTGCTAGTTGATCAGCCTGCTACCAATCTCCATTTTAGTTCACCCTCCATTCAGTTGTCAAACTGATCTTCCTAAAATGTCTGAACATGTCCCCTCCCCTCTAACTTAACAAATTCCAATGGCTCTCTATTACCTCCAGGTTCAAATATAAAAATCCTTTGTTTGACATTCAAAGCCCTTCGTAACTTTACACCTTCCTGCCTTTCCAGCCTTCTTACATCTTCCTCCCCTCTGTAGTCTCTATGATTCATTGACACTGGACTCCTTACTGTTCCTTACACAAATCACAAACCTCCAGGTTCTATTAATCTTTACCGACTGCCCCCATGCTTAGAATTTACTTCCTCCTTGTCTCTGTCTCCCACCTTCTCTGGTTTCCTTCTCATCTTTTGCAAGAAGTCTTTCCCACTCCCCCTTAATTTTAGTGCCTTCTCTCTGAACTTTATCCTGTATGTATCTTTTTAATGCAGACTTGTTTGTGTGTTGTTCTCTCTCCCGACATCCCCCATTAGAATTGAGTTCCTTGAGAACAGAGTCTTTTGCCTTTCTTTGTATCCCTAGTGCTTTGCAGGGGTCACTCCAGTCATTCTAATCTATGTCTGGCCACTGGACCCAGATGGCTCTTGGACAAGAGAGGAAGCTGTTGACTTTGCCCAGCCCTTCCTCACTTAAGTCCAATTCACTTGCAAGTTATGGTATCACCTTCTTGACTTCATTGTCTTTGAGAATGAAGAACAAACAAAGAAAAAAAAACCCCAACAACAACAATGCTTAATAAATGGTACTTAATAAATGCTTGTTGCCTTGACTTTGCTTGACCTTGAGGGAAGAGTTTTTTTTGATTTTGTCTTTGTAGCCCTGTCCTTCTACACAGCATCTTGTTCATAGCATACAAGGCGCTTCAAAAAAAAGGTGAATTGAAATAAATGTAGGCTAGTCTATACCTGAAAAAGAATAGTTGCTTAAAAATCCCCAAGAAGTTGTCATCTAACCTTCCCCTTGTTGGTCTCTAATGAGAGGGCACCGCTTTCCTCTCAAAGCACCCAGTGCAATTATTGCATGGCTTTCATTTTTTGATTGTGAGAAAGTCTTCCCTCTTCCCTCATTCAAGCCTAAATACTGCCCTTAAAACAAACAATACAAGTCTCATTTTTCTTCAACATAACAACTTTTAAAATATTTAAAAACAGTAGTCATGGGAATGTCTTTTAACATTTTAAGTTTTCCCAGTGAGTTTTCTGTATATCCATACTGCTGTCTTTAGAAACAATCTTGGTATTCTTCCTTGTTGATTCATATTGAAATCTTAAAAGACTAATTAATAAAATAGAATGCCAAGATATTTATTTGCAATGAGAGACCTATAACTGCCAAGTGGACTAGAACATTTATGTTTTCTGCTCATCCTATTTACAGGAAAGAAAACCTACTTGGGAAACTAATTAAGGCCATAAAATTGTTTATTGAGTGTAGAGGCAAGGACAAGAGAGAAGTTCTTAACAGACATTTTTATCAAGCTGTTGTTGGTGTTTGTCCTTCATTCTGAAGGGGACCATTAGACCCGAAGAATCCACAATAATTATTGTTTGTTGACTATAAACAAAAAGTGATTTATTAGAGTAAGCTGCTGTCTTTAAAGTAATCTTCTAACAAGGAACAAAAGAAATGACATAATTTTAACAAATACTTCATTTTTAAAAATAGAAAAACACAATTCAAATATGATCATGTTTTATGTTACTTCTCATTCATCCATACCTGAAGAGGAAAGGCATAATCAGGTTTGTGCTTGAATATCCCAAATAGCCATTAATGTCCCAAAGGTTGGTTTCCTGTTAGTAGAGTAGCCCATCAATCAACTCTTACTGAGGTATTTGTTACTCTTTCTTTACCAACAAGATGTCTGCCTCAATTAGATGTTCTGAATTGCATATATGCCTATCCCCTGATTTCAGTCATCCTTATGATTGTTGTGAGTGGACCTAGCTAAGCTGATCAGACCAGTAGTAGTTTAATAATTTTGAAAGCATAGGCCTATCTGAACTGTATGGAACATGTGACGGGAAATATATTCAAAGTGCTTGTTGACTATTACTGTCTTTTCTCATTATGGATGAAAACATTAGGTAATGATTACAAAAGAAGACATCGTGAGTCCTGCAAAATCCTTTAAGGCCACAGTTAGAAATATTGACTGTTCATAGCACCCACATTCCTGGAAAGAATTCTGTAAATATGAAATAACATCTGGTCATGGAATATGGCGCTTTCTCCACTTAAAGAAAGCCACCTGAGTACTGAATGACTTCCTAGCAGCTGTGAACATCTGGAACAAAAATATGAACTCTCTTTCTGATGACCTGTTCAGTAGTCTTTAGAGGCAGAACTAAGATCTAGGACAGATTTTAAAATTATGCAAGTGAATAATAACAATTTGTTTTCATAATAAATGGCAAGCTCTTAGCCATGTTTATAATTTAATTTATTGCCTTTAGAAACACCAAGTATGTGTATGAGAAATTAGATGAAGAAAAGTGTTAATGGATTCAGCTTTCTTTTAAACTCTAAACAAAAGAAAATTCTGAGTATGAGACTCATTAAAATATGTCTTTGAGACAAATAACGATGGGGCAATCTGTTAAACATAGAGAGCAAAAAAAATCAGCACATCAGCTTCTTAAAAAATCTACAAGGCTTCTAGGGACAGAGCCAAGATGGCAGAGTAGAGGAAGCTTCCAGCTGAGTTCTTCCAACATTCTCCTCCAAACAACTTTAAAATAACACCTCAAATCAAATTCTGGAGTGGCAGAACCAATAAAAGGTCAAGCCCAAGACTTGGGCCCCAGACAATGTAGGAGGATGGAAAGAGAGATCTGTGACATGGGAGAACCAGGTGACCTGGAACCTACATGGTAAAAACACCAGGGGTGAGATTAGGTGGTGTTGACAGAAGCAGTACCAACTTTGGAAGCTCTCAAGCTAGCAATTATAAGAATACCTGGCAAGTGGTCAGAAAGAGATTACTGGGTATCCCTGTGGTAGCGCTTTGTGCAGGACCAGACAGTGTTTGGCAACTCCATTGCCTATACCCGTTTCTAGGTCATAATTCAAAGGCAGAGAGGAGCATTTTCAGGTAAGAGGGAGTGGAAACCCTGAAGGGTAGTATCAATTCCAGCACCAAAGGATCAGCAGCTCTTTTTGTTGTGGTAAACAAATGGAAATTGGTAGGATGCCCATCAATTTGGAAATGACTGAAAAAGTGGTGGTATGATTGTGATGAAATACTATTATGCTCTAAGAAATGATAAGCAGGATAGTTGGAGAAAAACCTTGGAAGACTTATATGAACATATGCAAAGTGAAATGAGCAGAACTAGGAGAACATTGTACACAGTAACCCAATATTGTAAACATGATCAATTGGGAAAACTTAACTATTTGGATCAAGAAAATCATACAATTCCTAAGCATCTATGATGAAAAATGCTATCCACCTCCAGAGAGGGAACTGATGAACTCTGAATGCAGATTTGAGCATACTCTTTAAACTGTTTTTTTTTTTACTTTTATTGTTTTATTTTTTTTGCATTTTTGTTGTTTTTACAACATGGCTAATACAGAACTATGGTTTACGTGGCTTTACATGCACAACTGATAGCTAATTGTTTACTTTCTCAACAAGAATGGAGGGGCAGTAAGGAGGGAGAGAATTTGGAACTCAAAATTGTTTAAAATTATTATTAAACATTTTTACATGTAATTGGGAAATATCTAATGAAATAAATTTAAATTTTTTTAATTTAAAAAAATAAAAAGTCTATGTGATAACAAAAAGCAAACTTTGAAAAATTCAACCACTGACTCATGTCTTAAATGTGACTATGTTGAGGAGAAATATCAGCAGGGTCAATAGCCAATAGTGAACCTTGGGACAAGGGTGGGGATAGAGATGACGATGGCTTAGCTTAATCCCCTACGTACCATATTTTGGTACTTCCTGTAACAGTGCAGGGGAATCAGAACTGAAGCCAGCAATTCAAAACTGATCATGTCGTCTCAATTTTTAAAAAATACATTCTTGTTCCTTATCAGATATATGTGTCCATGACTTGAATGGACCATAGCCTAAGCAATCCTTCATTATCTTTTACTTGGAGAATATGTGGATAGCTTCATGTGAACTTGTCTTTTGTCAGATTTTTTTGAAGTGATTGGATTGATTATACTGTTTCTATTTCATGCAGGTTTGGCAGCCTTACTCTTCAGTTAAAAAACAAAAAAAAAATAGCATTTGATGAGAAACCTAGATAGTATTGAGCTCTCTAAAGGAAAGTTGTCTTAGAAAATTACTTTTTGATGAAAGAATATGGAACCATGGAATATTAGATTAGAAAGAACCTTAGAGATCATTTTGTCCCACCTCCCACCCAGTGCAAGAATGACCTCTCCAAAATTCAGCTTTTGTCAAAACGTAGAAAGACTATTTCCAACATGTCACTTTCAAATGAAATATTCAGCAAAAAAATATTGCCTAATTGACACTCATATCCATATACAGATGTAAGCATCTGATTGCCTTTATTTCTCATTTTCATTTCCCATTTCAGATGTTTTTTTTTAACCTATCTGCCTTTTATCATGTGTAAAAGCTGTCCCAAAAGATGTTTCTTTGTACAATAGCACTTCATTCCTAAATATTTTACTTCCAGTGAAAGCCTTTTCCAGTGAAAATTCAATTTAATGATGACACTTTTTATTTCAAAAAGTACTTCTGTATTTATGCCCTTACTTGATCCTTACAACAACCTCATGAGGTAAGTAGAGACAATATTGTTATGCACATCTTACAGATGAGGTAACAGAGGGAAAAAGAGATGAATTGACTAGCCCAAAGTCATACAACTAATTTAGATAAGCCCCTGGCACCAGTATCATATATGTTAAAAGCTTGTTCCAACTTTGACTGGCCATATGTGGCCCAGCTGTTATTTAGTTTCCCACATTCTTTCTGTCTTTATAATAAATGTGGATCATTAAAGCAGTTTTGATCAAATGAGTCAAGTGAATCAATTGTAAACATTTCATAGATTACATAAGTGATTGTCATAGTCCATCCTTTTGGATACATAAATACACATAGAGGCTTAGGCCTGGCAAGTTGGCCCCCAAACTATACCATCCTGGGCTTAGGGGAAGCTCTGAGGAAGAAGTAACAGGGTAGAGAGTCAGTCAGCCCTTAGCCAGATGCACAAAATGCTTCATTGCCATGGCCTGCAAATTCTACTACAGTTTTAGACAATTTTATGGACAAAGAACTTGGCAAAACTTAAGCAAAATTTCTTTCTCTTTCTTCTCACCCATACCCTCATTTTCCTGAGTCTCTTTCCACCAAGTAATCAGTGATTCTTCCTCCCTTGCACCAACCATCAACATTTCCTGCAAGGAAAGAATTTTTATCATCAATGGTGGAATGAACATTGAACTAAGAAGTCAGGTGATATGGGTTCGAGTTCTAGCTCTAACATCAACTGCTTATGTAATCTTGAAGAAGTCACTGAATAGGTGTGGCCTTCAGTTTTCTCATGTGTTATAAAAATTCACATTAAAGATAACTTATTCTATGTAAAGGTAAGAAGAAAGAAAAGGGGGAAGGAAGGAAGTAAAGAAAGAAGGAAGGGAAGGAAGGAGGGAGAAATAGACAGGAAGGAAAGCAGTAAAGAAGAGAGGAAGGGAAAGAGGAAAGGAAGAAGGGAGGCAGGGAAGGAAGAAAGGGAGGAAGGAAAAAAGGAAGGAAGGAAGAGTGGGAGTGAGGAAGGGAGGTAGGGAGGAAGGAGAGCAGTAAAGAAAAGAGGGAGAGAAGGAAGGAAAAAAGGAAGAAGGGAAGGAAGAAGTTAAAAAAAGAAAGAGAAAGAAAGAAATAAGAGAGAGAAGGAAGGAAACCATAAGAAAGATTTCCAGCCTCCTGGAATGCACAAAAGAAAATTATTCTTCAGTAGAGCTTCTAGTGATGTGTCACTGCAGAGGTGAATACATCCGTTTGGGGACTGAATAAATGTTGATTATGATAGTCTGTTTTTCTGGTGCTCACTCTCTTCTGATTACTTAACTGAGATGAAGGTTATACCTTGCATGTATAATCAGTATTTTTGCTATTTGGAATGGAGAGATAATTATTTGTAGATGTCTGCTTTATGAGCTTATAGCATTCCCTGTGGAGTGTACATTACACTCTTCACCAAAAGAAATAAAATTGCTATGCTCCAAAGATAGACATGTCTTTAAAGGATGGGCACAGAGGCATAGATCTGTGTTCACACACACCCGTACATAGAAGTCTTTTTTTTTTTTTGCATAGTATCAACTAACTCAGCTGGCATGTTTAATTCTTATTTAAAAAGATCAGGGTAATAACTGGTTCAGAAAACAACAATCTGGTTATATTTTTTTCATGAATCAAAAATTAATTTTATTCTAAAACAGTTTAACAGAATGTATTGAAAATGACTTTAACACTTCCAAGTTTTTCAAAGTGTGAAAAATCTGTTCTTAACGGTATTTTTTTTTAAAATGCTCATCAACAAGCATGGCTTACTGATTTTCTTGACTCCGACCATTAAAACCTAGAGCTTAGGACCAGAACCTCAAGATGCATGTTAAATAAGAACTCCACAGGAGCTCCAAATATTTCCAACACCTATTCTTTCTCTTTTTAAAAACAGAATATAAATATAGGGAGATATTCAAGCTCAGTTGCTCAGAATGTTGGATGATTTCATGAAACTTAAAAAATTGGTTTTATTGTTAAAGTATAAAACATCCCACATAAACTTCTCTGATTTATGAATGACCAGACAAAAAGATGGTCCAGTAATGTTAGCAAAGGTCAGGAATAATCAAGCAACAACCCAGCTACTTGTTTACTATCAATTCAAAGTCGAGTCACTTAGAGCAGTGAGGTCAAATATATAGAAATGGGAACCAATGAACTATAAGGAAGGATCCATTATAATTTGCGTATTGATCTAAAAAACTAGATATTGATATTATCTATGCTTTATTGTGTTTGTATTTCTCTTGTCACATATTTCCCAATTTCGTCGGGTTCAGGCTGAGCTTAGGTGTTTTGTGGGCTGCACATGGCCCATGTCTGGACACCTGTGACCTAGATGATAACACATACACAAAGTCATCTAGACTGTGTTGGATATACCTCCATGGCAAATTTAGGGTAGGATATAGACAAGAGTCCCATGGGATGGGCAGATGTGGGGCAGATATGATTTGCATCTTGGAGAGCATCCCCACGTTGATGAGATCGCAGACCCATCAAAGTCTCAAGGCAAAGCAGTTAAAATAAACAAATGGAAAAAATTCTACCTCTGTTTGAGAAATGAAACTAGTAAATGACAATGACTACCGTGAGCATTTTTTCCCAATTATTTCTAGAGGCATTTTAGTCAAAAGTAGAAGAGGACAGGACTTGGGGAGAGCAGTGGCTCAGAAAGCAGGTTCTGATCACAGATCTCCTGCTAATTTTGTCGGACAAGTCACTACACTTCAATGCGTACCAGTTACTATATAAAATGTTGGGACTGGACTAGACAATACCCAATGTCCTTTTCAGTACCCAAATTCTATGACTTGAAGCACATAGACTAATTTTCACTCTCCAACTTTGATCTCATTTTACAGTAAAGATAAAACTTTACCAAGTTTACATAGAAAGGGTTCTTGCAAACCTAAGAGAGTTTGTTATGTATGGCATGTCAAACTCAAATAAACCATATATAAGGATTGTTGTGGTTTCATATTGACTTAGAAAACAAAATATTATATTATCTATGTTTTATTGTATTTTTATTTATTTTGTTCAACATTTTCCAATTATATTTTAATCTAGCTTGGGTCATAATTGGAATTGTTGTGTCTATTCGAAACCTTTGATGTAGGACACATTGGTAGGACATTCTTGTTCACTCAATCAGAAGAGGAAGGGGAAGCCAAGCTAATATTTCTTGATAGTGGGTTTTGATGATGTTGTTCTTCCTTTTGTTCGTTTCTTTGTTTCTCTGGCTTTCACCCTCCTTCCTCTAAGTATATGTTTTACTCATGTTGCTACCAGTGGAGATTTATGTGATTTTCTGGAAAACATATAACCTTGGTCTATAATTTTATGCAAAAGATTAAAAAAACCCCAAATATCTTTTTCAAAGGTATAAGATTTAGGCTGAGCACAGTCTTACTCTAATACCATCCTTAACTATCTAATAATCTGAGCTTGGAAGACAAAACAAAAATTCAAGGATTATCCGTTCCGTCACCCATCAGAAAAAAAAAGAGAGAGAAAGAAAAAAAACAACCTGATATGAATATCATGTGACCCACTGCAGTGGTGTGTGGGTTAATCACCACCGCTAAGCCTCATTCCCTGTTATTTGTGAGGCTAGATTCGTCATGGTTCTTGCAAGCTGTGAAACTAATTGGGTGAAGGGGTGTTGGAAGAGCAGCATCTATTCCCTCTTGCCATCTGAATTTTCAATAATCATCAACATTTGTGACAATTGATGGTCTGTATTCCTTCTTCAATCCCTCCTCCTTAAACCAACGCAAAAGAAAATTGGTACTGATGCCTATTACTCTCTAGCACACAACCCTTAATTGCTCAGTTTACTAAATTAAACCTACAAAGTTTCAGTTAATTAGATACCATTTTGCTATGACGTATCTCCACTGACATGTTTTACAGATGTAACCTGAGAGTCAGTAGAGGCCTAAACACTGACACTTTGAATGCTTACACCATCTTGTAGGGTCTTTCATAAATATTCTTAAGCTTATGCCTTCCCCTATGGTTTCCACTTGAGAAATCAGGATTTGATTCATGTCTCTCTAAAACAGGGATTCTTAACTTGGAGGCCATGAGAGACTTCAGGGATTCTGTGAGGAAAAAAACCACTGTTATTTTCACAAATGTTTCATTGAAATTGAACATTGCTCTCCAATTTGAATATTGAAAGCAAATATTATTTTGAGAAGGGGTCCAGAGACTTTACCAGACTTCTAAAAGGGGTCTATCACATAAAAAAGGCCAGTGTGAAATTTCTTTTGAGCTAACCACCCATGATCCATTCTCTCCTTTGATGTTGCTGGTCCTGTTTCTTCCTTTCTGTAATGATGTTCCCTCTGTGGTGTGTGTGTCTGCTCCCTCTAATGTGTCTCAAACTCTCAAACTTTTGGATAAAGTTTTGGATAAAAACTTTCCCTCTGGGCAAGTTGCTGATAGAAGATGGAGGTTGGGAAAAGGAGAAAGAAATTCTCTCTTCCTCCTGGGGTCTCCTATAAAGAGAATAAATACAAAGTAGATAAATGTAAGGTAGTTAGAGAGAACCCTAGAGGTTGCAGGAAATCAAAAAAGACTTCATGTAGGAGGTGGTATTTGAGTTATATTTTGGAGGAAGAAAGGAATTCTAAGAAATATAGGTGAGGAAGGAGTGCATTTCAGGCTTGGAAGACGGCCACTTTAAAGGAACAGGGACAGAAAAAAATGCTGTGCATGAGGGACAGAGAGATTGGCTGGATCTCAGAATTTATGAGGGAGAGTAATGTCCAGCAGGGTTGCAATGATAGGTTGTAAGGATAGATTATAAAAAAGGTCTTTAAAAGCAGACAGCCAGTTACTTTATCCTCAAGTCAATAGGGAGACCCTGGAGTTTATTAGGAAGTGATAAAGTTGATTGTCTATGCAAGTAAAACCACTTAATCTGGGTTTTGTGTATGTCTCTTCCCTAGTCACTTAAAAATATTAATATATTTTATTATTATATCACCTTCATTTTTGAATATATCTCCCCCTACACGTATCCAGAGATCCGTCTCCAATAACAAAGAATAAAAAAGGGGGGGGGGGAGCAGTTCAGCAAACTCAATGAGGACGTCAATTGTGTCATATCAATATGCAATCTTTCACACATCCATATTTTCCCATAGTTTCTTCTGACTTTTAAAATACACCATGGAAAGGAGGGAGGTACAAGGCTAAGCATGATCGTTATGATTACAAAGCTTTCAATTTATTTTGTTCTTCCCATCTACGTTATTTTAGTCATGCATATTATTTTTGTGATTCTACCTCCTCTAATTTGCATTAGTTAATAAAAGTCTTGCCATGCCTTCCCAAATACTACATATTCATTTCTTATAGCTCAGTAATATTCCATTATATTAATGTATCATAACTTGTTTAGCCATCCCTCAATTGATAGTATGTATTTTGTTTCCAGTTCTTTAATAGTGCTGCTATGCCTATTTTTGTGTATATGAGGCCTTTACATTTAGGGTTTTCTTTAGATACATGACTAGCAATCTCTGGGTCAAAGACTATGAATATTTTTGTCGCTTTTTTCTTTTTTAGCATAATCTAAAATTGCTTTACAGAGTAGCTTAACCAATTTACAACTCTGTCAATAATGTAGTAGGGTATCTGTCTTTCCTATATTACATATACCTTTTGTCATTTTTGCCAATTTTCTGAGTATTAGGTAAAACAATTTGCATTTCTCTTGTTATTTTGAGCAATCATTCATTTGATTGTCAATTGCAATTCTTATGGAAACTCTTCATGTTCTTTGTCCATTTATCCACTGGGGAGTGGTTGTTGATACTGTGTTTTTGTGTTATTTGTTTATATATCTTGGATATCAGATCCAAATTAGAGATATTTGATGCAAAGATTCCCACTCCCCCATTAACAGCTTTTCTTCTTATCCTAGCTTCATTGATTTTGTTTATGCAAAAGTTCTCGTTTTTGTATAATCAAAATTATCTTTCATATCACCTTGTAAAAGCTAAGCCCATGATTCTGCTTATGTGCATGAATTCTTTTTTCTGAGTTATTAATTCTGTGTCATCACTGCAATAAGAAGGCAATGAACTTGTTAGTGCTGGGAAAAACTCGTTGGTGGGACAATAAAGACTTCCATCTTGTTCAGAAGATGGTAGAAGAGGAAAGGAACTCTCTTAGATGTTTGATAATTCTCTTTACTAAAAGGAAACCGCAAGCCAAGTACTAAAAATGTCAAGCAAACCTAAACTGACAAAGACCATTTGACTATGCACCATAATATAATAATGTCTCTCTATATAATAATTATAGTATATATTCTATATAATATATATATAATAATAATCTGGCTGTCCTTCTTTGAAGCTTGATAAAATGGTTTTTTCAATAGTGAAAATATTGAATACATCATCAGATTTCTAGCTCTGACATGTCATTTAGACCTAGTGTTTGATGAAGGAGATCAGGGATGCAGAGATAATTTTTGAACACATATCTAGATCTTACTCTGGTTTAACATATTTGCAAATGGTGTAAGAATCAAAAAAAGTAATTTCCCCCAAATTTCTGAGGACTGTTTAATTCTTTAAAATATAAATACCTACTTCTTCAGGGTTTTTTTGAGATCACATAATAATAATGATGATGATATCAAGAGAAATAAGAGTAGTTTTGGGTTTTTTATGCTGCTGGGCACTGGGATTACAGACAAAATTTTTAAAAAATCCCAGTCCACAACATACATTCTGGTGATGCCAACCTACATATGGATAAGTTCACTGGGACCTTGGAAACTGAGCCTCAGACAGAGGTTATATAACATCAATATGATGATTATTTCTATCACTTGCTCCTTTCTTCAGAATCTATTTTCATATCCCAGGAAGCTGACTCAGAAATCAGTCTTCTAAAGCAGGGGTTCTTAACCTGAGGTTCTTGGACCACCCTCCCTAGTCTACCCAAGGGATCCATGAATAGATTTCATAGGCTCAATGAACTTGAATGAGGAAAATATTACAATTAACTTTTAACTGGTGTTTAGAATTTCTTCCAGTTATGAATGTAGGCAACAAAGATTCTGAGAAGGGGTCACTAGGCTTCACCAGACTGCCAAAGGGGTCTGTAACACGGAAATAGCTGAGAACTCCTGCTCTAATGCTTAGCAACATTTGTTGGCTTGATTTGGGGTAGGGGGAAGGGGCAGTACTTTAGAGCTAGACCGAAGATTTACTATAATACAGAAGCCTAATATAGGAGCATAGATTCAAGGCTTCTATAATAAGGCCCAAAGAGGGTAAAGGGTTTGACTAAAGTCACATAGGTAGAAAGAAGTAGAGGGAGGATTTGCATCCACATGCTCTGCCTACAAATGCATCTCTTTCCACTGTACCACACAGTCCTATCACTAGGGTATTTAAATTAATATTTATTTTTCAAAATAGATTTTGTCAATATCTTTCATTTTTATATCATCTAGCTTTTTCCCCATTTAGTTTCTACTCTCCCACCCCAGAGAGCCATCCCTTATAATAACAAATCAATCAATCAACAAGCATTTATTAAAGGCTTACCATGTGCTAGCCACTGTGCTAAGATTTGAGGTTACAAAGAAGGGCAAAAACACAGTCTTTGTTGTCTTCAAGGAACTAACTTTGTAATTGGGAAGATAATATGCAAATGACTGTGTATGCAAATAAGATATATTTAAATATCTCTAGGTAAATCTGCAGAAGGATTTGAGCTAAGGAAGCTAAGGAAGCCTGGAGGTGGAAGTGAGGAGGGAGAGCCTTCCAAACATGAGGAAGAGCCTGTTAAAAGGCATGAAGTTATTTTTTTTTAATCTATAGAATAAAACAAGCTTTTCCATAGCACAATATACTAAAAAATATGATTGCATATGAAACTGCAAATCTATTATATACAACTTGCTATTTTTAAAATATAGAATAGAATATATGGATTATAAACACATATGGATATGAATAAATATATGAAGTAATCATACACATTTCTTGTTCCCCCCTTTTTTTTCTTCCCTCCTCCCAAAGCCAGAGGATTTTCTATTTGATCCTGGAGGTAAAAGAAGAAACCTGAAGTTTCTGAGTGGAGGGAAGAAGGAAATGGTGACATGTATTTTAGGAAGATTATTTTGGCAACTGAATGGAGAATTACCTGGAGTGGGGATAGACTTCAGGTGGGGATACCAACCAGAAAACTTTTGCAATAATAAGAGTTTGGTTTAGTGAGTAGAGAAGGAGATATATCTACGTATATATGTAAATATATTATATATGTGTATCTTCACATAAATGTGGGTGTCTGAAGAATATTTTCTATAAAAAGAAAGAAAAAAAGGGAAAAATTCAACTAAACCCATAAACCCATTGAAAACAATCTGACATGAAGTACAGTGTTCTGTACCCATGGACTCCAACCTCTGTACTTTGGGGAAGTGACAGGTAACATCCCCCATCTTCTCCTTTTCATTTTGGGTGGAAAAGAATTAGTGAAACAGGGTAAGTAGGCATGGGTAGGTTGTAAGAGATAGTCAATATCATCACATTATTTCCTCCCAAACTTACCTGTGTTCCAGACTTTCCTGTTGAGGGTACCACCGTTCTTCCAGTCACCCAGGTTCACAGACATGGTGTCACCTTAGCTTTCCTCATTCACCTCGTATATAAAATCTGTTGTGAGATCTTGTGGGTTCCTTCCATGTCCACATCTCTCCCATCTGTCCCCTTTTCTTTACTCGCAAAGCCCTAGCAGACAGTAGTCACTGAAGTGCTTATCAACTCTCACCTGGACTATTGCAATAAACTCCTGTGTCCCTGCCTGCCTCAAATGTCTCATCACTCCAATCCATCCTCCAATGGAGGAGAGCTACCAAAGAGACTAAAAATAGTCTCTCCCTATTGACTGTAGAATAAAATATTATTCCTATTTCTCTTATCCTTTATTGATTCCTATTTTGTATAGGTTGTATAATATACATTATTATAGTAATGCAGCAGCTTTTTTCAATCTTTTCACCCTTTCTCAAATCTTCAAGTCTCCCCCTTTTCCCTCTCTCAGCAAAGAACCAGAAATCTTCCCTATCATTGCTACATAATTTCTCAATACCAGATTTGATATCTATTTCCTGAATTTGTTTCATTCTTCCTTTGGTTCAAATGGACTGTAGTTTACTCTCAAAACAAAATGTATCATAAGATCACACATTTAGAGGTAAAAGGGAGTTTGGAGGCCTCCGAATACAGTCCCTTTATTATACTGATGCAGAACAGATGGATAAAGGTTAAGTGACTTTCCCAGGCACTGAATTCAAATCTTCTTGACTCCAAGTCAGACACTCTATCCACTAAGCATCCTGGCTTCCTCTGTTTGACTTCTTTTTCTCCTTCTACTGATCTTCTCCCAGACCATTCCATGATGTTTCCTGGCAAAGGTACCACTAGAGTTGAACTTTAAAAGATGAAGAGAGTGAAGAGCAGATGAAGGATAGAGAGAGCATTTCAAGAGAAGGTAGTCATGTGTGACCAAAGGTACCCAGGGAAGAAATCACAGAGCACATGGAAATGGAAGGGGGTAGCCAGATTTGTCTAATTCATAAAATATTTGGAATAAAATAATATGAATTAAGGCTGAGAAGGTAATATGGTTACCAGATTCTGGAGAACTTAAGTGTCAGGCAAAGTGATTTGAAATTTTACTCAGCCTTTTGGATGCTGCTACAGAGCAATGCATTTGCATTGGTGTATAGTCTATCAGTTGATGTCTGGTTGCAAGCAAAGACAAGGAAAAACATTCAAAGCTCTTTGATTATTTTAATGTGACTAAATTGTCCATTTTTGGTGACAAATTTTCAGGCATCTTAATGGTCACCTAATTGCTATTTCGATTTTCCCCTTCAATATCTTACAGTTTGAAGACTATTGTTTATACTAATACAACCAAAATTTAATATAAATATTTATTAAGCAGTCATTTTGTACAAAGCACTGAGCTAGGCACTGGGGAAAATGCCAAATTTAGATGTCATGTTTCCTGCCAGCAAAGAGATGATAGTCTCATTATGAGGTAAAATATCAACATAGATAATTATAAAAACAATATTACATACTAAGGGCATTAGAGAGCTACAAAACAAATGCATTATTTCAAGTTCTGGATGAATGGCTCTAGACTAAAATGAATGCTGATTTTTAAAAAAATAAAAAACTCAGTAGGAAGTAGATTAATGTTCGTTTACTGTAAGAAGTCTCACAGTTCCTACTCCTACAATTTGTTGACAGGGATTATCAACAGGTAGGTGAGTGTTATAGGAAGAAAATGACTTTCTATGCAATATGGATTACATACCTCGATTCAATACTGTGGTGCCCAGTAGTTCATGTGGACAGAATTGGAGGGGGGTGACTTTCTGTGCTTGGATGATGTTGTAGCTCCATACCACTCACTGCTTGGTACCTAGTCTTAGTGGGAAGGCATATGTTATCTGATTTGCCCAGAAGTAGTATCATAGGGTTCAACTATATTTTCCAGGGAAACTAGGTGATGTAGTAGATAGAGAGCTGGGTGTGGGGTCAGGAAGACTCATCTTCCTGAATTCAAATTTGGCCTCAGACACTTATTAGCTGTGTAACTGTAGGCAAGTCACTTAATACTATTTGCCTCAGTTGCTCATCTGGAAAATGTGCTGGAGAAGGAAATGACAAACCACTTCAGAATTTTTGCCAAGAAAACCCCAAATGGAGTCACCAAGAATTGGACACAACTGCAAACGACTGAAGAA
Source organism: Pseudochirops cupreus (assembly GCA_028627135.1). Lineage (NCBI taxonomy): Eukaryota > Metazoa > Chordata > Mammalia > Diprotodontia > Pseudocheiridae > Pseudochirops > Pseudochirops cupreus. The sequence continues at coordinate 98,470,907 of CM053581.1, read as the reverse complement.
CAATATTATCCCAGGGTTCAGCTATGTCTTTTATGGGTTTTCTCTACCTTTTTGTGTTCCCTTCCAGCTGATGATAGATTTAACTTCTTGTCCCTACTCTGTCCTTTCCTTTTCCTGTTTCTGATCAATCATGAGTTTGTACAATGTCTTTGGGGGTCTGCTCCAATCTGGCTCTCAAAGGAGACCCTAGGAGAACCCACTTCTCCCCACCCTCACTCCCACATTTCCTGAGTGGAGGTGGATGTGACTACTCTTCTTGTGAGCAGAGCAATAAGAAGACATTTTCCTTTCTTTTCTTTTTCCTCTTTCACTGCTACAGATTGGAGAGACAAGGACAATCCAAGGTTGAACAAACTATGTATCTCATATGTTTGTGACTATTGTACAGTTTCTATTTTATCAAATAAGCATGGATTTTGATAGATACGTCTTTTTATGATTGAGGTAATAGTTCCCTTAATAGGTCATGTACTTAGTAGTTCAAATTATGAGATTAGAATATTCATGATTGATATAACAATCTCCCCTATAGCCCACCATTAAAAGTGTTTCTAAAGCAAAATCATGTGTTTATTTTGTGATGTTCAATTTTGCTGGCACTCTAAGTCCAAGGCCTAGAAAATATCAAAAATATTGGTTTTCAAGAGATTTGGGTAAGAGAGACAAAGTGTGCAAGAAGTGTCTTTCCCAAAGTCTCTCCTATTTTTTTTAAATAGCAGATCCAATAATAATGAGAAACCAGAATAGAGGAAAGATCCAAAACAAAGTTGGGAGAGAGGGGAGAGGGTAGGATTAAGAATGGAAAGCTTCCCCATTTACCCTTTGGCAGTAAGTAGGTTTCTAAGATGGATAGTTGAAGAAAAACATTGTGTGTAACTTTCTGCACGATATAAATATCAAGATCTGAATAAGAGAAGAGATGGGACTCCTAGGGGAACGAAGGACTAAGGTGATGGGAAAGTCGGGCCTAGGCCAAGTTCTCTGGACCTGTAATTAGATAAGGTTATTGGGAAAAATTAGATTTTCACTGTAGAAGATGATACGAATGGATGGAAAACACAGAGAATTATTGCCCTTGATTTATGGGAGCATCTCTGTGACCCAGTCTTGTAGGGGGAATAAGAAGTCTAAGAGCTAGACAGTGTAGCAAAGTTCTGAACTTAGGAAGACAAGTTCAAATCCTGTCTCAGATACTAATTAGTTATGTGACTCTGGGCAAGTTATTTGACCAATCATTATATGTGGTACCATATGGCAGTAGCCTTTTCCTTCGGCTTTGTAAGTATAATCCCAGAGACCTGTATGACTATATCCCAGACACCCAGGCCTACATTAGCAGCTGTAGATCATTATGAGAAAACTGTAGCCTTCAAGGCTACAAAGTCCAGTCGTCACTCCCTTTGATCCTCTCTTCTATATATCTTCATATTGTTGATGTATGGCTTTAAATTAGACACTAATTTAACTTAAGCTCTTTTCTGACTATTATTTGCTGCCAGATGATGACCCTGCTTTATGCCTAGAGACAAGCTCACTCTTCCACCATCAGATAATTAGCAAATCACTAGCTAGAGGGATGATGTACTGACAAACTTTTTTTGATTTTATTCTTTTGATACCAAGAAGTAGCTTCCCTCATACTCTTCTCTTCCCAAGGTCATCCTGTCACAGTGACTGGTACCAAGTCAGTCTCAACCCTGAGTACATCACTAAGCATACTCTTGGGCTCAAGTTAGATGAAACAGGCTGTCTCCTCTCTGGTGGTGGAACCACAGTATATACCTATTACTAATTCTGAAAATCAGAGGTTATAAATTCTTAATGTGTCCCATTAACAACAAGTTTGGTGGGAGGAGAGCCAAGATGGAGGATTAGAGGCAATTACCCTTGGAATTCTCTCAAAATCCTCTCCAAACAACTTTAAAATAATGCCTCAAATGCAGTTTTGAAGTGGAAGAGCCAAAAAAAGGTCAGGGTGAAACATTTTTCTAACCTAAGAAAACTTAAAAGTTTGGTAGGGGAAATTTGTGACATGGTGGAAGCCTATCTGGATCCCACGCACTATAGCAGCGACAGTGGCCATAACAGCAACAGCTTTGAGAGCTCTCAGTGGAGAGATGGCAAGGGGTTCAGATAAACAGTCAGAAAGAGATTATAGGGCATCCTTTACTGGCACTGATTGGCAACTCTATTACTCATACACAGTTCTGGGTTGCAGTTCCAGGATGGAGAAGAGCACTGGGAGTAGGTCACAAGAGAACAGGGGCCATTGTCAGAGTTCTGAGGAAAAGAGAGAGCTTGTACTTGTAGTTGCAGAGGATCAGGGGCCCTTTCTGGGTTAGGACCAGAGTGCAGAGCAGGACATCAGTGACTAAAATACTAAAGAAAATAACAGCTTTAAAAATAGAATTGGCCTAATAGTAAAAGAGGCACAAAAATTCACTGAAGAAAAGAATTCCTTAAAAAACAGAATTGGCCAAATGGAAAAAGAAGTGCAAAATCTCACTACAGAAAGTAATTTTTTAAAAGTTAGAAGGAGGCAAATGCAAGCTAATGATTTCGTGAGACACCATGAAAAAATAAAAGAGTCAAAAGACTAAAATAGATGAAAATGTGCAATATCTCATCAGAAAAACAAATGACCTGGAAAATAGATCAAAAAGAGATAATTTAAGAATTATAGGATTACCTGAAACCTATGATCAAATATAGAGCCTAAACATCATTTTTTTCCAAGAAATTATAAGTGAAAACTGCCCCAATATCTTAGATTCAGAGGGTAAAATAGAAATTAAGAGAGTCCACCAATCATCTCCTGAAAAAGAGTATTATAGCCAAATTCCAGAGTTCCTGCATCAAATAGAAAATATTTCAAGCACCCAGAAAGTAACAATTCAAATATTGTGGAGCCATAATTAGGATCACACAAGATTTGGTATCTTCCATGTTAAAGGATTAGAGGGCTTGGAATATGATATTCCAGAAGGCAAAGGAGATAGGGTTTCAACCAAGAATAACCTACTCAGCAAAACAGAATATTTAGAGGGGAAATAGACATTTAATGAAATAAGATTCTTGATGAAAAGATTAGAGAGAAATAGAAAATTTGATTTTCAAACAGAAGACTCAAGAAAAGCATGAAAGAATAATCAAAAGGATCTCAATAAAGTTCAACTGTTTACATTACTATATGGGAAGATAATACATGCAACTTCTAAGAACTTTATCATTGCTAGGGCAGTTAAAAAGAATTTTACATAGACAGAGGGCAGGGAGGTGAGTCCATGAAGTTGTAATGATTTCCAAAAAATATGAAGACATGACAAAGAGGGATGCACTGGGAGAAGGGGGAAAGGAGAGGTAAAAAAGGGAAAATTTTCTCAGATAAAAGAGGCACACAGGGAGAGCTTTTACAATGGAAGGGAAAGTGGGAGCAGTAGTGAGCAATGCTTAAACCTCACTATCACTGGAAATGCTTCAAAAAGGAAAAAATACATACACATACACATACACACACACACACACTCAGTTGTTTATAGAAATGTAACTTACTCAGTAGGGAAATAGAAGGGAAAGGGGATAAGAAAAAGGGAGGAGATGATAAAAGGGAGGATAGATTAAGGGAGGGAGAGTTTAGAAGCAAAATAGATTTTTGAGGAGGAACAGGATAAAAAGAGAGAGGAAAAAAAAGAAATAGAAGAAAATGTGACAGAGGGAAATACACACTAATCATAAATGTGAAAGGGATAAACTTACCCATAAAACAGAAACTGATAGTAGAATGGATCAGAAATCAGAATCCAACAACATGCTGTTTACAAGAGACGTTCCTGAAACAAAAAGACACACATAGTTAAACCAAAGGACTGGGGCAGAATCTAATATACTTCAGATGAAGTAAAAAAAGGCAGGTGTAGCAATCATGATCCCAGACAAAGCAAAAGCAAAAAAGTAATATCAAAAATTTTTACCGCAAATTTCTCTGATAAAGGTCTTATTTCTCATATACTGAATATAGAACCAAATCAAATTTATAAAAATAAGAGCAATTCCCCAATTAATAAATGATCAAAAGATGTGAACAGGCAGTTTTTAGAAGAAGAAATCAAAGCTATCTGTAGTTATCTGAAAAAATTCTTGGGGAGGCTAGGTGGCACAGTGAATAGAGCACCAACCCTGGAGTCAGGAGGACCTGAGTTCAAATGTGGCCTCAGACACTTAAAACAAAACTAGCCATGTTACCTTGGGCAAGTCACTTAGCCCCAATTGTCCTACCATCCCCCCTGCAAAAAAAAAAAATTCTCTAAATCGCTATTGATTAGAGAAAGTCAAACTAAAACAACTCTGAGGTACTACCACACATCTATCAGAGATGACAAATGTTGGAGGGGATGAGGAAAAATAGGTACACTAATGAGCTATTGGTGGAGCAGTGAACTCTTCCAATCATTCTGGAGAACAGTTTGGAACTAGGAGCATAAAACTGTGCATGCCCTTTGACCCAGCAATACCACTGTTAGATCTTCCCCCCAAAGAAAAAGAAATGGACCTATATATAGAAAAATATTTATAGCAGTTCTTTTTTTGTGGCAAAGAATTAGAAATTGAGGAGATGCTTATCAATTAAGGAAAGACTGGACAAGTTATAGCATATGATAGTGATGGAGTACTATTGTACCTGGGAAATTATGAGACGGTTAGTTTTAGGGGAAAAAAATGTCAAGACCTATATGAATTGATGTGAATGAGGTAATAAGATACAAGAGATCATTGTGCACAATAACAGCAATGTAATGATATTCAACCATCAAAGATTTTACTACTCTGATGAATACAACAATCCAAGACAATTCCAAAGGACTCATGATGAAAAAAGATGCTGTCCATCTCTGGAGACAGAACTGATGAACTCTGAGTACAAATTGAAGTATAACCTTTTCACTTTATTTTTCTCACTTTTTTTTGGCAATACAATACATGTTTTGCATGATTTCACATGTTTAATTGATACATTTGTTGCCTTCTTAGTGGGTGGTGGAGTGAGAGGGAGGGAAAGACAGAATTTGGAACTCAAAATTTAAAAGGAAAAGAATGCTAATAATAAACAAATGATAAATTAAAAATATTTTATGAAAACAAGTTCATTAATTCAACACATCTCCAATGCTAAGGAATGACAATCTGTCATAATATTATATCTTCTATATGGAACATTGGTTCTTCTTTTTGTCACCAATAAATCATATCATCAACAAGTGTTTATTAAGCACTTACTATAAACTAGAAACTGTGCTAAGTGCTTGAAGATATAGTAAAAGGCAAAAGCAGTCCTTACCTTCAAGGAGCTTACATTCTAATGGGAAGGAAGACAAATACATAAATTATATATGTATATGTATATGTATATGTATGTATGTATATATATATATATATATATATATATATATATAAAAGATACATATACAGTGTATTGTCAATAACCTTAAAGAAGAAAACTCTTTCAGCTGTTGAGACTAGGAAAGGATTCTTACAGAAGATGGCATTTTATGTGAGTCTTGAAGGAAGTCGTCCTTTATTCAGGAAACATTTACTACAACTCTCCTTATGCAAAGCACTATATTTACACTTATTATTTGTGGGCACTTACTATTTACACTATTAATATGTCACATAGCATAGTCTAGTTTGCATTTAAAGATCGTATCTGTTAGAAGGGTTATGGTGTATGTCAGGAGTTGAAGAGGACACAATGTTTATAACAATACTGGGCAGACCCAAATTAATGACTAGTTATGATATATTTCTTCCTTTCCAATAGCTTCATAAAAGTAATAATTTAGATTTCTACAAAGATATTTGCTGAAGAATTAACATGAAGGTTGTCAACAGACACACTGTGGGGAAAAAAAAACATAGGTCATTCATGTAACAAGAATGACAGATTATCAAAAGAGAATCTATGCACGACATTGATGTTCACACAGTGTCAAGAAATCTAGAACCCACTGGTTCTCTGGCAGATTTATGGCAGGGCATGGACAAAAATTGTACCAGATGGGCAATCAAAGATGTTTTGCAATTTGAATTCCTGGGCAAAATATTCGCATCAATTAAATCACAGACTCATTTCCATATAATGCTTTATGATTAGAGTGCTTTTATATACATTATGCACATATCTTGTCTTTGCTACCAGATTGTAAGCCCCTCTAGGAAAGGGACTGAGCCTTATTCCTCTTTGTATACCCAGTGGATTTGGGTATGTTTGTGTCTTTGGATTTGTGATTTTGCCAGTATTAAGAAGCTCTATGTGAAAATCTCCATTTACCAATGCAGATTGGCAACTCTTGAGGAAGAAAGGAAGGAAGGAAGCAAGAAAGGAAGTTTTTATTAAGCGTCTTTTAACCCATTTATTCCTCACAACCCTGAGAGACAGGTTTTTATTGACCCCATTGTACAGTTGAGGAAACTGAGGTAAACAGAAATAATTTATCCAGAGTCACAGAGCTAGTATGTGAGACTGGATAGGGACTCAGATCTTCCTAATTCCAGGCTCAGAACTCTAACCATTGTATGGCCTAGCTGACTCTAAGGCAGAGAGGCTGTGACTTACTTAAAGTCACACAGCCAGTATGTGTCTTAGGTGATACCCTGTCCTGACTCTGAGGAGGGCCTTCTATCCACTAGTCTATGGAGTTTTGTACATAGTAAACTCTAGAGACATGTTTGTTTTTTATGATGATTTATTGCTTCTGTCTCATATATATACATGTCATCAATAATGTCTGGCAATAAGTTTGCATCAAGGAGCCAGAAACACAATGTGGTAAAACAAAGTAACTCAAAGAAGGCAAAGGACACCAATCAATCTCCCATGTTTTCAAAGTACACAAAGTACACAAAGGTCTGAAAACTGAATACGATGTAGAAATATCGCTGCCAGGAACACCAAGGGATGATGTCAGTGATCTAATTCAAAGTTGGGTAATATCACCATTACTATGAGAAAGCTTAGAGAAATAGGAGAGTGTACTAATTACACTGTTACTTTCTCTGATATTATCTCAAAGGTTCAGACACATGGCTGATAGTGGATTCTACTTATTGTTCTGACTTAAGGAAATCAGCAGCTGGCTAGAGGAATTAGCTTGTTTGTGAAATATTTGCTGCCATATTTGGTTCATTAGGGAAAAATAAAAGTATCATCGCCACCATCATCATCATCACCACCATCATGATCATCATCACCATCATCATCATCACCATCACCATCATCACCATCATCATCATCATCATCACCATCATCATCACCATCACCATCATCATCATCACCATCATCACCATCATCATCACCATCATCATCATCATCATCATCATCATCATCATCGTCATCATCCCTGGAACAACAAACCCAAAGACGTACACAGCAGAGGTGTTCCCTATGGACTGATTTCTCTTTTAACTTCCTGGAGTCTATTCAGGGCTCAGGCTACTGGTATTTTTCTTGGATCAGCTTCCACCCATGAGAAAGTTATCCTGTTTAAATTCAGCCACGGAAAAATCACTTAGATTTCATATTGTGACAATGAAGTACAGTTTCCTTAAATTTAAAAGCAAAACATAGTAATATAAAAAATTGGCAGACATGTCACCTAAAATGAAATAGACATGATCACCTCCCAAAGTTAATACTATCTTCCTTCCCCCCCATCCCCAACAGTCCAGCACTCAAATGACTAGAGGTGAGGATCCTCAGGTCAAGCTACTATAATGGAACAACTCACAATAAAGAGGAATTAGATGGTATGGGAGTTGGATTTGTCACAGATATTTCACAGTCATTGCTTCTCAACTAGGTGGTGGGTGCCTCTTCCTTTGAAGTCTGTGGGAGTTTTAACTATTACAATACTGCATAGATGTGTAGAGAGCTCAAGTGTTGTGCATTGATCTGGCTTAGCAAAATAGGAATTAAGCTCCACATGTCTTCTCTGATGCCTCACAGGTAAGAGAGAGATTACTGCCTCTCCCATTCCAGTCCTAAGGGTAGGGAAAATCTATGCATGCACACATATAAAAAGAACCACATTTACCTCTCCATCCTTCACTATCCTCTCTCTCTCTCTCTCTCCCTCCCCCCTTTCTTCCCCCTCTTTCCCTCCCCCTTTCTTATTTTCTCTTCCAAACGTTCTTTTTAGAAATGCCCATCACTATATACTTATCTAATCACTGTCTATTTTTGGGTGGTGTCATCAATCGCTATGCTTTTTACATTACAATAAGCAACCAACTAAAATGTAATTTCAGAACAGAAGTCGAATTTCTTTTTCCACAATTAATTAGTTTATGTACATGGGATGGGATATTGCATATGTGTATGTTGCCAGAGTGGGAGAATGTTTACAATTTAGTAAGGAGTGAACCAAAGAAGTGATGTTTGGACACTGGCCAGGTGAGAAGAGTGATGTTTGGCTATTGGTCATGCTCTACTTCTTCCTCTCCAACTATTACTTTACAGCTATAACAGATTTCCCAGAACAAAAGCTGGAGGGAAGGAGAGCAGCAAAGGTAATGATCTTCCAAGGTCAACAAGAAATATAAGGTTTATAAGTTTGATCTTTCCATTGGCCAAAATGGGTTATTCAGTAACTTCATCAAAGACTTCCTGCTTATTTAATTGACATATTTCTTCCTGGAGAATTTGATCTTTTTATTGTTGCAGGACTTTAATTTTCAACTGCACTGATATCAAACAATTAAGGAAAGGAACATTACTAAAGGGAACACATTATTCTGCACAGCTCTGCTGTCAGAATGTCTAACAGTGTTTAAAGATAAAGACTGTGAACAAGGACAGCAGCATTGACTTGCTTAGATACCAATAATAAAAACTTCTAATTTGATGTCACCTCTCACTGAGGTACCTTTGGGTAAGAAATATCTGATATCAGACCTTACCAATAAACATAAAGAATGAGCTCTTAACTCGAAGCCCATAAACATTTTTTAAAAAAATTTAAGTATATTTAAATATAATTGGTTTCTTTTGGAATGCCACAAACTCAATTTTATTCATTTAAAAACATTACTCTGAGGAATCCATAGCTTTCACCAAACTGCCAAAGGGGTCTATGACACCAAACAGATTGAGAATCCTTCTATTAGATTACATGTAAGATTGTGCCCCAGAAAAGTTTCAAAATCTACCTTTCTCTGGTCTGCAATCACTTCCTGTTTTCCGTCTATAACAGACATTGTAGTATGCCAGAAGGTGTTAGGATCTGAAGTCAGGAGACCTGGATTCAACACAAATGATAAATTATCATTTTAAAGAAGATGATTCCCAGATCTAGATATCCAACCTGACTGTCCTGAGCATTTGTCCTGAGTCATCGATAGTTTTTGGATATTTTCACTTGGATGTGCCATAGGACTCTCATATGAGAGTGTCCAAAATATAGTAGAAAGAAGGCTACTCATTATCTCCTCTTCTCCCCACCCAGCTCTCTTCTTCTTTCTATCAAAGGCACTTAATGAATGCTTGTTGATCAATTTATTAAACTTGAGTGTTTACTAGCCATGTAAACAAGGGCAAATCATTTAATTTCCCTGAGCTTCAGTTTCTTCATCTGAATAATGGGGATAAAACTACCTGTAGTACCCATTTCACATGGTTGTAATGAGGCTAAAACAATATAATATATACAAAGCATATTATGTATATGTTCATTATTATTATCCCCTTCACCCAGTTTGAGGATCTAATTATTTCAATACTATCCTCTGACCATCCATAACCCCATCCCTTCTATGGTAGCAGCCCAACATACTTACCCTTAAAGTGTCCCATGCTCACAACTGACTTTTTTCCATTCTCACTCAACCAAAGTTCTAACTCTTTCCTTTGACCTCAGCTAAAGGTTATGATGCAATTCACACCAGCATATGAAAAATTAATAACACTTAGCCCTTCCAGATGTGTTCACATTTCAGAAGAAAATCCTAAAGGATCTATAATTTTTGGAATGCCAGGGATCATTAGGGAGATATATTGATGCCACAAAACCTTTCTCAGTCCCCATAATCACCATGCGGGCAGGCATATGCTCTGCCTATGGATAAGGTAGGTAAGTGCTGATTATGTGGTTCCTAAGAATAGGGTCTAGGCTACTTTTACTTGTTCTATATGGTACTTAAAATAGTTATGCACAGATTGGCACTTGGAATCATAAAATTTTAAACCTGGAAGAAACCTGAGAAATTGCTGTGGAAAATTAGAGATGTGACATAAGATTGGAGGACAAAAATACCAATTTTTTAAAAGTGGGGGGTGGAGGGAAGAAGAAACTAGAATCTGTAAACTACAAACTACAGACCGATGAACTTTACTTTGATTCATTAAAGAAATAGTTAATGTTTCAATGAGCGAGTAACTAATGATTATAATTAGCAAGTTTCTTTTTTAACCAAGAACCTGTCATGGTTCTTATTTCTTTTTTGGGGGGGGGAGGATAAACAGTATTAATAAACTGAAAGATGAGGGGAATGCTGCAGATGGTTTACCAAGATTTTTACCAAAGCATTTGTTAAAATATTTTATATTATTTTTGTGGAAAAGATATAGAGATGTGGACTAGATGACAATGTAATTAAATGGATATATGTTGTTTATCTTTCATTCTTTAAGAGGACTATGACATCAGGAAGGTGATGCCATGACTTGCACATGAACTGGATTCAAGTGAGGAAGGGCTGTGCAAAGTCAGCAGCCTCACTTTCTCCTCTGGAGCCATCTGGGTCCCATGGTGAAATATAGATCAGGAAGACTGGAGATGGCCCCCAAATGGATTCAGAACTAGTTAAAGACCCAACTCAAAAAAGAGTCACTGATGGTTTGATGTCAATGTGGCAGGATGTCTTCAGTGGAGGGCTTTAGTGAATCGTGATTTGGCCTTATGGTGTTTAACACATTCGTCATCAAGGACTTCAAAAAGGCATAGACGGCATTCTTATCAAATTTATAGATGACACAAACCTGGGATAACTAATACACTGCTGATAAGGACTTGACCCTCCTCAGTCCCTTCCCTGAGTAAACTTCAGGGTATATGGGTGCAGTCCCATCTGAATTTTTAGCCACTTTCCTACCCCAACACCATTTTTTCAATTTTCTTTCCCTTTGTTTCTTCATGTGTTGGGCAGACTCTTAATTAATGTCTGCTAATTCTTATGGGGATGGTATTGGAAATGATTGGACAGAATCTCTGTAGCTGCAGGGTTCACTACTTTAAGGCCAGATCCTCAGTTAGAAGACGACACGTTTTCAGTTTGTCCATTCCTCCCCTCCCTTCTCCTCCTTTACTTTAAGTCAACTTCTCCTTTTGAGGGTAGGGTTAGGAGGTGTTAAGAGTGATAGTCTCAGAGGTCTCTATACTTGGATCACCCACGTAAGCTTTTGTTTACTACTACTACTACCATTAGGGGGGATGTTGGGAATAGCTGAACCAAGCAAATACTCTATGTATTAAACCTTTCTGGTATTAATGAAAAAGAGTTTTAACAACATACTATTCTTTTTCATCTTATGGACTTGGTTCTAATTAAATTTAGAGTATAAATCCTTCATTTGGAGGTTGACTAGTTGAGGAGGATTTCAGAGAAAGCCACTAATCCACCATCTTGATGGTCATGTGATTCCAGCTATATAATGTAGCAACCAAAAAAGCAAAAGCAATTTTGCATTAGAGAGGCATTAATAGCTTCCAGGAATGAGAAGGCAAGAGTTCCATTGTACTCTGACTCAATCAGACCACATCTGGAGTAATTCCCAGTTCTAGAGGCCACAGTTTAAGAAGAACAGTGATAATTGGAGAGCATCCAGAGAAGCACAACCAAAATAGCAAGTGAACTCAATCCATGTCATTTGAGAATCATTTGAAGGGACTAGGGAAAATTGAGGTCTCAGGGCAGATATGGTAACTGGCTTCAAGTACTTGAAATGCTGTCATGTGTAGAGAAGATTAGATTAGTTCTAGCTGTTCCTAGAGGAGCAATGAGTATAAGTGGAAAAGAAGTAACGTTAGGTCAGATTTCAGGAAAAGTTTCCTAATAATTAGAGCTGTCCAAAAATGGAGGACTTCCTAGAGAAGTGGTGGGTTTCTCCCCATAGGAAGTCTTTGAGCAGAGGCCAGGGTGCATCACATTGTGGCTTCCTTTCAGGTACAGCATCGTATGAGCTTGCTGATGTACCTCCTAACTGGAATTCTGAGAACCTATGAGTATATTTTACAAATGAGGAAATGGAGGACCAGAGCAAAGACTGACTCACGTAAGGTAACACAAGCTAGCACTTCTATAGCACTTTAATGTTCACAAAGCATTACACAAATATTATCCCATTTCATCCTCACAACAACCCATGTAGGTGCTATTGTTATCCCCATTTTACAGATGAGTGTTATGGGAATGTGAAGATCTTCCCTGCCCCTAGGCCCTTTGCTAAAGTGGCTACGTGACTCTGAGGACCCTTGGATATTTGAAAGTATACTCTGTTCCCTAATAGGCTGAATGTGGTCATGTGGAGCCTGTGGCACCAGGCTTGTTTTCCAGGGCTGTGACATTCTCCGAGCCAGGAGAAGGCTATATATACGCCCTGATGTGAGGTTTTGGTTTGGGGCTCACTTTGAGAAGAGTTGTGTGATTTGGCCAGTCAAGACTCTGGGCAGCC